>OY728161.1:1045561648-1046811648 GCA_963277665.1 Viscum album | reverse complement strand
GCATGCACTTCTTTTATGACAACAATTGTCTCTTCACCATCAATGCATCTGAAGAGAACTCCATCAAAACCATGCTTGTAGAGAATTTTCTCTAGGTGACCTGGGCTATCATAAAGAGTAAAATTGACCACACGTCGCCGGATTTGTTCTTTCCTGGCTCTATCATGTGGAAGTGTTCCATTTTGAAGATATTCCCTGATAGGTGTCATCCATCCTGTAGTATGACCATATGGTTTAGGAATGAGACTAATTTCATTGATTTCCTCTGTTCTGATTTGAACCTAAGGTGAAATTGTATGACGGTGGGCAATACTGATGGTTGTCTTGTCCCGATTTGGATCTGCCAGAGTTGTGGCTATATTAGCCAGTGCAACAGCTTGGGGATTTTGTGACCGCATGACATAAGAAAATGTCATTTCCAAAGGGAATTCTGCCATGAATTCTCTGACATAATCATGAAAAGGTATTAGTTCTTCTTTTCTGATGGCATAATCCCCATTGACTTGTTTGATTACCAGGTCTGAATCACCTTTCACCTTTAAGTGATTCACTTGTACTTGAAGTGGCAACTCCAAGCCTACGACGAGAGCTTGGTATTCTACTTCATTATTTGTACGGCCTCCCAACAATGAGAAGGAATAGGTTAACACTGCCCTTTCTGGAGAAATGAGAACAAATCTTAACTCAACTTTGTTGAATTTAAGATTTTCCATTTTCCTCCCTATTGGACTTCTGGAAGCACCATCAAAGTACATTTCCCATGTTTGAAGACTATCTTGAATAAAGAATAATTCTTCATTAGGAAGTTCAATATCGAAGATTTATCTTCTACTGAAGGGTGTTCACCAAGGAAATCAGCTAGATCTTGGCCCTTTATTGCCTTTTGAGACACATATTGGATATCAAATTACTGAAAAATAACTGGCCACCTTGCTATACGTCTTGTAAGCATTGGATGACTAAGGATGAATTTGAGAGAGTTATTACGAGATACCAATTGGACCTGGTGATGTTGCAGGTAGTGTCTCAACTTCTGAACTACGAAGATTAATTCTAGACATCATTTCTCAATACTTGAGTATCGGGTTTCTGCTTCAATCATAGTTCGACTGAGATAGTAGAGGCTGTTTACATTCCCAGCATCATTCTTTTGAGCATGAAAGGCACCCAATGATCACTCTAAAGCCGTCACATAGAGGATAAGTGCTCTTCCTTCAACAGGTGGCATTAATACCAGTTGACTCAAGAGATACTTCTGAAGAATATCGAATGCTTCTTGACCTTTTTCAGTCCACTGGTAAGTGACTCCGTTTTTCATCGATTTGGTGAAGGGTAAACGTTTTCCTACCAAATTGGTGATGAAAAGCCGAATATAGGCTTAGTGTCCTTGAATTCCTCTCAATTCATTCAAATTTAGAGGTGGTGACATACCAAGGATTGACTGTTTCTTCTCAGGATCGACTTCAATAGCATGATGGCGTTCAACAAAGCCGAGAAAGTTTCCTGAGGTTACCCCAAAAGAACATTTTAAGGTGTTCGTCTTCAAATTATGTTGTCGATGTTTGTGGAATGTGATTTCCAAATCATCCAAGTGATTAGAACTTTGTTTGGATTTAACCACCAAATCGTCCACGTAACATTCAACGAACTTCCCTAAAAAGGGTTTGAAGATACGATGAATGGCACGCTGATATGTTGCACCTACATTCTTTAGTCCAAAAGGCATTACCCTATAGCAGAACACACCCTGAGGGGATCTAAAGGCTATAGATTCTTCATCTTCTAGAGCCATTCAGATGTGATTATACCCGTAATATCCATCCATGAAGGAAAGTACTTCATAGCTAGTTGTTTCATCAATTAAGATTTCTGTGATTGGAACTGGAAAATCATCCTTAGGACAATGCCGATTAAGATCTATGAAATCAATGAAAACTCTAATTTTTCCATTCTTATTCTTCACAGAGACAACATTAGCCAACCATTTGGGATATTGAACTTCTCTGATGAAGTTAGATTTGATAATCTTATCCACTTTAGCTTCAATTTTTGAAGCATAAGTTGGGTGTGTTCTTCTGGCTGCTTACTTGAATCCTCGATGTTCTTCTGGAAAACCCAAACGATGAGTAGCGACATCAGGATCAAGGTATGGAATCTCTGTATAGTTCCAAGAAAATATATCTCAATTTTGTTTCAAAAATGAAATATAATTTTCTTTTTCTTCAAGAGTCATAGCCGCACTAATTAAAGTGGGGCGTGGATCTTCTTTTGTACAAAGATTTATTTCTCTGAGTTCATCCATGGTAGTAGAGATACCCTCTTCAAATGCTGGAGGAGAATCCTTGAGATCTTATTCTTCTTATTCAATATGTGTTGTTTATTCTATTTCTACTTTCATAGTAGATGATTAAGTAGAATTTTCATGATCAGAAGAGATGTTAAAATTAGAACATCTTGAAGAATAATCTTCCATTTCTAACCCGATTAATGATGAAGGGTCTTTCTTAGGTATTAAAGAGGAGATGATGGATTGAGAATCGATATCATCGTTCACCTCTGACATTACTATAACTTCTTCTGGCCTGGTTAGCGAAGTATAGAATTGTTGGATTTTAGAAGATAAAATGAAGACATCCCCATTTGAGCTTTCATCATTGCTTGGTGAATCACCAATTTCTCCCATGTTGTCTGGCTTAATTGCCGTAATTTATATTATAGAAGTTTCCATAAGAGTATTTGGATTTGAGTCTGTCCTGTCAATTTGACTGATAGGAAACACATAATATGTACTCACATGTGTAAATGGATTTACTGGAATATTTTCCAAACCATATGGAGCATTAACTTTGGTAATCTCCCTTGTTGTGGATTTCCCTGTTCCCTTCATGTGATAGAATTCCGCCTCAATGTATTGAGATTCACATGTCTTGAATGGGGCCTTATCACCATAAAATGTCCCAACTTGACCATAAAAATAATATTTGAGACATTGATAGTATGATGAAGGGATAGCTGCATGTTGATGTAGCCAGGGTCTTCCAAGAAAGATGTTGAAGGCTGAGTCTTGATCAACCCCCATGAAATCTAAATTGGATACAAGATCTCCAAACTCAGTTCTGAGTGTATTGTCACCGAATGGTTCTTGTTCATTTTTTCATATCCTTGTAACATCATAGTAGAATGAGATAAATCAGATTTCGTGAGGCCCAATTGATAAAGTGTACGAATGGGCATGAGGTTGACTCCTGAACCATTATCAATGAAAGCTCTTCATATGTCTACACCATTGACCTTTCCAGATAAATACAAAGGTCTTATATGTCCATGCACGACATCATCTTCATCTTCATCTGTGAAAGATATCATTGCATGGTATTATTCAAGATTATTCTCTACATGGTAGGCTTTAGCTACAACAATTTCAGTTTCAAACTCCTGAGGAATTGATAAAGACTCAATGAGTGCTTCCCGAAGATCCTTTGATAAATTCAAGGCATCCAGAATTGATAACATGTCCAGTAATTGGAATAGGTGTTCTTGTACATTATACTTTTGATCCAAAGGTCTGTGTTTCCCAATAGAAACATGTGGTTTAATAAGTGACTTGGAAGTTGATGCTTTAGAAGTTGATGCATCTTGTATCGGGTTGGGAGTTGGTAATACTTCTGGCATTGGAATATTAGACTGAATAAGTCTATTAACTTGCTGAAAGGAAAAAGGTGTACCTTCCAATTGATCTTCCAAAATAACTGTGCCAGGACTGAATCTTCCTTGTAAGGAAGAACTTTATTGTTCTTGTTGAGCTTGTTGAAGGGCTCTACCATGACTTTCTTCCACATACACAGTTCTGGTAGGGGTAGAATTAGAATAGTGGCCTCTGAAAGATCCACATCTTCCCCTAGACCCCAAGCCTATGAACTCCCTCTGATTCCTCTGTTTGATATAGGGAACCCAGGTTCATCGAGATTGAAACTGTGACTGGCATAAGGATTTGTTAAGTGAATCATATTAACATAACCGAAGATTAATTCTTCATCTGATGAAGACTCTGCCTAACTATCCAATTTAGGTTGTTCTATTTGGTGGTACGGTGCTTGTGGCTTCGATGTAGATGGCATAAAATATGCCAGATTCAAAGACAACTTGGGCTTTGACACATACTCATATTCTTCTGATTCTTCTTCTTTCTTTGAATCATGTCGTTTCTTTGAGTATTTTCCCTCTAATGAAGAGGGTTTTGCTATGGCCTTCATGGCAGAAGACACAATTGGTTTCTTCAATTGTGTTTTCAAAATAGCATGAGTTCAGTTGATCGTTTTTCTGACCATCCAATCATCATATTTTTGTGAATTTTTTTTCTTGACTTCTTCACACTCACCTTCCTCCTCAAGATTTATAGCAGTAACACATGCTACCTGAGCTGAAGAACCTTTCAGTTTGACTTGTCTAGAGTCGACCATTTTTTGCAAGAGGTCCTTAAAAACAAAACACTCCTGAATGGGATGCCCTAATATCTGATGAAAGGGGAAATAGTTGGGACTGTCTTCATCTCCTTCCTTTTTCAGCCTTTTAGGCCTTGGCAATTGAACCAAATTATTTTCCAGAGCCAAAATGAAGTAGCCAGGAACATGTTCATTTCGGAAAGAGTAAACGTTGCCTTTAAAATCCTCAAATTTTTTCCATCAATGATCTCTTTGATTGTATTGACGAAAAGGCCTCTGTTGCTGATGCTCAGGAGGTGGATTTCTTCAGGAAGATGAAGGTTTTGAAGTAGAAGTAGGTACATGTACTTGTTTTAGCATGATTGTAGAAGTCTCTTCTCTACCCATTCTCCTTCCTAGAGCTGATGGAATTACACAAGTTTTGTCCTTAGTCTTTATAAGATAATATTCAATCTGTTGAGCGATTGAAGTAAGGTCTTGAAACCCTCTTGTGTATGTCACAGGGATCAACGGCATGCGTAACTCATCACGCAGATTTTCCAAACAGATTGGCAACAATTCTTCTTGATGGAGTGCTAATCTCTGGGAATATGTTAATCCCTTACAACGATAAATGAAATCTGAAACCCTTTCATTCTCCCTTTGCATACAGTTTAGAAGATCAAAACTGTTGTCTTTGGCAACGTTGAGCTGAATTGAAGAAGGAATTTTTGGCGAAGATCTTCCCATCCTGTATTTGACTGGGATTTCAAGCTTGTGTACCAGACAAAGGTAGGCCCTTGTAATGACTATACAAAACACCTAAACTTAACTGCTTCTTATTGATGAAGGGTTCCCATCATAGGATCACAATGAGAAAAATATGTGTTAAGTGTTTCTCGGGGTCTCCCAAACCATTAAATATTGGGAATGTGGTACTTGAAAAATTTGATGGGGGAGGAATCGCATCAACCTATTCAGGGTAAGCTCTCTTTTCTTGTTTAATTTGAGATCGTTTTCCCCCCATAGCCTCCAACCGAGCTATTAATAACTCAATAGTAGTTATTAACTTTTGAGAAACATCCAGTTGAGCTTGGACCTAAACATGTGCAATGACTGCAGCTTGGAAAGATATGGAAACTAGTACTGCAATCGATGGAAGCACTGCTGATTGTTGTTGCACTTGACCCGTAGGATTAGACCTATGAGGGTGTACTGATAATGGAGGATATTCTTGATCCATCTTAGTAACCACAACAAATTCCTTTGGATGACTGACTCTAACACGCTTATGAGGAAGACTACCCTGAAGTAGTTCTTCATTCATCCTCCTAAATTCCTTCATTTCTTTCTAGGGTTGTGAAAATATTTACTCTAGTGAGAGAGATTGGCCTTCTCTAGAGGAAGGGTATGTAACCTGATTCTTTCCTTTCCCCTTTTTGGATCCCTTTCGGAGAGGGGGAAGTGGGTTACATGAAGGAATTCCCAGATTCTGGGAAGCCTTTGATTTCATGTGTGCACAAGTTCATCATTTGTGTTTGTGCATACAAATTCTTGAGCAGGAACCTCTTTATCTGATACTTCTGAGTGAACCTCATCTGGTGGATCAGAAACAACGGAATTGATGACATTAATTGATGCATAATGCATTGCATCCCTTCTATTGGCATTTCTGCGATATTGTCTTCTTCCATGTCTCTGATGAGACATTCCCTTTTGTCGATTTGATCCCTGAGGAACTTCTGGATGAACCGTGATTTGGAGACAATCTCTTGATAATTTTTCTCTTTGTTTCTCTTGGGGATTCTTCCCTAATCAAGAGAAGACTGACTTTCTCTGAGGAAGAGATTGAAGATTTGAAAAAGCACCCAGTCCGATGGACTAGGGTTGTTCCTGTTGTTGCTTCTCAACTCCTCAAATCCTATTTGTTAATTCTATGGGTTGGGTTAAAAGAGTCCCTAGTCTAGCATTCTAGGGTGGTTGTTGACATGCTATATCTGAGACCTTATTGTAATCTCTCATGATCTTGCGAACATTAGGCCGGAAATGGGCTAGATGCATCAACCTGCATCCACTTTTATCACCCGGGTCAAAAAACATTGGATGATTTTTGACACTTCTGTCACTTGAGGATGTGCTTGCTCCAAACGAGAGGTCGGTTCAATATTCTCATTCCCTTGATTCAGGAGTAATTCAAAAACTTTCTCTCTGTATACTTGATTTTGAGAAGAACTAGTTGAAGCATGTTCTTGAGAAAGACTTTGATAACAAACCAAGCCAATTGAATGTGGCCGGCCATGGGCAATAACATTGCATGAGACCATTTTCGGTGGGCTTTGTTGACTAGAGAGTAAAGTGAAATGTAGTGCTCCATGAACACCCCATCCCCTGATATTAATACCATATGGGGCATTGGAAATTAATTAGTGCAATCTTCTTAGTGCGCCAAGGCATGAACGATGAAGGGCTCTCTGATGCTTTTCAACCTTCAGATATTGAGAAACTGAGAGAGAAGCTAAGTCAATTTGGCATTATAACCCTTCTAATATCTTGATATGATTTTTATATTCATCATAAGATAATATTTTCTTTTTCAACTGACAAAGATTTTTCCATATGTTGAGATGAATATCATGAATTACATCTTCTATCAACATCTCTGGAATGTCATACGGAGAGTCATCTGAAGGCCAAAACATGACTGGAACTTCACCTTTCTCCAATTGCTTTCTCATATTCAGTACTTCCTCTTTATCATTCAATGGAGATTCTTCTACCTGATTGGACCAGTGTTGGTGCTTTTTTTCTTCATTGGATTCAACAATATCGATAGAGAATTCACTGATCAAACTAGAAGATGAACGACCCAGGGGTGGTTCGGAGAATGGCCTACACCCCGAGCTATCTTCTGATGGAGAAATTATTTCACCTACTAGCGGTGAAGTATCAGACATGAATGGCTTCGCATTTGGAAGTGCCTCAAGATAAGAGGGCTTTCTCATCACTACATGGTACATTGTAGCATTTTCCAGGCAATGTGCATTATAACTGCTGAGAGGACTATCACAGTTAAATTCATCATCATGGAGAGGACCACCATGGTGGGTTACAGAAAAAGATGAAATGTTTTACTCCTTGGTCTTCTGGCCACACAGAGGGTTCTTGTGGCTCTCGTCTGAAGACGAAACTTCAAGATCGACCAAACTATCATGAAGCAGGCCTTCATGAGGAATTGTCTGATGAAGAACTTCTGAATTAATGTTCCTACTATTGGTAAATGATGGAGTAGAATCTTGAATTCCAACAGATAATTTTTTGAGGTCTTCAAGAACTCCAGCGTCGAGCAAGGCCTTATTACAAATTGGCCCTTGATTTCTTGATTGTGTTGTGTGGGTCTTCTTTTTAGACGCCTTCTTACTCAATTTAGGAACCACTTGTCGATGAAAGTGGTCATTTTGGGCAGGTGTATGTGCCTGCTTAGGAGAAATGATCAGGTTAGGCTGATTATCTCTACTCAAATCGGGTGTATGTTCTTGACTTGGTTGTCCATATGATATGGGGGAGTACGCCCCACAACCCTCTTGGACTGGAACAGAGGTTTGTGTCTATTCCAAAGTGAACTATTGATGTGTCACTCCACTAGTAGGGATAGATTTATGTGTCTTTTCTTGAGATACTGCTGAAGCTATTATAATATCCTGGCAGGCATCCAGAATATGAGCAGGGATTTTCTTCTACTCTTTCACTATTGATAGAATATTCATGGTGACTTTAGCTACTAGAATGAGGATATACGTCCATTCTATGCTTGGAGTTGGTTTGTGTTCCTTCTATTGTCCTCCTTTTCTTGTCAGTGAATCCTGACAGTACTCAAGTGTGGGGGCAGAGAGTTGAGTATGACTCATGTTTGTCACCGGTGCTTTCTGACTAACTTCTCTGAATGCTACCAAACGAGATTGTTGGTAGGCTTGATGAATACTAGCAGGTGTATTTGCCTACTGATTTCCCTCTGCCGAACATGGTTGACAAGCTTCCTTCAATACTGACAGATGAGGTTGCTGGCATGATTGATATGTGTAAGTAGGTTTATGTGCATGTTTACCAGTTGTCAACACATTGGATTAGCGAGATCCATCGTATGTAGTCAGAAGAGCCTGCTGACTAGCTGATGATTTATAAACAGGTGTATATTCCTGTATATAGTACTCTGCCAGAATTACCTGGCGAGATTGGCATGCTACTGCCAGAGGAGTCTGTTGCATAGCAGAATTAAAACGGATGGGTGTGTGTTCCCGCTCGTTGCTTGCCACCAAGTTAGGTTGTTGTAATTCTCTGGAGATGGCAGAGATGAGAACCTACTCAATGTTGACCGTATTTCATCTCTGGCGGTTCGTCTTGCCTACTTGGGTTCGAGGAACCTGATCCAAATCCATGGAGATGATACCCTCATCATGTTGAGGGCACACTGCCGCACGAGTCTGATAGAGATTGTTGATGGGAGCCCTCAAGAAGGGCTCATGTCTCCTTGAATTGAGGCCCTGAGGGACCTGTTCATTCACCTCCCTAGAATATGGGAGTGAATGGTGATTGCGTTCAGGGGATAACGACCCAAAAAGTTGGAGACGATGGTTTGAACCACCTACTTTATGATCGCTGGTCGTCACTATCCGGATGACCAGGGTGAATTATTGACTTGGAGGGCTTGTCGAGCAGCCTCCAGAGTCGGAATAGTACCATTTTGCTGGTACTCCTTAACCAGCACATTTGATACCCAGCATTGAAGACGCTGAGTAGGTGATGTCTTCCTCAGAGTGTATGATGATCCTATAGGAGTAGCAGTAGAGGCCTTCCCAGCAAAAGTATTCACAGCAGAAGTATTCACAGGTGTGAACTTAAGAGAAGACATTTCTATAATGCAGAAGATCTTGGAAAAGAGTGCCTGTTTGATATAACAGACGTAATCAAGATAAGTTCGGCCACTACATATTTTGGATAAGCATATATGTTATTGATTGTTTTGTTGGCCCTCTCATTGAGTTAAAATAGGGACCTAAAAATAGGTAAAATATTACTTTAACTTGGTTAAGGATTCACATTGGGTTCACCATTTTTTGTTTCCTCTAGAATTGGGGATGACCTCTTTGATTTAATGTTCAATCATTCCAAGTGGTTTCTAATGGGTTTGTTCGTAGAACCGAAAACATACAATGATTCTATATCCATTTGGACCTACTTTCCAAAGGTAGGTGCTCATTAATTATAGACTAATGAGACTTATGAATTTTCATTGGTCGAGAGGATGGGAGGTCGGACTCATCACACCTTTTTGAGGGGAATTATTATCTACTCCAGGACTCTCTTTATATATTTAAGTTCTGTTTGTGAATCCTTATTAAATTACCAAGTATAAAATGATCTTTCCTTTAGATATGACAATCAATGATTAATGTGTCGGAAATTTAGATAATCTTTTATACGTATTTGAGGTTCTTAATCGATAGATAATCATCTATATTTTTTAGAGATTCTTAGTCAATGGTATTCTTTAATACATTATATAAAAGTCACTTGGTCATTATAATGACCATACTAGTTTAAAATCCACTCAGTGGGGCACATGAAGTTTATTTTCATTCAGAAGGACATTGATTATTTCAGAGTTGGGATCGTACCCGCAGATGGGTTACCTACGTATCCTTTAATTAGAAAAGAAATCAAAACCCACGTGGTTTGAGTAAGGGATTATGATGTTTATTTATGATTAATGGCTCAAAGAAAGATGTCATAATTACTTTTACACTCTAATCTCACGTGAGTCATGATCGGTGTGAGAAACAAGAGGTATTGGTGAATCCAGACAATTGTGCCACAAAATATGCAATCATAGAAAATGATGTGGGGCTTATGTATGTATGAATGCCCAAATAGATAAATATTGGGACTTATTTCAAAGAAGAAGTCTAGGAACAGGGTCCATAAACGTTTATGTACTTTATGGAGATTTGGATACTATAACTTGGGGCTTACTCCTTAGGAAGATTCCAAAATTGTGAGGGACTTATGATTGGGTTTTACTCCTGAGAAGGAAGCCCAGATCAAAAAGTAGATTAATACTGGTTAAGAGAAATTAAGACTGGGGATTACTCCTAAGGAGGAGGCCCATGTTAAAAAGGGATTTGAAAATTAAGGGACTTGGGGATTACTCTTAAGGAGGATGCCCAGATTTTGGGAACTTTGAGACTGGGGCTTACTCATGAAAAGGAGGCCCATATTAAGGAGAACTTGGGGCTTACTCCTAAGGAGGATTCCCAAATTAATGAGAATTTGGACTCGGGATTACTCATGAAAAGGAGGCCTAAATTAATGAGAACTTGGGGCTTATTCCTAAGGAGGATGCCCAAATTAATGATAACATGGGGCTTATTCCTAAGGAGGATGCCCAAATTAATGAGAAATTGGACTGGGGCTTACTCCTGAAAAGGAGGCTCAGGTTAAGGATTCTCTCTTCTTAAAGGATGAGGTTGAATGAATGAACTCTCTAACCTTAGTGATGTAAAGATGAGTAAATCACTAGGTTTTGAGAGATGTTCCATAGAATTCCTTTCAGATAATGAAGCCAATGTGGAAATCATTCCATGAATGGATTTAGAGAGTATTCTAAAGGTTTAATCTTGAAGAGGAGAGGTGGATATCCATAGGAGGGGTGAAATGGGCAGGAAGGGCACCCAAAAAGAGAGGGGAGCGCAATTCCTGTGTGGGCGTGCAGGTCTTGGTCGCACAGGTGTACCTGCGTGACATAGGGGTACTTGCGTACCGGGAAACCCTTCGGGTAGAACTTGGGTGAGGATTGGCTCAAGCCTTTAGTACTATCCCTAGAGGCTTCCAGAAGAGATGTGCGCATGTTCTGTTAAAGGGGTAAAGCGGCACACAAGTGTGGCCATTTCCCTTAAGGGGTTGTCCACTTAGGCATGTAATTGTTGATGAGTTTCAATACTTAGGCCTTACACCCTCTCTTTATATCTCTTGTTCTAGGTAACAAATTACCTTAGAAGTGTTCGGAATCTTTGAGAAGAGACTAGGGTGTCGGGAGATCAAATTTGAATTTCCGGAAAATTTTCCTCTCCGAAATGGGGGGCCCACAGGCATATTTATAGGCTGGAGAACACCCTGGGAGAATTTAAAAGAGGGCGCGCAAGTCACCTGTGTGACCAATGGGCGGCGCGCAAGTATACTTGCATGACCTTGGTGGAACTTGTGCGACCCAAGTGCATTTGAATCTTTGTTCATGCCTTTGTCAATTTTTTATGTTTCTTCAAAGGATGAATCACTCTGGGTTCAAGGTATTTCCCTTTACATTCCTTTAGACTCTGTGATGGAAAAGGAGTTTCAACAATAACCTATTAATATTGAAAAATTAATTACCATGGTTAAGGTTAAAATTGGTTAACCAAATGGTTAAACCAAAAGGTAATGTTTAAAAGATATCTAAACCTAAAAAAATTATTTTTTTAATATATTAAGATCATATATTACTTATCTTTAAATTAATATTATTTTGGAATCATTTTAAATGATTTATATGCATAGTAAATTATAATATTTTATATATTTCCAAAAAATGACATTAATGTTATATTATAATAAATAATATTTTATTAAATGATTTAAAATTAATAAAAATCATATATTCATCCAATTGAATTGTTTATGGCTAAAAATGTCAACCATATTCCATTTATGAGTCAAATTTTCATTTATAGTAACTTTTTATACCCTTAACGAATAAAAATCATTGATATCACAGTAATTTTCAAAATGATTAAGAGTGGTTATAACTAAGATATAAGGGTAAAAACATAACCAAAACTTGATAAAATTTAATTTAATGAGATTATTTTATCTCATACGAAACCTATATTAATATTATGTCATTTTTATGAATTATTTCATGAAAAATAATTTATATTTATTTAATATTTTAAGTAATTCCAATAGTACTCCCCCTCACTTATAAAATGAAAGCTCCTCTCATTCATTATTCAGAATTTCTAAGCCATATATATCAGTAACTAGGAAACATAATATCATATTTAATCCCTTATACACATCATATAGGTTATTTTCTTTCCAAAATACAATTCTTTCAAGGCTTAATGTGTAATCTAAAAGAGGTTTCTAAACAAAGATATATTACCCTTAAACGAGAATTTTTAATTTTATTTATTCTTCTACCTCCTCTAAATTCATGGTATCCAAAATTAAATAATTTCTTAAGTTTCATTAATTTACTTAATTTTTATTATGATGGTGTAGAAACCATTATCCATCCTTTTTTATCCTAATGAAAGTGAAAACATTTCTCATGTGTATGTACGACTTACCAACTCCACATAGAGTTGTAATTAGTTTTTCATCACCGATATAAATGGATGGCTATTATTATTTGTTTAATGATTATAAATAATATTTATGGTATAATTATTAATATTTAATTATAATATAATATCTACCATCTTGACTTGACATCTGTTGGAAAGGATAACATCGTTTCTTCGTATGAGTAGACTACCACCTCCACAAAGTGATGCTATTTTTTTCCTTTTATATTTTACATTTATTATAATAAGGATAAATTTATTGAATAAATATATGATATATATATATGATATAATAATATGGAAACCCACATTTTACTACACAACTTTTCATTACACTTTACAGACATAGGATCTTTAAAGTTCAGTGTCTTGGAAATAAGGTACATAATACCTGAAAATATATAACATTATTTTAATCCACTTTAAAGGCTTGTGTAAATTTTATTCCTAATTAAATTTATTGCATATAGTAACCTAGGGACATATATCAAAGGAAAGGGTGAGCATAAATCCCAGTAAGGGAAAACAAGGTAAACAGTTTACATGTGAACTTGAGAGCTATCAATAAGAACATGATGAATTTCATAAAGGAATGAGAAAGAGGAATATCATAACAATAAAAAAATTAATCATATTTTGAAAATTTTGCTAAAAATTTAATTTTATATATTCAAAATCATATCACCAAGGTCTATCCCCAAGGTTTCGTAAAAATTACCAAAGTTATTAACCCACGTATCGTAAACCTTGTCATCTCTAGAGATTAATTTCTTTACCCAATATGTTGGAGCAATATCAGGGAGAACCCTTAATATTTATTTAGTTTCATGTTATCCAAATATATTATAATCAAAAAAATTATAAACAACCCATATATATTAAAAGAAATGGGTTTCATATCAAAATCATGGCGTTTGAAAAAGTGCATAAAAACAATATCCTTTTATCAGTTCAATCCCACGAAAAAGGAAGGTGGGTTTCGTGTATGTCAATCCCATAAATAAAATATATAATTTTTATGTCCATGCAAATATCCCTAGATAAGATAGATATTTGACTATTTAAAAAATAAAATAAAATAATTTCCTGATAAAAAGAGAGAAATTACATGATGAAAATTCGGCAGCATAATGGGTATGAAACATGGTTTTAGAAAACATTAAATAAGGGTATAAAAATAATAAAGGACTAATATTAAGTATAGGTATATTAAAAAATGTACATAAGAACATGATATGGAAATTTTAAAGATGTATAACATGACAGGAGAATATGAAAGGAAAAAAACGAAGTTGAGATTTCCCTTAGCTAGAATAGTGACTCCTAAAACGTGATGTTTAGGACATTGGGGGCTTTATGACACTTTGGGAGGACTCCTTGGAAGGTAATACTATTGTATATTCTAGAATAGAGTATTTGGAATGAAATCTAATGTAGTAATGGGTGGGTATTTTTAGTAAAAGAGGGGGAGTTTTTTATTAATTTCTGAGGACACCTCATCTGTGGTATTTGAAAAACCATGGGATTTCCCATGGTATATGACCATTTTTTTCCACCCTTGTGACACATAATATCATAATTAAATCCACATGAGACAACCATAATTTTAAACTACATATTACATCATTATTATGTGATTAAACAGACCAAAAACTTAAAAACTATATTTTTACTATTCACCGAAAAACAAAACATTTTATAAAAATGTCATAAATTCACCCTAAACTAATATCAATGTTCTGAATTCAAAAATGAACTCCAATTTATTAAAATAATTTTCTAAATATGAGAAATTTAATTTTAAATTAAAATTCTTATTTACTCGAATAATACTAATACTTAATTAATAATTTATAAAACTATTATTTACTTATACTATTATATAACATTACAATTCAAGATGTCTAAATTATTTTTATAATTTATTATGTGAGGTTACTATTCCTTTATTTCATATTACTATTCATAATGGTAATATTATTATTCATAAGTTACTATTCACTAAAAATTAAGTTGAACTTATCAAACTCTAAATATTTACTGATCACAACTGTGTATGTCTGTTTTTAGAAAATCATTTCTCAGTATCAATTATTTAAAGTTTAAAAATATTTTAGAATACTATTTTTTTCAACATTTATGAATAATATTAATTTTCTTAGAAAAATACTAAAAAATCATCCTATATTAATTTTGACATTTGAATTTCAAAAAATATTTTTATTTTACCATAATAACAATTTTATTTATACAAATGGATTACACAAAGTAACTAAAGCCAAAATACATAACTCCTTATAATGACCACATATGACCTAAGGTTAAGGTGTGAAATGGTGATAGACACTTGTGGTGGCTCAGATGGCATCACCCTAGTGGTTATTTCTATCCACTTGAACTTCTCCCATAGGCAATTTCATTCAAGAATGACATGTTGAAGCTTAGCATGGGCTTGGTCCAGACCAATGCCATGTGACGCTACCTCCTTTCCAAGATCTAAAAAATGGGCTTTGTATGGCCTGAGTCTACTGGATCAAGCCATTGACTCTTCTTTCTGCATTAAATATCCATTATCATTTTTATTTATAAACAATAATTATAACGTTAAAAATTATTATTGTTTATGATGGTCAAATTAACCAACTATCAAAACTCGATGGTAAAATTTCAATTACACTTATGTAGTTTTATTGATTATGACACAGTAAAACTTACATTTTCAGGACACAAAATATTATTAAAAACTTTTGGTTCATTACAAATAATTATTCTTTAATGTTTAATTATATTTTACGTTTCTTTCGTTCCATACATAGAGAAGTTAAAACAGTGTTCATGCGTGCGTACGGTCTACCCTATCCATGAATAGTGTGGTACATTTTTTTGTATCAACCTTATATAGATGTCTATAAATATATAAATAATGAATATATATTATATTTATATAATGATTAATAAATTTTTTATGATGGAAGTATGATCAAAATATGAGGACCGGGATTGATGAACTGAAAAATAGATGAGAAACGAAGAAATTATCACCTAGAAAAATGATATTAATAACAAATTGTTAATAAAAAGATGATAAAATATTATATGAAAATCATATATTGTATGATTTTTACATTATAATGGTTATGTAATACTTTTATAATAAATAAATATTTATTATACATTATTTTTGAACCCATATGAATAAATACTATACTTTAGGTAAGGGTTTTATGTATCAATCTCATTTTAACATGGATTGTTCATGCTTCAATATCCATTGAGGAAATTATATGATCTTTATCTGATAAAAAACATTATTTTTATTCCCCAGTTGTGACACCCCAATACTTTAAAATATTTTACATTTTTAATAAATATAATTTTGGTGTTATCATGCCTTGTACACAAATTTAATCTTACACTACAAACAACACTGAATTAACTTGTGTTACACGGAAGACCTATTTTTACTACCTTTTAATGAAGAACATATTTTAAAACTAAATTTAGAAAATTTTATGAATTTTTTTTAAAAAATAAACATAACTTTTGAATTCAGAATATCAAAATTATCTTAAGATTAATTTGTAGGATTTCTTTTAAAAACTTCATTTTTTTGTGACTAATGAAAATTACTGTAATTTAATTAAAAATAACCTTTTCATTTAAATATTTAATAATTTTAAATTATATTTTAGATTTGTTTTAGAGTCACATTAGATCAATTATAAATCAATTTATATAGTTATGTTTATTAAAATTATGCTTATTTTAAAATGGAATTTAAAAATATAATAAACTTTTGAACATTTTCTTACTATAAAAACATGTTATTTCGCATCGTCTGTAGGATTAGCATTAATCTTAATTTTCTCATTTCTCTGATTTAAATTTTAAAAATCCAATATACACAAATGTAATTATCATGATATTTCTAGTCACATAAGATCAATATAATTTTTTGTCCAAAATTATTAGTGAATGTGATTACGATTAATTTTGTTGATTTAGGTATGATTATGCTTAATAAGGGACTAAACCTTAATATTAAAGACCAAAATGACTTAGAAAATTTTCCAAAATAAATTGTATGCCCATAATTTGAACATTTACCCACTTGGATCGAAATATATCGTTTTTGGGATATTATTAAATGAAAGTTCCCTATATAAAATTTTAAGTAAGGAAAAAAGACAAAAGGGGAACTTTCCTTACCTTTAACATTTATAAAGTTTTGAGATATGTAAAAAACATCATATTTTAGTTTATAAATACCCTTTGGTAATATAAATAGTTTATTTTTATCATAATAAATTATCAATAATTTTTATATATGGTTTAGGTACTTAAAAGGATCAAGAAACGTCAATGTATAGATTATTTAGGTAATAAATAACTAACGTAAATGATATTATAAATATTAAAAATAAATATAATTGATTTAATTATTGTCATTATTTATTTTTTTATATGAAAATATCATGTTAAACACATGTAAACCTAATATATATTAATTCAAATATAATATATATATTTTAAAATTAACATTAAATAAGTATTATCAAAATTGACATTACTGTTATTTTACAATAAATGAATCTTATTAAATGATTTTAAATTAATAAAAATCTTATATTATTCCAAGTGATTCTTAAGTGTCGATAAATATTAAATATGTTCTATTAATCTACCAATTAATCTTTTATAATTTACAGATTCAACCATTTATTGTAAACATGTTGTTAACACGGTCCGGGTTCAAGTCGCGTTTTAGGGCGTCACATGCATTTGTTTTAATATTAATTTCAAAAAAACATTGTAATTTTATTCTATAAATTATATATAATATTAATAATTCATTGGATATATATTTTTTAAAAAAATATCACTTTAATATAGTCTTAATGGTTAGATTAATTAGATTATAAAACAAGATGCTTTAATAAATACCAAAATGATAAAATTGGAGAATTTTAGAAGTTAAGGAACCAAGTTATTAAAATGAACATATTTTTTGTAGATGTGGTTCAAATCGTCCATTATTATCATTTAACATGTTAGTTTTCCTTTTGTGGGGAACTTTAGGTAAGATAGACCACCCATTATTGAATACCATTTAGTATTTACAAAAGTAACACTCCATCTTCCCTATAAAAGGCCACCACCTCTACCCATTTCTCACACCTCTCAAGCCTCTTAATTTCTTCCAAGACCTAAACAAATTTTCTCCAAAAATCCATCCCCATGACCTAGAAGTATACCTTTTTCCATAAATCAATCCATAGAATCTTTTGTTATACACCAAAAGAAGTTACCTGATTAAGAGGTATTGCCTTCTCTCAAACTCTCTAGTATTATTTCCCTTATCCACTCTTTATACTATTACTTTTTTTATAAAATGAAGTATCCTCAATATAATTTGATGTTTTTATGCTAATATTTTTACCCACACTTACGCACACCTCCATCTAATGGGTAACAAATATATTGTTTCTGTGTATGGAGAACTACTACCTCGTGAAACGAGGATTGTTCAACTTTCCCTACCGCCTCTCATGGTGTCCATTGTGATGGAAAATATATTTATATAATATATGTTTTATTTATAATGTCTTTATAATTATTTAATTTTTATTTATAGAATACCTTTATGTTTCCATCATGTGTAAATACGATAATTTCATTTGAGAAAGTGTGCAGTACCACCACATCAAAGCGATATGACTCATTCATGTCATACATGTAACGTATAAAGGTTGGTCATAATAAACCTATGACGCATATATAACATAAATATGATACTAAGAATTATAAAATACATATGTATCATTTAGTTTTTATTATTTTAATTCAACAAAGAAATGGAAGTAGTGTTCATGCATACGTATGACGTACCGTCTCCATGAACAATTTACTTCATTTATATTCTCAAGATGTTTTGGAATATTCTAAGTACATATGTACTAAATATATATGATAATATATTCTTGGATTAAATTCTGAAGATGATTAAACCATGATATATTTAAAAAGAACAAAAAATAAAAAGTCAAAATGTACTTGAGAAAACTAGGCAATTAACACCCAAAATAGTTAAAATAATGGAAGAGAGTTAACCAACGGATAATAAAATATTGTAATAAGTTAATATATGATATTATAAACATTATTATGGTTATGGTATTAGTTAGTAACATATTTTGAACCACTATACATGAGGCTAAATACCACACAAAAAATAGGAAGGATATAGTAAGGGATTTTCAACTCACTTTTTAAATCTGTGAGATTAATGTCATATTCACAACTTACTTATTTTGTGTGTCATGACTAATTCCCATTTTTATATATTATATCATTATTACACTTATTTTCATGATATTATTATATTAATTTTATTTCATTATTATTTTTTTGATTATGTGTTAAATATTTCAAAGTGGTATGGGAAACTTTGGAATGTTTAAAGATTATTATCCTCAAGAATGATCTCAATCTCACTTAATTTTGTGATTAACAACTTTCTCATGAAGAAATCACTTTATTGTAATCATTTTTTATTGAAAATTTAATTTAATATCCATACTCTTATACAATGGACATTGTTATTTCCTAAATGGTATACCGTTATTCATACGGTGGTTACTTTGATAATTATTTGATTAATTGGGGAATTATTGATAAATCCATATTTTTTATTCAATATGGTTAATTGATAAGGAATATTAGTTATTTTTATCATGAAATATGATGAATTATTTGGACTAGAAATTATAGGTGGGTCTTGGACTCTATATAGCTCCTTGATGCATCGACGAGTTCTCATGAGACAAATAAGTTGGCAAAATTAAATGAATTTCTATTCATTTTTTAAACCATATTGTGAAAGGTCTTATCGGTAATAGGTTTTCATGTCTCTAAGACTTGACTTCTAATAAGAATGAAATTTCCCTAATTTAGTATTTGTTATTTTTTGTCCACAATATTTTTTGTCGACATATCTATGGATGTAGTTCATTCACAGTTTATTGACTTATGGAATGTGATTCAGTTTCTTACGTGCCACATTATTTATGCCTTATCCAGTTATTTTTATGAAAAGTGTACTCAATTATTTAACTTTATATATATATTGATTCATTATTTATACCATTTTACTAACCCTTACTGGGGATTTGAGCTCACCCTTATTTTGTTTCTTTCCCCAGGTTATGAAGAAGAAAACATTGAATAAGCTTTCTAGGATGGATTTTATTTCTGTTATTGTGTATAATGTTTTATTCTATTTCCCAAATTTTTTATGGGTATTATGTATGTAATATATCTTTCCAATACTGATAAATTGAATGGTCCTTGAGACTTTGCTTCCTTGTAAAAATGCTAGTTTAATGTAATAATGCACTGGCTCCGGTATTCTGGGGTCGAGGAGTAACAGTTGGTATTAGAAGAAGTTTAGAAACAAACTTGTAAACTAGATTTAAAAAACATAAAATAGGGATCACAACCCTAAGGTAGATATTAAGGATAAGTATACAAGAACATACTAGAATTTTATATAGGTAGAGATTATGTGTTTATTATTACCAATAAATCCATATCTGGATACTACAAGTTGAAATGGTTCTGGCATAGATGTACCTCGGAGTAACAACTCTACCAAGGTGTTCCGAACATGACTCGGGGTAACTAGGTAGACAACAATGGGCCTTACTATGCACCTGGTTTGACACTCCTGGGGGATATGCTTTGGATGATTCAAATTTAATTTACCAACCATTATTAAGGATTTATTAAGTAATTATTTCCCTAAAGTAGCCAAAGATTATGGTTTTAGGGATTAATGATGCATAAATTTATGTTAGGTGTTACACCGTATTTGGAGTTATACAAAGTTCATAAACTTATAATATAATCCAATATATTACATTATTTATAAATGATTCCTATTATAAGGAATGAGAACTCCACCAGTGAATTTGATGTCAAGGGTAATAATGATCATATCTTTCATGCTATTAAGACATTATTTCAAATGGAGATAGTCTCCCAAGTACTCTCATCATATGGGAAAATATTATCATTCGTTAACAAGATAAGTAAATAATTCTCCAAGTCCTATGGATTTGAAGGTAAGAAGGGGATGGAAGACAAAAAGATGGATAAAGGGGAGAAGGGAAAGAAGTATTTTTTTCACATGTGATAACTGTGGAAATAATCACCCTGGTAAATGCTTAAAGGGAATGGGAGTTTGTTATAATTATGGAGAAAAAGGACACTATGTTTGTGATTTCAAGAGTAATAAAAATTCTTCCACTATTCAATGCTTCCACAATAGGGAGAAGATACATTGTGCATATCAATGTCCAAAGTGTCAAAGGAATATACCTCAGATGATGTTATTGGATAGTGATGAAGTTATGATACTGCCAGAGATGAAGAGTAATGATTAATTTTCTTTTTTAGTAATTATGTCATTTGAATATTTTATCAAAAATGTACTAGTTGTAATAATTATGTAATATATGATTATTTTACTTCAGTGCCTTTTCATAAAGTATTTGAGATCATATGTTGAATGGTACAATGAAAATTTATTCAGTAGAAAGTTACAATTTTTGGAAACACATGATTGGGTAAAATAAAACCCCTAATAAATTCCTGATGTTAAGATAATAATGAATAAATTATTGATTTGGATAAGTACTAACTACCTTGGAACTAATTGAAGACTTGTCTATAATTGGTCTATAATATCATTGATAGAGTTTACAATACTTTTGGATTTAAGGAATATATCCAATAACATGTGTCTTACGTAACGAAAATGAAATAATGCATGTTTCTAATAATTTTTTATGGTAATTTGAGTTATTACCATATTCCAAGAGGATACATGATTAAGTTATTCACATGTTTGGAATGTGAAAATTAAAATTGATTCATGTTGATTACATACTAATGATAAGTTTACTTTGGAAGTTCAGTGACTTTCATTCAGAAGTGATTGGATCATAATATGTTGGTGTAGTTCACTATCAATAAAATATTTTGATATTGTCATTGGATGAGATTTTATATGGTAATGTATTACTTCACTCTATGTCGTATCATGTGCTATGATATAATGTAGAAATAGTTCAAGGCATAATCAAA
Organism: Viscum album; assembly: GCA_963277665.1. Classification (NCBI taxonomy): domain Eukaryota; kingdom Viridiplantae; phylum Streptophyta; class Magnoliopsida; order Santalales; family Viscaceae; genus Viscum; species Viscum album. The sequence continues at coordinate 1,046,789,702 of OY728161.1, read as the reverse complement.
GGAAAACATAATGTTTATAGAACATATATTTACTTATATTCTTATGAGGTGAAATAATTCCTTAACTATAGAAAAAAATGGTTTTGAAAAAAAAACATTTCTCCTATTATCATCATTTTTTATGATATAAATGAAATTTACTCACACATATGGTTTATGGTATTGTGGACTACGACATTTATCTAAACATGTTCTCTAGAACTCTATATTAAAACATGATTATTGGATTTTTCTTCCATATCCATGTTTTCATTTCCCACATATGTTCTCCTGCTAAGGAACCTAATTAAATGAAAATTGTCCTTTATTTTATCTCTTATTAAGAATATGTGATATTAAACCTTTTTACGATGTGGATCTTTCAACAATAGTTCATTTTAAATCTATTGATTATTGAGATGAATTTTAAATTGTGAGGACTCAATTTAATTAAGGTGAGGAGAATGTGACACACAAATAATTTACAATATTTTCCTTTCTGAATAAATATAATGCTATTTTTAGCATTCCTTATACACAAATTTAATCTTACGCTACACACAACACTAAATTAACTTGCGTTACATTCAAGACTGAGTTTTACCACCTTTTAATGGTGAACCTATTTTAAAACAAAATTTTTAAAATTTCATGAATTTTATTTTTAAAAATAAACATCATTTTTGAGTTCATAATATTGAAATTATTTTAGGGTGAATTTTTGGGATTTTTCTAAGAAACAACATTTTTAGTGAATAGTGAAAATTACTTCAATTTAGTTAAAAATTTCCTTTTCATTTAAATAATTATTATTGATAAATTATATTTTACATTTTTTAGAGTCCTATTAGATCAATTATACATCAGTTTAAATAGTTACGTTCATTAGATTAAATTTAATTTTCAAATTGAATATAAAAACTTTACAAACTTTTGAACATTTTCCTACTATAAAAACCTGTTATTTCACCTCGTCTATGGGGTTAGCGTTAATCTTAATTTTCCCACTTATGTTATTTAAATTTTGAAAATCCAACATACTTTGATTAAATATTTATGATATTTGTTGTATAATATGATCAACTTAATTTTTTGGAGAAAAATGATTTGTGAATGTGATTATGATTAATTATGTTGATTAATGATTAATCTTAAAAAGGGACTAAACCATAATATTAAGGACCAAAATGACTTTGAAACTTATCAAAAATACATTAGGTGACAATAATTTGACCATGTTACCACTTGTTTCAAAATATATGGTTATTGGGATATTATTAGACAAATTTCCCAATATAAAAGTTTAAGTAAGGATAAAGAAAAAAAGGGAACTTTCTTTACATTTAACATTTATAAAATTTTGAGATATGTAAAAAACATCATATTTTCATTTATAAAAACCATTTCTTAAGATAAATAGTTTATTTTTGTCATAATAAATTATCATTTATTTTTAGAGATGGTTTAGGTACATAAAATTCTCAAGAAATGATAATGTAGTGATTATTTAGTTAATAATTAACTAAAATAAATGATACTATAAATATTAGAAATTAAGTCAATTAATTGAATTGTTGTCTTAATTAATTTTTTTTATATTAATATATCATTTTAAACACATGTAAACCTAATGTATATGAATTACAATATAATATTTATATTTTAAAATTAGCATTAAATATATAATGTCAAAATTGACATTATTGTTCTTTTACAATAAATGAATCTTATTAAATGGTTTGAAATTAATAAAAAACCTATATTATGCCAATTTATTTTTAAATAACAATAAATAACAAAAAAATATATTAATTTAACAATTAATCTTTTATAATTAACATTTTCAACCATATATTATAAAAATGTTATTTACACGGTCTGGGTTCAAGACGCATTTTTACACGTCACATGCGCTAGTTTTAAAATTAGTTTCCAAAATATAATGGAATTTTATTATATAAATTATATATAATATTAATAATTTAGTGGATTTATATTGTATAATAAATCTCAACTTAATATAGACTTAATGGTTAAATTAATTAGATTAGAAAACTAGCTGCTTTAAAAAAATCAAAATGATAAAATTGGGGAATCTTAGAAGTTGAGGAAAAAATTATTAAAATGAACATATTCAATGGATGAGGTTTTCATCGACCCTTATTTTCATTTAATCCATTATTTTTCCATTTTTTAGTAACTTTATATAAGTTAGACCACCCATTATTGAATACCATTTAGTACTTACAAAAGTCCAACGACCCCTTCCATATAAAAGGCCACCACCTCTACCCATTTCTCACACCTCTCAAGCCTCTTAATTTTGGACACGAAAAGCCCAAAATATATCCCAAAATCCCTCCCCGTGAAATAGAATCATTACTTTTGTCATAAATCAATCCATGAAAGAATTGTTTATATACCAAATTAAGTTACCAGATTAAGAGGTTATGCCTTCTCTCAAGATCTCTTGTTTCATTTCCCTTATGCAATCCCTATAATCTTATTATTTTATGATTTCATATAAAATACCATATATTAAATATACTATGATTCTTTAATGTTAATATTTCTACCCACACTTACACAAACCTCTATCTAATGGGTAATTAACATATTGTTTCTGTGTATGGAAAACCAATGCCTCTCGAAACGATGATTGTTCAACTTTCCCTACCGCCTCTCATAGTGGACATAATGATGGAAAATATATTTATATAATATATAATTTATTTATAATATCTTTATGATTATTTAATTTTTATTTATAACAAACCTTTACACTTACATCATTTTTAAATACTATAATTTCATTTGAAGGAGTGTGGACTACCGCCCCCTCAAAACTATATGACTCATTCATTCCGTACATGGAATGTATAAAGGTTGGTTATAATAAACCTATATAACATATATAACATACATATGATAATTTAAATTATAAAAAACATATTTATCATTTATTTTTAATTTTTTTAAGTCAACAAAGAAATGGAAATAGCGTTCATGCGTACGTACGGCCTACCATACCCATGAATGATGCACTTCATTTCTAATCTCCAAATGTTATGGAATATTATAAATACATATGTAATGAATATATATGATAATTTAATCATGGTATAAATTCTTTATATGATTAAAAAATTATATATTTAATAATAACAAAAAATAACTGGTCAAAACATACTTGAGAAAACTAGGAAATTAACACCCAAGACAATTAAAATAATGAAAGAGTGTTAAAAATAGGTAAAAAAATATTGTAATAACTTAATATAAGATATTATAAACATAAGTGTGGTTATTATATTATTTATTAACATATTATTAACCACTATATATGAGTATATATACCACACAATAAAAAACAAGGATAAGGTAAGATATTTTCATCTCACTTTTTAAATCTGTGAGATAAATGTCATATTCGCTACTTAATTATTTTTTGTGCCATACCTATTGCCCATTTTGATATATTATATCATCAATACTATTATTCTCATAATATTATAAGATTTATTTAATTTCATACCTTTCTGGTGATTATGATTTAAATTTTTCTAAGTGGTATGGGACACTTTAGAATGTTTAAAGATTATTCTCTTCAAGAATGTTCTTAATCTCACTTCCTTTTGTGATTGTTAACTTTTCCTTGAAAAAATACCTTTATTGTAATCATTTTTCTATTGAAAATATAATTTAATATCTATACTCTCATACAATGGATTTTGGTATTGCCTAAACCATATACCATTATTCATACCGTGGTTACTTTTACAATGATTTGATTAATTGGGGAATTATTGATAAAACTATATTTACCATTCAATATGGTTATTTGATAATGAATATTAGTTATTTTGATTATTCAATATGAGTGATTATTTGGAATTTCAATTATGTGTGGATCCTGAAGTTTATATAGCTCTTTGATGCATCGACAGGTTCTCATGAGACAAATAAATTGGCCAAATTAAATGAGTTTCTATTTGTGTTTTAAACCATCATATGAAAGGTCTTATTGGATATAGGTTTTCATGTTCCTAAAACCTGATATTCTATATGAAATCAATTTCCATATTTTAATATTCGTTATTGTTTTTCTATGATATTTTTCATCAACATATCAGTGGACATAGTTCATTCTTAGTTTATGGATTTATGGCATGTGTTTAGGTTTCTTACATTCCACATTATCTATTCCTATAGTTATTTTTATGAAAATTGTACTCAATTATTTACCTTTCAATATAGATTGATTCATTATTTCTTCAATTTTACTTACCCTTACTAAGAATTCGAGTTCACCCTTATTATGTTTCTTACCCCAAGTTATAAAGAAGATTAATTGGAATAAGATTTCAAGGATGGATTTTATTTCAGTTATTGTATAGAAAGTTTTATTATATTTCCCCAATGTATTATGGGTATTATGTTTGTAATCTGGCTTTCCAATATTGGTAATCTGAATGGTTCCTTGGGATTTTTTCCTTTTAATAATGCTAATTTAATATAATAATGTACTGGCTCCAGGATTCTAGGGGAGGTTACACCTCTAGTTATTAATTTAATTTTTAAGTAATAATACCATTTTAATCTTTTTTGTACTCAAAATGGAAATGGTTTTTTTTAAAAACCTAATTTATTTCCTCTTTGGTTGGGAACATTTTCTTCTATGTCCATGTTTTCCATAAAAGCTTTTTGAGAATGTTTTACTATTATTTTATGAATTTTTAAAGACATTTTTACCCATGTTTTACTTTTTATAAAAAAATTCAAATATATCTTATTGTATTTTTCTATATGAATTACTTTTTACATTTTACCAAAATTGTGATGGGAATCTGTATTTTAATGTATATGGTATGAATGGAATTTTACACAATCATGACTAGCCAATGCTTTGAATCTTATTTTACAATTTTCCAAGGTTTATTTCAAACAAAATTTTTTCCTAAATAAATTTTCAATATTTTTATTTTATTTAAGTAGATTCAAAATGAAAATGGTATTTTCCTTATGAAATTTTCTAAGTGATCTTTAAAAGATTTTTTAATCTATGATGACATTATTTGATGTTACTTATGTTTCACTTAGGATATGATTATATGATACCATCCTTATTGTTTTTATATATGGTTTATCTTTATGATGATGTTATGTTTATAAAAACCATTTTCATTTTCATTGGTTAAGTTATGATGAAATGTTAAATGTTTTTAGGATCTTGTTGTGTACAGTTGAATGGATTGTGATTATGTGATGGGTGGGTTTGTTATAGTTATCCAATGCATTGGGTAAACATGGACAACTCATAAGATAAATATGTTGTGTGTGAACGTAGTTTCATGTTCACAATTTTATGCATAGTCCTTGTTTTCCTGAAAATTATATTATTCATAGACCTTGTTTTCATGCCCATAAGATTATGTGTGCACCTAGTTTCTTGTCCATAAGTTTATGTGGGTTCTTGATTTCATGTTTTTAACTTTATGAGTAAATGTGTTTCGATTTATACAAGTTCTAAAGGTTATAATATTAATTTTTTCCATAATCCTATGTTTATTTTATTCACTCATATATCAATAATGGTTATTTATGATTCAACACTCTTTTGAATATTTCCTTTTATTATGATAATGTTTTATTCTAGGACTCTTGTTTGTGATCTATGACAGATTTGGTATGAACTTTGTAATTTATGATCATGATCATATACCCTTAATCTTGTATTATTCTCATGTATGATCATTGACTGATATCTCCCTTATTTACCCTTACCAAGCTTCTAAGCTCACCCTTTCTTATTTTTTTTGTTTTCTAAAGTTAAGAAGAATTGTTTTAAGTTAGGTATTCCTAAGAATTGCTCTATGTGGGGGATATTGAAGATATTTTATGAAATAAGGGGATTATTTATCTAGAATCCAAGGACTATAAACCTTTATTGTTTTTGCTTGATTTTTAATGTTATGTATTGAATATTCACCTAAAAAGATGTAATATTTTTGTATGTTAATATAGTATTTATATAATAAGTGCACTATAATGCCTATGTTGTGCTTCAATATGAATTAATAGTCTACCACCAATGGTGTCCCTAACCAGAACTAGAATACATATTACTATGAATGATATTAAATGGGGAAAAAATAAATTTAAACCACCAATTATTTCATGGGGTTCTAACATGATGATCCAGATCAACCATACATATTCGATTAGTATAGGTATCATGTATTTATATTCAATAATGATACGCAGGTTCCATATGATGTACACCCATAATACCCCTTCAACAAAAATAAGGATATTAGTTGAAAATACACCTAATATAAAAATTATATAAGGGTGGGTTACCAATATACCCAACCAATTTAACAAAAACATCATAGTTATATTTAAACCCATAAAATGTTCCTAAGAATAATGGTTGGCAATACTGCTATCCATGATGAATAATAATTACTCGGTTAATATTACACCCAACCCATGTGCATGACTATACTTTAGTATTTTTAATTACACCCAACCACCTATCACGTATAACATGATTGTAATTACACCTAACCTATATGAAAACTTGGCCATGGTTGGAAGTACCCAAACCATATAACAATAATATCTGGGGTTGGTATTACAGCCAAAATAAGGTACCATATTATTAATGGTATACATCAAATCGAACTGAAAAACATGAATAACATTAATTGTTGGATGTATTATGAACTCATGTCACAAAAAACGTTCATGGTAAGAGGTAAATTCAACCACATAAAATGAATGTTCCATGAATGAATTACATCCAAACACAATCAATTTGTGATCTTTATTAGAATTAGACCCAATATCATACCAATAATAGTCCTAGTATGATATAAAAATAATTATATATGAATAAAGTTCTAGATTAGTATTACACCCAATAATATATCAAAAAACACAATCATATATCATCTTGTGAATAAGTATATATTTTTAAAAAAATCCACGAATTACCAGAAAAATTATAAATTCTTATAACATTCATACATGGATACCTAAGGAATTTAAATTCCAAAAAACTGCACAATAAAAATTACTTGAGATTGGTTACCCATACATACAAACACTTTAACCATTTTTTGTTCTATAATAGATATACCTGATAATATTCTTCATATTTGTTTAAATAATAATAGAATACTCTAGGGAAACTATAAAGATAAACGACATCATAAAATAATCAATGATACCCCTCATGGGTTCCCATTTCCAAATCTTATAATAGTTTTGTTTGTGCATATGATCATTACTAATGATTTAATTGAAATAAAACACCTAAAATACCACTCCTAGCCTTAACCATTAATACATTACACATTATAAACGAAAAAACTAGATTTTGTTTCATTTTATTTCATTTTGATCTTCTTTAAAATACTTTTTTTCCACACCATACATGGAACTCAAATAAGATAATGTGAAATAATAGGGAATGCATGTGACATTGTTATATGTGTCTTCCTAGGAAATTTTATTAGATGAATAAACATCTAAATTTAGAAATATGAAAACCTAAAAGCACACCAATATTAAGGATTTTTAATCAACAATATCAAAAAAATGAGAAATAGTTGTATTAGAGGTCGGTGTAAGGTTAAGAATACCTCTAACTATCATCTGGGAAAGATGTAAGATAAATTAGATCATGAATAAGAGATATCTATTCTTAAACAAGGTGATATATAATATAGGGGACATGGGGGTTCATGTGTCAAGGAAGATCCAAATGAGTGAGGTTATACATTTATAAAATTTAGCTCATTTTAATTAATGAATGAATAATTTCTTAAAAAATGGATGTGAGCTATGGAGTATTTTTTTTCCTTGATGTGACCTTAAATTCACATGATTTTCCACATCATTTATCAATTTTTTTAATCACTTAATTAATTATTTTTTGTTTTTTTATTAAATTATTATACTTAAATAATTATTTAGTTTCATTTATTAATTAAACAATTTATATAACTAATTTTTTATTTTTAGAAATTATAAAACACTCTGTGTTTTACTTATTTTAATAGTCTTTTTTTATTATACTTAAAATAATTGTATTTTTTATGTTTACTTTTAAATTATTAACCAATTAATTATTTTATTTTCAATTAAGTAACTTATTCTTTAAATTCATATTTTATCTTTAAATCTAGATCGATTAAAATAAATCAACTTTATTAATTTCTTCTAATAAAATTATTTTAGATTTAATTTATTTCATTTAATAATTTATAACCTTTTAATTTAATTTAACAATTCTTTTTATAATTGGTAATTTAATTACAATTTTTTAATAACTTAGTCAGTCATTAGTATAAGTTAAGAGATTATGTTTTAATTTAATAAAATAATTTATGTTTCATTTTAAGTCTTCATCCAGATAATTAATTAAGTAATTTAGATTTTTAATTCTTTAATATCCATAATGGTATAATTTCATTAATGTAGTTTCATGTTTTTAGTTAAAAACTTATGTCATTACACTACCATTTTGCAAATGTCGGTGACTTAATGAGTCACTGACGCAATTTCACCTGTTATCACTATTAGACTCAAAATTTTTATTTTTTTAGTTTATCATTCTAATTCAAATTATTATATTAATTTTAAATGATGTAATTGTTTTCCTTTAAATTAAATCAGATCTTAATTTATGTTTAGGTATAGTTTTTAATTTGAGTTTTTTGTTTTGAATTTATCAAATAATGGTTTATTTTAATTAATTTAAGTGTTATTTTTAGTTTCATTTAATTAATTGACTTAAGTTATTTTTACAGATAATATTTTAATTTACTAAAAGAGTTGTTCTACCGATGCTACTTGTACCCCCATTATTTATGACTTACAAACATTGTCAATAAATAGTACAACTCACCGATTACATTTGCGCCTCCAATCCCTTTTGTTGTTGGAAAGTTATCTACCTACCGACTGCCACATCTCACTGATACTTTACCCCTAGTGTCAGTATCTCAGTAACTACTGATGCACCTCTTCTTCTATCAGTATCATGAAAGCTGTTGATTCCCCATTACTCCTATGTTTTTCCTACCAACACACATACCTCAATCGGTCTCATTGTCACCCTACAGCCAATCCTCCTACAGATGGCCATTCATCATATCGACGCACAAACACATACTCAATCAGGAACTAGTTTTACTGCATCTAACCAAATCTACCCCCAAAATTGAAACCATGAACAACTATAATAATACATTCATTGAAACGAATAACAATCCCTAAAATACACCTTTTTAAAATCCAAAACACAGATCTGAACTCCCTTCTCCCTAGATCTGAACCTAGCCAACATTTGTCGTTGTTGTAGTAGAGGATTATAGATCACACCGCTGGTCGAGAAGTCTTCGTCCACTCGCCTTCAGAATCATTGCACTACCTCTTTCCACAAATTGAAAGACGTTCATTTCCACAATAGATATGGGCCTCCAAGCTCGGGTTACACCACAGTCGTGATGCATGTTCATGGATGGCCTATTGCCGGTCACAAAGGAGGAGGAGGCCACAACACAAGATCTCTGTTGTCAGCTTCTCGAAGAATCCTGAGAAACCAGAATGCCCCCCCCCCCCCCGTACACGCTGGAGAATAAGGGGGAGAAAAATAAAAATGAAATTAAAATAGTAACAAAAAATTAAAATAAATAAAAAACTTAACATAATTAAAAATAAAATAAAATAAATATTAATAAAATAAAATATAAAATGAATTAATTTAATAAAATATAAAAAACTTAATTAATTATAATAATTTATAAATAAAATTAATTATTAATATAAACTAATATTAATTAATAATATTTTAATATTTACTTCAATAAATATAGTAATTATAAATTAACTTTCATAATTATAGTAACAAATTTAATAAATAAAATAAAGTTATTAATTTAATTAAATAAATATTAATCTATTTTAAAAATATTATAAAGATATAATAACTAATTACTAATAATATTAATTTAATAAAATAATCAAATAAATAAATATAAAATTATAATCATAATAATTTAATCTAATTATTAGTTATAAAATTAATTAAATAAATTAATAAATTTTGTAATAATGTTAAATAAATTGAATAATTATAAATAATAACATATTGACACAAATTTAATGTTAATAAAATAAATTAATAATTAATTAAAATAATAAACTAAAAAACCATATTTATAAATAACATTTAATTTATATAAATTAATTAACATAATAATTTAAAATAATAAATTAACAAAATAACTTTTACTATAATAATTATATTATTTTCATAATTAATTAAATAAGTAAATTAAATCTTTTTATTATGGTTAAACGGTATTAATTCATCCTCTGTTAGGAAGATTCAAGTTTTAGCCAAATTCATCATTTTCTGTGGAGCGAAGTTAGTTACATGGGTTAAGCTAAAGTGACTTTCATTTCATGAAAAAGTGAATGTGTGCGGTGACTTCGTGAAACCTCAATTCGAGTCGGTGCAGTCAAGAAGTGACTTGCAGCATATGATATAGGATACTTAAATAAGAGTACCAGCATGATACATGGGATCTAATATTGACTTCTCGACACTTTACATCAGAGATTCTAAAGACATGATTGGAGCACCACTTCTCAGAGTTCTCATGGAGCACAGACCCGAGCAGTGCAACACCATCAAGTTCATGGGGGAGTTCTTTCTTCACATGTTATTTATCAATTTCTATTCTTGTAATTGAATATTTTTATTCTCCATTATGAAAAAGATAGTTATCTATGATTCTTGTTCTGGGGAATGTCTTTTTCTACTGGTTTTACTTCAACTTTCATTTTCACTAAATCTTTTTAAAGATTTCAAAATTGGTCCAAAAAATCAATTCAGAAATCATTTAAATGTTTCGTACCACTTGTCTTTAATTTTCAATTCCACATTAATTCAATGAGTTTGATCATGGATGCATTTTTTAAAAGTTTTTTATTCAAAAAAAAATAACTTCAAAACATTCAGTGAGATTATTCTATGGAATTTTTCAAATATTAATTTTGTATTTGAACCTCTCTTGGATTGGCAAACTCCAAGATTGTTCAATCTAAATGAATTATCTTTTGGTGAGGAAAATAAGTCATCCTTTTTCAGTTGTTACTTAAAATATACATTTATATGATTAGGAAATATTTTTAAACCAGTTGGATAGATCTTTTCCCAGGCATATCTCTTGACTATACATTTTTTAGCATCTCTTATCTCTATAGTTTACTATTGTTCAAATTTTGTCATATTTCATCATAGGATAGAAAAAAAAATATAAATTTTTTTTTCTTTAATTCCTTATTAAAAAAATACAAAAAAATATATAAAATCTAAAAAAATAAAATAAAGTAGTATACTCCACCCACTTTTGACACGAGTGGGTTGTTTTCAAAAGAAATTTAGGTTATTCATCCTTCCATATTGGTTTGACCCAACTAAAAACTATATGGAAGTAGTAGTAAAATATAAAATTTTAAATAGTGACTCATTTTTAATGATGATAAAGTCATGTTTTTGGAGTCATTTCCAGGGAAGGATTTGAGCAACCAATTTACCTTTATAAAATAGTTCCAAAAAATCACTTATAAAAAAATAAAAAAATAAAAAAAATTTAAAAACCATGTTTATAAAAATATTATTTGATTCACTTTTATTTTTCTCTTTCTTTTTTTTACTTCATTTCTCTTGTTAATACATTTTTAATATTAATTTTATGATCACACGATATTACATTGTTAGATTAGATCCCCTAAACCCAGAGTTAGAAAAATATCTTAGTTCTTTAAAAAAGATAAAGAAAATTAAAATGGAAAATTTAGATGATAGATTTATTGCACCTCATAATCATCCAAACTATCACCATGAACACATAGATGAATGATAGGCTTTGGATGATAGAGTTTAAACTCCCTTATGTTTCATGTAAACCTTCATCCATTATACTTTCAGCTAGAGCCATAAACTATAAGCTGAAACAATACCACATTTCTCTATAGCCTACTTTTAATGGAATAACTAATGAGGACTCTTTTTCATTCATTTGATATTTCTATGATACTGTGAAGCAATTTCCTCTCTTAGGAATCACTAGAAATGAACTCAAAATGAGGGTTTTCCCTTTTTCATTAAAAGGAATTCTAGAAACTGGTTTTTTAGTATTGATGAGAATATTTTTGAGAATTGGGACCAATTCTATAATTCATTTATCATGAAAATTTATCCCCAAATACTAAAATGGGAACATAGAACTAATTATACTAATTTTTTACAAGAGGATGGGGAATCCTTTAATGAGGATTGGGATATATTCAGGGACCTTCTTAGGCAGTTCCCCCATTATCAACTCCCATAACACCTTTTTATGGACACCTTCTATGAAGGGTTATCCTCATCTTGTCAAAACATAGTTGATCAAGCTACTGGGGGGGAATTATAATGATAAGACTGATGAAGAGTTAAGAAAAATTTTCAATAACCTTTCTTTAAACTCTCAATATAAAAATTCAGGAATAAAAAGAATGAATAGAAATGTTAACACTTGTTCTACAATAGAAATGAATACTCAAGATCAATTGGCTGAAATGACCAACCAACTTCAAACCTTAATGAACTATAATTCAATGAAATCTATAAACTAAAATGGCTATCAAAACACAAACCAATCACTTAGAGAAATATCTTCACAATGTGAGATGTTCGTTCACACTGAAAACATCTTTCCCAACATTGATATGCCATCCCAACAAGAAAATTCATATTTAGTTAATTATGGTTCTAGGATGCCTACAAAAGAAGACCCATTTTCAAACAATTATAACCAAGGCTATAGGAACCATCCAAATATGTCCTAGAAATAAAAAATCCTAATCAATAAATCTACTACCCCTAATTACCAAAACCGACCTATACCAAACTATCAAAACCAACCAAGGGGTGAGTCTACAAATTCTTAAGGAAATAATGAAGCCAAGTTCCTTCAGAATTGGATCTAATATTAAATAGTGTAGACTCTCAAGATGAATGATTAAAAAATCAATTTAATAAGCATAAATCCTAATATGAATCTGTTAAAATTAAAAATTATGTTAGAATTAAAAAACATGGAAACTCAACTGGGCCAAATAGCTAGAGAATTTACTTCTAGGGATAAAGGTATATTGCTAAGCACAACTGAAATCAACCCTATAGAAAATTTCATGGATTTTGTAACTATAAGTGGTCTAAACAATAAAAATTTAGCTGAAAAATAATTTGAAAATTCCCAAACTGAATAAATGTGTCAGTCTAGAAAGAAAAATATACTATGTACAGAATTTGGAAATTAATAGAAAAGTCAAAAAAAAGAAAAAAAATTCGAATTTTTCACCTAAAAAACAAGATGAAAATATTTATAAAAATAAAAATAATAATGGTAAGGAGAAATATGTTGAATAAATGAGGGATATTACTACTGTTCTATAAAAATTTTCCCCACCCATACCTTTCCTTGAAAACCTCAATCCTCAAAGAAACACCAAAGCTGAAATTATTTAGTTCGATAGACTTCTTACCAAGATCCAAGTGAACATTCCTTTCATTAAAGATATAATTAAAATTCCATCCTACATGAAATCACATAAATATTATTTCAAACAAAAAAACTCTTAAATAATTTTCCACCTATAGCTTCACTGAAGAGTGTTGTGTTGTCCTCCAAAAGAAAATCTCACCCAAGATCAATGATCCAGGGAGATTTATAATACAATGTACCTTAGTAAAATTGAGTCAACTCAATTTTCTATGTGACTTAGGTTCTAGTATAAATATTTTCTCAAACTCACTGTTCCAACAGTTGAGATTGGGTAATCTTAAACCAATTACAATTATACTTCAGTTGGCTGACTGTTCTTTGACTTATCCTATAGGAAGTGTAGATGAATTGATATTTGGAGTTGGGAAATTGTTTCTTCCTACAAACTTATTTGTTTTAGATATATATTGTGACCAAGAAGTGCCCATCATTCCAGGTAGTTCCTTCTAGGACATAGGTGGACCTATCATAGATGTGTCTAAGGGGTAACTAATTTTCAAAATTGGAGAACAAGAGGAAGATTTTAATGTATTTAAAAATGTCAAAGGACCATCATTGCCTAAAATTTGTTCAAAGATATAGTCCCTAGAAGTGGAAAACACAAATGAAATCTTGAAGAATCTGAAAATAAAACCTTTTCTGAAGGAATTAATAAAGAAATTTTAAATTCATAGTTTCCTGTTCTACATGCTATAGAATCTACTCAAACATGGAATCTATAAAATTTTCTAGAACTGGACAACTATTTAGTTTATGCTTCTACTGAAGATGTTTTATATGTTTCTAAACATAGGAACTTTTCTAGGGAACTTGAGGGTGATTTTTCTATCACTAACACTATTGAAAAATTTTATGAAGTAGAGGGAGAGATTATAAAACAACTTGATGATCTTTCCTCGATAAATCTTTTAAATTAAAATATGGATAATCTAGATAGTGAGTTATCCACTTTGGACAGCATTGATGTAAATTATGAATCTGGTCTTGAAATTTAAAATCATTCATCTTTTCAAACTTTCTATAAGTGATATGTTGAATATCTTGGACCTCCTAGTCCCAATAGTATTCCTTTTAGTGAAAAACCACCCATCCTTGAACTAAAACCACTTCCTGTACATCTAAAATATTCATTCTTGGGGGAGAATTCCACACTTTTTATTATCATTTTTTCAGAACTAAAGGATAATAAATAAGAAATATTGTTAAGTATTCTAAAAAAAATTAAGTCTTCCATAGGCTGGACCATAACTGATATCATGGGGATTAGTCCTTTATTATGTATTCATAAGATACTTATGGAGCCAAACCATAATCAGAGGGTATAATTTTAAAGAATACTAAATCTCTATATGAAAGAAGTTGTTAGAGAAGAAGTTGTTAAGCTTCTGTATACTAGAATAATGTATCCCATCACTGATAGTACTTGGGTAATCCTGGTCCAAGTAGTTCCTAATAAAGGAGGCTTTTCTATTGTTACAAATGAGAAAATTGAAGACATTCAAGTTAGGAAATCCAAAAAATGGACAGTCTATATAGACTATAGGAAGCTAAATTCTACCACTAGGATGGATCATTTTCCTATACCCTTCCTTGATCAAGTTCTTGATAGGATTGTTGGGAATGAATTTTTATATTTCCTAGATGGGTATTATGGTTACAACAAGATTCCAGTTGCTCCAGAGGATTAGGAGGACACTACCTTTACATGACCCTTTGGGACATTTTCTTATAGGAAGATGCCTTTGGGGTTGTGTGGAGCCTCTGATGCCTTTCAAATGTTTATGATGGCAATATTTTCTGATATTATTAACCAAATCTTAGAGGTTTTCATGTATGAATTCTCAATTGTGTATAGTACATTTGATAATTTCTTGAAAAATTTTGAGTTAGGGCCTATGAGATATTTAGAGACCAACCTAGTACTTAACTAGGAAAAATTTCAATTTATGGTCACTTAAGGTATTATGTTAGGACATAAAGTGTCCATGAGGGGTTTCGAGGTGGACACTTCTAAAATTTCTGTAATTCAAAAATTACCACCTCTTGAAAATGATAAAGGTGTTAGGAGTTTATTAGGGCATTCCTATTTTTACTTGATGTTTATAAAATATTTCTCAAAAATTACTATAACATTATGTTCTCTTCTTTTCAAGGATTCACCCTTTGTGTTTGATCAAAAATGTCTTCAATCATTTAATATGATTAAGGATAAACTTTCTACATCACCTATCATCACTACACTGGATTGAAAACTCCCTTTTGATTTAATGTGTGATGGTAGTGATATGGATATTGGTGATGTTTGAGTATATAGGAGATATAATAAGTTACATGAGGTTTATTATTCTAGTAGATAGCTAGATGTGGCTCAAATGAATTACACCACTACTGGAAAGGAGTTGTTAGTTGTGGTATTTGATTTAGATAAGTTTATGCAGTATCTACTTGGTTCCAAAGTCATAATTTTCACTAACAATTTTGCCTGGAAGTACATTTTGTATAAGAACAAATCTAAACCCATGTTGATTAGTTGGATTATATTATTATAAAAATTTTAATTAGGAATTAGAGATAAGCAGGGAGCCGAAAACCAAAATTTAGATTACCTTTATAGGCTTCCTCATACCCATTCTAATGAACTAAGGGATATTAACTCTTCATTTCCTAATGAAACGTTAATCACTATATCCATTAGGAAGTATTCATGGTTTGAAAATTATGTGAATTTCTTGGCAGCAGGTGTCATTGTAAAAGACTTTTCTAGTAATCAATGGAAGGAATACATTTTTGAACATAAGTATTACCTTTACGATGACCCCTTGTTTTTTATGACGTGTGATGATGGGATACATAGAAGGTGTGTGCTAGAAGAATAAATGTTTCTTATTCTAGAGATTTTTCACTCATTGCCTTGGTGAGGACACCATGATGGTGAAAAGACAAATCAAAAAGTGTTTCTGGCCATTTTTTGTTATCCCACCTTATTCAATGATTCTAGGAGATTTTTTTAATTATGTGATAGGTGTCAAAGATTAGGAAATGTTCTGAGGAAACTTGAGTTACCCCAAAAGGGTATTCTAGAAGTTGAAATTTTTGATGTCTGGGGTCTAGATTTCATGGGTGCATTTCTATCATCTCATGGGAGTAAGAATAATTTTTGTGTTGTAGATTAAGTTTCTAAATGGGTTTAGGTAGTATCTCTTCCCAATAATCAAGCCAGTAGTGTAATTAAATTTGTTAAAAATAATATCTTTTCAAACTTTAGAGTACCTAATGCCTTTATCATTGATAATAGAACAAACATTAAAAACTATAAGTTGAAGTATTTAATGGGAATGTATGGATTCACCCATAAAATTGGAAATTATTATCATCAAAAATCCAGTGTACAAGTGGAGATATCAAAAAGGGAGCTGAAACAGATCTTAGAAAAAAATTGTCTCACATTTTATAAAAGACAGTTCACTCAAATCAGATCATGATTTGTGGGCCTATATAATAGTTTTTAATACCCCAATAGATACATCTCCATATAGGATGTTATTTGGGAAATGTTATAATTTTCATGTGGAGCTGCAACACAAGTTTTATTGGGAAGTTAAGGCCTTGAATTTTGACTTTAAGAGTTCTATTGAGAGAACATTTCTTGAGTTGAGTGAGATAGATTAAATAAAGAGATATTCATATGATAATTCTAGGATTTAAAAAGAGAGTTCTAAAATATTTCATGATTTTTTCATCAAAAATAGAGAATTTAAACATAGATATAAGGTCCTATTCATTAATTAAAGACTTAAGTTCTTTACTGGGAAATAGAAATCCAAGTGGTGTAGAACTTTTATAGTTGTTAGAGTTTTAAAGAATTGATATTTTGAGATTATAGGTGAAGAAAACAAACCCATTTTGGTTAATAGGTAGATATTCAAACATTATTTTGAAGGATAAATAAAGGGCTTGAATGCCTTCATTGTGTTGAAAACTGAATTTGAATAAAGTCAAACTGATGACTTAAAACTCAGTGTTTTATGGGAGTTAAACCATTGTTAATGATTTTTATTTTCATTAATGCTTTTTATATTTTGAATAAAGTGTGGCTTTCAATATTTGTACTCTATTTTTGCTAGATTAGTTCTCCTGGTTCTTATTTTCAAGAAAATAGGTATGTTGCTATTGGTGTCAATGTGGAGTAGAATTTTAAAAGTTTTTCAATTCATATGGAGATTCATGATTAAAAATTAATAGATAAAATTTTATTAGGTAAGTTATTTTTTTCTACATTTATTTTATGGGTTCACTTTTATTTTTAAAAAAATCATTGCTAAGTCACAATTTATCAGTGAATCCCTAACTCATTGATGCGCTTGATTCACAGATACACTACTATCAGTATGTCACTCAACGGTGACTCTCTGGTGGCTATTTTGGTGAGTCATTAATTTTATAACTACACTGGAAAAAAAATTGCATGTCCTGGTTGTTAGTAATCTTATTGTTTGTGTGTGCTACTGATAGAAAACATTGTTATATATGTCCCTTTGCTAAAAAAATTTGATGCATGTTTTGTTGTACTAGAATTTAGTGTTGTATATTCTTTATTGCTGGAAACATTTACTGCATGTGTTGGAGTTTTGAAAATTTAGTGCTAAAACATGTTTAGATTCAATCACATTGTGAAATTAAGTGTGGGGGAGGCATACCCACATTTATGGTTGCATGACTTTAGTAGTATTCTACTTGTTTCTGTTAAGGGTGTTAGCCTTCATTTTCTGTGATTTATTGATCATATTATTGAATCCAATAAGTTAAACTAATACACCCTATTCAAATTACACTCAAAAGTTTACATACAACTATTTGAGCTTAATTGAAAATTTCCATTTATTGGACTTAATGATAATGTATGTTCTTTCATGTAATCTGGTTATAAAATAATTATAGTGGTAAACATTCTTTTCAACTTCATTGAGACCCTTAAACATGTCTTTAATTTTCTTATTTGAAAGTATACTTTGAAAATTAATTTTCTAATTGTTGACATCAATATATTTGAAGTCATCTTTGAGGACAAAGTTAAGTTTTAAGTGTGGGGGATGGGGTCAATTCATGTTTAGATAAACTATATTTAATGGAATCCCATCAATTCCCACCACTCCATAAACTTTTTGTTAAAAATGGTTAAAAAATTTCAAAATTATTTCAAAATATTAGATTCTTTAGGCTTACATTATACTCAAATGAGTCTTGACATAAGACAATTAATTTACTAATAGTTGAAAGTTTCTATGATTCTAAAACTTTTAAGGGTGGATAATTACAATGTGAACATGCCTAGTGATTTTATGAATATTTTGTTTATGAACTATTTTTTAGAATGATATAGGAAGCTGGTTTGTGGAGTTGAGATCATAACCCTAACACTGGAATTTTGAACTTTTACCTAGGGGACTCATCTCACTTTTTAATTATTAAAAAATAATCACCTTAGTGAGCCAATTTGAATGGTTTTTATATAAATCTATTGAAACTGGAGAAATTTGAAAATTTGGGAACCCACAGTGAATTTCTGAGATTCTAGGAACTGGGTGTGTTTCTGTTTACTAAAAGCCCTCTATTCAATTCGAATAAGTTCATATGCACAGTGCTCAACACAAGATACATGGCTTGGGAGAAATAGGATAAATTTTATAGGGTCAATAATGATTTCTTTAAGGTAAGGAAAATAATAAATGCTAGATGAAGAAGTGGACAACTGAATTATATGGTACCATTATGTTGTATAAATAAGGTGATTCAAAAAAAATAATTTAATTTTAACTTTTTTGGAACCTAGGAGAAATTCGAAGTACAAGGTTCTTTTTGTTAAGTTCTTGATTCCACTTACTTTTAACCATTTATCACTCTTGAATTTAGAAATTAAGTTTGAATTGAATTAATTCATTAGGTAGATTCATAAATGAGGTTGGACATCCTCAATGGTAGATGATTCAATGCTTTCTTGATCACAAGTAAGAGTTTGTTTTGGGAAAGATCTATTTTGAATATTTCATTTATAAAGCATAATACTCAGTTTCTTGTCCTCTAATTTCAAATTTCTTAATATGTTACATTTTGAGTTGATTAATAAAACACACTTCTATTTTTCAAAGTTAATAAAACATAGAATTTTTTGAGGAAAACACATGTTTAAATGTGGGGGAATTTGATGTGTCCTTAAATTCCAATGATTTTACACATCATTTATCATTTTTTTTAATCATTTATTTAAATATTTTTTGTGTTTTTATTAAATTATTATACATGAATAATTTTTTAGTTTAATTTATTAATTAATCAATTTTTTTAACTAATCTATTAATTTACTCCTTTATAAAACACTATGTGTTTTATTATTTGAATAATCTAATTTCATTTTATGTTTTTAATCTACTTTGAATAATAGTATTTTTTCGTTTGTTTTTAATTAATCAACCAAATAATCATTTTATTTTTAAGTAATTAACTTAGTCATTAATTTAATATTTAATATTTTAATTTATATCAATTAAGATAAATTAAAATTATTAATTTTTTATAATAAACTTATTTATTATTGATATGATTACATTTAATAATTTCTACCCTTTTAATTTAATTTTACAAATCTTTTTTTAATTGGTAATTTAATTATTCTGTATAATAACTTGGTTAGTCTTTAGTATCAGTTATGATTTAAGGTTTTAATTTGATAAAATAGTTTATTTTTCATTTTAAGTCTTCATCTAGTTAATTAATTAAATATTTTAGATTTTTAAATCTTTAATATCCATAATTTTTTAATTTCATTAATTTTGTTTCATGTTTCTAGTCAAAAATTTAAGCCATGACACAGCCCTTTTGCCACTGTTGGTATCTTAATGAGTCACTGACCCAATTTCACCCTTTCTCACTGTTGGCCTCAAAAACATTATTTTTTTAGTTTATTGTTCTAATTATAATTATTATATTAAATATAAATTATGTAATTCGTTTTCTTTAAATTAAATCAGTTCATAATTTATATTTAAGTATAATTTTCAATTTATGTTTTGTGTTTTGAATTTATCAATTAATTAATTATTTTAATTAATGTAAGTATTAGTTTTAGTTTCACTTAATTAATTAACTTAAGTTATTTTTTTATATAATGTTTTCATTTACCGATAGAGTTGTGATACTGACACTGCTTGTACCCCCATTTTTTCTGACTTACCAACAGTATCAGTCGGTAGCATAACACATCGATTCCTTGTGCACCTCCAATCCCTTTTTCTATTGGTAATTCATCTACCTACTGATTTCCTCATCTCAATGACACTTCACACCAACTGCCGGTAGCTTAGTAGCTACCGACACAACCCTTCAACACTCGGTAGCTTGCAAGCTACAGATGCCCCATTCATCCTTTTTTCCATGATGACACTCTTTCCTCAGTCGTTCTCACCATCACCCCATTTCTAATCCTTCTATTGATGGCCATTTAGTATACTGACACATTGACATAAATTTAATCAAGAATTGGTTTTACTTCATCTAACCAAATCTACACACAAAAACAAAACCATCTACATCTAGAAGAATTCATTCATCAAAAAAATCACAATCCCTAAAATACACCTTTTCTAAATCTGAAACATAGATCTGAACTCCCCTCTGCCCAGATCTAAACCCAGTCATCGTCTCTCATCACTATAGTAGATTAGTTTAAATCACACCGCTAGTCGAGAAGTCTTTATCCTCCAGCCTTGAGAATCACTACACTACCTCTTTCTGTAGATCTGAAGATGTCTATTTCCATTATAGATCTGGGTATCCAAGGGGGAGTCATGTCATTGTTGTGATGCACCATCGTGGATGCTCTGCTTTCAGTCTCAAAAGAGGAGGATACTGCAACATAGGAGGTCAGCCACCGACTTCTCGAAGAAGCCTGAGAAACCAGAATTCCCCCCCCCCTCCTGCGTGCGCATGAGAATAAGTGGGGAGGAAAAGGAAAATTAAATTAGAATAATATTAATAAATAAAAATATTAACAGAATCAAAAATAAAATTAAATAAATATTAATAATTATAAATATAAAAAATTAATTTAATAAAATACCTAAAACTTAGTTAATAGTAATAATTTATAAATAATATTAATATATAATACTTTAATTTTTACTTTAATAAATATAGTAATAATAATTAATCTTTTAGAATTATAATGAAAAAATTAATAAATTAAATAAAGTAAATAATTTAATTGAATAAATATTAATTTAATTTAAAAATATTAAAAATATATAATAACTAATGACTAAAAATATTAATTAAGAAAATAATCAACTAAATAAATATTAAATTATAATATTTTAAGTTTAATCTAATTATAAATTATAAACTTAATTAAATAAATTAATAACTTTTATAATAAAATAAAATAAATTAAATAATAAATAATAATAACATATAGACACATATATAATGTTAATAAAATAAATTAATAAATTAATAAATTAATAAATTAACAAACATTAATTATAAATAACTCTTAATTATTATAAATTAATTAACATAAAAATTTAAAATAATAAATTAATAAACTTAATTTTACTCTAATATTTTTATTATTTTATAATTAATTAAATTAATTAATTAAATCTTTTTTATCT
This sequence comes from Viscum album, assembly GCA_963277665.1. Taxonomy (NCBI): domain Eukaryota; kingdom Viridiplantae; phylum Streptophyta; class Magnoliopsida; order Santalales; family Viscaceae; genus Viscum; species Viscum album. Next base: position 1,046,767,426 of record OY728161.1, on the reverse strand, counting down.
TTAAATTGAATTAAATTGTCCTCTATTTTAAAAATTCATGTTTAATCTAGATTCACGTCCATATTCATCATTTTCAGTTGAGTGGAGTTAGTTATAGGGTTTAAGATAAAGTCATGTGCATTTCATGAAAAGCTGCATGTGTGCGGTGACTTCGTGAAAGATCAATTTCAGTTGGTGCAGACAAGAAGTCACTTGCACCTGATGATATAGGATACTTAAAGGAGAGTAACATCATGATATGGGGGATCTCTTTTTGACTTCTCGACACTTTACATTGGAGATTCCTTAGAGACGATTGGAGTACCACTTCTCGGAGTTCTTGCGTAGCAGAGACAGGAACAGTGCAGCACCATCAAGTTCAAGGGGGATTACTTTATTCCCCTAGTCTTTCTCATTTTCTATTCTTGTAATTGATTTTTTTTCATTTTCCATTACGAACATGATCGCTATATTTAATTCTTGTTTTGGGGAATGTAATTTTCTACTATTTTTACCTCAACTTACCTTTTCACTCATTCTTTTCAATGATTTCAAAATTTATTGGAAATATAAATTCTGAAACAATTTAAATGCTTCATACCACTTGTGTTTAATTTTAAATTCCATAGTCATTCAGTGAGTTTGATCATGGATATATTTTATTTAAAGTTTCTTATTCAAAAAAAGAACTTTAGAACATTTAGCAATATTGTTCTGTTGAATTTTTCAAATATTAATTTTGTAGTTGACCCTTTCTTGGAGTGTAAAACTCCAAGATTTTTCAATATGAATGACTTATATCCTTGTGAGGGGGAATAATTCATCCTTTTTTAGTGATTACGTTGCATCTACATTTACATGATTAGGAAATTGTTTTAACCAGTTGGAATGATATTTCCTCGGGTACATCTCTTAACTATACTTCTTTTAGCATATCTTGTCTCTTTTTTTTACTACTTCTCATATTTGGTCATATTTTATCATATCTTAAAGAAAAAATATAAAAGAAGTTATGTTTCTTTACTGCCTTATTAAGAAAATAGAGAAGGATATATAAAAGTGAAAAAAAATAAAAAAAGATAGTATACACAACCCACTATTGACACTAGTCGGTTTTTTTAAAAATAAATTTTGGTTGTCTATCCTTCCCTATGGGGTTGAACCTACTAACCACTATATTTTAGTATTAGGAAACATGAAATTTTAAACTTTGACTCGTTTTCAATGATAAGTGGGTCAGTCCCCTATCACTGGGTATATATTACTCACTAATTACCTACCCCATGGTATCTCCCCCTCTTCCTATAACTACATGGTACCCAATACACAACACTAGGTATCCAATGTTATCTGTCCTAAAACATTAATGATAATTCATAAAATCCAACTCCCCAAAAACTGACCCCTAGGTCCCGTCAAGTAAAAAAATATCCAAAAACCACTAAACCAGACAAGGTTTTGAAAAAAAATTATTCAAACCCATACAACTATATATATGTGTTGATATATATCATTCCATCGTGGTATTTTTAATGTAATTTTTTTTAACTAAATTTAGTATCTCGTAGATAATAAATGATTTATTTCATTATATATTCCTTATCTACAATTGATTAAATTATATTAATACTTTTACAATGTTGGTTTTTTACTCTGTTTTTATATAACTTGAACATTTAAATATTTTTAAATTGTGACTCATCATAATTACATTACCATATATACCGAATTATGATCTAAATTATCTATTGGATTATGTATAGATCTATAAAATTGTTATTTTGTTCCACATATTAAAAAATTTTCATATCAATATATTATTTAAATAATTTTTGTTTAAAAATCACAATTGAAAACAAAATTTGTTCATTTTTTATTAATAGGTTATTTTATGGTTATGGGTGCTGAATTGAAATTTTGTGTATTCTGGACTATCATAATCAATTTTTTAGTATAAAAATTAAAAATTTCAATAATGGAATAAATTTGGGATATTTCATACAACTATAAATATAATTTTTATAGCAATACCTTAATCTAGAACAAAAAAAAATCATAGACCTTTTATTTAAATATAATGGAAGAATAAAAATTAATGTCATTAGTATAGTAACTAAATTCACAACCCCTATCAATAATAGTATATAATGGGTCCAAACGACACCATTATAATAAATAATAGCATGGAATTATATGAAATCATGATGCACAATGTTTTACGAATTTATTAAATAGGATTGAATTTAGATTATGACATGAAATGATAAAATTAATAATAAATCATGGTATAAAATTTACATTACATTGTGATACCTAAAAACACAATTTTAAGTACGTTTTTTCTTTAATTATTCATTTTGATTATTAATCTACATTTAAGATACTATTAGCAGGACTCATTGATATCTAATATACCTGAAATATACTGCAAGGATAATGAAACCTAATTTATGTGGAGTTATATGAGATAATGTTTTGTAAATTAAATGAAAAATAACATATTTAAAACTAATCTATTATTTATGAAAACCAGGATAGATATAAATTTGAATGATTCCTCCTTATTTAATCCAGTAGTTTTGGAATGATTGATCAAATACATAGTATCATTTTTCTTCCCAATACCAACTAAAACCACCTATATTAATGGAGAAGAATATCTACAATAATTTTATAAATATAGGATAAATTACATTAAGTGTACCATATATATTTCATGATCATGCATCTATAATATACCATAATTCAATAGAGCATAATATTTAATTACTTTATATGCTTCAAAAAATTATATTATTAATGAGTTGAATATCAATATTTTGCATCATTTTTCATTTAATAACCAAACTTATAGAATTTTGAACTCTTTAATTTTTATATTTCCTTGTGTACAACCTATCTCAATATAACCATGTTATATATAAATAAAATATTTTACTGGTGGTTAGATTAAATTTGGAATATCACTTATTCCTTATCCATTATGTTATGGGAAATAATTTCACACATTTATTCTCTCTACTCTATGCTTATTACCATGTTGTCTTATTTTTTTGGGAATAAATCTAATAGTAAGGTGAAAACCATGTATGTGTCATTTGTAGTTATTTATTCAATTAATCATGTAATAAAAAATTGTGGTTGGAAAAATAATGGTAATATTTAATGATAAATGGTTTATTATTTTATAAATAAACCTTTCAAATATGCCCATTTTAATAAGAGAATAACTAAAGGTAAAGAATAATATTTCTTTAATTATGATATAAAATTAAATTCATGATGTTCAATGGTTTATTATAAATATATTTAATGAATGGAGGATTATAGGTATTTTTGGATATCATAGATGATGAACCTTGATTGTTTTTGTATAATAAGGGTGTTTTTTAATCTAACTTCACAATAATTTAAAATGTGTTTTTTGAAATCAATTTTATTGAACCATTGCTTTGGTTAATTGGTTTCTGAATATTTAACCCCAATGTATCCATTTAGTTTCCTAATATATGCATACTTATATTGATCAAATAATTATGAAATGTACATACTTTTTTGGATGTTTGATATACATATACATCTTTTAGTCACATTATAATTACATTTTACAAATCTTACTTATAAAATAGTATTAGATTTTTTAACCAAATATTCATTATACAAATTGAAAATTATTCCATCAATGTAGAAATATATTTTATTCACATGCACATTCCACTATAAATATAATTTAAAATTTTGGATAGTATAGTCCACAACCCCATATGAGATTACTCCATACCTTCGGAATTAAGGAAGAGAGAGGCATACATTCATATATACACAATCCACCTTTCAATATGTTATATTATGGGGTCCATTTATTCTTTTTACATTTAAAAAAATGTCTAAAAAATATTACTAAATTAAAAACCCAACTAATTCCCTACCATTTTGAAAGAAATTAAATTAAAAATATTTCACCACATAGAAGTGATTTTATAAATATAAATATATGTTATCATTTTAGACTTCATATAATATTGGCCAATAAATATCAAAATATAAAAATAAGTGAATACTAATTTTAACTAATAAAAAATTAATAATATTTTTATTATATAAAAACATTTAAATATATAAATCCTCATCTACTTTAGGAAACAATTACTTTCATGTTCCATTTTATACTATTCATTGTTTTTTAAAAGAGATGACACAATAAACTCTTCAAAAGATCCCACATTATATAAACATATATGTAAAACAATCTCTATATTGTTTTAAATTTTCTTATTATCTACATATACTAAATGTGATGAAACTCAAATAAAAATTTTTATTTGTACCAAACACTTTATACTAATGATAAATTATTATTTTTTGGATTTTGAATAATTGTACAAAATTTCCATCATTAACAATATACATATGAATTTTTCATAAGTTATATCAAGTATATATAAGTGATAAATTATAAACCCACATCTATGAAATTAATTTATATTACCTCCATTGATTTAATTTTTATCAACAGATCATAGGAATTTTATATCAATGAAAAAAAAACAATTATAATTTTAATATCATAAATAAATTGTTTTATATATCCATTTATAGGTTTAATATATCTAAATTTACCATTATAAGTACAATTATATTCCCCACTAAACATTGTTCTTAATATATGTTGTATAAAAAAATTATTCCATGGGATGATAAAAATGATAGCTTTAATATAAGTGAAAAAATATATTTTAATTCCTTAAAAATCATTATCAAGGATATAAACTCTTATTATATAGCATAGTTTCAAACACAACATTGATTCTTGATCCCCTAATAAATTGAACATCATGGAGTTTAAAAATTCAATAACTTATATAAAATTGATATTTTTTCTTACTATTCAAATACTTATCATTAAATTATTTCAAAACACTTGGATTAATAGTGTGAAACAAATAATAGTCAGAAGTAATTTTCAAATACTTGATGAATATATTAACTACATCCTAATGGATGTTACTTTAATTATATTCCTATATAATAAACATAATGATTCCAAATTCAATATTGAATATGGTTCTACTCATTATATATAATATTCAGTTAATAATCCTTGAATATTTATTTTTAGACAATGTTTTTTGAGGATTTATTTGTAAATCTTCTTAAGATCCTGTGTAATTGTGTCTAGTGAATAATACAATTTTTTATTACATTTTAAAAAATAATAATTTCATGAGATTATGAAATAATCATGTTATTATTAATTCTTATTTTTTATATAGATAAATTATTAATTAATTCTATTAAATCCTACACCATAATTTTATAAGATAAAATAGGTTATGTTAGGTTTCCATAAACTATAATTTTTCAAAATTTAATAAATACTTCAATATAAAATTCAATTATAAACTCTATTAATAAAAAATTCCATTAATAATATCATTTCATTAAAAAATATGTTTCATTTCAAAAAAATATGAAGTGATGGATCAATTTTTAACTATAGTTTTGGAGGTTTTTCATATATATAATTATTTTTTTTAATAAAGTTTAATATTCTTCATAAGAAGATAAACTAATGTAAATATTTCATGGAGGGAAAAGTTTCAATCATTGAAATAAATTTTTATTAGTGGATTTTCATTTCATTTTTTATTATATTTTGAGTAAACACATACTATTCTTTGATTATTTGTTCAATATATGGATGATATGAGATAATACTTTATGAATTAAAAAATCCATAGATCGATATGATTTGATAATTAGATTTATTTATGAATTTTATTAATGATTTATTATTCCCATCTAAGGAGGTAAATAGTTATATGAAATTTTTTATAAGAATACCCTATTGATTTTTTTTAATTATGATGATATACTTTTTTATAAATTAATGATGCCAGATAGAATTTTAGTTTTTTTATTAAGTTATAAATTGTTCTATAGAACTTATAAATAAAATTTCTAAACATATTAAAAGATATAATGTTTGATCATGATTTCATGGTATTTTCATTATAAGGGATATCCATGCATAAAATAATTACACTCTTTTATGTTAAAATATTAATAAATATTAATTATTTTATAGAAAGAATGGAAATCTCTGAAAACCATTGGGAGAGTTATTTTATGTTTATCAGTAGTTCAATGGAACTATATTTACAACTCAGTATATATGAATCCAAAAATATTATTTTGTAATAAAAAATGTAGTGGTTTTTATGTTTTACATGATAAGAGTTTAATAGAAATTAAATCCTATTTTATTTAAGTTTATATAAGTAATTAAGATGGATTTTGTCATTATTGAATAGTTTTTATGTATAAATGTTAAAACAAATTGTTTTTTTAGAATTCTATGTAGAAATTCACGGTTATGATGAAATATATGAGAATCATACATTCATATATGGAATTTTTAGCCTAATACTATTGACATTTAATATATAATAACTATGTAAATTATTAGATAGTACATTTGGGGGGAATTAAAGATCTAGGTATTCACTAATACATAAGATAGAGGCATTGAATGGAGAATGAAAATAGACACATCTATTTATATTAAACAATTATTGATGTTTTATGATAATATTTTTAATTATATTTGAGAAACAAATTTAAAAGTGTGTTTTATTTCATTTGTATCTGGTCCTCGTGAAGGTAATAGACCTATAAAACCATGTAAATGTAATTATCTATGGTGTTGATAGTTACTTCATAATCCCACCAATTTAATTTCATTAGTCTATTATGTAAATAATTATTAAATACTCTATCAAACATAAATTAACATCCACATTTTAAGTGAACCTAGTAAATATTGGGTTTTTATCTATATTATATAATTTTTAAAATTTCTGTATATTAAATTTTATATTATGTAATATAAATACTATGCAAATAATTTCAGAGTGTTTAATGATCTTGTTAGTAGAGATTAAGAACAAAATATTAGAAAATTCAACCTAATTCACCCGACCTGTTCATTTGGTGACTATAATGTAACTGAGACATGAACAAACTGATATACGAACTTAAATATTATATACTAATCTTTGAATTAAATCAAACATTTAATTAAAATTTGTATTTCTAAAAACTTATAAAGGTTTATTTCTCTATTGTGATTTAGAATTAGGAAGATAATATTATTTTGTTCATTCCAATGGAATATCATTAAAATTAATTTATTTGAAGAACTATCCAAATTATTTTATGTTTTTGAGAAAATGATTAACAGGATTTTAAAATTTTTAATTATTTTATTCCTTTTGTTGTTATGTATTTTTAGAATTTATTAAAATGAAATTAAAAATAACAATCTAAGGGGGAGAAAAATAAAATGACAAAATCAAGTGGAAAAGAAAATTTAATTGTTAACTATGAAATAATTAAGAAAAATATATATCCAAGTTATATAAAAATATTAGGATAATATTTAAAATATTTAAATAAAATGGTTAAGTTGAATATTATGCTTCTAAATGTGAATTGAGTTTAATTGTCATAGGGAATAGATTAATTTTACAATGGGGGATATAATTATCAAAAAGGGAATATTTTATATTAGAAATTTTAATTTATTATTATTGCACAAGAACAGATATATTTTATATTTAAGACATAAGTGAAATTGTATTTCTCTATAGGGGAATAAATTGAGTTAAATGGGTAAAATATAAAAAAAATGGTTTTTAAACAAAAATAATTAATATTTTTTTGATTTGGAAAAAAACCATGTCGAACTAGTAATACTATGTAAAATAGTGAAATGGGATTATTTATAAATTCAAATAATAATAATAATAATAATTTCATATATTTAATTGATATTTTCTTTAGTAAGTAAAATAATTGAATATGTAGGTGCAAGGGAAATAAGTGGAAATAATGTTTGTACAAAAAAGAGAGATAATGTTTTAGGAAAAATAAATTAAAGATGATATTGACAAACTTAAAATAAAACTGGGGGAATAATTCAGATCTATAGTTTCTGAAGGTAATGGAAACATATAAGAGAAAGTTTCCCTATAACATATAAAAATTACAAGGACTGTAAAAATTTTTATGGAATGGTTTAGCTAAATATTATATATATAAATGTTTTTATAAAAGTGAAATATGATGGGGAATGTTAATGAAATGAACTGCATGGGAGGAAATAATGATATGAGGATTGGAGGATAGGTCCTCTAATTTATCAAATAGTTATAAAGAGTTATTAATGAGTAAAGGGAAGTGTCTCATGGGAAGAGTTCACATTAGATATATTTGGGTGGGATTATAATCAAAAAAACATTATAATGGATGGGGAGAATAAATATTTAATTATAAATTTATATATGGAAGGAACCTTACCTTTTAAAATAAAAAATAAATATCAAACAATATTTTATAATAGAAATTACATTTTTAAAGTATTTATATATATAATTATTTTTTGGATATTTCCATGAATTTCATTAATATGAGGAAAACATGATGAAAATATAAAATAAGAAGGAAAGTTGATATTTTGATTAAAAGTTTTATTATTTATAAAAACATTTTCTATAAAGTCAAATATAGTTATGATAAAAATTTAAGAAAATTTAAACAAATACATCAAACCCATGTACAAGATAAAATTTTTATGTCAATAGTGAAAAATATATTAACTTGTTAGAAAGATATGAATATATTATTATATAAGAATCTAAAGATTTATGAACTGTTCAAGGTACTAATATTTATTTCCAAAATAAGAAAATATCTTGGAAAAAGATGAAAAATTCTTGAAGGGACTGAACAAGTATAATTGAATTTATACCTTTCTAGAAAATTAAAACTATTTGTAAATAAGTAATTTGAAATATCATTGTAATATTGTGAATAATAAATTATAAGGAAATATGGAAAAATTTTTTGGTAAAAGGGATATTATATATTTAAATATCAAAAATTAATTAAAATTAAATAAATAAATAAAATTATATAAATTGATAATGGAAAATAGTATAATGAAGTAAGAGTGGCCTCAAAATAAAATCAATTTTACCCAATATAAATGAATTTAAATGATGATGGATATATTTATATAAAGTGTTTTAGAGTGGTGTATATATTTTATGAATTCTCATAAGTCAAATGACTTAATAGAAGTTAATGATTAACAAAAAAATATTGATACAGGATATTCAATGTCATCATCTTACTACATATAGTGAATCTTGATCTCCCCATAACTATAAAACATTATTTTAGATTAAACCAAATCTATAATAGTATTATTGTGATGATGAATAAAATAATGTATTATATTAAATTAGACTATGTAAATTATGAAATTATTTACAATCAAACTAGTTTTTTATATACATTTTGAATTATTTAATAGAATTTAATTCAATTTATCACCAGGGATCTATCTTTAAGTATATTACATATATATAAATCTATAGAAAATATCTATCTATAAAAAATATATATATTTTTTTTATAATTTTACCCTAACTATTTTTTAGAACCATTTTAGAGAATATATAAATGGATCATATATTTTATATTTATTAGGATTCCATACAAATACTTTTCAAATGAGAAATACGTATGCATTTTTTAGGGGAATTTTCCATTATGGTAGATATCATTGATTATATATATGTTAGATCATCCAAAAAAAATGGTTTCATATGATATGAAAATAGATACGTATAAGTTATTAAATTATAATTTATATCTTTTCTTAAAACATTGAATATATCTCAAGTTGTAGTAGAGATTCTAATGAAAAATCACAGACCAAATAATTTTTTAATAGATTTTTTTTATAAATTTAGAAAAACAATTTATATGATTTATTATCAATGTTGGAGAATATATGAGTGCAGAACTCCCATGAAATATAAATATTAATTTTTTACTAATAAGTGATGGATGTTAATAAATTAGATATATTTTCTATAATTGAAATAAAATTATAATCCTGATAATTTTACATTAATTTTTCATTTGGTGTTTTATTTTTTTTTAAACCACGTTATTAGACAATTTTAATATGATAAAATTGATAAATGATTATATTTTGATATTTTTGATGTGTGTTAAACCCTCTAGGATATTGAAAGAATATTATATGGTTAGCATACATGGAAATTATAATATTATTCATATTAAAATAGATTATTTTATCTCATAAACATTTTTTCATATGGAAATGTAGTATCCTAACTCTAATATTTAGGGGATACTATAGAATTTATTTTGGATATTATTATTTATGAGTTAAAAAACTGTTTCCAAATTGTTGGTATATTCAACAAGATTATTTATATTATTGAGTTTTAATAGTGTTGAATAGGTTTATATTATATAAATATATCTAAATAAACAAAAAACCACATATTTTTAAAGTATTAAATATTTCATACATAATTCATGATAAAAATCATATTAAGATGTCTAAGAAATTAATCATTGTTATAATCATTGTTTTGAGAAAAATATCACATACTTAATTTGACACAACTAGGATGGAAACCATTTTATGATATTGTTTAACATTACTTTTTCATTTGAACCGTTATGGAAATAAAACATATTTTAAATAATTATTTCACCAAATATGATATTTTTTAGGGATAATAATATCTAAATATTACTAAATATATCATGGTTCAGATGTGAATTGTCCCTAATTTTTTTTTTTTTGGTTCTTGAGTAAGATACTTGAATTTTTGAATAAAAAATGTGATGTGTTTTGGAGGAAATAAATTCACTGTTTTAATTAAATAAATGAGTTCTGAGAGTGATATAGTTTCTAGATTTTATAAAAATTGGATATTTTTATCTAGGTTTTTGAAACTATCATTGGAAAGAACAAAGTTTTGGGGTGGGAATTTACAAACTGGTTTTTTGATATCTATAAAAAATTTAATTTTCACTTGAGAACATAGAGATATAACCACACAAATTTAACATAAAAATTTAGGGAGATAAATAAATAATTTTTTAGAATAAAATTGGTGTACAGTTCAATGGTGTATCAATGAAACATTTTATCAAAATATGAAAATCATTGATATTAATTTATTCTTAATCATTAATCAATATTCAAATTTTTCTATGTTTTTTTAACATGTACGATGCACCCTAATTCCTAGGATACCTTTTTATTAAGGGTTTAATTGAATCCTTACTCTATTAACAGTAATCATTTATTATAATAAAAATACCATGTGATTTTCAGTAACACCCCTCAATCCCTAAGAACTAATCTCTCACAAAGAGTTGATGAACCTTTAAAAAACCCTATGTTCTTGTGTTATTTTTTAATTATCCCTTATGATTAAAAAGGTCCAAAGGATGATCTTACATAATCATAAAAAATAGGATAAAAATGTATCTTTATCAAAACAATATATCTTATATAACTTATTCACTAAATAAATCAATTATCCTCACATTCACCTAGGTGGATCAATTAGTACTAGAAACTAGATTTGTTCTATAGATTACTGAGTTCATAATATATTATTTATATATATTTTAATTTCTTTAATTTTCATGTATAATATGAGTTATATCTATAATATGAGAATTCCTATGTTTGAAAAAAATTATATTTCATCCACTAAAGTAAATGATTATTTTATACTTTCTATATTTTGGATTGGATGTTCTAGACATTAGTAGTAATGGATTCATATAACACATAAAAATAGTGTAATACACATGGAAGGATAAAAAGATCCTCAAATTTAATATAAGGTCTAAAAATTATTTATTCTCATCACTTTTATAGAAAGAACAAATAAATATTATGGGTTATAAAACTATTGAATCCATATGGGATAAACATGAAGTTGTTCACTAAGGAGATAAGAATGTGTGAAACTTTACAACCTATTATTTTTATGATAAATTAGAAGATACAAGGAAGGATAATGATGGAACCATTTATAAAATTTTAACAGTAGTGAAAAATATTCTAACATTTATACATAAATATAGAAAGACTCTTAATTATTTGACTATTAGGAATAATTTTATAATAATTATTCATAATAAATATGAAGTGAATAATTTTCACATGATTATTAATATTTGGATTAATTTAAATTTAATAAATTAAAAAAATAATGAATTTTTCATAACATTGCCTCTTTAGAAACCCTTCTGATTTTGAGATGAGACATTGAGATGAATCCTAAAAGACTTCCTCCAACTATCTATGGGTTGGAAACTAGAACCATGGGTATCTACAAAAATATTTGGTAATCCTTTCCCTTAATATAAAATCAACAAAACCCTAAAATGAAACTATATATAACCCAAAAAATTATAATCTAAAATCATAACATGTAATGGAATAAAAATAAACATGACTTAAAAAACCCCAAATTCCAACTATAATACTACTTTTGAACCTATAAGAATCCACTCTAGCTTCTTAAATATAATCCAAAATATTCCAAGGTTTCATGCTATAAAACATCATCATAAACTATGTAGGTATGAGGATTGGGTACAATATATGATCATCATATTAATGTGATCGATTTCATTTTCAATCAAATATACTGAGTAAAATTTTGTATAGACAATAATATGAAGAGTCAATGTATATTTATTATTGATAGAAAATATAAATTATAATGAAGATCCAAACCTATCCTCAAATAATTACTTTATAGCCAATTCCCAGTAATAACTTGTTTTAAAATATGAATAAAATTACCGAAATCAAAAATAACCTCTATAATATATATATATATATATATATATATATATATATTATTAAAAATGAGATAAATAACAAGGTAATGAAGAACATAAATAAATAATTACCTAAATCATAAACTTAATGGATGTTTGGGATCAAAATATTAAAAAATGACACCACATCCTCAAATTCAATATTATCCATTACCAACGTCAACAATTTCCATATAACCACCACATTCCCATAACAAACATAATATATACTTATTTATAATACTAGTTTTTCCCCAACAGAAAATAAATTAACACATTAAAAATATATAAATATATAGTAAAGAAATATTATAAACAGTAAAAATATCATTTTCTTATAACTCAAAAACTTAACATCTAATTGAAACTACATATATTTTTATCAATTCATCAAAACCCTACAATAACAAATATAACATTATTATATGTTGAGAAATTATCCATAAGGAGTAAAGAATTAGTGATGTGAAAAAATTATAGAAAATATAGAGTTTGAGATTTATTGATACAATGGAATAAATCCTTCTCTATTTTATCATGAAAAACATCATACTATATTGCAAGGTCATTTCCAACACTCATATTATTTAGGGTATCAACAACTCTATTACATCCCTAAATTTTTCAAAAACAAAAAAAATTGATGATCTTATGGAAATTCATGTGATCTTTATAGGTTGTGGAAAGTTTATATAAATGGGTAGGATCATTGAGTATTATAGTATATAAGATTAGAATAGAGTCCACCACTAGCCAAATACTTCTCTATCCCTTGAATTGAGAAATCTAAATTCCAAATTCGAAACCCTCTATCTCAGATTCATAAGAACCAAAAAAACCCACAATATTTGAAGATGAAGATATATATCCTCTATTGTGATCCCAAAATATACGACCACACCCCGCATATCATATGTTACATTTAGAAGCTCTATAAGTATTGATTATGATCCAACCTACAAGTAGATGTTTCTAAACAATATTATTTCAACCACAGTATCTTCTAAAGATACTATTTATTCCCAATCTATTAAATAAAATTATCTCCTTAATAGAGTTCATATCTGAACTATTCTATATATAGTTATCCTATTTGATTGAATAGAGACTCCCACCCATATAAATTTGAAGTTCGATACCTTGGAAATTAGTCCTGAGAATATTTCTATTCTAATATATGTAGTAGAAAGTCTCTCTAATAATATCCATATGATTATTCTTGAAATGGATTGAGTTAAAAAAGTTATTTCAGCCACTTAATAAGTATTAAATTAGTACAACATCAATACTAATCAACTCAAATATATTATAAATTAAAGATAATAATTCATCAACATAAAATAATTTAAAAGATAGATGTTCCATTGAATCATGCATATATTGAAAAAAGAATCCCATATAACACAAAGTGGTTTCAGTTTTCATCAATATGTTTTGAGTATGAAGAATTTTATAATTTTATCTTTAAATAAATACTTCTTGAGAATGTATAATCTAGGGTTTAAAAACTAATTATTCCAAGATACAAATTCTATAGACCTTCCCAAAATTTGAGGATGTTAAAATTTATAGGTATGTAAACCATGCCTCACATGTTCCCAAAAAAATAATTGCATATTTGTAATGAATTATTAACTATATAAAATTTACCTATAATTGGAATGGATCTTTTCAAGGGGAGAATAAATAATGTCTCTTATCATAATATCAGGGTTAATGTTATTACTATGGAAGTAAGCCAAAGGAATACTAGGACAATTTTGATACTAAATGGAATGATTGGAATTCGGACATGCTATCCATCTTGAATCATTCATGACATTATTAAAGAAATTCTTTTGACATGTCGAAACATATGAGAACATATAATTTGTTTAATTTTATTTGAACTGGTCCAAGAATTTTGAATTGATAAATCCATTTGAATTAGATAAATCTGTGAAGAATCTCTATAGAAATTGGACCAATAGGGCTTCATTGATGGTGCATAAGTTCTTATGCAAATTTTACTTTCCATGAAGGGTTTATAGTGGTTAATTTGGGTAATATTGAAAACATTTTTTTCAAATATACTCCCACTATAGATAATATTCATGATAATTATATTCATCTTCTTGACCATAAAAAGAGGCCAATTATAAACTATTAATGAGTAAAAAAATGGAAAAAACAACACCTTGGAAAAAAATATTATTCCTGAAATAGATAATGATTTTCCACTATAGTCACTTAACTTATCTTTGATGTTAATAAAAATATCATTAAAATAATAGAACATTGGTTTAAATCAAAATAAAATAATTCCAAAATAAATAAATGGAATTTTAAATATTATTATACTCCAGTGTCTTTTTATAAAATAAAATTTATAGGTATTAAAAATTCTTCAAATGAATACGTGTGATTTAGTCTAATTTAAATATTTTCTGGATACCTCATCATAATAATCAATAAATCCATTGAGTTCCTCTATATTTATTGGATTTCCTTGAAAAAAATAATCACTTTATAAACATAAAAAAGTTGTTTAGTAGACTTCCAACCCCTACAATCTTGTAGATAAAAGAGAAAAGGCATACTAAGGTAATCCTTATAAATGTTGAAGATAATAGAAAGAAGAGGACCCCCTTTATTAACACCACATCAGTAGGATAAATAACCCTTATAGATTCTATTAATTGTTACTAACAGTTATGTGGTTCCAAAAAAATAATCTTAACTAATAAATAAAAGTTTCATTGAAACCAAATCTTTGAATGAAATAAAAGATCACTAATCTATGTTATCAATGTTTTCAAAAACATATATGTTAAGAGAAATATTACTAAATAGATTATATTTCCTTAACTGAATAGTGAATTCTAAATTAGTGCAGAAGTAGTCTTAAATTCTCGTACCATGGAAAAAAATATTATTAGTTTGAAGAGATAACCTTTCCAATAATTTATGTGATCCTAGTATCCAACATTTTTCTAACGATTTTATAAATACTCTTTCTAATATTTCTAAACATTTGAAGAGATTCTTCCTGTGAGAACCTAGTTTTTCTAAGAGGTATGCATCCTTTAATTTTCATCATAATTCTTTTTTTTGAACTAATATGTTTTTCTAAAGAGTTCGCGGTTGTTTTGAGGGTGTCTGGGGCTTGTTCATGGATCAAAACCCTGGATGGTGGAGAAAATGACTTGGTCACATGGTTAATAGGAACTATAAGAGCTAGTCCACAGAGTCTCTCTAACTATGAAAGGGATAGACAAAGGTATGTAGGAGGCTACACAGTTTGAGAAACTGTGTATCCTAAGGTTCATTCCCATGAGGTTGACTTTTAGTTTTTAACAGAGACACCAAGAATGGTTGGGACATGGATTCTCAGACTGTGCATCCTCACCATGCAAGGTCACTCATTAAGCAGTGAGAGGTGCACGGCTAGCGTATAGTTGTTTAACCATACTACCAAATGGTTTGTACCTATTTTTTGGTAAAATAACCAAAATGCCCTTAATTTTCTTATAATCTTACCATTCTTTCTTATTTCCTCCTATGCTCACAAAAGGCTATCGTTTCCTTCATTAAAGAGAATCAAAGCCTCTTAAGTTAGGTTCTTCGATTGATTCACTTTATAAAGTCTGATTCAAATTCTGATCACCTCATTGGATATCCATTGGTATGTTCTCTATTCATATTGTATCATATTTAATTTCTATTCCACATAACAACACTATTTAAGTGTGAGATCATATGAACTATTTTTAGGGTACTGATATTTGATTTGATTTTATTTTGATCTTGGATAAACTAAGGTTTGATAATAGATTAGGAGAGTGATATAAGTATATGGTAGGTATTCTATGAATCAACCCTCAAGAATCTAAATTTTATAAACTATCATCATTGTGTGCACACCGATTTCATCAATCATTGATTATTGAATTCATATTTCATGCTTATAATCATTGTGCTCTTATTCAAGATACCTTCCTATAATTGTTCATTACATATTTTTATTTTACAGCCTCAATGTCAACCACCCCAAGTAGTTTGTTTCCTCTTTTATGCATTTAGTGGTTTTTTATGATAATATGCACCACCATTAAGTTGATCTATCATTTGTACCTTATAAGGTAATTTTTATTATGTAATCAATGTATCCTTAATTTCTAAATGGATAGAACATTTATAGATTCCACTTGATCCTTCTAAGGTAAGTGACTCAATTAATTTAATTATTCTTTAAATTTTAAATGGAATTAATTTTTATAGATATCACTTCACCTAGTTGATTATAATTGAATAGAATATGGTTACATGTACTTAGCTAACCTTGAAATGTTTGTGAAAGTAAAATGAATGAATATAATAATAAAATATGGAATGAATGTAATAAATGGTTTCATGTTCTATTTATGTTTATCACCTATTGTTAAATGCAATCAAATAAACCTTATGAATTGTCAAATTTCATGATTATTACACGACATAAATTAAATAATGAATTATGTATAAGATTATTTTTTTATTTGGACCTTTTATTGTTTATAGGAGTGGTCCGACTAGAGCCATCCTTGAATTTCAGAGAGATTTCATTAAGCACTCAGAGGACACCATACCAATTCAAGGAGCCAATTTCCAATGTAGATGCCCACTTTGGAACATGCTCTTTGTCTTCTAGGGTATTCCCAACATGGTGATGAAGGATCCCTTTACTATCATTCATGTATTAGGATGGCTTGGATACCTTCCTTCGATCCATATTGATGTCCTTGGACACATGGTTCCATGAATTCACCCCATTGGGCCTAGTCATGCTTAGCCTATTTTATATTGTAATATATCCTTTGACTCTATTAGAATATATTGTAGTAGAATTAATTGGGTGATTCCCCTTTTATTACACTAAAGCCACTAATAACAAGGTTTTATGTCTTTACTAAATTTTTTTACCCCTGAGGTCAAGGATCCCTTGGTTATTACCATGTATCCTCTTTTACTATTATCATTATCAAAGGATGACTTGGTTATTACTTTGGATCCTCTTTAACAATTATCATCATTATATGATTCCTTTCTATACCTTGGATCCTTTATTATTATTTTCATGATACAATGTTAGTATTGTTTATACTTCACAAGACTTATCTAAATAAATTTAACTTAAATGAATTAATTAAATGGTCTCATGTTCAGAGACATTACCATATGAGGCTAAAGAAATTATGAATTATTTATTTGGAATTGATTTACATTTATATATACCTACACACTATTTTATTTAATATTAATAGACTATATGGTATAAACACCATTTTTGGTGGCTTACTAAAATTTATCTCACATCTTATCAGGGAAACTGCTGGTACCCGAGAAGATTATATGTATGTAGGTGTTATAAGGGAAGCATCCCAGTTTTGACACCTAATCATTCTTGCTTGCTTAGGATGGATTATCGCAGCAGATGATCGATCCAGTTCTTGGGATGCTAGATAGTTTTTGGATTCTTTTTTGTTCTTTTGTATAGAATGTATTTCCTGATACCATGTATACCTATTTTCTAATTTTTTAGATACATGACATACATTATCATCATTTTTTATATTATTCTGTTCCTATCTTATTAGTTTTTTATTATTTATGTACACTTCCACTGAGTTATTAATTATTAAAATGCTTACACTATTTATCTGTTATTTTATATCCATTATGATCCACTCTATCTTGAGGGAATATTCACCCCATAGACACACCCAAGGCCATTGTTGCTAGTTAGAATCCTCTGGAATAGGTGGAGGAATTCTTGAGGCCATGTGGTCCACCGACACAGGTCACCTTGACTGGAACCCAGGTCAGGACGTCACAAAGTGATATTAAAGAAAAAAAATTTCTTTTGTCTTATTGTTGTCATAATTTATATAAGAGATTATTATAGTGTTGGAACATGGTTATAAACCATGCTTGGGCATAGATAGCCCATGTTTGGGGTAAATACCATGTTTTCTAGGAATGGGAGATTCTTGTTTTGTATTTACTTATTATAGTTGATAAACCTCCACCATTATGTGACTCACATTATATGTGATGGATGTTGTTATTATTGTGATTTAGGATTTCATTTTATCCTTGGTATAATGAGATGATAAAAGGGAAGCATAGATCATGTATCACTATAGTCACCTAGAAATCACATGTCATGTATATGCCATGCCATATAGGTGCATTTCACTGATTTAATTTACCTATATTGCATGTGATTATTGATCAATATATGCTTGATATATATTATTTTGTTGTTAAAATATTTTACAAGGTAAGTGAATTGGTTATTTAAAGTTTCTGTAATAATCTAAATAGTGTTTTCTTGTATAGATTGATGGTGATATCTTAAACAGCTAGTTTCTACCCATGTCAAATATGTACCTATGGTTATTTGAGCTACTCTACGGCTATGATTGAGTGATTTATAGTTTAAATTAATGAGGTGTATAGGAACTTATAGATTATAATTTTTAATTTATTGAGTTGATTCATCGTATATTTTCTCCAATTCAATATTTTATTTTTATGGTGGTTAAGTGAGAACCCTCACAAAATGAAACCATCAAAAAAACCCCTCACACCCGAACCACAATGCATCGGACACCGCCAGAGTTCAAAAAACCATTAAATTCAAAAATAATCTTATTTTAAGATTTATTCCTATATAATTTCTAGTGTAGGGAATGCACATTAGTTTTCATATCTTCCTTGATAAGTTGTTTGAGGTGATAATACAGTTTTCCCATATTAGAATAAATTATTCCACATTTATTTTACTTTTATTAAAACATCTTGTTAGAATGAGATGTTTCTTATTGAACCACCCCCTATGATCATCATTGAAATCCACTAGTACCTGGCCTTCAACTATCATGTCTGCATCTTCTTAGGTGGACTTAATCACCATGGCCTCCTCCAATATTTCATCCCCAGAGTGTATGATTAGATCTTGTGTCTTATAATTATTTACAAAATCACCATCCATTTCCTTATGTTGACCCTTTTTAGTAGAACTTTCCTCCATTGTCTTCAGAAAATATAATTAATCATTTATCCTTTTGGATTCCTTCCCTTTGTCAGTATACAACTCATAGAGTCTTGGGTTCATTTATTCCCTTTCTTCCTTATTGTGTAGTGAATTCCTCTAATTTTTCTTTCCTCAATGTTGTCTCCTGATAAAGAACTATAACTATCATCATTTTATTCTATCTCATATGATCCTTTCTCCTTATTGGAATTATCCTCCTTCTCTAGATCTCTTTTCTCCTTTGTCTATCCCTAAATTTTCAACCCTTCAAATCTATTAAAAAGCTTAATGGTGTCCCTGCTCCTAATAGGACTAGACCTATTTGGTGTATTAAACCCATACCCATGAAAATTAAAAGTTCCCTGTATTGAAATCTTTTGGTTACTATAGCTGATTAGACCACATGCACATGACTCCTGGATCTGAGTTAAAACACAAGCTGGTCTCACAACCTCTACATATGAGGATGGGAATAATTTATTATTGTTAGTATCCATAGTCATCCCATCATTCACCCCTTTTCCAACATGAGGATTCCTTTTTAAATTTCTATAACCCAAATTTCACCTCAAACAATCATAGATTTCTACAATATTCAGCTGAGGATGCTATAAATGATTTGATTCGTGAGTTCCAATAGTAGCATCCTCCCACCTTTTTGAGGGATGATAGTCCGCAGGATACTGAGTCTTAGATGGAGGTCACCTTTTCTATCTTTGATCATATAAATATGTCTCTAAATAGGATGTAAATATTTCCACCTATATAATATGTGATTAGGCCAAGAACTGGTGGGTTTTGATTACTCATGCAAGTCATCACCAGGGTATGGTCTGGGGTGAGTTTCAGAATGCCTTTGACAATTACCCATTTTCTAAAACACTAAGAAATAACCAATCTAGAGAGTTTATGCACCCAGAGTAGGGTGTTATTTCTATTATGGAATATCCAACACATTTTACTGATTTTTAGTTCTTTGAAAAAGTTCTATCTATTTATGAGATATCGCATACTGGTGGAATTGAGGATGGACTTAGGTATGTCATCCATATTTAGGTGAATGTATTTTTCCTGCCTACCTTTTTTGATATCATGAACAAGGACCTTATCAATGAGTGAAACCTAAGGAAAGGAAATAGTTTTGGGAACATTGCTTCAATTATGAGGTTGGTCAATAGTTCTTCTAGTAGTAGTAAGCATACACTTGATATTTCTCATCAAAGTAGTGTCATCTAGAGTATCCATGATGATAGCTCTATTATATGTGATTAGTGTGGACAATAGGGAAATTTGAAGCCTTAATGTGATAGAAATTATCTTGAGTTCCATGCTTGCGGTAATATGGGGAATATTTAGAGATTATTTCAGACCTTTCCATTTGCTTCTAATGGAAGAGGTTATGCATCATCCCCACATTCAAGGGTAGGATAAGTTACACCATGTTAGGTGGGGAGTTTTATTAGCACCAGCAGGACTGCTAAGAAGAGTTTGTGTCCATGGTAGCCAGATTTATAACTATCAACACCAACATAGTATACCTAATAAGGGTATTCCAACTATATAATAGGGTAACGTATCAGTACAATTGAATGATTTACATCCAATATCCAAGGATCAGAGTATTGGACCATCTATATTATGAGGTACTATTCCAGAGGCATCTACTATTTTTTTCTTCAATTATGGTTCTTCACACACCTTTATCTTGTTATCAACTGTGGAAATTATCAGGCTTAAAATTCAATATTTCTATGGTTTGATGACCCTGGAAACACCATTGGGTGTGTTTTCAGAAGGAATACACCAATGTAGGGACTATCCCTTTGAGGTAGGAGGTTTCCCCTTCTTATGGGACCTCTGAGTACTGAAGATGATATTCTTATATTTCATTCTTTGAATGGATTGGCTGGTTCTATAGCACACATATGTGGACTTCTATCACCGTAGGGTGTCATTTACATCACCATAAGATATCAGATATCTCCATAAAGGTGAATGGAATGTTTAGTCCAGTAGAGATGAACCATAGTTTCATGGTCTAAGTGGAGTTACCAAACATATTTTTAGTTTCTTCATGGATGAGTAGGGAATACATTTGAAAGATTTTTTCCAGTAATAGATCATTTTAGATATTCCATTCCTAGTGATTTTTCTATATTACCACCTAAGTGGGAGCTATAGTTTATGATTGATCTCATTATATAAGAATCTCTAGTGTCCATCCCTCTAAAAAAGATGGAACCTACTGATCTCTCAGAGCTCAAACGATTGTTAGAGGATTTAGAGGCCAAGGGTTTTATTCATCCCATCACTTCTTCTTAGGGTTTACCCATTATTTTCACCAAGAAGTCATATGGGAGCCTTGATTGTTCTGAGTATCAACAATATTTGAATCATATTATGGTTAATAACTAGTATTCACTACCTCAAATAGATGATATTTTTTACTATCCCTAAGGATATAGGGTATTCTCAAATATCAACTTGACATCGGTCTATCAGTAGGTGTGATTTGGGACGTCAAACAAACCTCATATGATTTTTTGTACTAGGTATTGACTCTATGAGTATCTCTTTACACTGTCTGGTTTTAAAAATTCACCATCTGTTTACATGTATTTGATGAATAGGTTTTTCCACACCTATCTAGATTTTGTTGTCGTGGTATTTATGGATGTCATCTTGGTGTATTTTCATACTCATAGAGACCATGATAAGAACCTTGAGATAATTTTTAATATGCTAAGAGAGAATCATCTTTACGCCAATATTTCTATGTGTCACTTTTGGATTGAAAAGGGTCACTTATTGGATCATATTATCTCAGAATCAGAAGTATCTATTGACCTAGAGAAGGTGAGTGCTTTGGTTTCCTGGGAGAATCCCAAGAATGTGTTTCATATATAGATTTTCTTGTGTATAGTTGGATATTAAAGGTGTTTCATATTGTAATTTCCATTACTTGTTTCACCTCTTAATGGTTTGACTAAGAAGGTTGTGAAGATCCTATAGTCAAAAGTGCACTAGAATTCCTTTCATTATTTGAAAGGAAGGCTTACCTCAACACCTATTCTGATTCTTACAAATCCTAGAAGAGGCTATATAGTGTTTCTGATGAATCAAGAATCATTATGGGTGCATTATTTATGTTCTAGGATAGATTCATTTCATATATATCTCATAATTTGAGGCCCCGTGATAGAAATTACACGACACATGACCTTAAGTTTGCGTAAGTTGTCCATGATTTACACTTTTGGAGACACTATCTGATGGGTGAGAACATTTTGGTGTATAGGGATTACAATATCCTAAAATATAACTTTTTATAGTGTGACTTTAATATAATATAGTGAATATGGTTCAAATACCTTTAGTCCTTTGACTTTGATCTTGCCTAAATGCCTAGAAAGGGAAATGTGGTAGTGGATTTGCTGAGTCGAAAAAACTCAGACACAGGCCATATAGAAATCCAATGGTGAATATAAGTTGATGGCCCTATTTTCTAAGCTAAATCTCTAGTTTCATGATATTCATGATCAGTTTTATCTTATAGAGATGATAGTTACCTCTACCCTCTTTGATAGGGTGAAGATTAGTAAGTTTTTAAATATTCAATGCTAGGTTCTCCAAGTGATTATTTATAGTGGGGATCCACCTATGGATCGGTATGTGGATAGAGATTTAATCCTACTTTTACATGGTAATATATAGGTTCCTATATATGTTAGATACGAACTAATGCGAGAGTCCCAATCTTCTTAGTGGAAATTTCATCTGAGCGTCTCTAAGATGTATCAAGATATGTTATTCCAGTATTGGTGTCCTAGGGTGAAACATCAGACAGAAAGTTTTATCACTAGATGTTTCACCTTTTAGTAGGTTAATGTGGAGCACCAGTGACCTACTAGATTGTTATATCCATTACCGGTACCAAAATTTAAATGGAAATATGTCTCTATGGATTTTTTTAGTCAACATACTAAGGTCTCATTGAGGTAACAATGTAGTTTTTGTATTCATGGGTCAATTGATGAAAGTATCACACTCCCATCATATCCCGGAGACCTTCTCAGTTTATCAGCTATGAAGACTATATGTACATGAGATTATATGGCTACATGGGGTCCCTTGTGCAATCGTTTTAGATAGGGATTCGTTTTTCACATTGAGGTTGTTTAAGGATTTATAGAGAGCTATGAGTAAATAGGTTCTTATGAACATACCTTTTTTCCCTAAGGTTGATAGTGATTTGGAATGGATG
This sequence comes from Viscum album, assembly GCA_963277665.1. Classification (NCBI taxonomy): domain Eukaryota; kingdom Viridiplantae; phylum Streptophyta; class Magnoliopsida; order Santalales; family Viscaceae; genus Viscum; species Viscum album. The sequence continues at coordinate 1,046,743,388 of OY728161.1, read as the reverse complement.
ATACAAGTGTTAGAAAAAATTCTCCAAGAATGTGTCCTTGATTTTAGCAGTTATTGGTAGAAGTATATACCTCGCACATATTTATTCTAAAATAATATATTTTAGGATCCTATTCTTATGGATCCATATAAGGCCTTATATGGTAGGTCGTATCATTGACCCATGTTCTATTTAGAGGTAGGAGAAGCAGTGCTACTAGATCCTCACCTTGTTCAGGAGACTTTAGAGCAGGTTTAGCTGATCAAGAAGTGTATGTATACTGCTCATCCTAGATAGAAATTATATGTTGATCATCATTGAAGACCTCTATAGTTCAAAGTCAGGAATCATGTTTTCTTATGTTTATCCCCCAAGATTGGGCATAGAGTGATACACAGGTAAGGGAAGTTGTCACCTCATTATATCATGCCATTTGAGATTATCAACAGAGTCATGATGATAGCCTATCTGTTTCTATTACCTCATAGGTATCACACCATGAATGATATTATCCACATTTCCCAAATTTTTTATTATCATACCTACCCATCTCATACATTTTATCTCAAGGAGGTTGAGTAGGATGTTGATGCTTCATTTGAGGAGTTCCCAAGATGAATTTTTGATCAGAGAATGAAGGCACTATGAGGTCATTATATCCCTTTAGTATGGGTTCTAGGAAATCGTGATTGTGTATAGGATGAGACTTGGAAGAGGGAGGCTAACGTACATGCCTAGTTTCTCGATTTTCTCTCAGATAGCGTTTCACAATCCGTTGAATGTGAACTAGGAGGAGTTCTATTAAGTGGGGAAGACTACAAGAACCCATTTTCTCTATGATGTATGGATCCTTTAATTTTCTGTATAATTATTAGTTTTGGACCTAATATGTATAGGGAATTATTTTATAGTGTTTTTCGGGTGTCCAGGGCTTGTTTGGTGCTCCAAAACCTAGATAGTGGAGAAAAGGATTGTGTCAAATTATTAGTATAAACCATGAAAGTCAGTCTACATAGTCTCCCTAACCATGTAAGGGCTGGAAAGAGTGATTTAAGTGGCTGCACATTTTAAGGAAATTGTGCCTCCTGAGGTGCATGCCTATGTGGTTGTTCTACAGTTTTTAATTTATCCACTGAGCGCAATTGGCGCAGAATTTCTAAAATTGTGTGTCCTAACTATGTGGGTCCCTACTTAAGTATTGGTAGGTGATTGGTTTTTCCAACCATGTGTTCAAACTATGAAACTCTATTTTTGTGTAAAATGACCAAAATGAATTTAAATTTATTATAAGCTTACCCTTCCATCCTATTTCCTCTTAGGTTCATAGAGAGATCTCCATTCCTCTATTAAAGATTTTTAAAGCCTTATAATTTAGGTTCTTAAAAATTTTTTCATATGAGTTCTGATTCAAATTATGATCATCTCATTGGATAGCCACTGGTATATTCTCTTTTCATCTTACTCCATTCTTTATTTTCCTTCCTGTTGATGATTCTATTTAGGTGTGATCTCATATGCACTATTTTCATGGCGTTGATCCTTTCTTCAATTTTATTCCAATCCAATCAAACTAAAGGTCGATACTAGATGAGGAGAGTGTTATAGATATACAACGGGTGGTATATAAATCATCCCCCAAGTCTTACAATTTTATAAACATCCATCATTGTATGCATGCCAATTTCATTAGGTGTTGCTTATTAAATTCATATTCCTTGTATACAATCATTGTTATTGTATTCTATATCCCTTATTATAATTATTCATTACATAATTGGAGGTTATTACCTCAACATCGACCAACCCAAGTAGGGTATTTTTTCTTTTCTTCCTTTAGTGGGTTTTTATGACTATCTATGTCATTGTTCGGGTGAGTTGTCACTTGTCCCTTCTAAGGTATGTGTTCTTATGTAATTCATTGATCCTTAATTTCTAAATATATAGAACATGTATAGTTTTCCACTCAACGCTTCTAAGTTAAGTGGATTAATTGATTAATTAATCCTTTAACTGTTAAATAGAAATTATGTTTATAAATATCACTTGGTATAGTTGATTATAATTGAATCGCATAGGGTTACATGTCCATAGCCTGCATTTCCATGTTTATAAAAGGTAAATTAATGAATCTAATAATTAAATATAGAATGAAAGTAATAAATGGTGTCATGTCCTAATTATCCATGTCACCTAGTATGAAAGGTAAAGGAATGAACCTTCTGAATTATCAAATGGAATGATTATTACATTCCCTAAATTAAATAATGAATTATATATAAGGTGCCTATTTTATATAGACCTTTTATAATTTATAGGGGTGGTAATACTTTATCTAGACATGGATTCCCAAGGGAATTCCTAGAGAACTCAAAGGATTCCATTATGATTCAAGGAGTTAGTTACCGAAGTAGATACCAACCATAGAACATGGACTTTGTCTTCTAGTCTATTCCTGAAATGAATTCGTAGGATCCCTTCACTAACTTCTAAATATTATGATGCATCAGATACACTCCTTGGATCCAACTTTATGTCTTCAGACACATGGATCCAAGGATTCACCCCATTGGGTCTAGTCAATATTAATTCATTTTACCTTGGTTGAGATCCTCGGACTCGGTTAGAATTTATTACAAAGGAATGCCTTGAAAGATTCCCCTTGGATTACACTTAGACCCCTTATAGCCAGGCTATATGTTATTACTGAGTTTCTTTGACCCCTGAGGTTAATTATGCCTTGTTTATCACTTTGGATCCTATTTTACAATTATCATCATAATAGGATGCCTTGGTTATTACCTTGGATCCTATTTTACTATTATCATCATTATATGATGCCTTATTATACCTTGGATCCTTTCTTACTATTATCATGATACAATATCAATGTTGCTTACAATTCATGTGAAATATCTATCTAAACTAAACTTAAATTAATTAATTAAATGGTCTTGTGTTCAGAGACATTACCAACTGAGGCTAAAGAAAGTATGAGATAGTTTTTTTTATTTTTTTAAAATTTATATATACCATCACACTATTTCATTTTATATCCACAAACTAGAGGGTATAGACAACATTGGTTGTAGCCTACTAAGATTTATCTGACACCCTATTTAGGTCATCACTGGTAACCAGGAAGATTATATGGGTGTATGTGTTAACAAGGTAAGAATCCCGCTTTGAATAACTGATCTTTATTGCTTGCTTAGGATGGAGTTTGGTAGCACATGATCGATATAGCGCTCAGGATTTTGGATTATTTTTGGCTAATTTTTTGTTCTTTTGTATAGATTGTATTTCCTGCTTCCATGTATACCTATTTTATGGTTTTTTGGAGACATGATATACATTATCAATATTCTCTATATGATTCATTTTCTATGTTATGAGTTTTTTATTATTTATATCTAATTCCACTGAGTTATTCATTATTATACTACTTCTCATATTTATCTGTTATTGTATGTTTGATCTACTCCACTATAACATTAGGTGATAGTATCCCCACGGAGACACTCTAGGACCTCTCTACTAGTAAAATTCCTCTAGTGGATGGGGAGGCAAGCTTAAGGCCATGTGTCCAACTAGAATAAGGCCCCATGAGTGGAACCTGGGTCGGGACGTCACACTGATGATTCATCCTTAGGGAGGATAAAAAGACATTTATCATTAATACCTCTAAGAAAAATTCTATTCCTAATGAAAATATAAACAATCATCAAGATATACTAATACAAAATTTCCCAAAATTGATGAAAGAACATTTTAGATAACCCATCTAAACCATTAGCACTAAATGGATTGAGAAAAAAACTTCTTTAACATCTTTTATATCTGATTTTAGAAATAATTCAATCATAAAAATAATAAATAACTATAGAAGTTACATATTAAATATTCTTACTAGAACCATTATTGAATATATATTTTGATATCCCACAATATTCTCTTTTATTTCCTATATTTCATAAAGGATCTCATTTCCATTCCTCAAGGAAGAAATTGTTTTTTATTATTTCATAAACATTATGATTTTTAAAAAGGAGATTTATATATATCCTTCTATAATACACTGATCTTTTAACTTATATTTTATATTGTCCCCTTGAATATTGATTTTATTATTCTATTTAGCAGCTAAGTAAACTTCGTTATTAAAATTAGAGATCTCTAAGACATTATCCTAAAAAATTGGTATCTCATATTATTCTTTTTCTAGGTTATTAATTTCATAATAAACACAAATGAATACCTCTTTAATCTATACTACCATCATAGTCTTCATTGTCTTCAATTTATTCACATGGTCACATATATCACTTGATAAGCATGTGCTAGAACACACTTTTAGGACAATTCTTCAAAAATTAGGGTTCTTAATTCAATAATTATTTAATTTGATAAGAAATGGACCCTTATTCTTTTATTTTTAAAGTGAAGTGAGGATATAATGGTGGGAAAGATTAATTTTCATTTTTTATCTAGAATGAACTTCTTCTAATTCCTTGAGAGTATGAAAATTAATAATGTTTATATCCAATTTTCTAGACAACACTTTGTAAATAAATTTTTTGTACCTAGTGAATTTATCCCAATTTATGGAAAATTACACAATAACATTTTAATTAATACACTCTCATAATTCTATGATGTCAATAGAAAAATATGGATCCCCTATTTTATCATGGATATTCATGAAAATATTAAAATGTACAGAAAATAGTTATGATCCTTGATTTTGTGAGTTAAGATTCCCAATTTAAAACCCTAAATCTCTCTTCTAATGGTAATTAATTAGATCATAAATAAAGGAGAGTAATTTTATGTTTCCTTCAAAGGTGAGATTGGTAGTAATAATATGTTGACTTATATTTAAAACAGCTTGATCAGACACATTGTTTGAGACCAGGACCAAAATAATTTCACATCACCAGTGTATAGATTAATCCCTATAGTTTTATAACCCATATCCTTGAAATGGAGTCCATTAAAAGACAAAATATGAGGAATAGGCTTAGAATTCTCTATCATTAAAGGGTGATGTTTTATATTAAGATAATTTAGGGTGATACTAGTATCTTAGTCAGATATACCTTGATAATTAAAAAAGAGGACATTTATCTTTTATGAATTATATATTTTGAATTGAAACCACTTGATTGAAATTTATTTTACTTATTGACAACTTAATCATTCTCTTCATCACCACATAATGAGAGGGGTAAATCAGCCTATTTTGAAACATTTTGTCTTCCCATAGTAATTGGGGTATTATTATTCTTATAAATTAGAATATAAAGATCCTTAATGATAGTTTCCAAAATTTATTGATCTTTATAACTACCTTATAAATCCATATACATTATGTAGTTGTTTTCATACAGCTTTTAAAACTCTAATATTTTTCTAAGCATATGACCAATTTAATAATTATAAAAAACCCATAATTTATTACCTTGCATTGAATGTTTTGGGGGTCAGGAGTGACCCGAGAAGTGTTTCAAGATAAAATAGTTGGTTTGTAGATAAAAAATGAAAGCTATAACCTTTCATGTCATGACACTAGGTTTGATGAAATGAGATGGTCAGAAATAGGGGAGGGTTCCCTACCATGACATGTTCACATTGTGAATTTTTTTTCACATCGTAAACCATTTCTAAGGGTTTTTAATTATTTTTTAATTATTAAAATATTAAAAAGGGTTTTAATAAGAAATTAGGGATTTTGGGGGAGGAAATTTGGAAAATAATTAGCAACTCATCCCCTCCCCTTGTGTTCTCCTTTAAAGAGATTTTCCCCCTCATCTATTGAAGGATTCTGGAACCATTCATTATTATGGAGATATTGTGGAAATGATATCCTTCCACCATTATCTATTCCCTATATCATTCACTATCTATATTTTTCTTAGCATTTATGGTCATTATGAATTATTTTTAGGGTTTTATATTCTTTTTAGATTCTCATCATTTGATCTTAATTCAATTGTCAAAATTCAATGAGTATGAATCTACAAGTATAAGGTTGGTAGTGCCTAGATTTCTCTAAAATTTATGTGTTTCATGAGATTTGCGGTAAATAGGAATGAGTGGGTTGGTTTGTGAGAGATTGGTTATGATCATAATACGGTTTTAAGAGTTTTTAGAGATACCAAAGAGTAGTATCATGTGTGAAATAGTATTATTAAGCCTAGTATGGCATAGTAGGAGCAATATGGGGTTCTATGGTTGGTATTGAATTGAAATTTAGGATATTGATATTATTTTTATGATGTGGTGGATGAGTTAGCTTTGTAGGGATATGTTGGGTGTGTCATGAGACTCTATGGATGATATTGATCATCATAAGTGAGGCGATGTAGTTTTTTTGGATGATGAAGATGGTGTTGATCATTATTGTGGTTGGGAGACGTGGCTTGCAAGAAGAAACTAAGGTTTGAAAGAGGTGTGGTCATGGTTTTTAGTGATGTCGCTCACTATGGGACCATAATAATCTCATTGGGGTCCTATGAACATATGATATATAATATCCTAGACCTGGTTCACTCATGATTAACTGAACCTAGTTAGTCACAAGTTTTCATGTGTTCCTCCCTATATGCCAAAGGATTTCTACTTATTGTGAAGGTCCTCGGTGGTATAGTAGGGATATTATACCCTCATGATCAGAGAAGAATAGTGGTATAATAAATGAATAAATAGTGGTAGAATAATAATGAAAAATAGGTAACTGGAATTAAATCCTCTAGATAGTGATAACAAACAATCCAAAAGTAGTGTCATATACAAAATGATGAGTATGTCATGGAGCTATATAAAAATAAAGTCATACAATACATACTTGTATAAAAAAATAAACCAAAGGTCCAAAAAGGCCATATCCAATAGAGTCATGATCCAAAGCTTGGTCATATGCTCTAAGCTCCAATGCTATAATCAATCATGATTCCAAGACTGGGTGTTTGGACATATCCTTACCTACATCTATAAAATCAATTCGAGTACCAAACAGAATCTTTAACATGGTGTGAGATATACTAATAATTACACCACCAATGGAATCTATATAAATCCAATCCATGATTATAAAAGTATAAGTGCGAGAATATAAGTATTGGAAGTGAAATAACAAGCATGAAATATTAATCAAATTATGCTCAGACTCCTCATGGGATGCCCAACCAGCCATACCTTCTTGGAATCAAATCGGTAATTTCTAAACAAGGAACCTAAATGAGTTTAGTGTCTAGCATGTATAACTAAAGTGTACCAATCTATGTTATCATATATAGTACCCATGGTGAAACTATATCATCCAATACATAATGATAGTATTGTAGGATTCAAGTGGAATCATGGAATCCATAGCCTTAGAAGGTTGAGCCAGCTCACAGCACATAAATTATGAATCCTAGCTATATAGTTATAAGTGTAATACAAGCGGTAAACATGAGGAATTCCATTAGAATAATGTATAACATAGTCCATGGAGCATGTACACAGTAAATCCTGGGATAATAATGGTTGGGGCCCAAGGGGGGTATTCAAGGCCCCTCTTGTACTAAGACATCAACTGAATCCAAGGAGTGTATGTCAGAAATTCTAATATCTAGAAATTATTCTTGTGAATCATCAGTACTAGGTTGAGGTATTCACATATAAATAAGTCATTAAAAAGGTTCCAAGGTGGGAATCTCCCTTGGAAACTAGCCCAATGAATTGAGGCAGTGTCCTCTGAGTGCTCAAGGCATTCCCTCATGAATCTATATTTATCTCAAGTCATACCAATCCTATAATATGAAAAAGGTCCATAGTACTAATACTCACCTTGGGTTTAATGAAATAATCAAGGAAACATACTTCACTTTATATATAAAAATCAAATCAATACCTTTTCTTTCAATAATGAAAAAGGATATGTAAGGTTTCATACCATTAATCATTTGATTCCAATTTAATATGATCCATGATAGATATCCATTCTCATTTACAAGGGTCAATTAATCTATTTAAAATAATTAAATCATTGAGTATGTTGAACCAAATACAACAATAGGAATTTCGGATATTAACATAAAGAGGGGATCATTGGAATAGATATGGAACACCCAAAGGGGTGGCCCAAGTTGATGTCCTTGGACTCCAACCTTGAATAAAGGGTCTAGAATGCCTTATAAATTAAAATTAATTAAATAATTTAAATAAATTTGATATTAGTGGAAAATAATGGCTGAAACCAATGCTCAACACAATTGAGACCATTATAAATCGACGATTACATGAGGGAAATTTTCATAGACCCCCTAACTTATGGTGTTAGAGGAAAACTCGCCCAGTAACATCCCTTGGTGTAGTCTAAAATAAAAGGAAATGGAAGAATTGAAAAATTCCTTCAAAATATGCCATATTAGTTCACAAAAAAATCATTGAATTTGGATAGATAAACCATGAACTGCATTTGTCAGAGTTCTCTAGAATAGATAATCTCTTACAGAATTACCCTTCCAAATAATATATCTAAGAGAAAAAGCAAATGAGTCTAGGTATTCAACCAAATTTATATTCCTAAGGTCCAAGTCACACTACATAATGATATACTTGAGTATTTTTTGGTTCGTAAACACTACAAATTGTTCTCTAAGAAAATGATTCATCTAACAATGTAAGATATGAAATATGACTATTTTCTTGAGATCATGTGTAGGTAATTCCTCTCATGTGGCCTTAACTGATGAGACTTGTATGCCATGACATGATCTTCCGACATCATATCTTCTCTTATCCCAATTCTTGATGAATCACAATAAACTATATAGCCTATTATAAGATCTAGATGAATCTGGATTGGTACTTAAATTAGTCTTCCCTTCATCTCTTGAAAGGAAGTCCCATAGGCCTTGACCACATGTACCTCACACCCTTATTATTCAATACTATAAGAGGTGTTGATTGGAATAAGAATTTATGAATAAAGAACCTATAATTTCCATCTCTCCCAAAGAAAATATGGATGTCAAATACATTCTTGTATTACTCTGAGGAAACCAAGGAACCCACCATCTCTTCAGTAACTTTCATTCCAACCTCTATGATAATATAACCCATAAAGTGAACCTTGTCAAAACAAAAGTTGAATTATCTTATCTTAGCATAAAGATGGTGCTCTCTTGTATTTAGTGTGATCTTAATATGTTTTACATGATCATGTTGATTATGATAGTACACTAAGATATCATCCATGAAGACAACCACAAATGATTCCAGATACGGTTGAAAACCCTAATTCAAAAAATCTATAAAAATAGTCATTGCATTCGTGAGACCGAATGGCATAAATAGATACTATTAAAGACCGTACCTTTAAATAAACATTGTATGAAGTATTTTTGAAGGTATAACTCATACATAATGATAAAATTTCCTCAAATTGATCTTGGAGAAGACCCTCTCTCCTCGGAGCTGGTCAAATAGTTCATCAATATGAATCTATGGATACTGGTTCTTAATTGTAAGTTGGTTAAACCAATGGTAATCCATGTAAATCCCAAGGTAACCATATAACTTATTGTACAATAGAAAAGGTTAACCCCAATGTGATGTATTGGATCATAGAAAAACCTTATCTTCCACGTACTCTAGCTACCTATTGATATCCTGAAACTTAGTAGTAGACATACTCTTAGGAGGAATAGATATCGGTCTTTCCCCAAGAACTAGTTTGATAGATAACTTCACCTATCTATCAGAAGGTAGCCTATAAAAACATTTTGGGAATAAATCCCTAAAAAATCCACTATGGGAGGGAAAATAACTTGATGTATTCCCTAATCTTCCATATAAAGGCTTTCAATCTAGGTTGTCACTCTATCAAACCCTAGATGCTCTGGTCTAGCTATGCTTTAATAGACATCTCATTCACCCCTGTGAATATAGATTCTACCCTTGGGTTATGTAAACCATAACATATGGTGATATAAATCCACAAAATAATAATATGGGACCAACCAGTTCATGTAGAGAATGGCATCGAAGCTCTTCATCTCAAAGATTAAGAGTTCCCAAAATAAATGATAACTCCCTGCCTTATGGTGGAATTCCTTACACTGGAACACACTCTCCAACCAAATTCCCAATGGATTTACAAGTTTCATCATGCCACATAAATACCAAATCTCAAGCCTATGGATTTTCATAGTATCCATAGAGATAAAATAATGCGAGGAACATATATCCAAACAGTAAGATACTAAAGTATAGGCCACTAATATTGTACCCTCTAATTGTAGATGGACTCACACCCTACTCTTTAGGTGAAGGATGTATTTCATATATCTGGCATGATCCACAAACTAGAGCTATAACCAAACTATACAAAGTGGGTTCACTCCACTGGTGTTATGTATCCTAATTTTGGGCTCATTGACCACATCCACTTCCTCATCCTGTATGGCCAGGGTTATTCCAACTTCAAGCATAGAGTGAAGCTACTAATTGTTCTCTAAAGGTGGAGCTCGTGCAGATTACCTTCCACTAGTAATAGATGAAAAGATCTATAAAAAACTATGAAGATGCCCCATTCTGCAACAATTTGAACACTCAACTAGGTCTCATTACACAGAGGCTTTACATGACTATATCTTCCACAATGATGGCATATAATAGAATTTCCAGTTTAGATACTCTAGCTTCCACTACTAAATTGAGAAACCTCCAAATGGAAATTCCTACCACTTTATGAACTACTACCCTCTCTTGGCACAAAACTATTTGGATCTTTACTATCGACTTCCCTCAAATTATAGTCAGTATTAAGGGATTTATTCACAATTTCTGATATAGTAGTTAGGTGAAAATTATTTACCTGAGATAGGATGGCATACCTGATCCCATCATCAAATCATGTCGCTCTAGAAAGCTCATCAGCAAAGAAATAAGGTGAAAAACACTGAATCTTAGTAAAGTAATCTTAATAATCCATAACTGACAAGGATCCTTTATCTAGGTGTAGGAAATCTCTAGATTTATCATCTCTCAATGTCTCTAGAAATAAATAGACATGGAAGGTAGCCTAGGAATCTCTCCAAACAATATCTCTATATTGTTCTATCTAAGTAATTACATCCCACAAATTCTTGATAGATCCATGAATCCTATAAGTGGTTATCTTGACCCTCATCTCTAGAGGTGTCTCTAGGTTCTCAAACATAGACTGTGTGGCCTCTGGCCATGTATTAGAGTCTTATGGATAGTCATCCCCCAAATTCATGGTTGGATGTTATAACTAGAACTCTAATGTCAGTTCTTCCATAATAGTGTAAATACATTGGTCTCCCTAAATAGTGTGAATAAACACTAGATAACCTTATAGAAACTGAGCATCAATGCTCATGTTTGGTATAACTAGAGCTTCTGCATGTGTTGTTACTTGCAGGTTAAGTCCCAAAACCTCAAGAACATGGTCATTGACACATTCCCAGTGCTCTACATTAGGAAGTCCTGGTGAAATAGATATAAAAATTCCAAACACATCCCTATAATAAGATTTAAAATTACAAAATCATATATAAAAAAATAAGATAGTCGTTATCCATTATATATAACAATCACACCCCTCTACCTACTCATAAATATATGCTTGGTCATCATATAAAACAATGATAAAACATTGGAGATACTATCTACGTCCCACTACTAAGGTTTGATTTTTTTCAAGTTAGCTATTTTTTATTATAAGTTCTAGTATACAGTGTATCAATTGCATGTTGTAGTGGAAAACACCCTTTAATTTTCAATTGGAATCACTATTTAATGGAAAGTGTTTCTATTTAAACTTATAACTCAATGGTCCTTAAATATTTCATTATGTATGTCCATGTGTGTGTGTGAGAGTGTGTGTGTGAGAGTGTGTGTGTATCAAGGTCCATTTAGATGTGTATATCATTCATAAGTTATAAAGTAATAGAATTTATAAATTCCAAATGGTGCTACATGTAACTGAAACCAAGATATTAAGACGGTTCAACTAAATGTATCATCATTCCCAATTTATAGCAGCACACTCACTCTTTAAATTTCAATTCCATTACATATAATTGAAACAAAATAACATTTCAACTTTTGTAACCAATGGTTCAGGGGTCAAACACAATATTATTGAATAATTAAGGTACCATCATCACACTATATGGTAAAACATAATTTAGGTTGATGAATACACTTTAATTATTCCAATTATTTATCCCAACATGAAATATTGGCATAATGTCAAATATAACTGTCAAGACACAAGGAATATAAAAAAAATATTCACTAAATAAGTAAACATGTAATGGAATAATGCATGACATATAAATCCACATGTGCCTATAATGATATATGAGTCACTGACTCTTTATCATACTAGTCCAATGGAAAAAATTGATTCCACAATAATAATAAAAGGTAGAATCTAGGTGTGTCACACAATGGTAAAATTAGTGAAACTCTAACAAGAATAATCCAGAACAACAAATCCCATCCTAGGTATTCTATATTTTCCCCTGTATATGGATTTGCTACTCTTAGTCATAGACTCATTACCAAATATCAACACATCCTAGTCTCTTGTAATAACCTGAACAGTGTGAAAAAAGGACAAGAAAACTTTTATAATAATTTATAGCATCCTAGATCTATTTCACTCATATTTAACTAAATACAGTTGTTCACAAGACTTCTAGAGTGCCTCCCCATACACCAGAGGCTGGAGACTAGTAGCGAGGGTCCTAGGTAGTACAATGGAGAAACTATACCCTCGTGATCAGATTATCACAAAATTATAATAAACAAATAAATAAATGAATCATAATAATTACAAATAGAGTAGTGGAAGTAAATCTTCTAGATATGATAATAAAAAAATCAAAAAGTAGAACTAGATACAAAATTATGAGTATGTCATGGATATATACAAATAAGTAGTCATAAAATAAATATATGCATAAAAAGAGACAACAAAAGACACAAAATCCCATCTATAATAGCATCATGAGTCAAATCATGGTCCCATGCTCCAAGATCCCATGCTATAATCAATTAATCATCCAAGACTAGGTTATTTCCCTTATCCCTACCAGTATCCATGAATTCTATCCAGTTACTTAATGATAACCTGAATAGGGTGTGAGATATGCTCAGTAGGCCACCACCAATGACATCTATACAAATCTAGTATATGGGAATAAAATCAGAAATGTGAAGATATATGGATATGAAGTGGAATAACATGCATGAAATATTAATCACGTTAGGATAAAACTCTTCATGGGATGCTCAGTTGATCGGATCGTGACGGTAATGTCTAAATAAGGGAATTTTAAGAGGTTAGGGTCTAGAATGTATAACCAACTTGTTCCAGTATGAGTAATCATAAATAATAACAAAGGTGAAACCATAGCATCCAAGACATAATGATATTAATGCAGGATCCAAGAGAAATCACATCATCCTTAACCTTACAAGATCGATCTAGTTCATGAAACATAAACTATACATCTGATCTATCTAGGTCTAAGTGTAATTCAATGGTTACACCTAAGGAATTCCATTGGAATATTACCAAAATGATTCCATGGATTATGTACATGGTTAATAATGGGCTAATAATGACTAGAGCCTAATGGAAGTATCCAAGACACCTATTTTCCTCAGAAATTAGCTAAATCCAAGGAGTTAATCTGAAGCATAATAATATCTAGAAATGAGTTAAGTGAATCTTCAGTAATATTCCGAGGAATTCGTATATAAATAAGTCATTTACCATGTTACAATATGGGTATCACCCTATGAAACTAGCCTAATAAATCAAGGTGTTGTCCTATGATTGATCAAGGAATTCCCTCTAAAATCCAAAGTTGTCTCAATTCATACCACTCCTATAATAAGAAGAAGGTATATAGAATCAAGAGAAACCTTAGGTTTAATGAAATAATAAATGATAATTCTTTCACTTTATATATATAAATCAGGTCCAAACATTTTCATTCGATCATGAAAAATTCTTTGTAAAGTGTCATACCATTAATAATTTGATTCCAATTTAATAATAGCCAAACTAGATATTCTTTCCCATTTACAAGGGTCAAGTCATCCACTTAAATTAAGTAATTCATTTATTAATTTGAGCCAAACTGGACAATAGGAATTTAGGTTATTAACATAAAGAGGGGCTCATTTTCATATGTATGGAACACCAAAAGGTGTGTCTCAAGTTTAGTATCTTTGCCTCTAACCACAAATAAAGGGTCTAATTGGTTTTTTCATTCCAAATTAAATAAAAAAATTATCAAAAATTATTCTTAGGGAAAAATCACAAGAGAAGCACTCATTACAATGGATACATTTAAAAATAAATGATACTTTAGGGTAAAAGTCATAGACCACCTAACTTATGTAGTTAAAGGAACAGTCATCTGGTAATGACCCTTAGTTTGGTCTGAAATAGAAGAAAATAGAAGAATTTACAAATTACATGAAAAGAGGGCATATTAGCTCGAAAAAAAATAGTGCAGAAGATGGAGAGATAAAGTATGAAAGGAATAAAGTGGATTAAATCTTTTACTGAGAGTAATATAATGAGATAAATGGTGGTCTAATTAGAGTCTGGATGGGGAAGATAGACCAATTCCTAGGATGAGGCCAAAGGGGAGCTCCCATGGAAGAGAGGCACTGCTTGTTGGAAGGAGAGGAAAATAGGGATTAAAACATATAAGGGGATAAGGTATAAAAAATAAATTCACCCCTTTTTAATAGGTCACATGGTTTGGATATACGGTTGTCCAAACCATATGCCAACCATGCAACAGACGACAGATGTTGTCCAAGGTACTCCCTCATATGGGTTAGGTGCAAGGTTAGACTAATTGTGTGCAGTCCCTAAAAAAAACCTCTACAATGAGACCTGTAGCATTTGGATTGTCATGTGTATTGGGATCCATGGTTAGAAAAACCATGTGGCCCCATAATATGCATTGAATCACCCCGCATGGTTTCAAAAAACCGTGTAGACTGGGCTACATGGTTTATACTAACTGTGTGGACCACCTGTTTCCTCCAAAACTTGAGGCTCTAAAGAATACCCAGACACCCTCGTAACATCTATGATCTCATTATGCATTACCAAAAGGACAAAACTAAATAATTAAACTAAAGCTAAAATAATTTTTACCTCACAGAAAATCTTGGATCTTATAGGAGAGCACCCATTAGGTGGTGTAATCCACTCATTGTGGATGCAGTCCTCATTAGATTAAGTGGGATTGGGGGTGGTGTTGACTATCATAATGGAGAAGGTGATCACCATAGAAGGTAATAGTTAGTGTTAGATGAGGCATGTACTTGGTGGCAGTTGAGACCAAATTCTCAGGGTATGAGGATCACTATTTATTTTGGGGTCAATGGGCCATGATAATGGTTGGATGGGTACCACTATACCTTCAGTTCATCGAGCTGTTGGGATGATGGTTACTAAAAGGAGGTGGGATTCCTTGAAAGTTATGAAATTTATTATGGGTGTTCCATTGGTATTTTTAGATGACTCGAAACTATTATATATGTATTAAAACATGTGATTTCATTTATTTTATGTTAATGGTTTTCATGTGACACCTTGTGATAAGTAAATTATTGGAAATATAAAGGCTCATATGGTATGATATAACTTGGATTTATTGTTCCACTCTAACACTAGATGTATTAGGTAAATTCCCACTTTGGGCTGATAGAGCATGGGTTTTATATAGAAGTGTAAGGGTAGTGATATTTACTACTTGTTAAATCTATCTAGGTTCATGATATCTTGTTTTTTATATATGTGTTGATAATGGTATATAGTTATTTATGGGATTCCACCTAGACAACCTATGTTGAAGAATTAGGAGGGTAGATATGTGGTGCCTATAAGTAATAAATGGGATGAGGACTCAAAGGGGAAGGTGTGAGAATTATCCATAGGTTTAGGGATCAATGCGGGTAGGATAGCTATGATGTATAGAAGAGTGTGGGCTACATCAGGTATAGGAAATTGGGTTTCATCTGGATGATAATATCATGGAATACATAGTTCATGTTATTCATAACATTGAATAGGGATATTAGAGATCAGATATTCCTATAGCACATTTAATGTAGGCATTCTATTTAAATCAAAACACAATATTCTAGGGAGAGAGTAAACCACATGCATTAGTGTTTTTGATAGAGCCTATGCAGACTATTTTTAACCATATTGATACACCCCTAGGGTAAATGTTGAAGTTGGCCACATATATTCTTATAGGACTAGAGAAGTGATGGTGGTATGTATAGGTATATGAATAGAGACAAGAAGGGTCTACATGGAAGGACATTATGGATAAGTTTTTCCTTCACATTTTTACTGATATGCTAAGGGAGGATCAAGCTTATGATATTATAAACATGAAGTAGAGAGAGACCTCAGTTATGGATTATATTGAGAGGTTCATTGTACTTTTTCATCTCATATAAATGATGTCCAAATATGAAATATCAATGGTACAATAGTTTGAGGATGGTTTATGAAATGCTATTCAGGTACTGGAAAAAAAATCAGGTTTACCTCATTATAGAACGTATTGAACCACGAACATGTATCCCAGTGGAACATGATAGATGATACTATATCAAGTTAGAAAATGGTGTGAGGAAATATAGAGAGGGGATATTTGGGTAACCAGATGAAGGTCTAAGAGGATACCTAACACGGTAATTAGCACAAAGACTTGAGGATTCCATTATAGAGTGGATCCTCAATGGTGTGTTTGTTATGTTGGTAGATAAGACACATTTAGGCCCCATGTGATCAGCCACGAAAGGAGTGTTTGGAGAGAAACCATATGGTGAATTTGGATAGTTTTTTTAGAATACCATGCAAATAGTTTAGAGTCATAGACCAGTCCAGACTCAAGGATATGAGGAAGGAACAAGTGAGTAACTGAGATCTGGTAGTAGGGATATAGGGACATGTGTAAGATGTTGTCAAGGGAGAAATACCTAGTAGTGGGGTAAGTGGATAGTGGGGAGTGAAAATATATGGGGATCATATTTATAGATGATTCAAGATTTAAGAAAACTACCTGGAATTGGGACAATATATTCAGAGTAGGTGGGAGAAGTAGTGAAAGTCAAAGTTATACAATGATCATGTGACTATGTTTTTCTGTTTTTTATAATAGATATTGGTGCACAATGTGAATATATGAAAAGTTAATTCACCAAGAGATATTTAGTATGTGTAAATCAGATACAGTGTGTAGTGATTTTTTATCTTGTGTAAATATTTATGAATCATATGTGATGAATAAATTATGCAGCCATCGAATGTGATACAAGACTTATCATGATATTAGATGAAATGAGGGACTTAGGTAGCCTCCAGATGTGATGCATGACTTATGTGTACATTGACAGTTCTGAAAGATATATGTAGGAAATGGGAGAGATACAAAATTTTTGTTTTCATAAGGAGAGATACCAGATATATGTGGGCATCATGTGTGATGTGGGATTTGGGTGAGAATCGAGAGAGAATATAGATTTTATATATGTCATGTGTGATGTAGTAATGAAATGAGCATCTGATGAGATTTTAGAATGATAGTGTATAATGGTTGAAACGTGTGTGTTGAAGGATGATGGTTAGTGTGGTACCATCATGTTATTAAGAATTGGGTCTGGAAGTCTTCACTTCAGTTATTCCTATGGTGGGGATTTCCCACTAAAGTAATCAATTTGTTATGATGTTTAATTTGGGTTATCCAAGTATGTTGGAATGAAATAGATTAATTTGATGTCATCTCAACATTTGAGAGAGTGGATAGTGGGAGCCTCAAGTTGGATGATAGTTTGTAGTCAGTGTATGTATAAATAGTCTAGGGGAGATAAATTATATGTTTGGGAGATCATAAAACCAAATGATATTTATAATGTGATGAATTCAATATTTTTTACAGAATACCCATGAATTTTTAATCGATTTTGAATGCTTTAGGGGTAGGGAGTGACTCAGGAAGTGTTTTAGGAAAAAATGGTAGGTTTATATTTGGATAGATATAGACTATATCCTTTCACACTGTGGCATTACGTGTCATGATGTGAAAATTTTGGGTAGTGGGGAGGGTACTCTACCTCGACTTTTTCAAGGAATTTACATGTATTCATGATATAAATAATTCCTAGGGGTTTATTATTAATGTATTAATTAATTATATGTTAAAAGGGTTTTTTAAAATAAAATAGGTATTTAGAGAGGATATTCAGTCAAGAATCATCGATACGCCCTCTCTTTTTGGTTTCTTACACATTCATGATGTTTTCTCCCTCATCAGTTGACATATTCATTCATTGTTCATTAAGATGGATATATAGTTATAAGTTTATCCTCATACCTTTAAACATTAACTATCACCTTCACTATCTAGTGTTTTTTCACTATTTATGGTAGTTATATGCTATTTTTAGAGTTCTTATATTCTTTTATGATTCTCTTCATATGATCCCAAATCAATGATCAGTATTAAATATGTAGCCATGTATGAGTATATGGTAGGTAGTTCTTAGCATCTGTGAAAATATATATGTTTTTTATGTGATGCATGGTAATTAGGAATGAGTAAGGTAGTCTGAGGGAGATCAGTTATGATGTACTTAGGTTTCTTGGTTCATAGGAGATACTGTAGTATATTATTCTGTGTTAAATGGTATGTTTGATCCTAGTATTGCATGAAAGGTGTGATATGGGGTTCCATTATTAGTTTGGACTAAAGATTATTTTTATAGAATTTTTATATTAATTTTACCAATGATTTAGTTTTATGACGATGTGTTAGTTGTGTCACATGAGTCCAAAGGTTATATAGATCATTGAAAGTTTAGCAACATGGTTTTTCAATATGAGGAAGATGGTTTTGACCATTGTTATAGTTTTTTGACATGGATCTCAATTGGATAGAGATGTTCTCCATAGGTGTGGCCAAGTTTTTTTGGAAGCTTCTCACCATGCGTGTTAAAGATGGCTCTTGGGGTCTTATGCACAACAGATAGAACCCAATAGTTTTTCTAAAAAATCATTATAAGTGGAGGAAACCACAGATTAATTAGTATAGGGGATTAAATTGACCATTATTTTAGAGGAGGTAATCACCATAGAATACCATAATTGATGGTAGTTGTGACCATTTTTTGTGGTGGATGTGACCAAGAGTTGGTGGTAGTTGCGGCCACTGGTTGGCGGTATGTGGAACTCAATTTATATCTGGTCCATTAGGTCTAGATAATAGAAGGATGTGTACCATCCTACCTTAAGTTCATCAGGTCATTAACCAATAGTTGGTGAAAGGAGGTGGGAGTCATTAGAACATTTTTGTGTCTTGTGAACATTCCCTTGGGGAAGTGGGTTGAGTCGAAATGATTTTTCGTGGATGAAATCATGTGGTTCAATGTAGTATGTAGTGATGGTTGTTGTGTATAATCGTGTGTTATGGAAAGGGTTTTAAATCTAAGGTCTCTTCAATTATGAAACATTTTGGATGTATTATTCAACTCTGGAACTGTCCAAGGTACGTATAGGCTCACTCGGGGTTGGTAGATCATGATTAGAGAAAGTTATATGATATGTTTTGACTTTTTTTACTTTTAATTTTGCATGAATTGGTATATATATGGATGTAAGCTAGGGACACCATTAGAGGTGGCCTATTAATCTCATACTCATACCTTCCATGGGCCCTATATGAAGTTTGAAGGCATTAAGGCTTTGAGTATGGTTAAGGAAAAAGGTTTGAAATTAGTAGATTACTGGATAGGGGTATGCATATGGTACACAAGAATTGTAGAATGATTTTTGGAAGATGGACCAGGTGGTTCCTTGTTGATGGGTAGGTGATCCTTTGGTTATTTTTTTATGAACATATATTATTAGCCCATGGGTAATCATGGTCACTCTTGTTTGAATGTGATGGAATGTGGATAGTATCTGGGTTATGGTATATTTATTTTGGCTCATTGTCATTGTTTTAATTTTTTTTTTAGAGTTTAGGTAATTTCTTCTACTGGGTTAATATTATTAATATTATCAGTATAAGGAATAGTATCCCCATTATCCCTTAATAGACACATTCTACTAATCTATATCCTTTGGTGTATCAAGAGGCATGCCTAAGGTCTAGTGGTGCACCTCTGGTCTTGTCACTAGTCAATTGGACATGTGGAAGTGGGGAATTGAACTTCTTAATAGGATTGGGATGAATCTATCCATTATTCTAAGTGCGAGAATATTTCTCCTCAATTATAAAAATTAATTTAATACCACTTATGTCTTCAAGATTTATGTGATTCATAATAGGTTCCTTTTCGATATACAAAGAGTAATCAAGATTATTATCTTTCAGTCCATCCTTACCCTTATAACCTCTTAATTTAATCTAAACATTGAGATTTATTCGAGTGGGATCTTTAACATTGTAGGGTTCACCCTTGTCAATGATTTTTCTAGGTCTTTTAGATCGAATTTATTTTTTACCTTCTAATAGTAAGGCTTATATTATTTAATTTGAAGTTTCCTAACAGTTATCCAACTAGTGAAGTCATTCCCCACTATTTTTCAATAATTATAAAATGTATGAATAAATTCATACTCATGGAATTAAACATATATAATATTCTGAGAAAATTAAATTAAGTCCCTCAATAAATGAGATGAATAATTTCAAAATATTTACTTATATTAAATAGTTAATGTAAAATATATTATTTTTTTAAAATATAACATGTTATAATATATGTTATTATTACATTATAATATATTTATTTACACATTATATATATATTTTCAAAAAAAATCACTTCTTATTATTTGTTACTTATAAACTCCATATATATATATATATTATAAATGTATTATAAGTTATACCCCCCATCCCCATTTATTTCACTTCTTACTACTTCACCCATGAAAAGACATGGGATTAAACATCTATGTATAATTTTCATAAAATAAGGGAGTTTATTAAATTTAATAATTGATATATATATTTATTAATTTAAATTCATAGGTACATGATACAATATAATGAAATATTAGTTCAAATATAACTGATACAAAAAAAGAGATGCATAGAAGTTTGTAATGAAATGAAATTTTATGAATCTATTTTATAAATCTTTATTTTCTTATTTAAGGAATAAAATATAGTGGTTTATTGAATATAAATTCTTCTTAAACTACCAACCATAAATTTCACTTTTTCATGATTGAGTGGAACTTTCTATATAAAAAACATCTAACAAAATTTTCTACGTTAAAAAAATTATTGTTAGGTGAAGCAATCAATATTATAGTGTAATTCAATAATAAATTGATATGATAATTTCAATATAATAATTATATAAATTAAGAATATATATGACATGATAAAAAATGTTAATATAATCCATTTTTTCAATGGTTAAAAGTGAAACCAAGTTCTACAGGTAACATGATTATAAAATTGTAAATCATATGTTTACAAAATATATTAAAATAAAGACTTTCTAACAAAATTTTAAATAATAAATAAAGAAATATGTTATTGATCATTCCCTAATAGTATTTTTCTATTATTTATTGAGAGAAATTTCAATTCGGATCATCTAAAAATGATTTTCCTTGGAATACATTTTTTATAAATTAATATGTATATATTTAATTATATCATACTAAAATATTATATCAAAATTTAATGTATATCATTAAATGTATATCATTATTTTGTTAATATTGCAGTGTAGATATATATGGACACTAATAGATTTATATTTATACAATTTTCTAAATATATATATTAGTTCATATTTAATATGACATGTTATTAAATTTGTTCTTAATAAATGTTTTTTTTGAAAACTATTGTATTTTTTCTACATAGTTAATATTAGTTATGATTTAAAACTATGATATTAGTTCAGAATATATTTATTTAGACCAAAATAGAACTTAGTTTCGAAATAATATTATAGTTTTGTTTTGATATATGCAGATCTAATATGTATCGATAAAAATATATTTCTGTAATATTTTTTATGAAATAATATTATGATATAATATCATTTATCATGACATAAAATATATTATGGTTTAACATGTGTATTAGAAATATTGGAATATATCTCATATTTAATAATTTAGTCTTCAAATTAATATGAAAATATGTGTAATATTAATTCATTTTGGTAAAACATGTGTTTTAAAAATATTAGAATATATATCAAGTTTAATAATTTATTCTTATATTTAATATTAAAATATGTGTAATATTAATTCTCTAACATATATTTTATATCACAATATTAATTATAATAATTACTAGATCATTGTACTAGTTCGTATTCATATATAATAATATTATTTATAATATTATAATATCAAAAACTAATATTTTCATCTAACATGTATTTATCCATATAAATATATGTATTTTATTTTATAGTACACATATTAATTCTAACATATGTTAAATCATGATATTTGTAATGAACTAGTTTGTATTGATCAAAATACATAATTATCCTACGTAATATATATTGATAAAAATACGTGTATGTTCTAAACTAATATTAGTCTTGAACTAATATTGTGATGAATACAAATTTTTCTCACAAATACATTTTAGTTGTCAATAATGAATGTTAGTTTTAAAGATTATTACATATATTTAATAATAAAAATAAGTTTAAAACTAATACGAAATATTATTTTTTATACTAAAAAGTAATATTATTTATGATACCTATATTGATCAAAATATATGTTTTTATATAAAAAAATAACTTATAATATATGGTGGATCGCAATATTAGTTCAAAACATACATGTATTTATCAAAATATATAAATGAACACTTTTATGAAACATATTGATCAGAATACATATATATTTTGAAAAAATATTAAAACTAAAACTAAAACTATGAACAATACATATTAGTAATGTCCCATTTTATTTCTTAGTTCAGATCTAGGGGTTTCTTTATAGGATTAAAAAATTTATGGGGGTGCATTTTTTCATTAAAAATACATAACTTCAAATTATATCAATGAATCCATACATGAAAACATGTCTAAAGCACCTCTGATAAAATTATCTATGTTATTTTTTATAAATTTTTTATGGTAATTCTTAAATTATATTTTAGCTTCTATAAGTTTCATAGATAGTGAAATTATAACTTCTAACATATGAAAAACCTCTTATAGGAACCTATCTTACTAGTTATATTTCAAATGAAATTGGTGACATTGTTGCATTTAAGGACATGTAAGACTTTCAAATTTTTTATTATATTAAATAAAATTGATAGTTGATTTTGTTCATATTTTTTACTTACTTCTTGAGTTATTGGTAAGGAAATCATTTTATGGGGCATCTTCTCAATAGTGTTGGAAAGTTGAGTAATTCAAAGAGATTGTAAGGTCACTTAAAAACATAGTATAAAAGAGTGAAGTTGTATAATTTCATTCTTAAATCAAAAAACATATTTATTTTTATTTATATGGTTCATTTGGATAAAAACAATAAGATATAGTAAGTTTAGATTTTCTAATATTATTCATCATGTTGGAATTAAGTTATATTGTTTTTTTTTTCAATATCAATTTATCTGATTGTGCATTATCTTATTTTTATGGTTAAAGAAACTCATATAAAAGGATTATGTTTTTGAAAAAAAATAAAGGCTTCTAAAATTACATTTCTCAGACTGTATGTAATATGCAGATTTTCCAAAAAATCAAAATCACATATTTTCAATGAGTTTGTATGTTCTATATGAATTTTTTATAGTATAAATATTATATTGGGAATAGTTTAGTTTTTTTATAATGTATTTTAATATTAAGTTTAATATATATTTCATTTTAATATAAAATAGTAATAAATATTTTGTTGCATTGATTAATAATATAAATTGAAGTATAAGAATATAAAACAACCTCATAAATTGTGAAAAAATATATATTTTAGTGTGAACATTAATGTTGTATAGTGGAAATTGTAATGAATAATTAGAAATTGAAATTTGAATAATATATTAGAAGATTGTACTAGAGTTTTTGAAATTGGTGAAGGTGTATTAATGAGTTTAACTTCTAAAATTATATTTCATGATGTTGCACCATGGATGTGATCTTAGGAAAAATATTATAATAAAACCATATTTTCACTATGATCGAACATAGTGTTAGAAAACAGATATAAGGAAAAAATTCATGAATAATTTTTTTAATACAAATAGTTATAGTTAATGTGTAATTAAATATGAAGTCAAAATATAAATGATGTATAAGATATATGAAATGAATGAATGCTTCTATATTTTTTGGGTGCTTATAAATATTCAATATTTGAGTTATTAGATGTATCTAGAAAAAATATTAATAAGATTCATTATTAACTTGATTGACTAGAAGTGAAAAACATAACATAAAGTAATATATTATGTGATAAAAATAATAATAGGGTGTTCTAATGAATAAAATGAGATATTATACCTTAATAATTCATAATTTCATCTGATGTTATATGTTTGATACAAGGCATTATTTTTAAAACATAATTACTCAAACCAATAGAAATTATAATGGATCCTAATTGGAAATTATATTTAGTAGTTATTTTAAATATAAATTATCATATAATATGAACTATATATTTTAAAAAACGTCATGAGAATAATACTTTAAAAATAAAGGTAACAATATTCACTAAAATTTTAATTACTGGATATATAATAGAAAGGAAATCATCAAGTTTTTAGTATAGAAATTTGTTTTAATATCATTATTAATTAATGATATTATGTTTTTCAAACAACTAATAAAAATATAAAATTTTATTTAAATATTTTATCATAAATTATGGTTATATTTCTATATATTAATGAAATTATTAAATTAAGGCGTACCTTGTAAACTAACAAAATTTTGTATCTTAAGAATATTCCAAGATAAACTACATTAGATTTTTAATAACAAATTAGGAATTTTTAATAGGTGAGATAAGAAAATAAATATATAAATTTAATATAAATAATAGAATATGAATAACCTATAATACACGTTAATAATAAATCTTTCTGGTCAGTATCAAAAGTTACAGGTGTGGCTTTAATGATTTATGGATTCTTATTGGGAGAACATGTTTTAAAAGAAATTTAATAAAATATAAATTATATATGTAAATAATTAAAATCGAAATTAAGTCGAAACTAAAAATTAAATTTATTATATATATTAAAATGGAACATTATTCAAGAACTCCTTACTTAAAGTGAAAATTATAGTATATAGATTAAGAGTATCACTTGAAATTTTCTAATTTTTATACTTTCAAAAATATTAAAACATAGTGAAGTAGATAAATATCAAGTAACATAAATAATGAGAGAAATAAATTTATTTTTAAGGTAAATTAAAGATAAAGATACCATATAATGGTAGAATTGATAATTGAAGACAATATAAATATTGTAATCTAGTATTGTTAGAGTATATTTTATTTAGTTGAATAGTGTGTGTTTCCTCATTTGAAATTGAAGAACATGATATTATAGATATACCTTCCATTTAATATTGAATTTAATTGAATCAATAATAAAATTCATTTTTTATATATAAGGGTAAATTTTTTGACAAACCTATATGAGCATCACGTTTCTTTTGCAACATGTCATCTTTATTTTTTATTTTATCTTCCTTATAAGTGTATTGGTAGTTTAGGTCCATGTGTCACATTTTTTGGATTACGATATGATAAATGATACAACACATGTATGGTATTCAAAAATATATATGTAATGTGTTTATATATTGTATAGAGATTATTTATATACAATTATTATAGAGCATACATGTACAAAAAATATAATCCTTAGATGGGAGTATATCATGTTCATATATAGTATGTATACACAACTTCCATATAAAGTATTTAAAAAAATATTTGCATTGAAATATATATAATATATTAGTCTTATAGTTTTCAATATAAATATCCATATAATGGTTTTTAAAATTGTAATATGATTTAATGGAATAAATTAGTGAGATAATAGAACACATGTATTAGTCACGGATCATTGTGTTGTAAAATTTAGTGTTGAAAATGTGTAATATGGATAATAGTTCCACAATAGGAAAATTTGATACTTTGGAAGATGGGGAATTGTTGGACTGATGAATGTTGCACTACTTGTAGCATGTGAAGGGTTAACATGAAATCATGGTATTTAGTTTTGTAAACATATAATCTATTTGATAAGAAATAAATCTATTTAAATTAATCTAATAAATATTAAAAAATGTATAACAACAACTATTTTTTATTATAAGTATAATAGAATTATATTGAAAGTGAAGGTAATATAGAGAAACTGAAAATTTATAACTGAGTATATAGTGCTCATATAAAATATGCTTTTAATAGTTTTTTAAAAATAAAAATGAAATAATTGTAGGGAAAACAAAGAAAAAACCTGTAAAGAAAGATAAATAATGAATACATATTTCAAAAACTCACTTATAAGAGATTAGAAATAAAATTAGGGGTTAAACTTTGGTGTTAAAAAGACCTTAGAGATGAAATTAAAATTGGGTTTTAATCAAGGGGTTATTGTACCATGGTATATAAAATTGAAACCCACCATTCATAGACTAGAATATTTGTTATATAATTTTAATATATATAAGAAGAATATGAATATAAATTTAGGGTTGCATAATTTTAAGGGTGTTTGTGTATTATGTATGGGAAGGGAAGGTGTTCACCAACCTAATTCTTGATCAGTGAAGATGGTGAGTTTCAAAGGACTTCCTACTAGAGAGTCATATCACATTGACATGATGGTGCGGATAAATTTAATCAACTCCCTAAAAGAGATATAGAGAAAAGTTTATGAGAAAGGTGTGTATTTTCTAGTGGGTATATGGGGTGGAATAGGGGAACAGATTGGATGGAAAAGAATGTAGGAATGGAGGACAAATGTATTATAGGATCTTCAACATTAGTATAGAAATAGATTATATATTTATTAACATTTCACATGTCATATGTTATCCCCTACATCACTATTTAGTTTTCAATTTATTAAATATTTTATGTTTTTTTAGTCGATTGTATATTTAAAACACCCAAGAATGAATTATTTCATTCAATTAGGATTGTTTTAATAAAACACCCTAGATTTATTATAAAAACAATATAAATCTTGTAATCTAATGAGTTAATTAAATAAAATCATTAAATAATATTGTTTTCAAATTTTTAAATATTTAATCTATCATGACCCCCACCCTCTGAATGTAACCCTCCTGGGATGGAAATGAAGGAAGGGAGATGATGACCCCCAAGTCTCGCCTCTAGTAGGCCCCAGGTCGGTGACTAACACCAAGGGAATAAAGTCTCGTATATGGTAGGAATTACCCTCAAGGATAATTTGGAACAATAGATAGGATAATTCAACCACCAAACAACTCCATTATATATTATAAAATTTAACACAACCCAATACCCAATGAATGAACAATATCAAAAAATATAGATAAATGCCTCCAAATAAATACCAAAGACAAGTCATATGGTAGTGAATCAATAACAAAACGAGATCTATGCTAGTAATGTCCAACTTTATACATAAAATCCTGTTGGAAACCTGAAAAACAACTCATATATATGTATAGAAATAATAACATGTATACTCAGTAGGATTATACCCAAGGCCTCTCATGCACCTTTGAAATGAGAATACTAATGCAATCATGAAAAAATAGTTTAACTAATATGCACCTAAACAGGTCAACTATCCAATCACAAACTCACCATGGAATGATCACAAAATAATTCATCCAATATTGTAACATATTATCAAAAAAATTATAAAATAAAGTCACCCCATAACAACTTCCCTGCTAGTTTACTTCTCTCACACCCCAACATTAAATTCCATGTGTTATCATCCCTTCTATGCATATCTTATCAAATATCCATCTAAATATAATTTTTTTAGGATGTATCCTTACTTATCCCAACCTATCTTGAGGTATTGAATCTAGTGATAACATTAGTCATCATCAGATATCATAGCCTTATCTAATCACATCCACAACAACATTACCAAGTCTCAAATCTAGGGTAGTATGGTATCATGAACATTAAGGATGTCAACTTCATCCCCTCCACGCACTATGCATGACACCCCCCCCCCCCATATATCATATCCTTAACAACACTGGTTGATCTCCCACAATAACATGTATCATTACTAGGAAATCTTCAACACCAACCCATATCATCACAACTACTAAAGGACGATCATGGAAGAGTGGGTAGCTGATGTTCATGAATTTTGATAAAATTTTCATAATTTTCTATCTTAGTTTAAACTAAATAGCTTAACAGTTTTTAGTATTTTTAATTTATTTCCACAGTTTTGTTGTTTTTTATTATTTTATTTATTTTTAGTTAATTTTATATTACTTTTAGTTATTTAATATTATTTCTAGTTTTATTAATTACCTATAATATTTAACACTATATTATTATTTTTAGTAGTTTCGGTAATATTATTTTATTTTATTTTATTAATATTTATTAGAATTTATATTAATTTTCTATATTAGAATTATGTATTATTGTATTTCATTATAAATATTATCAGTATTAAAAATAGTATTATTAATATTATGAGTTTATTATAATTATTTTATTAATTTGATTAACATTTAATTTTATTATTATTATAATTTCTTCTAACTACTAACCATATTTTATATACTATATTATTATATCTAATTACATGTACATATATATATATACCTATATAGAATTATCTAATAGTTATTTATTTATATAATTAGTACAATATATATTTATAGGATTTTAGTTATATTATTGTTGTTGTTGTTATTGTTTTTGTTTTTATTGTTGTTGTTTAAGATTTAGATAATTAGGTTTTTAAATTTGAAATAGGTTTTTTGATTTTTCAATTTTTTAAGAAGTGGATTTGGGCTCCTCCATTAGAGAGAGTGTGTCCCATAAAAACTAGGGAGTATCCAATTACTTCCTCCATCAACAAACCCTACAACACCTTCTCTCTATTCGAGACCACGAAGAGATACCCCCCCCCCAAAATCTACTTCGCTTCAACATTAGACACCAGCCTCCAACACAACGTCCCTCCTCACTACACACCACAGTAGTAGTATCCAAGTCCATGACCTCATACACCCATTTCCTCTAGGTAGAAACACACAACCATCATCCACCTCCTTACCACCAAGAATGTGTGGCATCCTCCCTTAAGCAACCTGACCACCCCTATATTCCCCCATATCCTTATATGTGTGTTTTAGGATCATGAAGGTATTGGATGTGTTTTATATAACATTTGATTTTGGTTTCATTTCATGCACAACAATGACACACACAATAGTTTGGTTCGATATTGTGCTGATCAGTGGAGTGATAGTTTTCTTATTGTGATCATTGATAACGGCTTGCAATGACAACTGTGACAAAGCGAACACAGTGATTTCCTATTTTTATAATTTTATATTTTGTGTTTCATTCACGGATTTTTAAGCCTTTAGTTTAAAAGTTTAGCTGAATATTACGGTAATTACTTACCTCCAATTTATATCCATGTTTGATTTCCTTTTGAATTAATTTTTTATTGTATTTTTATATATTAAATTATATTTGTGTCTGGAATAATTTTCATATAGGATCCATGAACATTTTATAGGTTCATCCTTAGGATACTTAAAAAGTAATCATGAGTGAGAGAGCATCATAGAATTTAATTATTTGGAACATAGTCTCACGTGTGAGAGCATCGTACATCATACCCAAGCAAATTCAGAATAAATAAATATATTAATTAAAAAATTAATATTTTGTGTTCATTTAACATCAAACATGCATGAGTTAAACCTAATAATTGATATATTATGAGAAAATTTTTCAAAAATAGATTCTTAGACATTATGAGAAATGGTTCATTACATTTCACCAATAAATTTAATACAAAAAAACATCATGTAAGTCATTTATCAAATCAGAGAATGAAATGATGGATGATTTGTGTGAAAATTAGAATACTATCCATTATTAGAAGAAAATTATTAGTAGTTTTTTATTAATTTCATAATTTATGATAATTGAATAAATAAATATTCAGATGTGGAAATTAAATAAATATCATTGGATACACCTGAATGGACATCACAACTCTGAAACTTTCAACTCTGTCTATTTTCTCCATAGATTAATTTAGTTCACTTAGATAGTTTTAGTAAATTGAAATTGTAATTTTTAAATATTTGTTTAGTTTTTAGAATTTTTAGTTGTTAATAAAATTTTAAATTCATCTTCCTAAACATTCTTCTAAGAGGATATTCTTAGTGTATACATGTATTCTCTCTATGGTTTGACCATACTCGTCACTTCTATAGTAGTTAGTAGGTTAATAAATTTACAAATTTTATGTGCATTTATGTATGTATAAAATTTGTACCACTATTTATAGGGAAAATAGTAGTATTAGGAAGTCCTTAAAAAGAGAGATTTAGGTATTAAAATAAAAAAAATTGTTAGTTTACTACTCTAAGAATTTTTCATTGTAGGGAATTTCACGAAACTGGAAATTCATAATGATGTAGTCCATACCACATAGTCACAATCAATACCCACCCTACCCACCAAAATATCATGGTATGGAATTCAACCTTACTCCTCAAATGATCTCTATATGTAATTTTATTTATTTTAAAGTTCATTATTCTAGTCAGTTTCATGATCCATTTGCGAATCCTTCAACATATTATAGTACTAGTTCTTACCCACCATTTAGAAATTTTCAAAGTCAAAGAATTCCTAAAAATTTAGAACTCAATAATTCATGCTCTCTTTATAGGTTCTAAGAGATTTTATAAAACTTTCAATGCTCAACTACCCAATCTAAGGATATTATGATTTATAAATCATCTTGTATACTTGATGAATACATGAAACTTAACCAATAACTGTGTGAACCAAACGACACAATAATTTGGTACATGTTGATTTTTTGTATCACTGAAACAAATATGATATTTTAACTTCAATATTAACATGATGAAAAGTTTCTTTCATCAAAGGAAGATATATAAAATCAAATGAAGAATATATAAAATAAAATGACTCCCCTTGTCCAACTATTTTACTCACTCCCACCTAATGATCCAATTCAGAACAATTATTTTAAATAATGTATAGTAGAGGTTTCATTTGAAAAATATCCATTTCCTAATTCTAATAATGAGACTACTTTTATTGAACCTTATTCTTATCATACCATAGATGACTCTTCTCCATCAAAATTTTATTCTTACAATATAATCACATTTTAAGAATATGTGACCTCAATATTACACTATGATGAATATAATGGTCCCTTAGAAAATGAACTTCCATGTCTTTATTATGTGATTTCACAACCCATTTATCCCAAATTGAAAAGGGATGCATTATATTTCTATAACATTTCACCTTTTTAAGATGAAAAGGACATTGAACTATGACCCATATTTACTAAGATAGGGTCATAATTTATCCAAGACAATATGAATTGCCACATGTAAGAGTAAATCACTTAAAATGACATTTAATAACCTTCTTATGAAAATATTTTCAATTATAATACATTTGCTAAAATTATGACATCTGAAACATTTTTGGAGTCAAAAAATCATCAATGTCCTACAACACCAACCCTGACTGATTTTGAAAGTTTCACTAGAATGACTGAGGGATAATGAGTTACTTGGTTCACATGGATCGATATTATCCCATCATGATTATATATGTTATATTTCACAGTATCCACATGCATTACATGTATTTTGATTTGGTAATTTAGATTCTTCTTTGTTTTCAACAATGATTACATTTGAGGTCACTATGGGGTAACCCTCGCCTTTAGGGACACCTATAAAATTGATGATCTATTGCTCCATGAGCTAGAATTTTTTCAATATGACCTACTTTCATTTATATTCTACTAAGTAAAAACTACTTTTGAAAATTTATTTGGGATTTTCATTGAGATTCTATTGAGTACACCTACAAAAATTATGATTCATTAACCCTCGCTTTAAGCATACATTTTTATGATTATTGAGAAAAACATTGTTCAATTTATTTGAGTGATGTAAGTGATAGAGAGGTGGGTTACTTGATTCGTGAGTGTAGATTCTGGTTTTGGAAATATTGTTAGTGGATGGGAAACTATTTTTTAAGATTGAGATATTAAATGAAGAATGGAATTTTGTTGGTAAAAGGGATTCAAAAATTTTAAACATGAAATTTGATATTTTGATTTGTCTATAGATCCAGTTGTAAAATATTTTTAATTTTTTTTCAGGAGTTCAAATATTTTAGTGTGGGGGTATTTTATGTGCATTTATTTTTCTAACATTTTTATAATTTTCTAAGTTTAACCATTTTTATTTTTAATTTACTTCCATAGTTGTGTAGTGTTTTTATTATTTAAATAGTTTTTATTTAATTATATATTAATATTATTAATTTAATATTATTATTAATTTTATATAATATTTAATACTATATTATTATTTTTAGTAATTTCTATAATATTAGTTTTATTTTAGTTTTATTATATTTATTTTAATTTATATCAATTTTCAAAATTATTATTAATATATATTACTGTATTTCATTATAAATATTATTAGTGCTAATAATAGCAGTAATAATATTTTTAGTTTATTATTATTTTATTACTTGGATTAACGTTTATATTTAGTGTTATTAAAATATTTTCTAACTACTAATTATATTTTATGTATAATATTAGTATATCTAATTACATATAAATATATATATCAACATGGAATTATCTAATTATTATTCATTTTTATAATTAGTATAATATATATTTATATGATTCTAATTCTATTATTATTCATGTTGTTGTTGTTGAAGATTTAGATAATTAAGTTTTGAAATTTGAAATTAGTTTTTTTTTATTTTTCTATTTTTATGGAAGTCGATATGGGCTCCTCCATCATATTGAGTTCCACCATCTTTAACCTGGGGAGAAACCAATGACATCCACCATCAACAAACCCTATGGAACCTATTCTCTGTTCAAGACCACCAGGAAACACCCCCCCCCAACACTTCCCCTACTTCAACACTAGTTGAGAGACTCCATAATGTGGGACCTCCCCACTATGAACCACACCAGAAGTACCCAGGTATGTGGTCTCCTCCACCCAACACCTTAAGGTGGATTCACATGACTAAAAACCACCTCTTACCGCCAAGAATGTGTAGAGTCCTCCCTCAGGAAACCCAATGACCTTATCATTCCCCCCATCTCTTTATATGTGTGGCTGAGGCTCACCAAGTTAGTGGATGTGGTTTATATAAAATTTATGTTTCTTGGTAGTTCATGTGTATCAAAAACACGTTTGATGGTTTAGTTTGATATGGAAACGATCGAAGGAGTTGTGGTTTTCATGTCACAATCATTGACGGTGGATTGCGGGGACAATTGTGAAGACACAGACATGGTGACATCCACTTTTTATTATTTTATATATCATGTTGTCATCATGGTTGGATAATTATTTGGTGTCATAGTTGAGATAGATGTGATGGTAATTGAATTCCTTTAATTTGTTTCCATGTTTTATTTCCATTTGAATTAATTTTTTATTTTATTTTTATTTATTAAATTATATTTTTGACTGACCTAGTTTTCATATAGGAACTACACACATGATTTGATGCTCAGTCGCGTGATACTTAATAAGTAACCATGGGTAGGATATCATCAGAAAATTTATTTATTCATAACTTAGTCGGGTGTGTGATAGAATCATAAATCGCACTCGAGTTAATTGTGAATAAATAAATATATTAATTGAAACATGAATTTATATTTTTTATTTACCTTCAAGAATATATGATTGATACCTAATAAGTCATCTCATGTGATCGAGCACAGAAAAGATAGATACTTCATCTTTTTAAGAAATGGGTCATTGCATTTCACCAAGTGATTCAATGAAAAAATGTCATGTAATTCATTTATAAAATCTTAGATGGAAATTATGGATGAATTTTGTGAAAATTAGAATACTTTATAACATCAAAGAATGAGTCCTAGTAATATTTTGATTAATTTTGGAATCATTGATAATTGAATAAATAAATATTCAGAGGTGGAAATTAAATAATTACCATTGAATCCACCAAACTGAATGTCTCAACTCTGCCACTTCCATCTCCTCTTGTTTTATCCAGAGATTAATTTAGTCAAATTATATAGTTTTAGTTCATTTAAATAGTCATTTTTAAATAGTTAGTTAGTTTTTAGAATTTTTATTTGTTAATCATATTTAAAATCCGTTTTCCTAAATATTCTTCCAAAAGGATATTCTTAGTGTCTACACAAATTCTATATATAGTTCAAACCTTATCAAAACTTATAAAGTAGGTATTTGGTTAATAAATTTTTAAATTTAATGTGTCGTGAGGTGCGTATCAGTAGCTAACCACCTAATTCACCACTATCGGGGATATTAAGGAAAATACCTGGAACCCAAAACATTTAGGTATTGGTAAGGATATCCAACTTAGGAGGCATGAATATAGAAATAACATGAAAATACAATATGTATGGATAGAAAAAAATACCTAAACTATGGATTCACATAATCTCTATGAACATAAATAAAAACATCCCCACATCACCTCAAAACTTTTATCCCAACCACAAATTCCAATAAATGCATCACACCACACATAGACACATTATTCCATATTCAATTACAAACCAATAGTAG
The DNA here is from genome assembly GCA_963277665.1 of Viscum album. Taxonomy (NCBI): domain Eukaryota; kingdom Viridiplantae; phylum Streptophyta; class Magnoliopsida; order Santalales; family Viscaceae; genus Viscum; species Viscum album. The sequence goes on along the minus strand of OY728161.1, from coordinate 1,046,708,468 downwards.
TTCACTATTTACCTATTCATTAATTCATTTATCACATTTCAATATTCAACCATACCATATTCATTTACCAAACCATAACATTTCAATTTCGAAATATCAAATCACTTCATGGATAACCAAGAAACTAACACAACCAAAAAACATAATGGCTCTTATATATTAAAAAACATTACAAAAACACAATATATGAAAAAAAATCACAACAACCCAACCATCTAACCACAAAAACCACACACATCCCGAATACCACACAACAACCCATATCACATCCCAAGACAAACTTCTTCCATCTGCTTCCCAACTCATTCCACAACTAAGATGGTCACCACCATTATAGTACAGGCCCCAAAACTATTTTCATAACCATAATTGATTCAAAATAAGTACATCAACACAAAAAATCACATTTAATATTCAATATTTTAAAACAATATCTAGTTCAATACATTTAATATAACATCACATCTTCTTTAGCATTGGTGTTATCACACAAATCTAGTTTTCTATGGGAAACCAATTCATTAGCTATATATAACCAATATCAATTTCATGTATATTGAATTAAATATAAAATATATTAAGAGTATTTTAATTTCCAACAACCAAAATGAAAACATGGTTCCCAAAAATCTTTATTTTTAGCAATGGAAATATGAAAACATCATCGTATTATAAAAATCTCAAAAAAAATATAAGTGATTACTCTGTTTCCCCCATTAAATTCATATTTATCTAATTAATTAAATTCTTGATAAAAAAACTTACCATTCACCTAAATGAATACAAATGATTCAAATCCCTACACACGTACATAAAGAGGGAGATAACAAGGATCACCTACCTTAAACAAAGGTTCCCAAATCATTATGAACTGATGGATTGAAGAATGGGAATCCTCGCAATCAATATCTCACCAAGTATAGATCAAAAATCTAGGAAATCACCCTCTAAAAATTTGTATCCACTACATCAACCAATCCATCCATCTTCCCAACTGAATCCTCATATAAAGTGAAAAAAGGAAATATTGAGATGGAAGATAGGAGAATCAACTTATAATTTCCAACACTCAACCTATGGATTCTAATAATTAAATCCCCCAAAGAGAGGGTGAAGGCCTCCAAAAATCACCTAGGAGAATCCTAAAAATCATGGGAAAATACTGGAGGAAGATATAGTTTTGAGGGATCTAGAAACATATAGGTTAATACTAATTCATAAAGGATAATACTAATTCATAAAATAAGTTATCAGGTAGCATTGGTACTAGTCAAAATTTTGTCTGAGAAACATATAGAGTTTTATGATGTGGATCCCAAAATCATGGAGGATGACAAGAAATAAAGGGAAAACACCATGCCACAAAATTCTACCACTGTGAGGAAGGTCATGTTGTAGCCCAACTCTATAGTTTAGCTACCCAAAAATCAATATAATGATAATAATATCTCCCCCTAGTCTCCATCTCTTAGCCTAGTAACCATAAATCCATTATTTAAAAAATATTAGAACAATCAAAACTCCACCTCTAAGGATTTAAACCATATTCAGTCTCTCTGAACTATAGTAACCACCTCTAAAATTTAGTATAATAATCAATATGGTAAAATCCCTCCCCAATTGAAATTTCATCTATAGATCCATCATCCACTCCTTAACCCCCTCGATATATCCCCCAAACACCACCATTTCCTGAACTCCCACTAATTAATAGATCATAACATTTTACCAATACATTATATACCTCTAAATCAATTATCATAAACTAAAATCAAAACCTAATCCAAAATGGAAAATTGAAAAAGGGAACAAGTATGAAAAACCACTTTATCAAATACCACTCAAGGTCCTTGTTATAACTGAAACACAACCACCATCCATACATATCAAGCAACAAAAAACCTATCTTCCACATGACCATCGATAGAGACACACCAACCTCTATACATCCCTATCCACCAACCACTACAAAAACCATACAATACTTCCTCAAGAACACATATCATGGAAACCCACCTTCCATATGAAGATATTATCCACCTTATCCAACACTAACTCACCCGCACAATTTTCAAATGTGTTGAAAATATAAATTTCTTTATTTTAAAGGGTATTTCCCCTCTTCCAATTATATAATCCATAATATAAATAATTATCAAGGTAGAAATGTGTAACACCCCAAGCTTCCATGGTACGTTTCTCTTTTGAATAATGCAATAGCTTGCATTGTACGCATCTTCTAGATTCTAACACATCGCGTCCAGTAAAACTAGCCATTGTGAATTGTAATACTCACTTTTTAAAATTTTATAAATTTTATCTTTCAAAATGGACTTCATTTTTGTATTTGGAATCTCTAAATTATCTTAGGGTGAATTTTTGGTATTTCTCTGAAAAGTTTCAATTTTTGATGAATAGTGAAAAACACCGAATTATAGTTTAAAACCGACTTTTTATTTAAATAATTATTTATTTTATTTAAATTTATTTTATGTAAAAATAGAAACATAATACCTATATAAGTTCAATGTAATTCATTGAGTCATTTAATAATGAGATTAGATATAAAAAAAAATTCAAACTTTTTACCGCCTTTTACCCACCTCCTTGGAGCATTTCCAAATATGCATAAAACATAATTTTACCTCTTATGTCAGTTGAATTTTAAAATTCCAAGAGACATGGTTGATATAAGTAAGTAAAATGTGGTTCAATAAGATGAAAATAATTTTTTGGTGAATAGTAACTTTTTACTTTTATTTACCACGATTAAAAGTAAATAGGGAAATTAATGGTAAAAATGATATTATTATTACACTAACACATGTCCTAATTCTATTGGATAAGTATAATTCGACCAAAAACAACCTAAGGAATAAAATATGAACCTATTTGGTCCACTTTGATAATATTATGACATCTATTATTATTTTATTTGAAGAAGAGTTAAAAGAGTTAAATTCAAAGTTTAATAACTAAACTATTTTTAATATAGGGTTACACATAATATAAATTCAACTATAAATATTCATTATAAAGATAAAAATATTTCCTACATAATTTTATTTTATTTATAATTTTTAAAAATTATATAATTTAATTTATTTATGACACAATGATGATGCAGTAATTAGATTATTAATGAAATATTAAAATAATTGATATTATAAATATGAAAATAAATGTAAATTGAGACTTCTGATGAATTAAACTAATTTTATAGGTTAATATTACATGTTATTGTTGGTTAAATAAATTTTATTAGAAGTTATAATTTTTTATGGCTGTCAAAAAAATCAAATACTAAATAGTGTCAAAATTGACATAATTGAGTTTTTAAAACAAATATTATATTATTAGTTGATATAATATTAATAAAAATATAAGTATCAGAAAAAGGAATTATATAAGCCTATATATATTAATAATTAACCTCATGGGGTTCTCTCATATTTTTATAGTAAGTTTATTAACCATATAATATAAAAATACAAAGAGACATGGTAAATGTGAAAACTATTTAACTAAGAGTTAAATCTAAAAGATAAGGTTAATATGATGAACTAAACCAGTATAAAACATATTGGTTGAGAATTTTTCGACACATATCCCCATTAGACTTTAAATAATTCATTTTGGTGCCATTATAAACCGAAAATTATTTTATTATAAAATAATATTTCAAGTTTTTCCTAAAGTGACCCTCACCTCTCTTATAAAAGGGCACTTCTCCTTCTCTTAATTTCACACATCCAAATCCTTTTGGATTGGAAAAAACCTTCCCAAATATCCTCCCAACTTTCCTACCTTAATCCTAGAGGCCTTACTTTGGTCATAAAGCCAACCTAAGGATCCATTTTGATCAAATCAAAAGGAAGAACCAGAAGAAGAGGTAAATATTTCATCACCTCTTTCAAGTTCTTTTCTTCTTCCACTTCCTCTTTCTTTGTTGTTTCCATTATAAAATAATAACTCCATTATCTTCAATATAATTTAATGTTATTATAAAAATTTTACAACCATATTCATTATTCTATCCATCCAATAAATGACAAAGTCACCATACGTGTGTTTGTATGGATTACCGTCTCCACATCGTGGTGTAGTTTGTTATTCAAACACTTCATTATTTAGATGGGTATAATAATGAGTATAACTGATTTAAATAATAAATATAACATGTTAATTATTCTGTATATATGATATACCATCCAATTACATACGATTTCACCATCAATATAATGATATTTTCGCTCGTGCGTACGTACAGATTACCATCTCCACGAATGCGATTAGATTCATTCCCCATCGTAATCATCCATGAATAATTTTCATTTTATGATTAAATATAATGTTTAATAACTTAATAAAATTATGTATATGAAAAAAATACATCATATTCATAACAAACTTGGCTTATATAACCAAGCATATAAAGGAAAATGGATCAGTTAACACCCGAAACGATGATATTACTAAAATATTATTAACAAAGCAATATTAGATGATCATATATGATATCATATTTATGTATAAAGTTTTCTTATAATTTAATAACAATGATTTAACTATTATAAAGAAGGTTAATTTACCCTCGACCAAGGTAAAGTACATGGTAAGGGTTAATTCTACAATCTCTTTATTATCCAAGGTTGTTTTTACATAAGTATCTATTGAGACCTCTTTATCATCCACATCCATGTTTTCTTAATAATGTATTTCAAATAATATTTACTAGAAAATGGGTTAAATTCATTTATACCCTTATTTTACCTTATATTTTTTGAAAGGAATCTTTCTATCATTTTCCAAACAAGGTACTTTATGACTTTTTCGACAAAATTAAGGTAAGAATGCCTTTTTTAAATTATAAGGCGGGTGAAGCGATTTTCCACCATTATAAAATCGTCGAGGATTCCCATACAAGCTTATTAGAATATTTTAAAAATAATTGTTTTCTTTTAAAATTATATAAATTTTAAATTATTTCAAAGTAGAAAGAGATATTTCTCTAAAAAAATGTTTTGATTTCATCTACGTTAACATCCTTTGATGGGTTTTAAGCTTGTTTGAAGTTTATTTATTATGATACAAAACATCCATATTGTATTGAAGGTTTTGTTATATTTTTTACTGTGTATGTTTTATTTTTACACCATTCATGTTTTATGGATTAAGTTTTTACATTTCGTCTGTTAGTTTTAATACGAATGTTTATGTTATGTTTAAACCTTTTCATATGATGAATGGATTAAACTTAGTAAGTGACGGATGGAGCCCGCTATAGATCCTCGATGCATCGTTAGGTCTCATGTGACAAACTAGTGTCTTGGCACAAGGCATTGACAAAATATTATTTGCAGTCTTGGCACAAGGCCTTGACTGTGTGGTTATGAAGTCTGGCATTAGGTATTCCATCATTATGAAAGTGGCGTTGATATTGCATGTAATTATTCTAATAGTAGAATATCCATGTGAATAAGTAAATAGAATTATTTTATTTTATCTTATGCATATTATTATGAAGTTTATGTTTAAAAGGATTTTGTTCTAGTCTTACATTGCCTTAAATGTTTATGCGTATTTATTAAATTTTCTGCTATATTGTTATCCTTACTGAGCATCTGAGCACACCCCTTTCTATGATTTATTTTTCCCAGGAAGAAAAAGGTATATTATGACTGACCTGCAGGGATAGTCTAAGGGGTATGAGTGTGGCCTATGGAGACAATGTTATTGTACTTTTTCATTTTATAATGTAATGTAAAACTTATAAATGTATCTAGTATTTCCAAGGCTACTAAACTAATCGATCTTTCGAGACTTGATCTTTTGTGATCATGCAAACATTATGTAATAATGCACCGACTCTAGGTAACTAGGGTCAGGGAATTACAGTTGGTATTAGAGGGAGGTTTAGTACAAACCTTGGAAGCTAGATTTAGAAAAACTCTGATTATCACACATTATCCTAAGATAGACATTGAGGATTAGTATAGAAGAACATCTTAGAATTTTGGTATTTTAGGTATTTTGTGAGTTTTCTAAGTAATACATCCCTGTCTGGAAACAAGCAGGTAGAGGCAGATCTGGCACATATGTACCTAGGGGTAAAACCCGAAAACACCGCTTGAAGCTAGACTTGATGCGAACTGGTGCACGACAATGGGCCTTGCGGCACTCTTAGTTATGACGCTCCCAGGGGATATGCTAAGGATAATTCTCATTTTCTTTACAAACCATTATTAAGGGTTTATGAGTATATACTTCCTAAAAAACATTTTTATGATTATGGATTATATCTATTAACTGTTCAATTTATGTTAACTATTTTACAAGTTTGGAATTATGTATTGTGATTCAAAAACTAATCTAGTGTATGTAACTGTTTAGAAATGGGGCCTAGTGGAAGGAATGGAAACTATATCAATGCATGTAATCCATGTAGTGATTTAACTCCTACTCATGATAATTATAGTGGAGCTGGTGAAGCAACTGGTGCTGATCAGTTTATCACTATACTGGGACAACTCACTCAGGTTATGAATAATAACCTTACTCGTATGGTGCACCCTGATCCACAACATGGAGGATCAATGTTAGAACACTTCATGAGGAAACAACCACCAACATTCAATGGGAGTAAAAATCCATTAGTAGCTGAGAAATGGATAAATTTCTTAGAGAAAATATTTCACGCTTTGGGGAGTAGGAAAAGGGAAAAAGTTGTCATGGAATTTTATCGCCTCAAGGGAGATGTAGATCAATGGTGGTCATTGATTCAAAACACAAAGTAAGGTGATAAAGTTTCAAATATGGAATTAAGGGAGTTTAAAGATATTTTCTTAGGAAAATACTTTCCTCAGGACCATCGAGCGGATATGGAAAGACAATTTCTGAGTCTGAGGAAAAAGGAGGATGATAATGCCGTAAAGTATGAGGCTAACTTTACAAGGTTATCAAGGCATGAATAAAATTATATATATAACCCAAGGAGTAATATTGATCGATTCTGTGATGGTTTAAACCGATTTATTCAGCGAGAATTAGTCTCACAATCCTTCTTCTCATACAAAGATATTGTCTCATGTGCTATCAAGACAGAAAAGGAATTCTCTAAGTCTTATGACTTTAAAGAAAAGAAAAAGAAGAATAGATCTACTGAACACTCTAGAAATGCAAATAAGGGGAAGAAGGAAAAATTTTAATATCCATCATATAGTAAATGTGGGAAGAACTAACCTAGTACTTGACAAAAAGAAATGGAAGTCTGTTACAAGTGTGGAGAAAAAGGCCACCAAGCTCGTGATTATAAGGGGAAGAAAGAGGTCATCCATGTTGAATGCTACAATTGTAAATAAAGGGTGCATTATGAAAATGAATGTCCTAAGTGCCAAGGAAACTTACCTCAGAAAAGGCCAAGGGATCAAGGCCAAGCTTATGATATCACTACTGCTGAGGTTGAAGCTCCGAAAGACATGGTGGCAGGTAATATAATGGTTTCCTCAAGTTTAGAAAATGATTTATTTTATTCTGGATCATTACATTGTTTCATATCTTCCCAGTTTGCTAAGAAATTTAGATATTTTCAATTTGACTTAACAAGGGAGTTGTCAGTCAAAACACCTAAGGTAAGTATCATTACAACAATGTTTTTTGAATATGTTCCCATTACGGTATATAAATGTTCTTTATCTGCTGACCTCATCATCATACCCATGATTAAATTTGAAATAATCCTTATTATGAATTTTCTTTCGAACCATGATGTAAAAATTTATTGTAAGAAGAAGTAGGTTAAAATTATCGATGATGATAAGGAGTACCTTATCTTTAGAGAAAAAAAGATCTCCACATAATTCTTATCTAGATCCACCCCAGTAGCTCAACTAAATTCAATTATTGTGGAGGAAGAGAGTGAAATAACTGTGGGTGAGGAAAGGAATGTTCAAATAGAGGACGTACCTACTGTGAAAGAATATGTTGATGTGTTTCTAGAAGATTTACCTGGACATCCTCTAGAATGAGAAGTTAAGTTTTCCATTGATTTAATTCCTGGTTCAAAGACCATATCAAATACCCCTTATTGAATGGCCACTGTGGAAATAGTGGAACTAAAGAAACAAATAGAGGAATTGAGTAATAAGGGATTTATTCACCCTTGTGTTTCTTCATGGGGAGCCCCTATTCTTTTTTTTAGAAGAAAGATGGATCTATGAGGCTTTGAATTGACTATGGGGGGATCAATTCTATAACAATAAATAACAAGTATCCCCTACCTCACATTGATGATTTATTCAACCAAATTCATAGAGCTCAATATTTTTCAAAGATTGACGTTCGATTTGGATATCATCATTTGTGTGTGAAAAGGGAAAACATTATGAAAATAGAATTTCAAACTAGGTACGGGTATTACAAGTTTACAGTAATGCCTTTTGGATTGACTAATTCACCCTCTGTCTTCATGGATCTAATTAATAGAGTTTTCAAGGAATATCTTGATGAATTGTTAGTGTTATTTATTGATGATATCTTGGTATACTCCAAAATCTACCAAGATCATGAAAATCACATGCACATTATTCTAAATACTCTTAGAAGAAATGAATTATATGGGAAATTTAGCAAATGTGAATTCTTCCTTCAGGAGATTTCTTTTCTTGGTCATATTGTCTCTAAGGATGGAATCTCTATTGATCCTTCAAAGACCAAGGCAATCCAAGAATGGCCAGCACCGACGAGTATAACTGAGGTATGCAGTTTTATTTGTTTAGCTTGTAATTGTTGACGTTTTGTCCATAATTTTCCCTGGTTGGCTAACCCATTAACAAAGCTCACACGTAAAGGGGTTAAATTTTTTTGGGACAAAAGAGTATGAAGAATGTTTTGAATAACTGAAGAGAAGATTATTCAATGCTCCTATCTTGACTCTACCATCGGGGAATGATGGGATTGTTATTTATAGTGATGCCTCAAAGAAAGGACTTGGTTGTGTCCTTATGCAGAATGATAGATTTATTGCCTATGCATCATGGCAACTAAAACTTCATGAGAAAAACTATCCTACTCATGATCTTGAGTTAGAAATTGTAATCTTTTCTTGGAAGATATGAAGACATTATCTCTATGGTAAAAAAAATTGAGATATATACTGATCACAAGAGTTTGAAGTATATTTTCCCACAGAAAGTAATCAACATGATGCAAAGGAGATGGCTTGAACGATTCAAGGATTATGATTGCACAATACACTACCACCCGGGGAAGGAAAATAAGGTGGAAGATGCTTTGAGAAGAAATTATCATGGAGTTTTGAACAATATGAGAGTTGAAAGGGATCCTATTTTCATGGATCTAGTGAAAATGGATATGGGAATAATCATGGAAGGTGAAACATCAATACATTTTCAAATGGTTTCCAAACCTCCTTTCCTAGGAAGGATAAAAATTTCTTAGTCTGATGATGAGGAGTTTCAAAAGAAAATTAATGCTATAAATGATGGTAGATTGAGTGACTTCATATATGAAGATGGAATTTTGAAATTTGGCAAGAGACTTTGTGTTCCTAACATACCTGATCTAAAAAGGAAATTTTTGGATGATGCTCATTGCACCAATTTCTCTATACGCCCTGGTAGCACTAATATGTATAGAGATTTTAAGGAACATTTTTTGTGGGAAAACATAATGAGGGAGATTACTGATTTTGTGTCAAGATGTATGGTTTGTAAACAAGTGAAATTTGGAAGGAAACAGCCTGGAGGAATCATGCAACCTCTTCCCATACCTGAGTGGAAATGGGATAATAATATGATGGACTTTGTCATGGGGCTACCAAAGACACCTAGACGAAATAATGCAATATGGATCATTGTTGATCATCTTACCAAGTCATCACATTTTCTTACTATAAGAGAAAATTTACCACTTGAACGTTTAGAAAGACTATATATTAATTAAGTTGTAAGACTCCATGGTGTACCCCTGTTGATTGTTTCTGATAGTGGTCCCCATTTTAAATCAAGATTCTGGAAAAGTCTTTAGAAAGCCCCGGATACTAAACTTCGTTGGAGCACTACCTACCACCCTCAAACTGATGGACAATCAGAATAGACTATTCAAACCTTAGAAGAAATGTTGAGATCTTGCTCACATGACTTTCAAGGTATGTGGGATCAATATTTACCTCTGGTAGAATTTTCCTATAACAATAGCTTCCATTCAAGTATTCAGATGGAACCATATGAAGCGTTATATGGAAAGAGATGTCTCACACCAACTTGTTGGGATGATGATGGTGAAAGAAAACTCGTAGGCCCAGAACTTGTTGAGGAAATGATGGAAAAGGTGAAGGTTATCCAAACCCATATCAAAACAGCAAAAAATAGGCAGAAGAGCTATGTCAATAACCAAAGGATGGATTTGGAATTTCAGGTAGGAGATCATGTTTTCTTGAAGGTATCTCCATGGAAGGGAGTTATACGATTCGGTAAGAAGGGTAAACTAAGTCCCAGGTACATTGGACCTATCGAAATACTAGAACTGATTGGGGTTGTATCTTACTAGTTGTCAATGTCGCCATGTCTCTCCAAAGTTCACGATTGTTCCACGTATCACTATTGAGAAAATACATGCCTGGCCCAACGCATGTACTCACATGTGAGGAAATTGAACTGGAACCTAATCTGTCTTATTGTGAAGATCCTATCAAAATTCTTGATACCAGAGAACAAGTTTTGAGAAACCAGACGACTCGTCTAGTAAATTTTCTATGGAGAAACCATAAGATTGAAGAGGCAATGTGGGAACCAGAGGAACTTGTAATGAAGAACCAACTAAATCTTTTTATGTAGTAATATTCTAGAAATTTTGAGGATGAAATTATTTGAAGGAGGGAAGACTGTAACACCCCAAGCTTCCACGGTATGTTTCCCTTTCAATAATGCAATAACTTGCATTGTACGCAACTTTGAGATTCTAACACACTACGACCAATAAAACTAGCCGTTATGAATAGTAATAGCCACTTTTTGAAATTATATAAATTTTATCTTTCAAAATGGACTTCATTTTTGAATTCATAATATCGAAATTAGATTTGGGTGAATTTTTTGTATTTTTCTAAAACCTTTCAATTTTTTGATGAATAGTGAAAAACACTGAGTTATTGTTTAAAACCGAATTTTTATTTACATAATTATTTATTTTAATTAAAATTTATTTTAGGTCAAAATAGATACATAATACCTATATAAGTTCATTTTAATTCATTGGAGTCATTTTATAATGAGTTTAGGTAAATAAAATTTTATCAAACTTTTTACTGTCTTTTACCCACCTCCTGTGAGCATTTCCAAATTTATATAAAACATAATTTTCCCACTTCTGTGAGATGAATTTTAAAAATCTAAGAGACACGGTTGATATCAGTAAGTAAAATGTGGTTCAATAAGATGAAAATAATTTTTGGTGAATAGTAACTTTTTACATTTATTTACTGCGGTTAGAAGTAAATAGGGTAATTAAGGATAAAAATGAAATTATTATCACCCTAACACATGTCCTAATTCTATTGGATAAGTATGATTCGACCAAAAACCACCTTATTAATAAAATATAATCCTTTTTGGTTCACTTTTATTAGATTAGTACATTTATTATAATTTTATTTAAAGAAGAGTTAAAAGAGTTAAATTCAATTTTTAAATATTAAACCACTTTTAATATAGGGTTACACATAGTATAAATTAGACTATAAATATTCATTAGAAATATAAAAATATTTCATACATAATGGTATTTTATTTATAATTTTTAGACATTATATAATTTAATTTATTTATAATACAATGATGATGCAATAATTACCTTATTAATGAAATATTAAAATAATTGATATTATAAATATCCAAATAAATGTAAATTGAGACTTATGATGAATTAAACTAATTTTATAGGTTAATATGACATGTTAGGGTTAGTAAAATAAATTTTATTAGAAGTGAAAAAAAATTTATGGATTTAAAAAAATCAAATACTAAATATTGTCAAAATTGACACAATTGAGTTTTTAAAACAAATATTATATTATTAATTGATATAATATTCATAAAAATATAATGTTTGTACAAAGAAATTATATAATGTTATATATATTAATAATGAACCACATGGGGTTCTCTTGGCTTGTTATAGTAAGTTTATTAACCATATAATATAAAAATACAAAGAGACATGGTAAATGTGAAGACTATTTAACTAATTGTGAAATCTAAAAGATAAGGTTAATATGATGACATAAACCTATCTAAAACCTATTTTTTGAGATTTTTTAGACCCATACCTTCATTATACTTTAAATAATTCATTTTTGAGTGATTTGAAACCGAAAATGATTTTATTATAAAATAATATTTCAAGCTTTTCCTAAAGTGACCCTCACCTCTCTTATAATAGGGCACTTCCCCTTCTCTTAATTTCACACATCTAAAGCCTTTTTTCTTGGCCAAAAACTACCCAAATATCCTCCCAATTTTCCTCCCTTAATCCTAGAGGCCTTCCTTTGGTCATAATTCCAACCTAAGGATCCCTTTTGATCAAATCAAAAGGAAGAACCCGAAGAAGAGGTAAATATTTCACCACCACTTTCAAGTTCTTTTCTTCTTCCACTTCCTCTTTTTTTATGTTTCCTTTATAAAATAATAAATCATATATCCTCTATATACTTTGGTGTTATTATAAAAATGTTACAACCATATTCATTATTATATCAATCCTATAAATGACAAAGTCACCATACATGCGTACTTACGGATTACCGTCTCCACGTCGTGGTGTAGTTTGTTATTCAAACACTTAATTATTTGGATGGGTATAATAATTCATATAACTGATGTAAATAATAAATATAACATGTTATATATTATTTATATATGATATAGCATCCAATTACATACAATTTCACCATCAATATAATGATATTGTCTCTCGTGCATACGTACGGATTACCATCTCCAAGAACGCGATGTGATTCATTCCCCATCGTAATAATTCAAGAATAATTTTCATTTTATGATTAAAATAATGTTTAAGAACTTAATATCATTCTGTATATGAATAAAATACATCCTATTCATAACAAACATGGCTTACGTAACTGAGCATATAAAGGTAAACGGATCAGTTAACACCCAAAAAAATGATATTACTAAAATATTATTAACAAAGCAATATTATAGGATCATATATGATATAATATTTATGTATATAGTTTTTATATAATTTAATAACAATTATTTATCTATTATACGGGAGTTTAACATCCCCTAGACCACGGAAAAGTACAGGGTAAGGGTTAATTCTATAATCTCTTTATTATCCGAGGTTGTTTTTACGTAAGTATCTACTGGAACCTCTTTATCATCCATATCCTTGTTTTCATAAAAATGTATCTCAAAAAAATTTTAATAAAAAATGGGATAAATTAATTTATACCATTATTCTACCTTATATGTTTTGAAAGGAATCTTTTTTTCATTTTTCAAACAAGGTAATTTATGACCTTTACAACAAAATTAAGGTAAGAATGTCTTTTTTTTACTTATACAGCGGGTGCGGCTATTTTCCGCCGTTATAACATTGTCAAAGATTTCCATAAAAGTTTATAATAATATTTTAAAAATAAATGTTTTCTTTTATAATTATATAACTTTAAGATGATTTCAAAATAGATAGAGACATTTCTCTAAAAAAGTATTGATTTTATCTATGTCAACATCCTTTGATGGATTTTAATCTTGTTTGAAGTTTATTTATTATGATACAAAACATCCATATTGTACTGAAGGTTTTGTGATATTTTTGACTGTGGATGTGTTATTTTTACACCATTCATGATTTATGGATAAAGTTTTGACATTTCATATGCTAGTTTTAATATAAATGTTTAAGTTATGTTTTCACATTTTCATATGAGGAATGCATTGGACTTAGTAAGTGATGGGTGGAGCCCGCAATAGCTCCTCGATGCATCGGTAGGTCTCATGAGACAAACTAGTGTCTTGGAACAAGGCTTTGACAAAATCTTATTTGTAGTCTTGTCACAAGGCCTTGACTATGTGGTTATGAAGTGGGCATTACACATTCCATCATTATGAAAGTGGCTATTGATATTGCATGTATTTATTCGACTAGTAGAATATCCATGTGAATAAGTAAATGGAATTATTTGATTTTATCTTTTCCATATTATTCTAAAGTTCAAGTTTAGAAGGATTTTGTTCTAGTCTTACATTGCCTTAAATTTTTATACTTATTTATAAAAGTTTCTGCTATATTTATATCCTTACTGAGCATCTGAGCTCTCCCCTTTCTATGTTTTATTTTTCCTAGGATGCGAAGAAGTATATTATGACTGACTTGTAGGGATAGTCTAAGGGATATGAGTTTGGCCTATGGAGACTATGTTGTTGTAGTTTTTCATTTTATAATGTAATGTAAAACTTATGAATGTATCTAGTATTTCCAAGTCTACTAAACTAATCGGTCTTTCGAGACTTGATCTTTTTTGATCATGCCAATGTTATGTAATAATGCACCGACTCTGGTTAACTGGGGTTGGGGAGATATAAAAGGTGAATCCAAAAAATCAAAAAAATCAACATCATATTAATGAGGAAAAACAAAACATGTAAAAACTAAAAAAAACTCTAGGTACTAGGAACACATTTGTGTCCCATGATCCCAAGTACTCTCCCTCAAGCCACCATGCCTCCACAGCTCATGAACCAGGGGTATTTTTCATCCACACATCTCATTATATCAAAAATACTTGATCTCTACTTGTTACTCCATGAACATCACATTGACCTTGATATTCAACTCCCCCCAGTAAATGATGTGGAAGTAATCATGATGATACCAACGAAACTATGACATATAGAAGACATCATGAATCCTATCCTATCATGGTGGAAGTTCCAAATGACATTCTACCTTGACAACATGGTCCATCACCTTAAAATTTATAATGAACCAAGGATAAAAACTATTTCCTCTTATAAACATCTATTGTACCTAATAAGGGGATACTCTCAAGAACACATAGTCTCTAACATCAAACTCCATGGGAAACCACCTATGATTAATATAGGACTCCTAATGTTCCTATGTTTCCATAAACCACTCTTAGAATATCCAAATATTTATTTTCATACTCATCACTTCATGAGGAAAAAGAACTACTGACTCCCAAACCGTTTTCTAGAAAATTGGGAATGACATGGCCACACATAAAACACCTTAAATGGAGTCATTCCAATGGACAAGTGATTGTTTTAGTTATAGGAAAACTCAACTAGGTGTAGGTTATTTGGGAATGATCCATTAAAATCTATGTTACAATCTTATAACATTCCCTCCAATGTATGGATGGTCCACTCTATTTTTTCATATGTCTAAGGATGAAAATTAGTGTTAAGGTGTTACTTGTATCCAAATACATGTTTCAATCCTCTCCGGACCTGTGAGGTGACACGAGGATCCTAATATTAAATGATGGTCCTTTTTTCATTTTAATCCTAAATACATCACCCATATACCTATTTTTTATGAAATACATGGCACTTGATTCACAGTTCACCAAAAAGTGAGAGGACTTTATCCGTCAATCCAATGTCTCCCAAAATACAACACATACTCCTTCTGATCAGGGAAACCTTTCAAATAAATCCATAAAAATGTCCACCCATTTCTACTGGGGTACATTCAAGGGATTTAACAACCTTCAATTAACTATAACACCCATATATTTTTAGATATACTTCTCTTTAAATAAATTTAATTTCCTAGATATCTTGTGATACATGCAACCCCGAGTCTATATGAACTGTAATATAGTATACCATTAAAACCTAATAATTAAATTGTAATAATGAATATAAATAAACACATTTTAAAATTTATGAATAAATTTATTATTTAAATGTAATATATTGATAAATAAGTACTCCATTTTTACCAAATTCATTTTATGCTTTAAATATACATTTTTCCCTCAAAAATGGTTTTTATTGACTTTTATGATTAAATAATATAATTAATTTCTAAAAAATTAAATTTAATTTTTTAAATCATAATTTTAAAATTATATTAGATTTTATATTTGAGAATTTTGTTAAAAATACATATTTTTCGATGAATCGTTAAAAATGTTGATTTTTATTTAAAACTATCTTTTGTTTCAAGAATTTGCAATGTTTCAATTTGATTTAAAATTTTTGAAAATGTAAAATTAGTTTATTTATGTTATTATAAATCCAATAAAGGTCATTAATATTAATTTTATATTTTAATTTGGTATAAAAACTCTTTATACTTAAGAAAATGTTTTTTTGGAAAACTTTTTTTCATCCCATTTTGTGGGTTTAATTTTAAATTAAATACATCCAATTATGTGAATAGAGTTCGATAAAATTTATTCCATATTTGGAATAATAATGTCTACCATATTCATTTTTTTCATAATTAAAAATAAAAACAAAAAAAATACCATTGTGGTTAAGGTTAAAATGATTTTATCGAGGTTTAAACCAAGAGATAAGGGTATTTTTTCAATTAAAAATGACTAAATCCTAATGGATGGACATTTTTAAACCTAATAATATCTCACCTTAAAATTTAAGTACATATATAATCATTTTTATTTAGTATTAATTTATGGTATTTTATTCTTTAAAGAAATTCCGAGTGTGTCGTCTCCCCCAATTATGAAAAGACACCCCTACTTTCTATTCTTTACACCACGTTGATCTTCTATCATGACCAAACCATGAAATATTATATTTTAAATTTTTCTATACATGAATTATGGGTGATTATAGTTTTAAAAATCTATTCAAAGGGTCTTTAGGAAAGGATATAAAGGAGTTCTACCAAAGAATAGGTATTCATCTTACTCAACCTAGTCCAATTTATCTCATCTTCTACCACCTCTAAATTGATGTTATATATCATAAAAAATATATTCAGTATAATAAATATATTCAAATTTTATTTTTATTATGTAACCACCAATATACACCCTCTATTCTATAAAATGGTAAGTTAAAGTGGCACCCTTGCTTGTGTGGGGACTACTGCCTCCATATAGCGATACAATTCATTATCCATCTTCATCATTCATGGAGGGTTATTATGATGTGTTTAATGTATAGTAAAAAATATTCTAATATAATTATAATATCATATATACCATATTTCCTTCCAATATTTTTTAAAATGATAACATCACTCATGTGTGCGTCTAGACTACCACCTCCATGAAGTGATGTGATTCATTTTTCGATTCTATTGTGTATGGATGGTAATAAGGATAGATTTAATTAATATATATGACATATATGATAAAATAATTATTCTATAATTGTGTTTTTTTATTAACCTTTCTTTTATTTTATCCTTCAAAAGGTGAAATCAGAGTTCATGGGTACATACTACCTACTGTCTCCATAAACGGTGTAATTCATTTCTTTATATCTACATTTTATGGATGAATATAAATATAAATATATATATATATAATTAATATATATATATATATATAATATTTAAATCATGATTAATATTATATAGATGATGAAACCATGATCAATGTATAAGGACCATAACTACCAAACCTAAAATCTCAAGAAAAACGAAACAGTTAACCACCGAAAAGGATGAGTTTGATAAGGAATTTTTAATAAATGGGTGTTAAAATATTGTAAGTGGATCATATATGATAATATATAAATATATTTGATTCTTATATATAATTATAATAAATTTAAATTTACTATATAGGATCATAGAGTACATTCAAATAAATTCGATCTTGATGTAATGGTTTTATGTTATAATCTTTTAATTTACCAGGATTATTTATAATGATGTTTCCAATGATAAGATTTTATGATATATTACTAAAAAAATCATGAATTTTATTCTAATATGGTTATTTCTTGATAATACATTTTTCCTTTTAGTTTCCTCATATTAAGTACTCAAGATACTGAAAGAATATTTTAAAGAAAAAAAACCTTATTTCAATGTTCGATTGAAAATCCTTTATCATCCATATCCATGTTTTCTAAAATCAATTCAATAATTTTTTTAAAAATGTCCAAATATTTTTTTTAATAATTTTTACCTGTGTTTGACTTTTTTACCAAATGGTTTAAAATTAATCTTATTATCATTTTTAGAATGAGGTACTTTTGAATTTTTACCAAAAATGTTAAAGGAATATTTGTTTTAATGAATATGGAATGAATGTAATTTCCCTCCATCATGACTGCTAAATGATTTGAATATTACTTTAAATGTTTCTAATTTTTTTAAAAATAAAATGTTTTCATCAATATTTGGGAAATTTTTATGCTTTAAATAAGTTATTTAAAATTGAAAAGGATATTTTCCTCAAGAAATATTCCAAGTGATCTTTTAAAGGAATTTTAATCTAAGAATACATACATTGATGTTACTTATGATTTATTAGGGATTTGATCCAAGTATACCATCCTTATTCTTTCACTGGATGGTTTAATATTGTGATGATAATACGTTTATAAAACCCATTTATTTTCCATGAGTTATGATAGGAAGAAATGTTTATGAAACTCATTTCCATTACACGAGTTATGATATGATGAATATTTTACGGTAATGTGGAATACATATGTATGATTTTAATTATGTTATGGGAGGTACTATATTTATATATCCCTCTAATATATTGGGTAAAGATGGATATCTCATGAGATAATAAGGACTAGAATGGGGAGTGAACCTTTTATAATAAGAGACTATGTCCACTATGATAGTATTAGGAGTGAAACTTGATTAAGGATATAATGTAATAGAGAGTGTAACCAATCCACTATGATAGTCATGGTAGTGATCCTTGACTATATAAATTATTTTCTATGATTATATATATTCCAAATACTTGTGTCTTTTTCAAATTTTATTCTCTCAAGGCTCACGTTCTTTGATTTATTTATGATTCTTGTATTATAAGCAACTGATCTTTATAACATGACTCGAGATTATATTCTATGATATACAAGGTATGGTTTTAAAATGTTATGATCATATTCTCCAACATATATGGTCATGTTTTTTAATTAATCCTTGATATATCTTTTTTTTTACCCATACAAATTATCTGAGATAACCCTTTCTTATGCTTCATTTTCCAAGGTTATGAAGAAATATTTTACATATAATATGTATAATAGGGGTTCTATTTATAAATAATTTAGGGACAGATGATTTAGTTATCTTATGAACATGTTTTTTATATATCCATGTATCCAAAGAAAATAACTTTATATGATTTTGGTGTGTATCATACTATTAGGTAATGAATGTTTATCTATTAAGATGTAATATCTCTGTATGAAAAATATGGGTCGTTATAGTTAGTATTGGAGAAAGTTTTAATTATCTATGGAAATTATGATGATAATAAATTTACATTGATACACTAGTATAAAAATGTATATATATATATATAGCATATATTATTAAGTTATGGTAAATAAAAGAGTGTGGTATTACTAGAAAAATATCCATGTATTGATACTGTAAGTGGATGTGGTTTAGCATAAAATCATCTAGGGTTAAAAACCCCAAAAATAGTTGGTCGAGTATATCTCAGCCATGATTTTTTTCCATAGTTACCATTACCTTACTGTGAACCCAGTTTGAAACTCCTAGGGGATATTCATGGGTTAATTTGCATTTTTATTACAAACCATTTTGAAGGATTTGAATAGATAATGACCATAAATGACTTAATTTCAACCTAAGGTTTAATAGATTGAAAATAAGGTGTCATTATTTATAAATCCTATAAATTTATTTTTAAAATTATGTGGTTTTACCCAATAAATATTTTTTCCTACACTTTTCTTTTTGGTTTTAGTTAATTGATGGAACCTGAAGGAGTTGTGTTAATTTTGAATGTGATAAATAATGCAATGATTAACCTCTTGATAAATTAAATTTTAAGGGAGATATAATTCAAAATCATGTTGTTATGATTATAGAAATTTCTCAAGATATAAATCATGATGAGTATACAAATGATCAAAGGATCAAATAATGTTTTATTGAGTCCTTTATAAGGAAATATCCATATTTATTTAGTGGGTCCACTAATCCTTTAGTTACTAATAAATGGATCAATACCAATGAAAAGATATTTTCCATTCCCCAATCTTTATATCATGAAAATTTAATTTTGGTTTTCTATCATTTGGATGATAAAGTAGATAAATGGGGGGATATTATCAAGAACATGAGTAAACAAGAAGAAATTGACTCCATGGCATGGAATTAGTTTAAGACCATATTTTTTAATAAATATTTTCCCCATATTAATCATTCATAAATGTAGAAGGACTTCCTTGAGATAAATCATAAGGATGATAAATCAATTAGTACCTATGAGGAAAATTTTACAAGACTTGTGAGGTATGTTTCTAGTATTATCATCTAACCCAAAAGTAAGATTGATCAATTCATAAGTGGTTTAAAACCAAGTCCTTAAATGGTGTTAGCCATAAGGGTTTTAAATAACAATAAATAAATCATTCAATGTGATATAAATGTGGAAATATATATTGGATTTACCCATAAATATCATAGTTTTTATAAGAAAATAAATATAGAATTCAAAGGAAAATATAATAAAAACCCATAGAGAGAAGAATATGAGAATTCCTTTGTGCTTAATTTGTATAAGGGAACATGGAGTAAATTTTCTTAAGGGGATTAGTAAATTTTTTGAATGTGTTAAGGAATTTCATTATGAAATCAAATATTGATGTGATGGGAAGAAGAAGTTAGCTAATGATTGAGAAAATGAACTATAGAATGTACCACCCAAACTCTAGTGTTTAAAATGGTAGGAGTATGTACATTAATCTAACTAGTTCTCAAATACAAAGGTTAAGTATGATGATCGAAATCATCAACCTATATATCCTCGATACAAATTAAAATTTCATGTGATCACTTTTTTGATGTAGGTTATGATAATAAAGTGTTGAAAGTTATACTTACTATTAAATCTAGAACTATTAATATCATATTTTATAATCGATCTACCCACTATTTTATATATATATATAATTTTAAAGGGGTATCACAATAGCACCACACTGATTATATGTTTAATAATAAATGAAAACCCCTAATTGTATGTGGACACATCTCAAGACTATGATTCTTCTTCAATTTATGTGTTTGGGAATCTACTTCCAAAAAATATTATTCTTATCCCTCTAATTTAATTTGATGTTATATTAAGAATGGGTTGGATTTATTTATATAAAATCGACATAAATTTCTAAGGAATAGAAGTCACATTTGATATTCTAAACCATCTTATGATCTTCTATCAGTGTGATAATAAATATGAACATATAATTGAAATTAGTTACATTATATGCGTCTTGATTCCTGTTAGAAAGTGGTTCTTATATCATATAGTTGGGGTGAAACTCAACATCTATAATATGCCTATTTTATGAGAGTTTCTTTAAATTTTTTTAGAATAGTTTCCTAGTCTTACATTGAATCATGATGTTGAGTTTTCAATTGAAATAATACTTGGTGAAACACCTATTTCAAATACTCCATATATAATGGCCTTGAATGAGTTTCAATAGTTAAAGTAGGAACTCCATGGGAATCTTGACAATGGATTCATTCATCCAAGTGTGTCCCCATGGGGTTCACCAATTCTTTTTTATTATGAATAAATATGGATAAATGAAAATTTAAATTGATTACCAGGAACTTAACAAGTTCACAATCAAGGATATGTATCATATACCTCATATTAATGATTTCAATGATCAGTTATGAGGGTCTCAATATTTTCAAATATTTTTTTTAATCTAGATACTATTATATTAGGGTCAAAAATAAAGACAAACCCAAGACATCCTTTTGTACAATGTATGGACAATATGAATTTATGGTGATACTATTTGGTCTTACTAACTCCACCATTAACTTTATGGTTTTAATGAATTAAAACTTTAGAAATTACCTTGATCGGTTTTTTGTAGTATTTATTAACAGTATGCTTATATATTCAAAGAGAAATGAAGATCATGAAGATTTCTTGAGGATAGTACTGAATTCCCTAATGAGGAAAAATTGTATTCAAGATTTACCAAGTGTGAATTTTATCTACAAAATGTTAGATTTGGTTCATATATTCTTAATTGAAGGTATATTAGTGGATGCATAAAAGATAGAAGTAATTGAACATTGTCCTAAACCAATCATTATGATTGAGATCTGTAGATTTCTTAGTTTGGCAGGATATTATCAACTATTTGTACATAATTTCTCATGACAATGTAATCAACTCACTATGTTAACTTAGAAGATATCCAAGTTCGATTGGACTTATGAATGTGAGGAAAATTTCAAGTTAGTGAAGAGATGGTTAGTCACCTCACATTTTATCACATTAATCTACAACGGATAAGGGTTTTTGACTTATAGTGATGCATCAAATAAGGTATTGGGATGTATAGTCATGAAGAATAATATGGTGATAGCTTATTCCACACACCAATTAAAGGGTCATGAGAAAAACTATCTAACTCATGATTCAGATTTAGTTATGGTAATTTCTGCATTAATGAAGTGGTGGAATTATCTTTATATATAAAGTTATGATATATATACTAATCATAAAATTTTAAAGTATATATTCACTCATAAAGAGTTTAATATACTAGATATATTTTTGTTGGAATTTATTAAAGATTGGTAATTCTCAATACATCACCTCATCAGTAAGGAAAATAAGGTGGGAGATGATCAAAGTCGAAAGGGTCATTCTTTCTTATCTATAAATAGGATCATAATAGATCCAATATTTCTAGTTTTTAAATGTATGGATCTAGAAATATTGAAGTTTGGGGAAAAATTTAATCTTAACCAAATGAGTGTTAAACAATCTCTCTAGGTAAATATTAAAGATATGAAAAAGGGATATATAGAACAAAAATAGATGGTGTGAAATGTTTCTGAGTTCAAAATTGATTGTGATGGAATAATAAGGTTATGGAACTGTTTATATGTTGTGTCAATAATAGACTTGAATTAGGAGATATTAGATGAATCTCATAGTTCACCATTATCTATTCATCCATGAAGTGTGAATATGCATATATATTTGAAAGATTATTTCTTGTAGGTCAACATGAAGAGAGATATTGTAGAGTATGGATCTTGGTTCTTGGTATGTCAGTAAGTGAAGGCTAAGAGATATAAGTCTAAGGGGATGCTTTAAACATTAATTGTACTAGAATGGAAATGGGAAAACATTACCATGGATTGTGTCATCATAATACTTGAAACATATAAAGGATACCGTACTAATTGGGTTGTAGTTGATCTCATTAAAAATTTAACACACTTAATTTCTATCAGATAATATATCTCTCTTAATTAGTATTCTAGAATATTCATTAAGGAAGTGGAAAGTTTTCATGGAGGACCACATTCTATTTTATCTGATCAGGATCCAAGGCTTTCCTTAATGTTCTGGAAAATTCATCAATAATATATGGATGCATATTTGAGTTTCAATACTTCTTATCATCCTCAAACATATTTTATGTCTGATGAAACCATTGAAACATGATATGATATGTTGTGATCTTTTTATATACATTTAAAATGTGGTTGGGATTAAAACCATCCTCTAGTTTACTTTTCTTACAATAATAACTTTCACTCAAGAATTCAGATGGATCCTTATGAATCTGTCGATGGAAATAAGTGTATAAATCCATCTTACTGGGATGATGTTGGAGAAATAAATGTATTGGGACCCGATCTAGATGTAGAAATGATAGATAAAGTTGGTTTCTTTTAGTATCACATCAAGATATATTATAGTTGAAAAATAAGTTATGCTCGCAATCATCAATGATATCTATAATTTGAAGTTGGTGAGAAGGTATTCATGTGAATTTCTCCATAGAATAAGTTATGTTATTTGAAAATAATGGAAAATTTATCCCTAGTAATATTTTCCCCTTTGATATTCTTGATCGAGTATGGATGTTTTCTTAACATTTGGTTCTTCCACTGAACCTCTCTTAAGTTCAATAAGTGTTCCATGTATATCTCCTGTGGAAGTTCATAATAGAACCATCACATTTAGTAAACTCAAAATTTTACCAAAGTAGAATGATCTTTCCTTTTATGAACAACTGGTATAAATATTGGATCATAGAGATAAAGTTCTATGGAACACGATAACTCACCAACTTAAAGTTCGTAAGAGGAATCGAAAATATAAAGATGAAAAATGGGAACCTGGGGATGTAATGAAATTTATATATCCTCATACTATTATATAATAATAATGGAATGTATGAGGTTAAATTAATTTCAAGTGGGGTATAATTTAACACCCCAATATTTTATGATATATTTCTCTTTAAATAAATTTAATTTTCTCGATAGCTTGCGATACACACAACTCTGTGTCTAAATGAACCATAATATAGTATACCATTAGAACATAGCTTTTAAATTCGCATAATTAATAGAAACTAAAATATTTTTAAAATTATGTTTACAGTTTTTAGGTAAACAAAATATATTTATAAATAAGTACTAAATTTTTAGTAAAGTCATTATATGCTTCAAAAATACATTTTTCTTCAAAAATAGTTGCTATTACGTTTTGTAACTAAGTAATGTAATTAATTTCTTTCAATATTTTAAAATTTATTTTAAAATTTGAAATTAAATTTTAAAATCATAATTTACAAATTATATTAGAGTGAATTTTTGAGAATTTTATGAAAGGATTGATTTTTTAATGAACAGTAAAAATGTTGATTTTTATGGATAATTGACTTTTGTTTCAAGAATTTAAAATTTTTCCTTTTATTTTAAATGATTTAAAAAGTAAAATTAATTAATTTTTATTATAATTAATCTAGTTAAGTACATTATTATTAATTTTATATTATAATTTTTTATAAAAACTTTTTATACATAAGAAGACATTTTTCTTGAAAACTACTTTTCATCGCGTTTTATGGGGTTAATTATAAATTAAAATATTTCAATTATGTGAATTGAGTTTGATAAAATGAGTTCCATATTTTTAACCAGTATTTAATTTTTTTTAATTAATCCACTTTCATTTTTTAATGAATAGTAAAAATAGAAAAAATTATTCACTACGGTTAAGGTTAAAATGATTTTATCAAAGGTTGTTAAACCAAGTGATAGGGGTATTTATGCCATTTCAAATTGTGTAAATCCAATTGTATGGTAATATTTAGATCTAATCCTATCATTCATTCGAATCTATATCTATTTTGAGTCATTTTTATTGACTACGATTCTATTATATTTTATTCTTTAAAAAAATTCCAAGTGTGACCTCTACCCCACTTATAAAAGGAAAACCCTCATTTTTCTTTATTACACTACATTTAGCCTTATATATCTGAAAACCCCTAATAAATTCTCCTCTAAAATTCTCTATACAATAATTTTATGTATTTTTTTCTTAAAATTCTGTCAAAGTATCCTTAATATAGTATCTAAAGGTGGCCTACTGAAGAAGAGATAATCATCTTACCCTACCTATTTTAATTTATTTATTATTCCACCTTCTATAAATATATATTATTTATAATAAATTAATAAATTAAGTATCATAAATATAATTAAATTGTTTTATTATTTTTAAACCACTAATATCCACCCTCTATTCCATCAAATGGGATGTTAAAGTATCGCTTGTGCATACATGTGGACTACCGCCACCACATAGCGATACAATTCATTTTCAATCACTATCCATTATGGATTATTATTGGGATGGGTTTATTGTTTATACAAAATTATTCTTATAGAATTATAATATAATATCTACCTTATTACCTTCCAATCCAATGGAAAGCAATAATTTCACTCATGTGTACAGGTGGACTACTACATCCACAACGCGATGTGGTTTATTGTTTTATTCGGTTATACATGGATTGTAAAAAGAATAGATTTAATGAATATATAAGATATATTTTATATAAAAGTGATTTTTCAAAGGTGAATTTTTATTTATATTTATTTCATTTCATCCATTTAAAAGTGAAAACATCATTTTTGCATATGTACGGTATATCATCTCCGTGAACAGTGAAATTCATTTTTCTATCTCTAGCTTTTATGGATTACTCTATAAATATATATAATGAATATATATTATATTTATATTATTATTAAAATACTCAATATTATGTAACCATGATCAAATTATATGTACTAGAACTAAAGAATCAAAATTATCAAGAAAAATGAAACAGTTAACACCCAAAAATGATTATTTTAATAAGGAATTATTAAAATATAGGTTTTGAAATGTTATAAGTGGGTCATATATGATATAATATATATGTAAATAAATATTTTATGTAATTATAAAAAATTTAAATTTATTATAAAGGATATTATATCTCTTTTGATGAAATTCAATCTTGAGGTTAGGGTTTTATGTTATAATCTCATTGTTTACTGGGACTACTTATGATTATGGTTTTGATGATGAGAAATAATGATCTAACTACAAATAAAATCATGAATTTTATTATCCTCTATTTATTTATTTATAATACATTTTTTCCTTTCATTTTCTTCACTTTAAGTACTCAAGAGACCAAAATAATTTTTTTAAGGAAAATTAAATTTATTTCTCTCTTCGATCAAAAATAATTTTTCTTTCATATCTATGTTTTTTTAAAATGTTTTCAAGGAAGTTTTTAATATTATAATGATATTTTTTAAAGTCATTTATATCCATATTTTAATTTTTTTAGATGTTAACATTTTCATTTTATGAATGAGGTATTTTTTACATTTTACTGAAAATGTGAAGGGAACCTTTGTTTTAAAGTACACAACATGAACAAAATTTCCCTCCATTTTGACTACTCAATGATTTGAAGATTATTTTACTTATATCCAACTTTATTTTAAAATAAAATGCTTTTCTAAATATTTGGGAATATTTTTAATTTTAAATAAGTGATTTCACAGTGAAATGGGTGTTTTCCTCCTGAAAATTTCCAAGTGGTCTTTTAAAGGAATTTTCAATTAAAATTACATCCTTTGATGTTGCTTATGATTTATAGGGATATGATTGAAGGATTTCATCCCTAAAATTTCTCTGTATGTTTTATGATTATGATGAAAATCTTTTTATGAAACCCATTTATATTCCATGTGTTATGTTATGATGTAATATTGAAATGTTTATGAAACTATTTTTCTTTCCAAAGGTTATAATATAATGAATATTTTATGATCTTGTGGAAAACATATATATTATTTTCATTATGGGATGTGTGGGACTAGAAATATATATCTTGCTAATTCATTGGGTAAATGTGCATATCTCATTGGATAATGAGGACTATAATTAAGATTAAGACCAGTTTAGTAAGGGGTTTTGTCCACAATGATAGTATTGGGAGTGAACCTCAACTAATGATATGATAGAATCGGGAGTGAACCCAATCAACTATGATAAACTTGGTAGTAATCCTTGATTAAGGAAATCATTTTCCATGCTTATTTAAATGATACAAACTTATGTCTTATGTCAATGTTATCCTCTCATGACTCATGTTATTTTATTTCTTTATTATTAATGTCTTATGAATAGCCATGATTTATGCCATTACTCAAGATTATGTTCTTTGATATGTTGGGAATCATTTTAAAATGTTAATATCATGTTCACATACCCTTACTCCCATGTTACGTTTTAATGATCATTGATATCTCCCTTGTTTACCCTTATTGATAATCTGAGATCACCCTTTCGTATGTTTCATTTCATTAGGTCGTGAAGAAATATTTTTAGTATGATATATCTAATAAGGGTGATAATTATAAAGAACATTGTGGGATATTAAGTACATCTCTTACAAATAAGTGTTTTATATATCCATGTTTATAAAGATGCTAAAACTCTATGATTATGGCATGTATTGTAATGGTATGTAATGAATATTCATCAATTAAGACATAATATCTATGTATGAAAAGTATGGGTCTCTATAAGAACTTGTTGCTTGGCCTTAACCTATTAATATACCATACAATGTGCCGCAAACTTTACCCTCTACCACTTCATCCTAGGGAAATAAAGCTACATTATCATGCCATGATAAATATTAGTTACATCAGGATTCACAACTAAGGGTGATCTATGAAACACAAGGATAAATCCCTCATGAATTTCTAAAATAGAAAACAACCTCCCTATTAACAACATGTTGTTTCAACATTCCGTTTACCATCTATCTGTAGAATCACCATGGCCAATACAGTATCACATCACCTCTACCTTTGAGGATCCCTACTAAAACTCCTCCATATGTTGCACTAAGTATGATTCCATCATCATTTGGTCAATAAAACCTCGTTATCTTACTTCCCTTACATCAACATGCATCACCAAAAGCTCTTATATCCCTATCAAAACATTCATAGACTCATAAACCACATCTCCTCATGACTTTTGTCTTAGTGTATTAGCAACAAAAACCCCCTTTCCAAGTGTGTAGGAGATATCAAAATCATAATCCTTGATATACATCATCACCTCCACTATAATATATTATAATCCCCTTGAGGGAAAACATATTTCAAGCTCTTTTGGTTTGTGAAAACCACATAGTTCTTGCCTATAATGTAATGTTGCTACAAATTTAGTGAAATCACAACTTCCTATAACTTCAGATCTTGGGTGGAATAGTTAAACTCGTTAGGTTTTAACTACCTATACCCATAAGATATCACCACCCTCTATTATATCATGAAGTATCCCAAAACTAGATAGGACGTGTCAAAAACACTTCAAACATCACACCCTCCTCAAGAAATTGAATCATCGGGGCACTAATAATACACTCCATTAAGTAGTTGAAATCCACTTGGCATTAATCAATCTAGATGAAAGTCTGCCATTTCTTATTCAGATCTATCAATGGGGAAAAAATATGACATATATTGTAGAAAGACCTCTGTTAATATCCTGGAAGACCGAAGGAATTATGATCTGATTCCATGTTCTTGGGTTCCTCCCAAGAAAACAATTATCTTGATCTTTAATGATTACATTCCTACGCCCTATTGGGATACTAAATGACCAAGAAAATGCACCTACCACATCCAAAACATATACTTGTACAATTTTCTATTGAGCTGATGGTGTCAAAGAACCTACAAACAAACTCTGAGATATTTAGAATTCTCTTCATATAACTTTGAGTAGATCAAGATGTCATCAATTAACATAGACATAATATATTCTAGGGACTTAGTAAACATATATTTCATGATCCTCATGAACACAATGGGTATATTAATTACAGTGTATAACATTTCCAAAAACTCAAAGTACCCATACCAATGCTTGAAGGCAGTCTTTGGGATATACTCATCCTTTACCCTCATTTAGTAATATCTATACTACAATTTGATCTTAAAAAACAAACTAGATCCCTTTATCTAGTCTAATATATTATCAATCCTTGAAATGGGGTACATTTACTTACCATCATGTAATGTAACCTCTTGTATTCAATGTAAAAACTCATTCTACCATCCACCTAATTTCCAAACAAAACTAATGCACCCAAAGGAAATATACTAGGTAATATGTTACCCCCATTCAATATATCATCAACCTACAACATCAAATCACATAGCTCTATAGCTTTAATTCAATAAGGATCCATCGAAATCAGAGATTCACCTGGTTGCAAGTTTATCCCAAACTCAACATCACGTAGAGGGTGCAGTGTCACAACCCCATCTAAGAATACTTAAAGAAACTCATCCACAATCCTGGGAACACCCTCTCTCTAATATTCTACTAATAGCTCTTCTAAATATGATAAAAGAGGCTTTACTTTCATACCACCCATCTAATAACTCCAATCGCCAATTAATTCCACTCGTTGGCCCTCCACACCAAAAAATGAAAACTTTTTTTGAAATATATTGATGAATTCATACATAGATTACATCCAATTCATTAAAAGGATATCATCATATATCTGTATTTGTAGGAAAAGGAAATCCCCCACTAACTAGTGCTACCCCGTCGATAGTATACATTCCCAAAACACACCAAACATGGTAGCATAAACTCTAAAAAGAATAGATAAAACCAAAGGAAAATGAATAATCTCCAACTAAAGTCCCAATAAATAGACCAAATAAGGTGAAAAAAAATTTGTGAGGTTCCTGAATCAGACATCAAATAAATAAGGGTAGATGATAAACTGATCATACCTCTAACATCCTCTAGCCCTACTAGTGCTACTTCATTTATGTCATACACCTACCCATGCCTATATCCTCTACCTATCAAATGAATACCTCAATAAATGTGATTTTTCCTCATCCCTAAATGATGAGGACCACCATAAGGCTATACTATGCCAAATCTACCTAATCTCTACTTCTAAACAAACATTTACATTCCATGCATCCGGTACAACTTTGGAGACAACTGTTTCTACTACTGAAAAGGTCCATGAACAACAACCTAATATTTTCCTCTCTAAGATACCATACACTAATATTTTTGGTGACCATAACACCCAAATTCATAGCACAAAAATGGGAACCCCTTAGTAGGTTCTCAAGAGACACCTACCCCCAAATGGTGTTAAGAGGTTTTATGAGTTTGGTTTGAACATTGAATGCCTCAAATTTTTCAATCCACTACCTCAATCCCTATTCCTCAATATTATTTACTATTCACTCTCTCAAGGGTCACCTCTCATAGAATGCATCCTCTCAATAAATTCCAACTTATTCCTCATCTCTATATACATAGGAATCATAAATGGGGTGACTCTATACTTAATAGCTAGGCTCAACACCTCCTACAGACATTGTACTTTGGACTCCTCATCGGGAAATTCATCAATGAAAAAATGCAGGAGGTCCTTGAACATGATCCAATGTTCCCATATACTCAGTCTTCCCTGCTATAGAGAAATTAACTCCTACTTATTTTCCTCCTTCATTATCGATGAACAGAACTCTAGAAAAAACTCTTTCTAGAAGTTATCCAAAAAAACATATGTCTCCTTCTATTCACCAATTTTTAACATCCACCACTGATGTTGAACTCTATGGGTCTATTTAACCACTAAAAAACCCAAATATAAGTCTATGGTCGAATTAAGATAGAATAGATCTAAAACCCCTTCAAACAGTGCTCTATCTCTATATTAGAAAACTCTCAACATATATCCAAAAATATCTACCACTAGAAGACATGAAATTCCTTTTTTCGTTCCCCATACTCCTCTATCGGGTCAATCCTTTGATAATTAACCAAATCTACCAGTTAAATATCTACTACATGAGTTGTATGTAGATGGTGACTAGGATCCATTTCTGAGAAATAAGGAGAATCCCTAATCCCAAGAGTATGTAATTTTATTAAAATTCATTTAATTAGGTTCATTAAACACCAAAATTAATTAAAAATCAGAAAAATATACAAACAAGTATGATTCATGTACCTATATTAGGTATCTACCATGCAAATGGGACCACATTACTTAATCATTTGGTAGTATTAGGGTCCTAGAATCTGATCATAGGGGGGATAATATGTCATTTCCAAGACGATATCCCTATTTTATGTAACATATGAAAATAATCTAGATTCACTACCATATAAACCCATGTAATCCTCATAGAGCCTAAATTTTAATGTCATCATATCACTCAACCAAAACATTTGATACCACACTTCACAACCCCTCCCTCAAGTTGTACCCCTTATAGGCCAGAAATAAAGGGATATAATGGCCTATGATTCCTACCTCTAGTAGGCCCCAAGTCATCGACTTTAATCAAGGGAAGAAAATCTCACATAAGGGAGGAATTACCCTAAAGGATAATAAGGATTGAGAGATGGGAAAAAATAACCACCAAAAAAATCCATTACATAATAAGATTGTGAACCCAAAATAACCCCCAATGCATGAATAATGTCATCAAATATAGATAAAAGTCTCTAAAGAAATACTTAATGCAAGTCTTATAGTTCAAACATAACAACAACTCCAACATCCAAGCTAGTAATGTCCAGCTCAGTCCTAGAAATCCTTCTAGAAACCTAAAAAATATTTTATATATATAGGGTGATCATAACTTGTATACCAAGTAGGATCACACCCAAGGTCTCTAATGCACTTTTAAAAATATCATAATAATTCCCCCATGAACAAACATTATAACCAAAATGCACCTAAATAGGTCAAATACCAAATCCCAACCTCTCTATGGCATGCTCATTAAATAACACATTCAATATAGTAACATATTATCAAAATAATATAAAACAAAGGTGACTTGAAACCACTTCCCCTATAGTTTTTTACTCTTTTTTCCCAACACCAAACATCATGTTGTACCATCCCTTCCATCCATATCTTATCACATATCTATCCAATTAAAATTTGGTTAAGGACACATCCAACAAATCCCAAACTTCCATAGGGTCAAGCATTTGGTGATAGCATCATAAATCATCATAAATCATGGCCACATATCATCACATCCTCATACAATTAACCATGTATCATATTTATGGTAGTAAGGTGTCATAAACATGAAGTACATAAACCTCATCCCCCATACCCACTACTCATGAGCCCGACCACATTTCACATCATCAACATCACTAGGTGATCTATAACAATAACTTCTATCATCACTGGGTAATCTACAACACCAACCCATATCATAACATGTGTTTAAGGAAGATAAGGTAATAGTGGGTATCAATCCTTCTAATTCACCCCCAGCCAAGATGTTGGGGAAATCATCTGGGATATAAAAAATTGATCATTGGTAAGATAATTCAACTAATGAGGGGTGTGTATAGA
This sequence comes from Viscum album, assembly GCA_963277665.1. Taxonomy (NCBI): domain Eukaryota; kingdom Viridiplantae; phylum Streptophyta; class Magnoliopsida; order Santalales; family Viscaceae; genus Viscum; species Viscum album. Next base: position 1,046,675,436 of record OY728161.1, on the reverse strand, counting down.
AATAATAGGAAAATACAAGATAGATAGGTATCACACAATACCCAACCTATGGGTTCACATAAAATCCATGAGATTAATCTACAACACCACCATTTTACCTCATAATGTTTGTCACAATCACTACCTCCACTAAATGTATCACACCAAAAAACTACCACACAATTCCACACAATTCCACTTTCAATTAAAAGAAAAACAATTAGTTTACTAATTTACAATTAATTGATTTAATTATAACATATTAGGATTCATCTAAAGATTATTCATTTACCGACCCATATCATTTTAGTTTATAAATTATAAATCATAGCATGGATAACCAGAAAAATAACACAACCACACCACATAACAACTCCTGTCATGAACCGAATCAATCGCCACCAAAAATGGCACCAAACCCAGCCCGTGACAAGGCCCGAAGGTCGTTCCCGATCCCCACGGGCTGGAATAAGTTCCCGGGTATCATAAAATGAAAATTGGGAACGATTTACCCAAGTTTATAAACATAAAACAACAAAAGAATCCAATGAAACAAATCTGGATTTTTCAAACCAAACAATCTTTTACAAAAATTCAGAACTGAATTACATGGCTTAAAACAAATCAAAAGGTCTATACCAAAGGTACAAATCCAAATAAGGACAGCCCAATAACCCTCATGTCAAGGGGCACCGCCCTCAAGCCACCTCCACAAGACTTCACCACCAAGGACCTGCTAGAAACCCGAACCACTGGAACAAAAAAACTGTACCCAACCTGTGACAACAAAAACAACCATGTCTACTTACACCCAAGGGTGTAAGTAGGGTGTGAGCCAATGCCCAGTAGGATACCACCACTAAGAGATTCCATGTGATAAACATTTAAAGACGAAAAGCATGCAAGTTTTCAAAAACATGAAAAGCTAGTTACAATTTCTAAAAGATGCAACTTTGAATAAAAACAGTTTTCAAGTGGGATATCATTAAGAATCAACACTTTTAAAAATAATTTCAACACTACTGAATTTTCCATCCAACTATACCGTATGCCGACGGTAAGTACAAAGTAAATAATGAGCACAATAAATAGGAAGTGACCCCTAGGCACAAGCTAGCTGTGGGTCCCAGGTACCTCATATCTCGGTGAGAGTAACCATCACAAATATCCATTCTCGTGCACGATACACTAGTAGGGAACATACCCATAACCTATTGGTCCCCAATCATCATCATCATAGTTTAGTTAGAGTTGTAAGCGTCAATCTTTCTAAGTGAAACTGAGGCTAAACCCCACGGATTCACTAGCATACTAGTACACGTCCACCCACCTAGATACCCAGGTTTTCCCCTTGTGCTCAAACAAGTTCAACAAGTCAAGAAATATACATTGAACATGAAAATATCATTTCCACATCACAAAGTCACCAAACAGCCCATATGTATACCACACAAGTCACAAAAATCCATTTTTCATTCAAAATGATTTTGAAATCCGAATCACACCAAAATAGCCCACAACACGTTTCACATTTCTTCAACACTTCCACAAAACCATTAAACAATTTTATAAAACAATTATAAGATATTTAAACTCATATAACATCCCACACAGATGAAATATAACACTTCTTTCATAATCAAAAATTCAATTTTTCACATCACACTCACACAAAACACTCCACATCACTTTCACATCACTTTCACTCCTCAATATCTCCTTCAAAAAATTTAATAAAATATTTCCAGGATGATAAATATCACATAACAAAATTTTCACAAATTAAATGGACCTTTTAAAAATATACTCCTACCAAAACAGTTTGCTGATATAGTTTCACCTATTACACAACCCAATAGACCATTCAAAACATTCATAAAACAATTATAAAGAGTATACCCAAACTTTTCACATAAAATCCATTTCAAAAACCTCTTTTTAAGCCAAAAGCACACCAAGAACCTACCAAAACAGAATTGGCAGCCCAATCAACATGTAATAATCCAATTTTAAATGTTATATAATCACCTTGAATAATATCACAAAAGATACCCATTAGAACACACAAATCCATAAAACACTTTCAAGGAGTATAACAAGGTTATACAAATAAAACCAATCAAATACACCCCCTTTTTTGGCCCACATGGAACTATACCATTGCCCAACCATAATTGGAAGCCCTTTTCAACAACTAATAAACCACTTCTACATTTTACAAAACTACCACAAAAGATAACACATGAAATACATTTGAAAAATACACACTTCAAGCAAAATGTAACTTTAAAAACAAATGCTTTAGTATTGCTACCAAAAATTGTTTTCTCATAATGCACAGCACATAAGTAACATGTAAAATTATTTAATCAAGCAAACTAACTCATCATTAAATGGTTATCCACGGAATCACCTACCGAATGTGTCGAAACCCTCAAATATCGGGGTGAAACATTAACCACATGACCGCCGCACCTCAAGGAAGTTAAAAGAAACCTAAAACCTCAATATTTCATCCAAAATACAGTAATTTAGAACCTATTAACGAACCCTAACTTCTGGAATTTTTTATAATTCAAGAATTAGGGAAGAAACCCTAAGCAATTTGAAAGAGGAAAGAAATAAACTCACCTACTTGAAGTATCCTGACTTAATCACTCCAAAAACAATAGTTTCTGAAATTGGAAACAGCCAAAATTCAGGGATTCTTTGAAAAAGATATAGGAGGTAATTTGGGAACTGGAATGGAGGGAAAAGAGTAAGAATTGAGAGAGTTAAGAAGGGATGAAGTTACCTCTTTAATTCTGGCCGATTTGAGACACCCTATGAAGATCAGCCCTAATTAGCGATATCAAAGAGCTCCAAGGAGGGGGTAAAGACAATGGGAGCGCGCCTGGATTTCTTAGGGTCGGGTGGGAGGTGGAATCACAGAAAAAACGCAAATAGTGAAGGAGATATAAAAAATTTAAAAATTATTTTTAATGCAGGAAATGGGCCTTCGGGCAGGCCCAATATCTTAAATAAAAACCCATATCCACTATGATTATGGATTTATAAAGGCTCAAAATTTATATTTTGGTGTTAATAGGTCAGAGGAGACCATTTAGGAATTGGAATTAAGGAAAAATATTTAAAAATGAAAAAGTTATAAAGGAAACAAATTTTATTTTTAAATCTGGAATTGGGCTCACGGGTTGGCCCAATTCATGAAAACTCATCTCTTTCTCCATAAAACCTTTGGAAACCATCCAAAACAAAGAATGAAAGGAAAATAAATGAAATTTAACTTCAAAATAAGTCATTTATGTGACAATTATTCCCACCATGAAAACTTTCCGTCCCCGGAAAGCTACAGAAAGGCCAGATACGAAAGCCAAACCGAACTGATAAACCAAGATGTACTCTCTTTCCAGGTTTCGCCCCCAAAGGCCAAAACACCTCCATTGATCAATTAAGGAAGGAATAATTCACAAAAAAATCATACACCACTTTCCTGAAACAATCAATCACATTCAGGCTTTATCCCAAAGGAAAACACCTCAAACACTATCAGAACAAGACTCAAGCAATTCACTTAAACGAACAACAACATCGAACAAGGTTACACATACCTTGCTATTACTAAATCATTGGGAACTCTCCAATATCAATGGTTACTCAAGGAAGATTTAGGTAGCTTGATAGATCCGAATGAGACTATCTACCACTAATCCTTGACCATGGATAAATCTAAGTTTTTGGTACGGGGAAAAAAAATAGGCTCCCCGCCATAAGAACCAACAATCTTAATCGACCAGCATGGGCCGGTACAGAAAGACCCCAAAATATAAAGTGTTGGGACGACCACATGGTTAGTCTGCATGGTTTGGGAAACCATGAAATAACAGTGGAGATTCTTCTATCTACAAGGTTTTTTTTGGGGGGGGCATGGTCACTACTAACCAAGTGCAAACCGTGTGGTCAACCTGTCTAGCCAAACTTCATACCTTTCTCTAAAGACTCAATGGAAACCAAAGAGGGAGGGAATAACATTGTGTGATGACATGGGTATAAGACCCTCCACCTACTTCCACCGAACGGGAACAACATAAGTAATATGATGACACCATAGGTTTAAACTCTTCTTATCTTTCATATTGAGGATAGGACTTTGCACAAGGGTTTAAATGACACTGGGGTTTCCCCTGACTACGCGCCAGCTTCTCTCCGGGACCTATGGATCGAGCTCAAAATATTGAAGCATCTTCGGCCTCGCAATCAGGCTTTGGAAACCACCTAAATGATAATTCTTCTTTCGTTGCAAACAACAACTACACCACAATCCCCCCGATAATTTTTTTCCAAGACATAACACATTCCAAACTCACTTTACCCTAAATCGATATTTCCCTGAAACAAGGGATTAGAAGATGTACACACAGCACACCTTGTTTGTTCGGGTGAGAAACAATAGAAGTAAAGAACACTTATACTCACCTTCCTCTAAAATGGAATTTTTTTTTATGTTTTTTTCAAGGGATACATTCTCCCAACATAATAGAGACTCTCAGATGATTTCCCAACTTTCACCTTTACAGTAAATCGAGCACATGACATCACGAGGAATCACCGAACATGACCATTGCGACTGATATAAACAATGAATAGAGAGGGAACTTGTAAAACATCCCAAAACAACACACAATTCTAGAAAGTGGCCATAATATCCTCTCATGACCAGATTTCCCACACTAGTAGTTTAACATGAACTCCTTCTTCAAAGAGACTATAAAGGACCGAGAGTTCCTCTTAGACACTATCCAAATACTAATCCATGCTAACAACCCCAGAACACTTCCACCTTCAAAAAATTAGGAAACTTAAGAGGCTAAGGTCACTTTCAACCATCCATAATCAATCTCCCACTACAAGAGGATACAAAAACCAATAAAGGAAAGGTTGTATACTCAATCTAAAAATCTCAAGAAATAGATTCCTTATATTGATCAACTGGAGGATTTTCCAATAGAGAAACAATCTGGGTTGCACTTCAGTTATGCATTAACCTTTAATGGGGGCATACCTTATCCAATGAGAGAACCCAAGGACCCAACCAATCTGGTCCATTGGTCAAAACAAGCCATAAAACAGCTCCAAACACATGAAGGGAACTATCGTAAAGGCATCCCAAAACATTTTTCAAAAGAGACCACTAACCGTCCCTACAACACATCTTACCGACCAAACACAAACCCAAAACACAGTTCAAACAGAAGGGGTTATTGGAATCAAAACATCCCACAACATAAACATTTTCAAAAACCCATAATACAAACCATACAAAAATATTCATCAAGACATCATGTTTTTTCTTTAAAAGTAATTCTTTGAGAACAAACAGTTTAGCAGTAATCATATCCACAAATGGTACCCTATGGGCCTCACACATGCATGTTTTTGTGCCACACCAGACACCCTCCTCATATCCATCCCGGCACTCATCCAGTCGTGCCATCAACCATCCATCATCCCATATAACCCCATGCATGTGGTCGCTAATGGAAATACCAAAGGTTAAAACAAAAATTCTTCCCACTTTTCAAAACCAAAACGGTCAACCAACACATCCTTTTTTCTCATAACTGCTAACCATGAGATCAAAATCCCAACTCACATCTTACAAAAATTTTCATAAAGTCACAAACATTTAGAAAATAACTCACTTTCAAGATATTCACATCAATTTCAAAACATCTCATCCCATTAAAACACACTCTGATTGTTTAGAAAACTCTATTGGAAACACTTTTCAAAACCAACTTCAATATAGTTCCTGCTTTCAAAGAGGTGTAAGCACACCATTTTACATTTCAAAACAATTCTGAAAATTAAGTTCTGCCATTTCATAAACCAAACCATTCCCTCTATATTTGAAAATCATTTCACAAAAACTTTACACTTCTTAAAACCAAAGTGCTAAGGTTTCAAAACCTAAGCACAAAATAGTGCAAGAGGAAACTAGTTTCAGTGGGTGACTTGAAAATGTGGTTGGCAGCCATATTCCAATCACTTCACTATCCCAGAGGGTGTTCTAGGGAATATCCTTGGCTCCACATGGCTTTCCAGGCCTTGCGATCTCACTAGGACCATTAACCCAACTCTCTTTTCATTTCCCTTAATCATCATCAAACCATGAAAACCGAAGGACTTAGATAAATCCCGACTTCTCTTAGAAACTTGAATCCCATTATGAGGTGTGGTGATCAGGCACACTACCCATAACTATAATTCCATGTCCCAACAATCCTAACTCCAGACTATCCTGACTCTTCCCCAAATAACATGACCCAAAGATTTAACCTGAACCTCCTCTGATACCATTTTGTCACGAACCGAATCGATCGCCACCAAAAATGGCACCAAACCCAGCCTGTGACAAGGCCCGAAGGGCGTTCCCGATCCCTACGGGCTGGCACAAGTTCCCGGGTACCATAAAATGAAAATTGGGAATGATTTACCCGAGTTTATAAACATAAAACAACAAAAGAAACCAATGAAACAAATCTGGATTTTTCAAACCAAACAATCTTTTAAAAAAATTCAGAACTGAATTACATGGATTAAAACAACTCAAAAGGTCTATACCAAAGGTACAAATCCAAATAAGGACATCCTAAGAACCCTCATGGCAAGGGGCACCGCCCTCAAGCCACCTCCACAAGACTTCACCACCAAGGACCTGCTAGAAACCCGAACCACTGGAACAAAAAAACTGTACCCAACCTGCGACAACAAAAACAACCATGTCTACTTACACCCAAGGGTGTAAGTAGGGTGTGATAAAATTCCTAGTAGGATACCACCACTAAGATATTCCATGTGATAAACATTTAAAGACGAAAAGCATGCAAGTTTTCAAAAACATGAAAAGCTAGTTACAATTTCTAAAAGATGCAACTTTGAATAAAAACAGTTTTCAAGTGGGATATCATTAAGAATCAACACTTTTAAAAATAATGTCAACACTACTGAATTTTCCAGCCAAATATACCGTATGCCAATGGTAAGTACAAAGTAAATAATGAGCACAAGAAATTGGAAGTAACCCCTAGGCACTAGCTAGCTGTGCGTCCCAGGTACCTCGTATCTCGGTGAGAGTAACCATCACAAATATCCATTCTCGTCCACGATCCACTAGTAGGGAACATACCCATAACCTAGTGGTCCCCAATCATCATCATCATAGTTTAGTTAGAGTTGTAAGCATCAATCTTTCTAAGTGAAACTGAGGCCAAACCCCACGGATTCACTAGCATACTAGTACACGTCCACCCACCTAGATACCCAGGTTTTCCCCTTGTGCTCAAACAAGTTCAACAAGTCAAGAAATATACATTGAACATGAAAATATCATTTCCATGTCACAAATTCACCAAACAGCCCATATTTATACCACACAAGTCACAAAAATCCATTTTTCATTCAAAATGATTTTGAAATCTGAATCACACCAAAATAGCCCACAACACGTTTCATATTTCTTCAACACTTCCACAAAACCATTAAACAATTTTATAAAACAATTATAAGATATTTAAACTCATATAAAAGCCCACACACATGGAATATAACACTTCTTTCATAATCAAAAATTCAATTTTTCACATCACACTCACACAAAACACTCCACATCACTTTCACATCACTTTCACTCCTCAATATCTCCTTCAAAAAATTTAATAAAATATTTCCAGGATGATAAATATCACATAACAACATTTTCACAAATGAAATGGACCTTTTAAAAATATACTCCTACCAAAACAGTTTTCTTATATAGTTTCACCTATTACACAACCCAATAGACCATTCAAAACATTCATAAAACAATTATAAAGAGTATACCCAAACTTTGCACATAAAATCCATTTCAAAAACCTCTTTTTAAGACAAAAGCACACCAAGACCCTACCAAAACAGAATTGGCAGCCCAATCAACATGTAATAATCCACTTTCAAATGTTATATAATCACCTTGAATAATATCACAAAAGATACCCATGAGAACACACAAATCCATAAAACACTTTCAAGGAGTATAACAAGGTTATACCAATAAAACCATTCAAATACACCCCCTTTTTAGGCCCACATGGAACTATATCATTGCCCAACCATAATTGGCAGCCCCTTTCCAAAACTAATAAACCACTTCTACATTTTACAAAACTACCACAAATGATAACACATGAAATACATTTGAAAAATACACACTTCAAGAAAAATGTAACTTTAAAAACAAATGCTTTACTATTGCTACCAAAAATTATTTTCTCATAATACACATCACATAAGTAACATGTAAAATTTTTTAATCAAGCAAACTAACTCATCATTAAATGGTTATCCACATAATCACCTACTGAATGTGTTGAAACCCTCAAATATTGGTGCGAAACATTAACCGCATGACCATCGCACCTCAAGGAAGTTAAAAGAAACCTAAAACCTCAATATTTCACCCAAAATACATTAATTTAGAACCTATGCACGAACCCTAACTTCTGGAATTTTTTATAATTCAAGAATTAGGGAAGAAACCCTAAGCAATTTGAAAGAGGAAACAAATAGACTCACCTACTTGAAGTATCCTGAATTAATCACTCCAAAAAAAATAGTTACTGAAATTGAAAACAGTCAAAATTCAGGTATTCTTCGAACAAGATATAGGAGGTAATTTGGGAACTGTAATGGAGGGAAAAGAGTAAGAATTGAGAGAGTTAAGAAGGGATGAAGTTACCTCTTCAATTCTGGCCGATTTGAGACACCCTATGAAGATCAGCCCTAATTCGGGATATCAAATAGCTCCAAGGAGGGGGTTAAGGAAATGGGAGCGCACCTGGGTTTCTTAGGGTCGAGTGGGAGGTGTAATCACCGAAAAAATGCAAATAGTGAAGGAGATATAAAAAATTTAAAAATTATTTTTAATGCAGGAAATGGGCCTTCGGGCATGCCCAATATCTTAAATAAAAACTCATATCCACTATGATTATGGATTTATAAAGGCTCCAAATTTATATTTTGGTGTTAATAGGTCATAGGAGACCATTTAGGAATTGGAATGAAGGAAAAATATTAAAAAATGAAAATGTTATAAAGGAAACAAATTTTATTTTTAAATCTGGAATTGGGCTCACGGTTTGGCCCAATTCATGAAAACTCATCTATTTCTCCATAAAACCTTTGGAAACCATCCAAAACAAAGAATGAAAGGAAAATAAATGAAATTTAACTTCAAAATAAGTCATGTATGTGACAACTCCTATATCTCACAACAACCTTTACAACAACTAAACATATGCCAATACATCACTCTATCCCAACCATCTCACTATAACAACCATACACATCAAAACCATACAATCACGACCACCGCAAATCATCCCACATAACATCCTAATCTAAATAATCATCTCTAAATTTCCCAACACATTCTACACCCATTTCGGTTACAACCATCAATGAATAAGATGCCACAAGATTCAAAAAATCATAAGAGATTCAAAACAAGAACATCAACACACAATATAAAATTTTCTCTTTCATATTTTACCACAATTTCAATTTCAATGGATTTCATATAACCTCACTTATTATTTAGAATCGGTATTATCACAAAAATCCAGTTTTCCATGGGTAACCAACTAATTATCCATATATAAGTTATTACTATTTCATGAATGGGTAATTAATTCAACCAACACAATAAGAGTCACGTAATTCACAACAACAAAAACACAAACCATGTTTAAAAAACATTATTTTTAATAAAGTAAAAAAGAAAACATCTTCATATTGGAAAAATCACAAAACCAATTAATAGATACAATTACTCTACCTCCCCCATCAAATTTAGATTTAGAAAACTAATTATCTTCATAATCCATCCCATAACTTCACCTAATGAAAGACAAAAGCATTTAATCCCCTCCCATGAAAATAAAGATGGGGAGAACATGGATCCTCTACCTTAAAAAAATCAACCCAAATCACTACACAAGGGTGGAATAAAGAATGTATTTCCAAACGAAAAATATCACACTAAGGATGGATAGGAAAATTGGAACACAACAGCCACTAAAAATATCCAGCCACCACATCATCCAAACAATATATCTCTCCAAGAACAACCTCCACTAGGCCAAAGAACATTGTTAAACTGAGAATGAAGATAGGAGAATCACCTTATATTTTCTAATTCTCAATCTATAGATTCTAAGAAATAAATACCACAGAGGGAGGGTGAAAGACCACCAAAAACAATTGAGGAAATTATGGAGGAATATAATGTTTGAATTAGTCTGGAAATTTATAGGGAAAAATTATAAGATCATGGAACAAGACACTTAAGTACAGCACAAAGGCTCTAAAATATAAGAATAATATGAATTAAAGGAAGGAATAATGCCACAATTGGGCTGGTCAAAACTATGTCCAAGAAACGCTGTGATTTCCATGACATAGATCTGAAAAACTAGAAAGAATGCCATGATTCAAGGGAAACCACCACAACACAAAATTCAATCTCTATGAATAAGGTCATAACATAGCCCAAATATATGGCGTAGATACCCAAAAATACACATAACTACATGAATCCCTCCTCTGGTACTCCACATTGCAATTTAGTAACCACATTGTAGCTATGCTGAAAATAGTAGAACAAACAAAACTCTACCTCCAAGGCTCTACACTTCCCCTTATCTATTTATTCCATATTCCCCACCTCTAAAGAATAATATAAGACTCCACACCAAAAAATCCTTCCCCAACTAAATTTTTTTCTATAACTCTACCATTAAATCCTGAACTCCCTCGGGGCTTCCTCCAAACACCTCCATTGATTGAATTCCCACAAAGTAATGGGTCAAAAAGTCTAGATCATTACATAATAACTTAAAAATTTATTTTCATAATAATTAAATATCCAAAACTAAATATAAAATTATTAATGTAAAATTATTTTATAAAATAAGTGTTATTTAAATATAATTTTTATAAAACATTTCTCAGTTACAAATTGATTATTTAAAAAATCTCAAAATATTTTATTTGGTAAATAATAATATAACTATAGTTATAATTTACTCTAATAACCTAAATCATATTCATAAATCCTTAAATAAATGATTGGTCAATCTATAATTCTAAAAATACACTTAAAATTTAGAAAACTACAAACTATAAATTTTAGGGTCTCCACAATGCATACACCATAAAAAAAATAATCATCGTAAATCCATAAGAACTTCCATATCATTACTATACACACCAAATAAATTTTTTTTTCTATTAATAATCAATAATCTATAATTCCTAAAAAATTTATTATATTACTTTATAAAAATCCCCAATACATTTTCTATAATAATTAATATTCCATTAGTTAGAAATGAACTCTTAATGTGGAACATATTTGAGTATATTTTTTCATTTCTAATTTTTAAATTTACTTTGTTTTTTATTTAAAATTGAGATTTTAGTGGAGTTATATTGAATATAAATTAAATTGGTGTTGAATGTGGAAATATTTATGATGTTGTGAATTTTTTTATTAAAATCCATTTATTTCATGATTAATAATTATATTTTTTAGATTAATTAAATTAAAAAAATTAATTTGGTTATTAGAATTTACTTCTTCCAATAAAATATGAAATTATAATCTTTATATTAATTTCATGGAATAAGTCTTTGATTCTGTTATTTCCATGGTACCAAGATATCAATACTAGACCACTTCTATATGCCCAAAAACCTCACCCTAGAGATTGAACTTAAACCAAGACACACCTGATGAAGACCAAAACTAGGACTTCAATGCTTGATGAATAGTTTGAGACCAAGTGAAATCAAGATCAAGGTCTAGAAGCTATGTTTATGAAGATTTGAAGACAAATTTGAACATCCACTGAGGTTAAATAAAAAGATCGGACATATATATTTGAATGGGTTCTCGATGCCACTCAATCCACCACTCTTTGAAGAAACTCAAGCTAGTAATTGATGCCATTGATGAATTTTTAAAACCTTATAATAAGTAAATGTATGGACAACTATGATCAAGAATAAAGAGAAGTAAATCTTAGAGTTCCAGGTATAAGCTAAAGGTGATGAACACAACGACTAGATTTGAAGGTTGGGATTTGTGTGTACGAAAGAATCATTAAAGATAATGTTTTCCAAACCATAGAGTCACATTTGGAGAATGTTTTATGATTGGGGAAGATGATTCAAGCAAATGGTTTTTTTGGTTGAGATAAGATTTTTATTTGGTTAATTTCATCAAATCTAAGCTTACAAAGCATAATTAGGTAACTGATGAGTCATCCAATGATGGTTCAAGGCTAGAATATTTTTTATCAGGGTGAAGAAGGTAACGTGATCTTCTTGAGGTTGGATAAAGTGGGGAATTCATACCAAGATGATTTGACGAATTCATGGAAGAAGAAGAGATTTTTGGGAAAAGATAATGAGTCAAGCATTGATTAATACTAGTTAAGGAAAGATGGTATTTGTTGGGTGTGTGATATTTATTTATAGGGACTAATTTATGAAGATGGTATCTTAGAAATTAGTCATGTTCCTCTATAAAAGATTTGTGGTGAACAAAAATTTCATGATAAAAATATTGAATGGGGAATAAAATAATTTTATGGGTGATGCACCTGATGGGTTGAAATGACATTCTTCTAAACATTTAAGAAAATATTTCTATGGGTTGCAGATAGCGGAGTGTATCTTAATCATTAGATGCAGAAACTAAATTAGTTGATGAGGATCATTATGTTCAATTGATGAAGCCATGTTCATCACACATTGGGTTATTTAATTGAGTCAAATAATATTACTTGATGATCATATAGAATAGTTAATAAATCCATAGACTTGACTGGGTTCATTTTAATAAAAATAAACATGAGTTTGTTTAATTAAGTTTCAAAGATTGTGCTTGAATCAAATCTTGGTGATTTAACACTGTCAAAAGTGACATGTGATTGGTGAAGATCTAAAGAATGAGATTTATTGGTGGAGAATACTAGTGATTAATAATAAATTTAGTTAGTTTGTGACGATTTTTAAAAAAGGTATAGAGAAATTTTATTGGGAAGGATCATTGAAAAGAGAGATCATCAGGTAATTATTTAATGAGGGGGACTCGATAACACTTTATAAGTTTAAGGAGGAAGTAAATAGAGATTTTGAAGTGTTTTTTTTTAGAAATACCTAAGGGGGTATTTCTTTATCCCTCTTTTAATTCTCTAATAACATTGTAATGTAAATGGAATCTCTTGTATTGTTTCTTTTGAATAAAATATTCTTGTATAAATTTAGTGTTTGGGGAAATCAAGACTGCACTAAAATTATTTTCTCTCTTATTTTATAAAATCATTTCAAAATTTATTCGTTGTTTCCCTTTTAATTAAAAGAAATTCCCTAAGAAAGAATGATCCTTGAATCAATTTTCAGAAGAACAAACTAAGTTAATCTAAAAATAAATTTGGTATCATTATTTACTTTTATTGTATAATCGATTAACCAATTTATAAATTGTTAGATTCATCTCTTCCACTACTTGAGAGAGACAATAGGCAACCAATTTGGGGTTGATTGTCCAAATTAATTCTTTTAAATTATCAAGGATCTATATTTAACCAATAAATTTATTTTTTTCACAAGATTTCCAATTTTATTTTCTTCGGTCCTACTATTTTTACCTATTATAGGTTATGGACGTAGTGGAATAATCTGATGGGTTATTCCCAAATCATATTTTTTTCATGATCGATAATTAATCTAATATTTGCATGATGATAAATGTTATGATCAATGGAATTGAATCAAATAATATAGAGAATGGATAAATTTTAAAACTAAAGCACAAGATTTTCACATATTATTTATAATTAATTTAAAAAATTAAAGAATTTACTAGTGATAAATTCTTTCTTTATTGATGGATTTGATCATGGATCTACGTTGTACTGTCATTGTATTGTAGGAATCAAGAATATATTCCATATGGTGGTGATCCACACATGTTCCATGATTCATCAAACATCATCATAGGAATCTCTGAATGTTAACATAGTAGCACTTATCGCCTATTCCATTCACCTTTGTTTGCCCTAAGAATAACTTCCAAAGGATTCTCCTTGATCTATCTAGACTTGAGAGTAGAAGATGGAGGAATATCACTCTCTATTCTTAGGATCATTTTGGGATATGGAGATCTATAGGGATTGAAAGGATTCTCTCTGGATCTCATTATGCACAATAGAAAAATAAATTTTCTCTCTTAATAAAATAATATAAGTGGGTTTATATGACACTAGGGTTTGAAAATAATAAATCTAGATGTTCCCTTTATTATTTAACTAATCCCTATAGAACCCCATGTCTATAATATTATTATTATTATTATTTCTTAACATGTGTTAAACTCATGAATTAAATTAAATATTATTTATTCAAATAATATCCAATATATATTATTTCTTATTAAACCATTAAACGTAGTCTCACATTTCTTCTACAATATTTATTAATCCATTAATAATGACTATTTGTTTAATAAATATATATCGCTGCATTATTTTACAATAAAAAAAATATTATATTCATTAAATAGAAAATAAATATTTATTAAATATTATGCTAACAGAATATTCTCTCAAATAACTGGTGAAGAAAATATATATGATCATGAAAACATTACTAATTAAAACTACATGTGGGAAAAATATGCATTAAACTTGTTATATAATAAATAATAATATATTATTCAACTAAGATTCTGGATACACTAAGTGTGTGACCCTATTGGACTCTTTCTTAGTGGAATTAGGAGAAACAATCAAAAGTCAGAGGTTAGAATCTAGTAACACACCAAGCTACCCATGAGAAATAATTTATTGTTGAAATTACGTAATACCTCATATGGATGCTTACTGTGTAAGATAATCTCCTTATGATTATATCTTTAATCAAGAAGGTTGCATGCTAGTGACATCAACTTATAAGCTCGATGTCTCTTTCTTTGACTTTTTTGAAATCTAACTTGCCTATAGAAAATCATGTCCATGGATTTATTTAGGCTATATCATTTCCATAAACGGGAATGAGATATCAATTTCCATTAAAGAACATAAGGAAAAAATACTTTCTCATATTATTCATTAATTAAATATTACTTGTGATGAAACTAATATATACTACCTTTTCATGAACATATATCATCATGGTTTCTGTTAATACATAAAATTATGCGACTTATAACACTCATTAAGAATAATTTTAGAGCCTATATATCAATACAAAAGTCTACATATAAGAACATTCAATGACACTAATAAATGTTCATTTCCTACTAGTGGGTCTCATTATCATAATATCCTGCACAGGATATTACAAAGGGAGTACACCATGAGAAGGTGCTTCAAAGTCTTATGAGTCTTCACCCCTGATAGAATGTATCATTTATGTCCCTAAAATTATTTCATCTGGATATATTACATATATTAAAGAATACAATTGGGGAAATTTTGGGTTCTCATCATAGTAGGGAACTACTATCTCATTTCATTGAGATAGATACTCTTAGGAAATCATTACATACTATGTTATATAGAAGAATAGTCATGATGTTATAAAAAGTTTATTAATATTAAAATAAATGAATATAGGTTATCATATTGTACAAAGAAGTTGGTTTTAGGTAACCAACTCCAACACTTATACCATCAATTACTTCTTCCAAACAAACATATTGTGTTCCTACTCATGTTTTTAGTAGTTCATATTTTTTTTTAGTTTTGAGTTTTGATTCCTAGTTTTCATGATCATTTTTACCCTTCATTGTGGGTTTAACACTCTACTCACCACTACATGTGTAGTTTTTAGTGAATTTTAATTCAAAAAACCTGATCCATTGATGATGAGGCATAAATTTTTCTATAACCATTTATATGGAAGGGCCTCATACATCCAAGTTTGGATATTTTGAAAAATATAAAACAAAAAAATCAAATCTAATTATATCCAAACAAATTTTAGAAGAAAAATTGAAATCTATTATGTTGAAGAACTTAAATTATGTTATGTGTGAGATCTGTTGTGTGAAATTTATGAACCTATTAATTATTGAAAAAAAATTCATAATGTTAAAATATATATCCATTAATAACTGAGATCAATATTCATTGCACAAACCTTATAAAATATAAAAAAAATAAATGGAAAATATGATAGAAATAAATCTTGTTGAAAATGAATACAACTTTATAGATGAAATCATCTATGATAGATTAGAAAAACCTTGGTTGGGAGAGCACCAACTCCCTTAGATGTTTATCAATCCATCTTACATTATATTGACACCAATGCCCCAAAACTATGAGCATAAACAATAACATTTTTAATTGTTTACTATATTTAATAGTCTATCTAATGAAGAAACATTGGCCTTCATTGGAGACTTTTAAAAAAAATTGAAGCATTTACCGCTACCTGGTCTCACTAAAGATGAACGTAGGATGAGGGTTTTTCCTTTTGTCTTAATGATAATTATATAAATTGGTTTTTGATTCCAGATGAAAACATATTTGAGATCTAGGATTAATTTTTCAATTCATTTGTCATGAAATATTACCCTCAAATTATTAAAGGGGGATTAAAACTAAAATCATAATCTTTTATCAAGAGGATGTAGAATCCTTTCATGAGGATTGTGATAGATTAAGGGGACTTATTATTTAGTTTCCTTGTCACCATCTTTCATCCCATGTCCTCATGGATACCTTTTATGAAGGATTGTCCTCATTATGACACAATTTATTATACCAATTCTACTACTACAAAACATGCCTTTAACAGCGCTGACATTTATCAGCACTAGAAAAATGCACTGATAAAGTCCATCTTTATCAGTGATAAAATAAGCACTACTAAAGGTTACCCATTATTAGTGATTTATTTTTATCACTGATAAAGGTCCACAATAAAATTAAATAATTAAAAAAATAAAATAAAAAATAATAATTTCATTAATTAAATATTTATTGTTAAAAAAGAATACATTAAATTATGCATATATATAAATTTTAAAAATTAATAAATGGTATATATTAAATATATAGATATGTAAAATGAATAAAAAATAATAATTACACAAATAAAAGTTTAAAATGAGTAAATTAAGAAAAATATTAAACATTTTACAAAATTAAATAATTGTTTCTAAAAATAAATAAATTTAATATATGTATATATATTACAAATATTAATAAATAGTATATATTAAATATAGATATATAAAATGAATAATTGTAATAATTAAACAAAAAAAATCAAAAATTCAAAAATTATTTAAAATTTTATTACTGAAATAATGATTAATAAAAATGAATAAGTATAATACATATATATTTAATAAATAGTAATAAATAATATATATTAAATATAAATATATATAAAATGAACAAAATGTTAATTAAAAACATATTAATGTCTTATTCATTTTTAATGTTGGTTGATTTTTTTAATTTAATATATATTAAATATTGTCTGTTACATTGATTTCACATACATATATATATATTATTAATACATTTTTATATACAAACATACACAAAAATATATTTACGCAATATATAGAAACACATACACCTAATATTTATGTAATTTATTCAAATTTTAGTACATTTTAAAATTTCGTAATAAGATGATATATTTAATATATTATGTTTTTAATCGATCAATTTTATTTAATTATTTTTAATACTATTACAGTTATGGTATTCATTTTTAATATTTTTTATTTTTATTTTATTTTTGAATTTGATTATTTTCTATTATTTATTTATATATATTTGTTTACTGTGTTTTAGTATTTTCAATATTTATTTATCTTTACTTCAATATATATATATATCCATATTTTTTAATAATTTATATTTAATTAATAAAACATATCCATTTTTTCAATATTTTTTAAGTGTACTCAAATTGAATTATTCAATTTCACTCATTTTTAAAATGCATGTATTTAAATTATAAGTCCACTAATAATGTTAAAAATATATTAGTAAATAAATATTTATAAATAAATATATTTATAAATTTATATGTACTAAATTTATAAATTTATATATTTATAATTATTATTTTTTAAATAAGTATGTATATAATTATAAATAAATAATTATATATATATATATAATTATAAAATTATAATATAAATATTTAAAAAATTATAATTTAAAATCCTTTGTTAGCGCTGATAAAGCTCGAGCATTATCAACGCTCAAAAAGTGATGATAAATATCCCTTTTATTAGCACATATCAATTTAACACTGATAAAATGGATCTTTATCGGTACTTTTTTGAAACCACTGTTAAAAGTGTCCCCAATCTATTTAAAATAACCCAAACTGTGACTCAATCAGTCATGATTCGTAAGATCTCATGGAACTCCTCTGCTTCTTATGTGCCTACTCTTCGTTCCCTCAGACGAATCAAGGATTGAATCTAATGTGTGTTATTTTCTACTTTTCCTCTATCATTATTGGATTTTTTGGGTTCCTCCTTTTGAATTTTTGCATTGTTCTTAACCATGAAAAACCATACATCACATCTCCTTTGCACCGAAATATAACAAGTGGTTTTATTTCATATTTTCCTCAATAGACAATGTTTTCAAAGAAAGATAAGGTTTTTTTCATATGGTAAGGTCGGTCAACATATGTGTATGGGCCTGTATGAATAAATAAAATAGATTTTTCACCACATGCTACTGCAAAGGTAATTTTATTTATATCCCTTATCATTTACACAAGAATTTAGTGATCGAGAAGTGTGTTTGAGGTGATGTGTTTACCGAAATTGGGAACTATTTGGTTATACTAGGTCAAAAATGTTACAAAATGGAATGAGAGTGAAAATAGGGATATTGGTATTGATTATATCCAAAAGAAAAAAAAATCCTGACATAATAAGTAAATCATAAATATGTCTGGATAGCTTAATTATGTTGGATACTTGAGTTTCCATATGAATTCTAGGTTGTTTTTTTCCTTGTCCCATCTTCTCAAGTTTCATTCCTCTTATTTTAGAGTTGATAGGTAGGAATCAGTAAGAATATATGAAATTTTAGGTTCTTATGTGTCTTTTTTTATTTTTTTTCTAGAATCAATTATAAATTTATATTAATAGAAACATGAATAATAAATAAATAGTGTATTCTTATTTACTTATTAGGGATGATTAGGTTTATATAACTTATTAATTCATTGAGTTTATTTAGTAACACCCTTTATCGATATTATCAGTTAGTTGTTTCATACTTATATTTAAAATAATGCTTCTAACATCTTTTAAATTATATTTAAAGTATGGAAATACTTATTAAAAATGAAATGAATGAGAGAGAGGGATAGGGGGTTCATATTTATTATAGATTATGTTGTGCCTATTTTTGAAATATTATTATTTTTTGGAAGGGGGAAATTATGTGAATCTCTACATTAATATAGACTATGTCACCACTCTAACCCTTATATCTCTATAGGAAGGAGCCAATGAATATACTTTGTATGTTATAACTTATATTGAACCTCATGTGTGTAGAGCTAATTGTATATCTACTTCAATCTATGTGGTATAATTTTCAATGATGGGAACATATAGTGTATATAGTTCCTCTACGATTTTATGGTAAGATATCATAATAAAAAATTTAGTATTTCATTGAATATATTCATTTCATATATAAGAGTAAAACAATTCTAGATCAATAATGGGCATTAGATGAAAACTTCAACCTTTAAAGGGAAGTATGTTATTAGAGGGATCTTATAGTAGATTAATAAAATATCCAAAATTGGAAGGTGAGGAACCCTTGAGTAGACAAAAGTGATGTAAAATGTAGGTTCAGTGAGATTCAATTCTTCAATACCATTAGAGTATAGTTATTTCAATTCCTCTTCAATTTAGGATACTTTTTTAGTGATACCATTTGTGTAGGTTCCTAGGACACTTTAATCCTTATTTCCTATTTGATGTGAAACATTTATATCGATGTGGTTAGTTGGGGAACCTCCAATGGTCCTTTTGAGATATTCCTTCTAGGTAGGGTCATTAGATATTATTGGTAGATTATTTATGACTAAGTAGTCTATTTATGATGCTATATAGGGTTTTTCTATAGCGATAGATACAAACCTAGTATATTATACTCTTGTTGATGGTCTTAGGACACAGAAGCTACCTATTCTTTATTTAAGAGTGTCTTATATTTCATCTAGGATTGGGATTATAACTTATTCATAATTATATTAACATAAATATTTTCTATAAGTAAACATATAGAAAAAGAGCAATTAGTGTCAATTTTATTTATGAGTATCTTATATATGTATCTCTCTCCTTTACCAATACCTAGACAATGCCACCCCAACTCTATAAACTCATTTCAAATTCATATGAGACCACTTTGAACTAAATCTCTATCACGACCCGTCCCCCGGGGCCCGTATCGTGACTACCCCAAGCCCACCTTCCATAGGCCAGGGGCTGGCGTCTAGCACCAAAGGCGTAATTCCATAAAAACTGGGAAGGCATTGCCTTTATAAAACGTAACACACACAACCAGAGTACGAGAGGAAGAAAACACTATGTAAAGAAGTATAAAAAGTGTTATAAAAGTGCAAAGGGGTTAGAAATACAAGACCAACAGAAAGGTACATCTATAACTGAAAGAAAGTACAACTGAAAGACCAATAGCTGGAAGGTGACTAGCAACTCCTGGATCGTCCACCACGGATCCTACCTGAAGGGTAGGTACAGATATCCTCCTCATCACTCTGCGTCTATCGGTCCGCTCCATGTGACATCACACTGAGTATCCACCTCTGGGTACCATCCAGTCCTCGTACACTCTTCCTTGGTCAGCACTGTCTGTCCTCTGCATCCAACACAACAAGGTGCGGCCATAGCCCGTGCAGGGGTGAGTATAACGATACTTAGTAGAGACCCCGAGACCCTCAAGGTCTCACTACATCCAAAAATGATAAACCACAAGGAAACATTTCAACAGCTAAATTTTACTTAGGTATATGCACATACATATACCTAAGTTATCAAGTAACCAATCTCTATCATGAGGTAAACACAAAGGTCATTGACTCAGCTCAAACCAAGATTTTCTTTAACAAAACCACAACTACTGGAGAACTCCTCCTTTTTCTAGTACAGTGTCCCTGTCGTGACTCTGAGGCACTACTCACTAACCTTAGACTGCTGAGGTACTCCTCCTGTCGAGTACCGCGGGTCTGCTTCCAAACTGGGTGCTCCTCTATTGTGGGTCTGCCGGCAAACTGGGCGCTCCCCCTAATAGACGTCAGAGGTACTCATCCTGTCGAGTACCAAGGGTCTACTACCAAACCAGGCACTCCATCCTCCATGGTTCTTCTTCCAAACTGGGTGCTCCGTCCACTGGGCTAGTCGAATCACTCTGAGTCGAAACGGTCAAGCAGTCGTTAGGTCTACAACTACTAGGTCTCCGCACTCTGTCTGCTCGTCTATGGGAGGATCCGCTCCACGAGCTACTGGTCGATACTCCAAGTGTCAAGAAGTCTCATTTAGAAGAATCACAAAGGACTGCCTCGTCATATTGGTCTCAACTCAACAGACAGAGCGTCAATCGGACGCTCGGTCTGTGAGTCATTAGACTTTTTGTCCCGGGGCCCTGGTTGGTTTCGTGTACGAACCAACCTGACCATATCACAACTATACCCTGAATTCTCATGGGGTATTTTTGAATGGAAATATTCTCAAAGAGATTACCAGTGCTGCTGATGGTTCTTCAAACGGACGTCTGATGCCAAAGATATGGCCAATGCAAGCAAAGGGTCAAAAGTGGGAACGGGTCTGGTTCGACCCGGTCGGACCGACTCGGCCCAATTCAGTCAGGGTCGACCCGGTCTGGGTCTACCCGGTCAGACATGCTGGGTCTAACCCAGCCCTTTGGGCAGTTTAGCCCGATGAGTTTTTCCTAGTCTGCTGGGCCCGGCCCAGCGGACTGCGTGGACAATTCGGGACGAAGTCGCCATGTGGGAGATTCGGCCCGAAGGCCATTGGCAGGTCTGGTTGGCACCACGAGGGGCGCGGCTCGGACGGTTATGCCCGAGAGGCCAACGGCGAGCCGCGTGGGGCGCGGGCAGGCTACAGGTGGACCGGGAAGGGCGTGGGGTGCTACGGGCAGCCGGCCAGGCGCCGGGCAGATGGCTCGCGACGCTAGGCAGGTGCTGAGAGGGCACGGGTAGGTGGATGGGGCACCAGGGGGCGCTGGGTAGGCGGCCTGGGTGCCGGGCAGGTGCGGAGCGTGCAGAAAGCACACGGGTAGGTGGGTCGGGCGCCGCCTGACCGGCGCCGGGGTTCGCAGAGGTCACGGGAAGGGAGAACTCTATTTTCCATCTTCATCTTCATCGCCACATTTCCATGCTGATTTTACGTCATCGTCGATCCATTTTTCAAAACCCATAAAGGTTGTGGAGGGGCCGGGCCATGTCCGTGCGGCCCGAACCCTCCACATTAGAACAATAGCAAGTAGATCAAGAAGTTTATTTAACGATAGATGATTAAGCGTTAAACAACCTAAAACACATCCCTACCTCTTTAATTGTCGGGTATTTGTTCGTCATGGGGGAAGACAGTGTTGTCTTCGTTCATTGTATGCTTCCACTTCCGAGCTCGTGGGTCGGTCCATTGACGACGAAGAAGAAGGAAGAAGGGTCGTCGGAGAGGTCCCACGTTAGAATGGGGTTCCGAGGAATTAACATCGTCGGTGGCGTCTTCGTGTTCTTTGTTGGAGAAGATAAGTTTCTATAAGTGTTGGGTGTCACGATACATTACTAGCACTTCGTTTCTTGGTGAAGTCGTCCCAAAACCTTCTCCCAAGCTCCATATATATAGGAGAGGGGGAGATGTATGTAACCATCGGGGAATTTATGATGGTTCAATTATTAGGAGCCTTCCTAAATTCCAACGAAGTGGTTACTTAATTAAAAAGGGGGATCGGGAAAATTAAATTGCATTGGCACAATTTAAGAGGTGAGTTGGCACAGTAAAAAGGGGAGGATTCCAAGAAGTTTCCCCCACCTATCCTTCATAAAAAAAAGACACGAATTGATTTTATGTTGACACATAAAATTAATTGACAACAATTAATTTTTATGTTGACACAGAAAATTAATTGAGAGCAATTAATTTCACATCGACACATAAAATTAATTGACAGCAATTAATTTCTCATCGACACATAAAATTAATTGATGGGGGGTTTAGAGGTTTCTTCTCCCTCTCCATTAAATGGGGGTTTAAGCCACGTGTGGACCCCACGTCATAACATCTCGTGGGACTTTATGCTACTCGGGTGGTCCCCACCCCAATTATCCTCCCATTGGAGGTTAGGGTGTGGCGGTCCCACCACCAACTCCCAAGTGGACATTTTAACCAACTAACCACACACACAACACATGACAGCTTAAAAATAAAATAAAGTGTTGTACTTTATTTTATTATTATTTTCTTTAATAAAAAGCCAAAAACTAACTTCCAAACTTGTCAGAACTCAACTACGGTGAAGGTCTCACTAAGAAATTACCGACGCTGCGAGTTTAACGGTGCCCTCAGATTCAATTCCAATCACTGGTTCAAAAGATATAAAATCCCAAATGTACGTTTACTGAACATACTCGAAAAAAATTCGGAAAATTATTATCAATCACCCTCGACTCGCATCGGTCGAGGTTAGGCTCTACCTAGGTGAAACATGCCCTGAAAAACCCAACGGTACTCTAGGATTTTTAATCAGACTCACCGTTTAGAAGTTATGAATTTTACAATAAAATAATTGTAACTTAATTATTTTATTTGCGACCAAAAACTAACTTTTTATGCTAGCCTGCACTGGCCAAAGTTAGTATCTTCTTAAAAAAAATCATGCACTCACGAGTTCATCGGTGGTCTCGTATTTTTAATATGAGCTACTGTTTGTGAGTTATAAGCATTTGAAAAATAAAATAATTTATTTAATTATTTTATTTACGGTTATGCCATTTTTTGGGGTTTTTCACAGGAGGCTCGCAATGACTAAAATTAAGCCACGCCTAGGGTAAAACCGCCATCCTGAGCGCAACGGTGCCCTTATATTTCTGGCTCGAGTAACTATTTAAGAGTTATTCCACTTTTTCAGAAAAACAGCTTACACGCGTTAATTTAAGCTTAACAAAACTTCGACGGATCATTCCGGGCACTCCGGTCCTCGGAATCAGGCGCCGTTAGAAACTGCGAACTTGTAAAATTCCAAAGAATTTATGAAAAAAAAAATTCTTTGAAATTTTAGGGTCTTTAAAATCTCCATCCGTTGTTGTGAAAGAAGAATATAACACATAATAGTCATAAGAAACATAAATACATTTTCATAAAAAAGGACCACAGGTTTCATAAAATAAGGTTGTGTAAATAAGGATTCATTTTGGTAAGTTAAATATAAAAAACAATACACTAAACTAATAAAAGTCCAAAATTTCTTGCATCTTGCATGAAAATGGTTACTACTTTAAGCAGAGATATAATATATCAATACTACAGTACAACTAACCTTCATTACCTTTATATAATCCATCCTGAGATGCTTAATTTCCTTCCATCTCTTGATGATGGATTTGACTCCCTCATTCAAAATAGGCTTCCTCTCATCATTTTGGTTCTAAAGATCCTTGATGACATACCTCCCGCATAGATTTTATTCATTAATCTCTATTAAATACACTTACATGGATTTGAATACTGCATCTCCCAACTCATCATTCAACTCTTTTATCCTCTTCTCCTCCCCATTTACTAGTTCCTAGGAATATAAAAATTTGACAATGAAAATTTAATCAAAACATAATGAATGAATTTTTTTGGTTTATGGATATGCATTTTCTTATACAACTCACTCAGTTACTTTTTACAACACTTCATCAAGAATTACTTTTATTTTGAGTGTGGTCACATTGGATCCTATTAGAACTCCATAGTTAAGAATAATTAGATGAAAATACTACTACGATGAGTCATCTAATCTCCCTCTTATATGTATTCCTCACACAATGAGAAGAGATCACCAGTCCTATTTTTATCTTTATCTTTAGGATATGTTCTCTTGGTATCTTGGAGAATTGTCTAGCTGTAAAGCTCTCCCATTTTTCTTACATCACTACTGCAACAATTTTGTGTGACCTCCAAGACCTACCAAAAAAAGAAAAATTTAAGAGTAAGTGGAAAAAAAATAATTTTTTGTGTGTGGAAATAAATGATTGTGAGTAGAAGTTATGTGGATTTTAATGTTCATTCCTCCATTTTTTCAATGTAATATGTTAGAATACATAATTAAAATTATATTTAAGTTATTTTTTAACCTCATTGGAAACTCAAATTTCATATTCTGAATAGTTATTATTGAATTGTTTTGCTTGAGACTCATCCCATACCTCTTCTATGTTTCTTGAACTAATCTAATAAGTATCCATCCAAAATAATCACCAGTACATGGTATGGGATGAATTTTTTCTAGAATAGTTCAAGAAACATATATGGATGTCCACAAAATATGTGAGATAAATATCAAACCAAAACTAAAATAATAAATTTTTGGGAGGTATGTCATCAAATAACTTTGGAACCACAATGATGGGAAGAACTCTAGTTTGAAAGAGGGAGTTGAATCCATCATCATGAGATAGAAGACAATCAAAATATGAATATGGATTAAATAAAGGTAGTGATGGTTATTTGTACTGGAGTATTGAATTATTATATCTCTTTTTAATATAGTAACAATTTTCTTACAAGATGCATGAAAATGTGTACTTTTATGCATGGAGTGTATTGTACTATTGTTATTAAGGAAAAATTAAATGTTTAACTACTCATAAAAAAAATTCCTTCTACACGTGATGATGTTACCAATCCTGAGGAAGAATATACTATTGATGATAAAACTTCAAAATTATTATGGAATCAACAACATGTTGAGGAAAAAAATAACAATGACATAGCATCACAGTGGTGAATAAAATTGTCAAGGAAATAATTCAGGGTATAAAATTTGAGGTTGGTTGGAATCAACGTGGCCAACCTATTAACCCCAACAAGTAAATGTTCATTAGTTATCTTGGGGTCACAATGAGGACGAATGTTCTGATTGATATTGTTTTGCAGTGCTACGTCCAACCTATAATGATGGAAATCCTTTGGAAAGATAAAATTGTAATGTTACAATATACTTTCTCTATTTTACGAAAAAATTATATAATGAAATATTGATTTAATTTTCATTATTCCTTGAAGGATTTTTTTATTTTAGAATATTTCTATAAGAAATTTGTATTAATGGCCGTAGGAAACGATCATAGGACCTTTCAGACTCTTATTACGAAGTAATATCTTAGGGAAGCTGAGGGGAAATAAAATACCACCCACCACTTAGTTATAAACACATTATAAAGAAGAAAACATGGAATAATTTCATCAATCATCTCAATAAGAAATCATTTCAGGTGAATTGAAGTAAATAATATATTATTTGACATTATTTATTTTATCCAACTTGATTTAAAATTGTTAATTTATGAAACATAAAAAGAGTTTTGAAAATAAAGAACATGCATCAAAACCAATGTACCCCTATCGCAAAGCAAGGATGGGGTATACTTAATTAGATAATAAATTGGTATGTAATTTAAATCAACAATAAAATTTTAAGTATGGGATATAAAACAAAATATATTCCTCTGTTTATATGTAGATTGATGACTCTAAATCTGAAGACACTTTTATACCATGTCATATGCTATAGAAGGAGGCTTGTGTAAATAATGAGGATAAATTAGTTGATAAAAACACAAAAAAATTATGGGAAGCATACGTAAGTATGACATAATGGTAATTAATTATGATTTATATCAATATTACATAAAAATATTTATTTATTTTCATATTTTTTATATGGTTTAGACATAAGAATCGGCAATGACCATACTAAAAGAAAAGCTACTTTTACTAGCTTTAAAGTAGCCTAAACAGTATGGTCATGTTAGAGGATTAGGTTTTGGAATCCATCCTTGAAAAAATATCAATAAAAAAATCACATGAAGATATGTATAATATGGTGAGATGATTTCAGACACAAACAGACTCACTGTAAGATATTATTTTGTGGTCTAGTTTGGCCGAACAATGTATAAGAAAGGAGCAAAGCGAACCGGTGGTGGAGTAAAGATCTACACATGAACCAAATTATCCCACTATATTTGAGTCTAGTCATTCCCCAAAACTGAATACCTTACCTAAGGTATTCAATTTTTTCATTACTCTTAAATCTAAATGTGAATCAAACAACTTTCGATAACTTTATATTACTAAAATTCTGCATGATATAGTTGTATGTGATTTGTATCTTTCAGCATCCACATACCATGTTGTGATGGGTAGAGTGTATAAAATCCTAGGATATTAGCTACACAATAAATACCTCCTAAAATATCACATGAGAGTGGGGATTGAGGTATCTTATGAGCTGACTACTAAGTTTCCTAATCCACTTGATGGTCCGGATATTACAACGGCTAAAGCTGTAACTATAGAATTCATATAATGTTCATATAATATTATAAAGATACATGAGGTATGTATTTAACAAATTTTTTCATATCAAAATAATGTAACTATTTATGATAAAAGTTTTGAAGTTGGGTATGATATTATAGATGGATAAAGTGGCAGGGAAACGAAAGGTTGAATCAAGAAAATCTCGAGAATCGACTAAGAAAACAAAAGGACCTGTTGTGAGTAACTTCTCCCCACCAGTTCCATAGTAACATTTGTTATCATTAAAACATCATTAAGAGACCACATTTAAAGTTAAAACTTTGTCTTACATTGAATATGAAGAAAAAAATTATGGAGATTCCTTGAAAAAGGAATTGGTTTCGACACTCTAAATGAGATTCTCAAGCATGAATGGATGGGTGTCTCAATTGTGAATACAAACATAAGGTATATTTTCAAAATATTTCTATCCAAAAAGTGAGATAATATGTTTATTAAAGTTAATAACTATTCATATTTTGTATAGACATTTATACCACAAATATATACTGGGAAGATCATGTGAATCACGATTTGGATTCATTAATACCTATATCATTTTTATACCAAAAAATACATTGAATAAGGAAGCAATTAAGAAGAAAAAATATGAGTTAATCAAATCATTTAATAAAAAAGAATCAGATGATAAACTATTTTTTAATCATACAATGCGAAGGTAAAACTATAAAATCTAATCAAATAAAATATATTTTAAAAATTTTCATTATTTAATTTTTTTTTAGGATTCACTAAATGCTAATTACATTCAATATGGACACCCCAGATATTTATTTTTTGGATCCAACACATGGATATGAAACCACCCAACCACACATGATGTTTATTTTGAATATTTAATACAATAAAATAAGAATTTTATAAATAAACTTCAAATTATATGTTCATTCTGTGTCTTAACAACAATTTTTTTATAATGGGGTGGTTTCTCAATATAGGCTAGATCATGGCATGAAGTCGATGTCTAAAGGGATAAATCCAGTGGATTAATAAAAAAGGAAACAAATTAAGGTAAATATAGAAATATTTAACTATCAAAACAATTAAAAATAATTTAATTATTTTGGTCAATGTTTCTACAGTTTCTAAAACAATATAATGAAATCGGTTATAAATATTATGTTTGTAAATTTATGAGAGAAATCATAAATCATGAAAATACCAGCATCCCCAAATAGGTAATTTCTTAAGGTGATTAAATTTTCATTAAATATATTTCATAATCATTTTTTTCTATATTTTCTTAGTTCAATCAAGATTTACCATATCATAGTTACTCAAAAGAAGAAATCAATTTTTTCAGAGATGAGTTGGTAGTGTACTTTTTGTCAGAATGTATGTCAACAAAAAATTTAGGTGATAAAACTCTTTTTTGTGATCTAGTATGAGTTATGACCTTTGAAAGATATTTGGGGTGTGAATCATTAGTGTTATAATGTTTATATATTTTTTTTATCTCCTTATAAACAAAAAGTATAATGGAGTATATAAATTTGTTTAGAAGCGTTGACCTGCAAACAATAAAACGGTTGGGAAATCAAAGAGGTGGAGGAAGATGTGGAGGTATATTCGGATGCAGAGGAAAAGGCAGAGGTAGATTCAGAGTCAGAGACTGATTTGGAGGAGGAGGCAGAGGTAAAGACCGAGGTGGAGACTAAGGAAAATGGGGATCAGAAGTGTCAGCTTGTAAACAAAAAATTGCTGGAAAATGAAGTAGAATGAGGATAATACCATGATTTTTTTAAAACAATTGTTTAAAAGTGCACGCAACACTTGTAACAAAAGATAAGATCCATTGTGTAAGTGTTTCAGGAGACTTATTGAAAAAATGTTTTTCATCCCTTGTTTAGGTGATTTTATATAGGGTATTAATCCATTTGTAAGATTATTATGTGTGGGAACCTTCAATTTTCTCCACTAGAGTTATTGAATAAACATATGTACAACTCCCAATCATCAAATAGGTTTATAATCCAACATAAATGTTTGAATAAATATGGTTTTAATCAACCACCAAAGTTAGTACATGTATAAAAGGACTATTAGAAGAAAACCAACATTTATATATTGTGGTCATTGAGGAAGGCTGGTGTCAAAGTGTTTGTTATTAGTTAAAAGTTGACATTATTATACAAAAAAGTGTCACTTTCAAAAATCTAACCAAACATGCTCGTATTATCTTGATAATTTAGTAAAAAGATTAATAATTCATGTGTGATGTGTTTAAATCAATATCATGTCAAACCCACACATGATGCCCCATGTATGATTCAAAGTGTGTGTTCCCAATTTAAAATGACATTTTAGTAAAAACACAAGTGGCATACTCAAAACTGAAGAAATGAATTTTTATTATTTTGATACTTTAGGAAAATAATCCATGAGTCATTTAGGATGTTTATGAATCATCTGCACCTCAATCTCATGTATGGTGTGACCGGTATGACTCCAAGTGCATCTTTTTATTCAAAATTGATAGTAATTTTAGTGAGAAAAAAAATGATATACTCAAAACCAAGAAAAAACATTCAAATTATTTTGGTACTTTAGTAAAATGATTCATAAGTCATTTTTGGATTATAGAAATTAATCTCACCTCAATCTGATTCACAGTGTGACTGGTATAACTCCAAGATCCCGTTATCAGTTTAAAATTAATATTTTAATACAAAAAGGATTCACTCACTAAAAACTAAAAAAATTCACTTGTATTAACTTTATAATTTAACTAAATGATTAAAAATTCATTTGTGATGTGTATGAGTCAGTCTTATGTTAGAACCATACATGATTCAACCTATATGGATTAATGTGTATGTTTCCAGTTTAAAATGACATTTTAGTAAAAAACACAAGTCGCATTCTCAAAACCAAGGAAACACATTATAATTATATTTATACTTTTGGAAAACAATCCATGAGTCATTTGGGATATGTAGTAATCAACTTCACCTCAATTTGATGCATGGTGTGACTAATATTACTCCAAGTGTGTCATTTTATTCAAAATTGACATTAATTTTAGTGAAAAAAATAACTGACATACTCAAAACCAAGAAAACACATTAGAATTGTTTTGGTACTTTAGGAAAATGATCTGTGGGTAATTTTTATGTGTAGGAATTAGACGCATGTCAATCTGATGCACGGTGTGACTTGTATGACTCTAAGTTTCTATTATTAGTTTAAAATTGTCATTTTAATACAAAAAGTGTCACTCACTAAAAACCAACAAAACACACTCAGAATATCTTGATAATTTGAGACAAATATTAATAATTTATGTTTTATGTGTATGAATTAGTCTCATGTAGAAACCAAAAATGATGCCACTTGCATGGATCAAAGTGTTTGTTTCTAGCTTAAAGTGACATTTTAGTAAAAAACACAAGTGGAGTACTGAAAACTGAGGAAAAACATTATGATTATTTTGATAATTTTTAAAAATTATCCATGAGTCGTTTAGGAAAATGTAAGAGTTAGCCTCACCTCAATCCGATGCACACTACGACCGGTATGAAACCAAGTGTGTCTTTTTATTCCAAAATGACATTAATTTTAGAGAAAAAAACAACTCGCATACTCAAAACTGAGAAAATTAATTTGGGTTGTTTTGGTACATTAGTAAAATGGTAAATAATTTATTTTTGAGATGTAGGAATTTTCATTACCTCAATCTGACATACAGTGTGACTAGTATGACTCCAAGTGTCTTTTATGAGTTTAAAATTTACATTTTAATACAAAAAAGTGTCAATCACTAAAAATAGAGAAAATGTTCTCGGATTATCTTGATAATTTGGGATAATGATCTATAATTCATTTTTTATTTTTATGAATTATTCTCATGTCAAACCCATACACGATGAAACATGTATGTCTCAAAGTGCATGTTTCTAGTTTAAAATGACATTTTAGTAAAACACCACAAGTGGCATACTAAAAACAAATAAAATTAATTTTTATGGTTTTATACTTTAAACAAAAAATCCATGAGAATTATCTTCACCTTAATCTGACACACGGTGTGACCGATTTGACTCCAAGTGCATCTTTTTTTTTCAAAATTGGTATCAATTTTAGTGAAAAATAATAATTGACTTATTCAAAACTAATCAAACACATTATTATTGTTTTGGTACTTTAGTAAAATGATATATAATTAATTTTTGATGTGTAGGAATCAACAAACCTCAATCTAATGCATGGTGTGACCGTTATGGTTCAAACCATCTGTTATCAGTTTAAAATTGACATTTTAATACAAAAAGTGTCACTCGTTGAAAACTAAAAATACATGCTCATATTGTCTTAATAATTTGGAAAAATAATTCATTTTTGAATTTTATTAATAATTATCATGTAAAAACCACACATAATTCTACCTATATGGCTCAAAGTGCATGTTTCCAGTTTAAAATGGCATTTTAGTAAAAAAACACAAGTGGTGTACTCAAAACCAATTAAATGCATTCTTATTGTTTTGATACTTTAGTAAAATAATCCATGATTCATTTGGACTATGTATAAATCATGAAAACCATAATCTAACACATGGTGTGACTGTTATGACTCCAATTGCATATTTTATTCAAAATTGACATTAATTTTAGTTAAAAAAATAATTGACATACTCAAAACTGAGAAAATTCAATTGTATTGTTTTGGTACTTTTAGAAAATGATCCATAAGTCATTTGTGACATTTAAGAATCAAATACACCTCAATATGACCCAAAGTGTGAATATTATGACTCCAAGTGAATCTTTTTATTCAAAACATACATTAATTTTAATCAAAAAAACAACTGACATACTCAGAATTGACAAAACACATTCGAATTGTTTTTTTACATTAGGAAAATGATCCATAAGTAATTTTTGATGTGTATGAATTAGCCATACCTTAATTAGAATCACGGTGTAACATGTATGACTCTAACTGTTTCTTTTTATTCAATATTTACATTAATTTTAGTAAACAGAATACTAACATAATCTAGAATAGTGTTTTTTTTGTATTTTTGTTAGAATTTTTATTTCATTTAAATTTAGTATTTATATCTTATTTTTGTAATTTTTGTTTTGTTTTTGATGATGTAGTGTGTTGTTATAACACACTTCACCAGTTTCTAGTGCTATAGTGTGTTGTAGCATCACACTATAGTTTTCATCTTTATTATCACTACTAAATGCATTAATAAAGATATCCTTTATCAATGCTTATATAAGATCCCATAAAGGAATAATTTATCGGTGATTTTTAAAGTGTCTATAAAGGTATATTTATCCTCACTTATAAAATAATGGTAAAGATAGCCTTTATCTTTTCTTGTAGAAGTGCTGATAAAGTAATACTTTATCAGTGCTTTTAGAAGCTCTGATAAAGGAATCTGTATCCACACTTCTAAAAGAACTCATAAAGGGTCTCTTTATCAGTGCAAAATAAAATCCCTGATAAATTGTGTCTTTTATCTGTAATTTTATTTATGCTGATGAAGTTAATATTTATCAGTGCTTTTCTAGCACTGATAAAAGTCTTGGCCTTTTAACTGTGTTGAGGTAGTCAACACTTTTCTAGCACTGATAAAGGGCTATTCTAGCGCAGATAAATTGAATTTTTTGTAGTAGTGTTTTTTGGTGGGAATTATAATGAAAAAATTGATGAGGATTTGGGAGATATTTTCAATAATAATTCTTTGAATTCTCAAAAAAATACTATAGGTGGAAAATAATTAATATATGAAGAAATAACACTAGCTCTGGTATGGGATTGAATTCTAAATTAGCGGAAATAAAGGAATGAAATCAATATATAAAGAACCATAATGAAAGAAAAAATCGATAAACATCAAAACCAATATATTATAGAGTGTTGTGCTCAATGTGATATGTTTGGTCACACTATGAACTTTTTACCAAATATTTAAATTCTTCAAAAAACATTAAAAAATTCCAACTTAGCAGGATATAGTCATAGGATGCAAGCTAAATATCATCTTTTTTCTAAGTAATTATAATCAAGGCTATTGGAACCATCCCAACATTTCTTCTAAATAATAGGGTATGTTTAGGAAAACCCAAGCCTCGGATTATCAAAATCAGCCTAGGATTCTATTCCAGAACCAAAATATAGATGATACCACTAATTCTCAAGAATATTTTAAGGTAATGTTTCAATAGTTGTTGGTTAAATATAATTCCCAATTGGTAATCTTTGACTCAAAAAAAGCCATAACATGATCCTAAAAGAGCTGGGAAAATGCTAAAATTAACAATCTAGAATTGGAAATGGGTCAACTAAATAGGGATATGAATTCAAGAGATAAATTCAAGCTTCCTAGTACAGATAAAATAAAGTATTGGGAAAATTTTATGGATGTGGTGATTATTATTGGTTTAAAAACTCAAGAAAAAGATATTTATGACCCTAGGAGTTCCCAAACTAAAATATAAAAAGAAACTAGAAGTCAAAAATTAGATAACACACGATCTGGAAATGAGAGACGCAGCCTCAAAAATGAAGAAAATTTCATTTTTCCATTTGAAAAACAACCAGAAAAATTCGTCAAAAATATGAACAAATGGAAAGGGAAGATTGATAAAGAATTAAGGGAAACATATTTTTTTAAAGAAAAATTCCTCCAACAACTACAAATTTATCAATGAAATTTTCCATGTTATAATTATTTTATATAGTATAAAACACATACATCACATAGATAGCCTAATAAAAAAATTATTATGAAATAAATAAGTGTTATTCATAGAAATTAAAGAGCTTATACCAATGGAATAGTAATATAACCACTATGAATAGTAATCCATCCAATATAATAGTAACCTCACCTATTAAATTATAAATAAAATTTATGAATCTTATAAATGAAAATATGATATATTTATATCTTGGAATATGTGGCTAAATGTTTTAAAAATGATAAATTAAGTGTTGATATTTTTGTTAAACGTAAACATTTATTTACAATTTTCTAATTAATGTAATTATTTAAAAGAAAAATTATTTTCATAAAATAGTTTCAGAAATTAATATTTTATTGTATTATAATTATAAAATAATTTTATAAAACCTTAATTAATTTTAAAAGGTGTCATAAAATTGGTTATTGTATTAAAATCGGTATTTTTTTAATAAATGGTGATTTTAATTAAAAATTAAAATTATTATATTTAAAAAATTATTTTCCTAAAATGGAGTCCAATTTTTAAATGTACAGATCAAAAAAATGTTAGGTTTAATTTTGGTATTTTAATAAAATAATTGAATTTTTAGTGAATAGTGAAATACTATATTTTATGGTATTTAATAAATGCATAAATTATTGAGCCATGGATGATGTATGGATGAGGTAAGAACCCATTATTTTGAAATCACATGCTCTATTTACTATACATAGTCACAGGAGTTATCATTATTGATAGTCTTGAGCCAAAAATAATAAACAAATGAATAAAATAATCAGAAAATACCCCTCTCTTCCCCTATAAATACCACCCCTCACCACCTCTTATCCTCACACCTTATAAATTTGGATAATTTTTATATTCTACCAAATTCCTCTCCCAAACCACTTCCTCGCATTTTTTTCTTTCTGGTCTGACCAAAATACCAATTCCAAGTGCCTTAAGGAGGTTCTCAAGGAGACGACACTCAAGAGGTAAAATCCTCCACCTTTATCTTTTAAATTTTTTCTTTCTTCTACCTCATTATACCCTCCTATATCCAAATTGAAATGATAACTAAAGTATCATACATATAATGAAATTTTATTATGTTAATAAAATATCCTTTATCAAATATCTTCTCCTATTATTTTTTTCTAAAAATGAAAACTTCATTTGTGGGGTGTTGATTCCCTACCTTTATGGATGATGAGTTTTCATTTTTCATTATCGCCTTCAATGTTGGTCATAAAAAAAATTATTGTGTTTAATACATATTTAAAAATTTATATTATATCTTATTTCATGTTCTGTAACTAAAATATATACATAATATTAAATGTTAAAACAAAACTAGCTCATGATGATAGAAAAATGCCAAAATAAACTAATCATTTACATTTATGTTTTATCAAACGATTCATTCTCATATCTAAAAACAAAATGATATATGGTAAAATTTAAAATTATGTAAATGTATTAATATAACATCATTCTAATTCTATATTTTTTCTCCCATTTTAAAAGAACACCCATAATTAAATTCAAGGGAACCGATCATAAAATCATGAGATGAAGGCTCCCAAAATGATGAAATTGAATATTATAACTCATAAAAATCAATAAATGAACATAATAAAATTATAATAAATAAAATATATCAATAAAATGTTCTGAATTAATTAATTAATGGATCTAATTTGATTATCTAAGATATTATGTGCAAGTGCAGAACACTTTCAGACATAAGGTAAGGGATTCTCTCTGAACGTCCATTTTTTCCTTCAAGTTATACTTTCTCTCTATTTACCACAATTTAATTCTCAATTATTATTATGTAATTATCCTAAATTATGTTTTAATGTTCCAAACATATTTACCCATCTCAATTATTGTTATTTTTATGTGTAAATACATGTTTTTTAAGGTTCCCTTTTCAATTCCATTTGATAAGAAAACTCGATTAAAGGGAACTTCCCAATTTCCTACCTATTTTCAATTAAAATCCATAATATATTTTAATACACCAATATTTTTCTAAAATCACTCTTTTTATAATGAAAAACTATCTTTGTTATTTTTTATTTTTTTGCAAAAAATTATTTTTTTGTCCACTCTGAAGGCTCTTTAATATTTCCCTTAAACCGCACTAAAGTGGATCATTTATAATGTTTTTTAAACACTATTTTTTAATTTTTTTCAACTAATTTGGATATAATTTATCCTAATTTATACATATTTTCCTTTATTAAATTCCATTTATGATTTAAATTCATTATTTCATGGAAACATTTAGGATACGCCCATTTTTTATGCCTTGTGACATGATTATGATACACATTTCTTTCCATGGGTAACCCTTATGTTTTTTCCTTATAATTGATTCTTCATGTGGCACACATATGTATGAAAATGTTTTGATGGGTTCACCTAGATTTCACTCCAATTCATTGGGTAATTTTTAGTCTCATGAGACATCATATAGCGATAGGGAGTAAACCTAATTCTTTTATATGACTTTGTCCACCATGTGATATAGTATTGGCAGTTAACCTTGAATCATGTTTATGTAATGTTATAGGATTCTTCCACATTCATATGTTTATATGATTACATGGTCTCATCTTATATATTTTAGTCTTCCATATGTTTATTTTTTCCCCATTTCTTTTTATTTCATCATATTATGCCTTCTAACCCATATGTTATGCTTTATTTCTATTTATATTACCTTACTAGGATTTTTTGCTCATCCCTTTTGTCTATGTATTCCCCAGGTTATCCTATGAAGATGTAGGATCTCAAAGGAAGTTATAAGATCTTTATGTATGATTAATATAATGTTGTTTTATTCTAGATCTATGTTTTTAGTTTTATGTACTTAATATTTCAAATAAATAAGACTTTACGATCCTTGGTTTATATTTAATGGTTAATTATGTTTAAAATCATGTAATAGTATGTGTAAAAGTCTAAGGTCATTACATTTTTTATCAGATAATGGTCTAGTTAATTTTGGAGATTTGGACTATAAAAATTTAGTAAGAAACCTAGGGATAATTCTATCAACATGGATAACCTATATTGAAACTTAAGGAATCACAACTTAGGATATACTTTTCATTTGAATTTTTATCCTTTATTTTTTCCTTTTTATATGTTTATTAGATAACTATTAAATCCTCCTTATTGTACTTTATTTTTCTTAATTAATAACTAGAAATATGATAACTCTTTCCAATAATAAATTTGATAGTTAATATGATGATTTCCCTGACGAAATACTAAATATGATAGGAATAGGAGATCAAAACTTCATGATAGTACTTTCTCAATTGGCTCAAGTTATGAATAATAACTTGAATCATGTGAAACTACCTCCTTATCCTAATAAATAGAAAGTTGTGGTCAAATCATTTATATGTCAAAGGCATTATATCTTTAGTGTATTTTCTAATAACCTTATCATAGAACAATGAATTAACTTCATTTAGGAGATATTCTCTATCCTCTAGTAATCAGAAGAAGGAAAAGTTATGATAGAAGTTTATCATTTTAAAGGGGAATATAATATGTGGTATTCACTGATAAAAAATAGAATGTCTAAGGAAAAAATTGATTACATGGAATGATAATCGTTCAAGAAAATATTTTTTTAATAAATATTTTCCCCGAAAACTCCATATTAAGATAGAAATAAAGTTCCTCAGACTAAAGAAAAAGGAAGACAATTCTATTAGGCCGTACAAGGAAAACTTCACAAGGATTTCATGATACAGATCTAGCTTTTTCATGAACAATGAAATCAAGGTGGATCACTTCTCTAGTTGACTAAATATGAGTATATTGTAATTCAAGACATTGAATGCTAGGAGGATATTTTCCATTATAACCTTAAGGTTCAAATAGAGATCAGAGACTCTCAGTGGTATCATGGGATCAGAGATAAAAATTGTAAAATAGAGTTTAATATGGGAGGACCAATAGATAAATCACATGATGGAAATAAAACCCAACATCCCGTGTGTCAAAAGTTTGGGAAAAAGAATCATGGAAACTACCTAAGGGGAAACAGGAGATGCTTCAAATGTGAAAGAGAGGGGAATCAGACTAGTTATTATCGAAGTGATATGAAGA
Organism: Viscum album; assembly: GCA_963277665.1. NCBI lineage: Eukaryota > Viridiplantae > Streptophyta > Magnoliopsida > Santalales > Viscaceae > Viscum > Viscum album. The sequence goes on along the minus strand of OY728161.1, from coordinate 1,046,636,880 downwards.
AAATCACAAATATGGAAGAAGAATGGATTGTTCAGAAAGACACTTTGCCTATAGTTTAGTGTTTAAACTGCAAGGAACATGGTAATTATGTAATACAATGACCTATGCCAAGGGATGTCAGAGGAAATCAATAACAAGAACCTCCAAGACAACAAGGGAATAAGCTATCACTACTTATGAGGTGGATCCCAACAATTATGCGTTGATAGTTATTCTATTTATTCATTTATGAATATAGAATGTACTATTTATTCTTATTCTACATATTCTTTCATATATTGTATGTTTTGTACAATTATATAAACACCAAATCAAAATATAGAGGTTGAATTATCTTTGAGAATATAAAATGGGGAAATTATTACATCCAAAGTATATAACTCCCTACCACATATATATTACTTGTTTCATCATCTATGTGGGGCCAATTATTTCTCTAAGGTGGAACTTCGGTCAGGATATCGCCAGTTAAAGGTGAGGAAGGAAGATATTCCCAAGGCCGCCTTTAGAATAAGGAATGGACACTATGAGTTCATAGTGATGCCTTTTGAACTCACTAATTATCTATAAATATTCATGGACTTAATGAATATAGTATTTATATATTTTCTCAAAAAATTGTGGAATACTTTATCGATGATATTATGATATACTCCAAGAGCAAGGAGGAACATGAGAAGTATTTGAATACTGTTCTAAAGACATTTAAAAGGGATAAAATTTATGAAAAGTGCAGAAAATGCAAGTTATGGATAGAGAAAGTATCATTCTTGTGTAATGTTATCACAAACAAAGAAATATCTATGGACCATTCCAAGACAAAGGTAATTGAAGATTGGCCTAGGAAAACATCTGTAATGGAGATTCATAGTTTTCTTGGTCTATCTAGGTATTTCCAATGATTTGTGAAGACTTGTCATGATTTTCAAACACATTATCCAATCTGAATTATAAGGGAGAAAAAATTTTCTGGACCATTGAATGTGAATATTGATTCAAAGATTTGAAAATAGTCTTATCACTGCACTGGTACTCACACAACCTATAAGTGAGGAACTATTTGTTTTATATAGTGATAATTAAAATAAGGTATTAGGTATTATAATAAATAAAAATGATAAATTGATATCCTATTCCCCAAGGTAGTTGAAATTTCATGATAAAAACTATCCCACACATGATCTGGAGTTGGAAGGTATGATCTTTGCATTGAAAATATGGTGGCATTATATCTATGGGGAGAAGTATGAGATATATACTGATCATAATAGCATAAAAAATATATTCACATAGAAGTAGAATAATATGAACGACATAATATGTTTATAGATAAATAATAATTATGACTACCTAGTCCACTACCATCCTGTTGAAGCAAATATTGTGGAAAATTCTCTAAGTAGAGAAGATCCTGCAACTTCATCAATGATGATAATTGAGAAAGATCAAATATTCTTATACTAAAAAGGATCTAAATGGGAATCATTAAAGAGAAAACATAATCAATAATTTCTCAAATTAATGATCAACCATCCCTTATTGAGAAAATAAAGGATGCTCAAAGTAATGATGAAGAAATTTAGAAAAAGGTGGAAGCTGTTAGAAATGAGAAATACTCAAAGTTCAAAATTGATAATGAAGGAGATGTAAGATTTGGTTAATGAATATTTTTACCATCCAATACATATATAAAGAAATATCTACTGAATAAATCACATAGCTCAACCTTCTTTATCCACATAGGGAGCACAAAATGCATTGAGATGTCACACTCGGTTTTGTTCTTTTCATGTCATGGTTTTGATCCGGTTCATTGAAAATAAAAATCCTTTTCTTGGTTGTTGGGTGAGATTAATTTTGAGTTTTGAAATACCATATAAGTACAATCACTCTAATTTGGGTTCCCCATTTCTTGTTTAGGAGTTTTTGGAGAAAGGGTGGTTACTTCATTATTTGGGCTAACCGTGAGCCCAATTCTAGTTTTAAAAACCAAATTTTTTTATTTTATAAAATCATTGTTTTTCAACATTTTTCACCCATTAAACTTTATAAATTTCCTCAAATGACATATCAAAACCTCCATATCATTTTTGACCCCTTATTAATTCATAATCATGGTGAATTTGGGTTATTTATTTAGGTATTGGGCCAGCCCGTGGGCCCATTTCCATTTTCAAAGAAATAATTTGTTACTTTTATATATTTTTCATTATTTAATATCATTCAGTGATTATACCTCCAAATAGATTCCAAAATACCCATACTCACCCCAATTATCTAGTTTACCTATTTGGATCTCATTTGAATTGAATATTAGGGCGAAAGTTCTCATGTTTCCTCAAATATTATATAATTGTGAAGGTAAATTGTTTCATACATAAATCATTCAATTCGTGCTCTTTTCCCCTCAAATAATCTTTAACTGGTTCTTACAGAACATAGGATCCTCTCCAAGAAGTTACAAGCCATTCAAATATCTCTATGGGTGCATATTTAATGTAATATGAAGAGTTTTCTAGTTTAAAAGGTGAGATTCCTTCTCCTTTCTCCACCCTCTTCTTCCTCCTTTCATTATTTCTTGGTTTTATAATATTACCCAGTCATGATCTACCAAGGGTTATGTTAACCCATGATTTTTTATGAGGTTTTAGTTCTTTTGGGTATGGTCGTCATTAGTTTAGGGTTTTTAAACCCTCGGATGGTGATATTAGGTGTGTGTTTCCATTACACCAAGGATTTGAGGTAGAATATCCCTTTCACATGCCTTTATCATTTAAGTTTCATCACATTATTATTATTTTCATCTAATATATATGTTTATTATTATTTTTCATCCTTTGAATAATTTTCTTGGTGTGAAAAATGGTTGTTTAATCCTTGTTTTGTGAAAGGTAGTGTTGTTTTGTCATAAAAGTGCACACCAAGTGTTTGTTTAAATGTTCCACTATCTTTCACAACTATTTTGTGAGGTTTAGAAAATAGTTTATGGTATTTTGAATATGATACAGTATCTTGTATAAAATATGGAATGCAATTGGTGTTTTATTTCTTATTAAGTGCTTAAAATAAGTTGTTTTTTTAAAATGGAATGTCATGTGTTCGATAAATTTCCCAGTGGTATTTTATGTGTTAAGTTTGATTTAAAAATTATTTGTTTGTATTTATAAATGCATTGGAAGAATGAAAATAGTATTTTTGGGTCCTTATATTGTCACGAACCAGGCCGGGTCACCATCCAACCCGGCGCCCGACTCGGTCCGCGGCAAGGCCCGAAGGGCGTTCCCGATCCCCACGGGTTGGCACAAGTGCCCGGGTACAAAGAGTAACAAGTGGGAACATTTTACCCGAAATAAAAGACAGAAAAACAACCAGCAAGATAAATAAACTGAAACTAGAAGTAGAAAACCAAACACGCCTTTAAACTATAAAAAGGTTTAAAGTCTACATCCCGAACCAAAAACAAAAATAAAATAAAATATGACAGCGGAAACTAAAACTCTTACTCAAACCTCCAAGAAACATGAGGGGTGTCGCATCCAATCATCACAAACGTTCACCTACATGAGATGACCATCAACGACTAACCACCATCGTTGAGCACGATGTCACAACCTGGAAAGCAGAAGAAACAAAATCTACATACACCCAAGGGTGTATGTAGGGTGTGAGCCAAAATCCTAGTAGGATTCCACCGAGAAAAGGTTCCATGCATAATTATTAAGAGACAAATACATTTTCAATTTAACAGAATAAAGATAAATAAGTGTTTAAATACTTTTAATGAAAACGTTTTTTTTAGCAGAAACTTCTCAAAAAGGAAAACAACTTAAATTAACTTACACACACACGCACACACACGCACACACACGCACACACGCACACACGTACACATGCCCACACACGCATGAACACACACAGACACATGCACACACGTACACACGCACACACACTTTTCTTGGTAACCCCAACGTCACACCGTGTGCCGATGGTGAGTAGAAAGCCGAGGAAGAGAACAATACATGGGAGACCCTAAAGATACTAGCAAGAAGTGGGACCCTAGAACCATGCATCTCAGTGAACCATATCATACATTTCCCGTGCACGAGCCACCGGTAGAGAAACACCTCCTACCATAATTGTCTCTATTCATCATCAAAAGTTTAGTTAGTGTTGTATGCGTCAATCCCGCTAAGTGAAACTGGGCCGATGCCACTCCTGTATCACTAGCACGCTAGTCTAGTCCGCCCACCTAGTACCCACGCATCCCGTTTGTTCTCAAGTAATTCAAAGTTCATGCCACAAGTCATAATAATACACTCAATCCAAGCAAGTCATCACGTACACCAAAAACCACCATTTGCACACACAAAATCCATTTGAAATAATACGCACACTAAAAAGTTTCAAAACTAAATCTGCATTTCTTACACAACCAATTAAAACAACTTGCATCCTTAATAACTATTTAATAAAACATTTAAGATTTTTAATAAACAAATTTTTGAAGAGAAGGGCATGAATTTACACACAAAACAAACCAAACCTTCTTTCGTAACCAACCACACACAACGCGACATTAAGAGTTCAATCCACACCACTTACACCAATTAAAAAGAGATCGTTTTGTAGTTTAACACAAGTGCTAACAACCGATGCCATAACATTTTCACTAATGGTAAATTTGGTTTTATCTAAAAAGCCATTTTAGAACCAAACACACGACGTAATATTATCGAAACATGATTTTCACCCCAAATGATATTTAATTAAAAATTTAAAAATTTATAAAACACTAAACTAGCTCAACATGGGTTTCCGGAAAATCACACTAATATCAAAAAAATACATTAATAACAAATCAATTCATGGGAGATCTCAGGAGAATTAAATAAGACCACCTTGCACCCTACAAACTAACTAAATAATATGCTGAAATAATTAAACAAGCAAATAAATTCATCATATAATAATTATGAGCGGAACCACCTACCTCGATGTCAAAACTCCAAGAATTTATTGTGAAATCTTAAAATTCTAGCACGAAACATCAACTGCGCGCCATTTGTACCGCAATGATCCTAGTGCAAGCTCAAACTCATGAATTCGAACCCAAAACCTCGAATTAAAACCCCAAAATTAGAACATAAAACTGCTGGAAAAAAGGGGAAAAAGAACGAAGAAAGACTTCACTGGGAGGTGTTCACCATATGGAGCAGGGGGTGGAGGTTCATCTCTTCTCCGGATGAAACTGGAGGGCAGCGCCTAGGATGGGTGCAACGCGGCTGGAAAAAAAAAAGAGGAGGCGCTGGACATAGGGGGGTTGCGCTGGGTTTTGTCGAACTAGGAAAAGGGGAAGGGGGCGATGCCAGCTCGGAAGAGGGTGCAACGGCATGGTGGTGTGTCACTGGACGGAGCGGGGCAGCGTGGTGGCGGTCACCTGGACGATGCAAGGGCCGGCGGATGGCTGTGGTTGTGGAAGCCGGAAGCGCAGCTACAAATTGGGGGGGGGGGGGTCGCACGCATACAGCAGAGGTGCATCGGCCTTGAGAGGCTATCAGATGGGTTGCGGGTGGGATCCTCCGGTGAGGAGAGTCCGAGGGAGAAGAAGGGATTAGGCGAGACAGGCCTGAAAAAAAAAGAGGCACTAGGGTTAATGGAGGTGTGCGACGGGAGAGAGAGGAATGGAGGAAGAGGGAAAAAAGAAAAAGGAAAGGAAAGAAATAATAATAATAATAATAAATAAAAGGGGAAGAAAAAAACAATAATAATAAAATCTAAAACCTAAAACCTTAAAGTATTTATAATTATAAATTGGTTGTAATTAAATAAAATAAAACTCAAAACAACTATAGTATTAATGATAATAATAATAATAATATTATTATTATTATTATTATTAACATCTTCAAATAGTATTATTATTATTATTATTATTAAAATTTATTTAAATTTTTATCACACATTTAATTTTTTTTCATTATTACTAATTCATTTAATTTGGTTAGTTGCACAACGGGTAGTCACACGGCACCCCCAGCGAAGTCCCACGGCTTCACAAAAAATAATAATAATAATCTCAAATATTATTATTGTTTTCATTAAGGCGATTTCTTAAATTTTATTAAAACTTCTTATTTTTTTACTTTATTTCTTTTTCATTATTAATTACATCTTATATGCCTACCTTGAACACCGAGCAGACTGTGCGATTAACTGGGCGAGGTCACACAGTGACTCGAGCGAGGCCCCGCGGCTTCGATCCTTAAGCAGGGCATGCGGTGAACCGGGTGAGGTCGCACAGCTTCGACCATGGTGTGTTGGATGCAATCAAGTCCAAAACACACATTTTTAAAAAGAATTCAAAAATTTAAGTCAGGTTTCACCCAGACTCCCCGATACAAAGAAAAAAATTTTCTAAAATAAATAACTTAAAAGAGGCGGGTGTGACAATTCTCCCCACCATAAAGCTTTCCGTCCCCGAAAAGCCACAATTAGAACCAAATCTCAAAGCAGAAAATCACACTCCCTTAAGGTTCAAATGGGATCCCCACAAACATCATGCAAAGAGAGGGGATAATAATATCGTGCTCAGAGAAAGTGACTCAAAGACAACATCAAGAGACTCATATAAATACTTTCTGATATGTGTCACCCACCCCGAAGAGCTAGAACGCCTCCAGTTGACTGATCAAAGAAGGGAACTCTCACACCCATAGAAACCAACTTCACAAGCTGAAACACCTCAAGCACTATTGAATGAAAAACACACCATTTTACTGGAACGAGAAACAAGACCAACCCACATCCAAATAATACTCCAATAACCTACCACTGAACCATCTCGAGGAACAAAACTGAATGGTCCAACATGGGAAAGCTCGATGGGTCTCCCCACCATTAAAAACTTTCTGACGCTCGAGACGAGACTAGAAAACCGACATGGGGAGGTTCGAGCGGACTCCCCGCCATTAAAGAAGAGTACAGTACAAATTCATCCTAGAGACATTTTTGTGAGACCCAATGTGGGTCTCCCCACCATTAGAACCGACATAATGGATAAAACTTTGAAAATTTCACGATGGTGACCAAACACCCCACCACAAGGGGAGGGATGGTGGGGCCCGACTACCGGGGCATCAAAAGCATGACCCAAGACAAACCAGCATTTCCACATTCCTGGATGAGCATTACTCAAATTTGAGACAGATTTACCCAACAGAATCCCATAAGGACCACTAAAGCGATTGCATCCAGTGGGACGCAACCCCCAGACTATAAGGCAATGTGACGAACATGCCTCCTCATAGCCACGGGATACCCCACGCACCCAAGCGGGTCGTTCAGAAAGGAACAATCACAGAGAACAATTTAAACCTACTTCACCTTCAATACCGACGACAGAAATAAGGTTGGGGTCCCGTACACTCTTGGGGTTCCTGACCACGCGCCAGCTTCACCTCGAGGCCTATGGTTGGAGCCCCAATGTTTGAAGCATATTCTGCCTCGCAGTCAGGTATTGAAGACTCCCGAGTAGAGCTTCTCTTCTTGGCGTCGCACGCAACCACACTGCAACCAAGACAACACCAGTAAACACAAAACAGCACGACATCCAACTGATCATACACGGAACATTCACCAACACAAGATCTGAAATGGTGCATGAACATCACCCTTTGTCACACTGGATGAGAACACGACACCAAAAACCATCATAAGAACATGACCATTGTTGTTAGAGGAACATTATATGGATAGGGACTTCAAACTGAGTCTTAAACAACATGTGATTCCTGCAATTGATCGTAGCATCCCCATGTGACTAGTTCTGCCACACTAGTGGCCTAACATAGACTCATTCTTAAACGAAACCAACAAAGGACCAAAGGTCAATTAGAATAGTGGCTCGCACTGACCACTCTAGGCTGCTTTCACCTTTTCCCCACTGGAATCACCTTCACTGTTTCCAAACAGAACATTCAAATCAATGTGGTCAAACTTCACCTTTTACAATCAAAGAGAACTCACATTGCAAGATGTCGCAAAAAATGACCCTTGCAACCGATTAAAATACTACAAAGCCCTTCAAGACTCTGGTCAACACTGAAAAATTTGGAACCGCCTTCACCCTTCCCCGCTGGATTTCCTTTTGAAATATCCAGGGGAATCCTTCAAACACGACGACGTCAAACTTCATACACAGCGACTCAGAAAACTCAAAGAGACTGAAACTCCCTTCAACTCCCCTTGCATCTGTCATTTCGTTGCGAGAGGATCCGCTTAATTGAAGGAAAAAAGGAATAGACTTAGCATTGTCACTAAAAAGGAAGAGTCCTTACTTTAGTCAACTGGATGGTCGGCCAACAGCAAACTATCTGTGGCCACACGTCATCCGCACATTAACTTTTTTTGGGGGCGTACACTAGACGAGAAGGAGAACTGTGGACCCAACCGAACTGGTCCAATGGTCAAGACATACCACAAGAGAACACCAAAGGTGCAGGGGGAAACCACTGCAAGGGCTCCCCGATGTACTTTTCAAAAGAATTAACTAGCTACATGCTTGCATACCAACTTACAAGTAAGAATTCAAACTCAGGACTCAAACCATTCAAAAAGGATTCTCGGCTCAAAACGCCTCACATCCAACCTTTCAAAAACACAAGGACACACCACACAAACACTGTTTATTTAAAACACCAAATTTTTCATTTTACAAAACTTCTTAAAAATAAGCAAAACTTGTGGGTTGCACAAACACCAATGGTGTCCCATGGGCCTCACACATGCATGTTCCCATTCCACACTAGCACCCACCTCATATCCATCCAAGCACTCATCCTCTCATGCCATTAACCATTTCCCTTTTCGTATACACTCATGCATGTGGTTTCCAATGAGAGCGCCAAGGATCAAAACCAAACCTTTCCATTTTTTTTCAAATCCAAAACATCCAACCCACACTTTTCAAACCTCACACACCATTTCATTTTCAAAGTGCTTCATTTGAAAACATTTTCCAAGACCAAAACATTTTTACTTAAAAACCAAATTTCCACGAATCCAAAACAAAGAGATGAGAAACAATACAGGAGGAAACTAGTGTCAGTGGGTGATTGGAGCATATGGTTGGCGGCCATACGCCAGTCACACCATTGGCCACAAAGAGTATTTTAGGATAGTGTCCCCGGCTCCACAAGGCTTTCCAAACCCTGTGAGCTCACTAAGACCACTGACCTTACTCCCTTTTCATTTCCCTTAGACACGATTAACCACAAGGACCAAAGACTCAGACAAACCTCAACTTACTTTGGTAACTCGAGTCCCGCCACGAGGTGTGCTGGCCAGGCACCTTACTCATAGACAGGAAGCCGAGTTCCAACAACCTTAACACCAATCTATCGTGACTCTATCCCAAAAGAAAACGACCCAAGAGAGAAAAACTTGCCGCTTTAATACCATTTTATCACGAACCAGGTCGGGTCGCCATCTGACCCGGTCCGCGGCAAGGCCCGAAGGGCGTTCCCGATCCCCACGGGCTGGCACAAGTGCCCGGGTACCAAGAGTAACATGTGGGAATGGTTTACCCGAAATAAAAGACAGAAAAAACAACCAGCAAGATAAATAAACTGAAACTGGAAGTAGACAACCAAACACGCCTTTAAACTATAAACAGGTTTGAAGTCTACATCCCGAACCAAAAACAAAAATAAAATAAAATATGATAGCGGAAACTAAAATTCTTACTCAAACCTCCAAGAAACAGGAGAGGTACGACATCCACTTGTCACAAATGTTCACATGCACGAGATGACCATCAACGACCAACCACTATCGCTGAGCACGATGTCACAACCTGGAAAGCAGGAAAAAAAAATATACATACACCCATGGATGTATGTAGGGTGTGAGCCAAAAGCCCAGTAGGATTCCACCAAGAAAAGGTTCAACACATAATTATTAAGGGACAAATACATTTGCAATTTAACAGAATAATGATAAATAAGTGTTTAAATACTTTTAATGAACACGCTTTTTTAGGGGAAACTTCTCAAAAAGGAAAACAACCTAAATTAACTTACACACACGCATGCACACACACAGACGCACGCACACACGTACACAGGCCCACACACGCATGCACACACACAGACGCATGCACACATGTACACATGCACACATGCACACACACTTTTCTTGGTAACCCCAACGTCACACTGTTTGCCGACGGTGAGCAGAAATTCGAGGAAGAGCACAATACATGGGAGACCCTAAAGATACTAGCGAGAAGTGGGACCCAAGAACCTCACATCTTGGTGAACCATATCATACATTTCCCGTGCACGAGCCACCGGCAGGGAAACACCTCCTACCGTAATGGTCTCCAGTCATCATCAAAAGTTTAGTTAGTGTTGTAAGATTCAATCCCGCTAAGTGAAACTGGGTCGATGCCACTCCTGTATCACTAGCACGTTAGTCTAGTCCGCCCACCTAGTACCCAAGCTTCCCGTTTGTGCTCAAGTAATTCAAATTTCATGCCACAAGTCATAATCATACACTCAATCCAAGCAAGACATCACGCACACCAAAAACCACCATTCGCACACACAAAAGGCATTTGAAATGATACGCGCACTAAAAAGTTTTGAAACTCAATCTTTATTTCTTACACAACCAATTAAAATAACTTTCATCCTTAATAACTATTTATTAAAACATTTAATATTTTTAATAAACAAATTTTTGAAGATCAGGGCAGGAATTTACACAAAAAACAAACCAAACCTTCTTTCGTAATCAACCACACACAACTCCACATCAAGAGTTCAATCCACACCACTTACACCAATTAAAAAGAGATCGTTTTGTAGTTTAACACAAGTGCTAAAAACTGATGAAATAACATTTTCACTAATGGTAAATTTGGTTTTATCTAAAAATCCACTTTAGAACCAAACAGACGACGTAATATTATCGAAACATGATTTGCACCCCAAATGACATTTAATTAAAAATTTAACAATTTATAAAACACTAAACCATATCGACATGGGTTTCTGGAAAATCACACTAATATCACAAAAATACATTAATAACAAATCAATTCATGGGAGATCTCAAGAGAATAAAATAAGACCACCTTGCACCCTACAAACTAACTAAATAATATTCTGAAATAATTAAACAAGCAAATAAATTCATCAGACAATAATTATGATCGGAACCACCTACCTCGATGTCAAAACTCCAAGAATTGATTGTGAAATCTTAAAATTCTAGCGTGAAACATCAACCGGGCGCCATTTGTACCGCAATGATCCTATTGCAAGCTCAAACTCATGAATTCGAACCCAAAAACCTCGAATTAAAACCCCAAAATTGGAACATAAAATTGCTGGAAAAAAGGGGGAAAAAGAAAGGAGAAAGACTTCACTGGGAGGTGTTCACCGGATGGAGCAGGGGGTGGAGGTTCATCTCTTCGTCGGATGAAACAGGACGGCAGCTCCTAGGATGGGTCGACGCAGCTGAAAAAAAAAAGAGGAGGCGCTGGACATAGGGGGGGTTGCGCTGGGTTTCGTCGGACCAGGCAAAGGGGAAGGGGGGTGATGCCGGCTCGGAAGAGGGTGCGCCGACATGGTGGTGTGGCGCCGGACGGAGCAGGGCAGCGAGGTGGCGGTCACCTGGATGATGAAAGGGCTGGCGGATGGCTGTGGTTATGGAAGTCGGAAGCGCAGCTACAAACCGGGGGGGGTTTGCATGCATACAGCAGAGGCGCACCGGCCTTGAGAGGCTATCAGATGGGTTTCGGGTGGGATCCTCCGGTGAGGAGAGTCCGAGGGAGAAGAAGGGGTTAGGCGAGATAGGCCTGGAAAAAAATTGGCGCTAGGGTTAATGGAGGTGTGCGACGGGAGAGAGAGGAATGGAGGAAGAGGGAAAAAAGAAAAAGGAAAGGAAAGAAATAATAATAATAATAATAAATAAATAAAAGGGGAAGAAAAAAACAATAATAATAAAATCTAAAACCTAAAACCTTAAAGTATTTATAATTATAAATTGGTTGTAATTAAATAAAATAAAACTCAAAACAACTATAGTATTAATGATAATAATAATAATAATATTATTATTATTATTATTATTATTATTAACATCTTCAAATAGTATTATTATTATTATCATTAAAATAATTTATTTAAATTTTTATCACACATTTAATTTTTTTCATTATTACTAATTCATTTAATTTGGTTAGTTGCACAACGGGTAGTCACACGGCACCCTCGGTGAAGTCCCACGGCTTCGCAAAAAATAATAACAATAATCTAAAATATTATTATTATTTTCATTAAGGCGATTCATTAAATTTTATTAAAACTTCTTATTTTTTTACTTTATTTCTTTTTCATTATTAATTACATCTTATATGCCTACCTTGAACACCGAGTAGACTGTGCGATTAACTGGGCGAGGTCACGCAGTGACTCGAGCGAGGCCTCGCGGCTTCGATCCTTAAGCAGGGCGTGCGGTGAACCAGGTGAGGTCGCACAGCTTCGACCATGGTGTGTTGGATGCAATCAAGTCCAAAACAAATGTTTTTAAAAAGAATTCAAAAATTTAAGTCGGGTTTCACCCAGACTCCCCGATACCAAGAAAAAAAATTTCTAAAATAAATAATGTAAAAGAGGAGGGTGTGACAATTCTCCCCACCATAAAGCTTTCCGTCCCCGGAAAGCCACAACTAGAACCAAATCTCAAAGAAGAAAATCACACTCACTTAAGGTTCAAATCGGATCCCCACAGACATCATGCAAAGAGAGGGGATAAAAATATTGTGCTCAGAGAAAGTGACTCAAAGACAACATCAAGAGACTCATATAAAGACTTTCTGATATGTGTCGCTCGTCCCGAAGAGCTAGAACACCTCCAGTTGACTGATCAAATAAGGGAACTCTCACACCCACAGAAACCAACTTCACAAGCTGAAACACCTCAAGCACTATTGAATGAAAAACACACCATTTTACTAGAACGAGAAACAAGACCAACCCACATCCAAATAATACTCCAATAACCTACCAATGAACCATCTCGAGGAACAAAACTGAATGGTCCAACATGGGAAAGCCCGATGGGGATCCCCACCATTAAAAACTTTCCGATGCTCGAGACGAGACTAGAAAACCGACACGAGGAGGTTCGAGCGGACTCCCCGCCATTAAATAAGAGTACAGTACAAATTCATCCCAGAGACATTTTTGTGAGACCCAATGTGGGTCTCACCACCATTAGAACCGACAGAAGGGATAAAACTTTGAAAATTTCGCGATGGTGACCAAACACCCCACCACAAGGGGAGGGAGGGTGGGGCCTGACTACCGGCACGTCAAAAGCATGACCCAAGACAAACCAACATTTCCACATTCCTAGATGAGCATTACTTAAATTTGAGACAGATTTACCCAACAGAATCCCATAAGGACCACTAAAGTGATTGCATCCAGTGGGACGCAACCCCCAGACTATAAGGCAATGTGACAAACACGCCTACTCATAGCCACGGGATACCCCACGCACCCAAGTGGGTCATTCAGAAAGGAACAATCACAGAGAACAATTTAAACCTCTTTCACCTTCAATACCAATGACAGAAATAAGTTTGGGGTCCCGTACACTCCCGGGGTTCCTGACCACGCGCCAGCTTCACCTCGAGACCTATGGTTGGAGCCCTGATGTTTGAAGCATCTTCTGCCTCGCAGTCAGGTATTGAAGACTCCCGAGTAGAGCTTCTATTCTTGGTGTCGCACGCAACCACACTGCAACCAAGACAACACCAGTAAACAGAAAACAGTATGACATCCAACTGATCATACACGGAACATTCACCAACACAAGAGCTGAAATGGTGTATGAACATCACCCTTTGTCACACTGGATGAGAACACGACACCACAAATCGTCATAAGAACATGACCATTGTTGTGAGAGGAACATTATATGGAGAGGGACTTCAAACTGAGTCTTAAACAACATGTGATTCCTGTAATTGATCGTAGCATCCCCATGTGACTAGGTCTGCCACACTAGTGGCCTAACGTAGACTCATTCTTAAACGAAACCCACAAAGGACCAAAGGTCAATTAGAATAGTGTCCCGCACAGACCACTCTAGGCTGCTTTCACCTTTTCCCCGCTGGAATCACCTTCACCATTTCCAAACAAAACATTCAAATCAATGAGGTCAAAGTTCACCTTTTACAATCAAAGAGAACTCACATTTCAAGACGTCACAAAACATGACCCTTGCAACCGATTAAAATACTACAAATCCCTTCAAGACTCTGGTCAACACTAAAAAATTTGGAACCGCCTTCACCCTTCCCCGCTGTATTTCCTTTCGCAATATCCAGGGTAATCCTTCAAACACGATGACGTCAAACTTCATACCCGATGACTCAGACAACTCAAAGAGACTGAAACTCCCTTCAACTCCCCCCGCATCTGTCATTCCGCTGCGAGAGGATCCGCTTAACTGAAGGAAAAAAGGAATAGACTTATCATTGTCACTAAAAAGGAAGATTCCTTACTTTAGTCAACTGGAGGGTCGGCCAACAGCGAACTATCTGTGGCCACACGTCATCCGCACATTAACTTTTTTTTGGGGGCATACACTAGATGATAAAGAGAACCGTGGACCCAACCGAACTGGTCCAATGGTCAATACATACCACAAGCGAACACCAAACGTGCAGGGGGGAACCACTGCAAGGTCTCCCCAATGTACCTTTCAAAAGAATTAACTAGATACATGCTTGCATACCAACTTAAAAATAAGAATTCAAACTCAGGACTCAAACCAGTTAAAAAGGATTCTCGGCTCGAAACGCCTCACATCCAACCTTTCAAAAACACAAGGACACACCACACAAACACTGTTTATTTAAAACACCAAATTTTTCATTTAACAAAACTTCTTGAAAATAATCAAAACTTGTGGGTTGCACAAACACCAATGGTGTCCCATGGGCCTCACACATGCATGTTCTCGTGCCACACTGTCACCCACCTCATATCCATCCAAGCACTCATCTGCTTGTGCCATTAACCATTTCCCTTTTTGTATACACTCATGCATGTGGTTTCCCATGAGAGCGCCAAGGATCAAAACCAAACCTTTCCATTTTTTTTCAAATCCAAAATATCCAACCCACACTTTTCAAACCTCACACACCATTTCATTTTCAAAGCGCTTCATTTGAAAACATTTTCTAAGACCAAAACATTTTTACTTAAAAACCAAATTTCCACGAATCCAAAACAAAGAGACGAGAAACAATACAGGAGGAAACTAGTGTCAGCGGGTGATTGGAGCATATGGTTGGCGGCCATACGCCAGTCACACCATTGGCCACAGAGAGTATTTTAGGACAATGTCCCCAGATCCAAAAGGCTTTCCAAACCCTGCTAGCTCACTAAGACCACTGACCTTACTCCCATTTCATTTCACTTAGACACGATTAACCACAAGGACCAAAGACTCAGACAAACCTCAACTTACTTTGGTAACTTGTGTCCCTCCATGAGGTGTGCTAGCCAGGCACCTTACTCGTAGTCAGGACGTCGGGTTCCAACAACCTTAACTCCAATCTACCGTGACTCTATCCCAAAATAAAATGACCCAAGAGAGCAAACCTTGCCGCTCTGATACCATTTTGTCACGAACCAAGACGGGTCGCCATCTGACGCGGCGCCCGACCCGGTCCGCGGAAAGGCCCGAAGGGCGTTCCCGATCCCCACGGGCTGGCACAAGTGCCCGGGTACCAAGAGTAACAAGTGGGAACAGTTTACCCGAAATAAAAGACAGAAAAACAACCAGCAAGATAAATAAACTGAAACTGGAAGTAGACAACCAAACACGGCTTTAAAATATAAACAGGTTTATTGTCTACATCCCGAACCAAAAACAAAAATAAAATAAAATATGACAGCGGAAACTAAAACTCTTACTCAAACCTCCAAGCAACAGGAGAGGTGCAACATCCACTGGTCACAAATGTTCACCTGCACGAGATGACCATCAACGACCAACCACCATCGCTGAGCACGATGTCACAACCTGGAAAGCAGAAGAAACAAAATCTACATACACCCGAGGGTGTATGTAGGGTGTGAGCCAAAATCCCAGTAGGATGCCACCGATAAAATGTTCCACGCATAATTATTAAGAGACAAATACATTTGAAATTTAACAGAATAAAGATAAATAAGTGTTTAAAGACTTTTAATGAAAACGTTTTTTTAGGGGAAACTTCTCAAAAAGGAAAACAACTTAAATTAACTTACACACATGCACGCACACACACAGACGCACGCACACACGTACACAGTCCCACACATTCATGCACACACACAGACGCATGCACACACGTACACACGCACACACACTTTTCTTGGTAACCCCAACGTCACATTGTGTGCCGACGGTGAGCAGAAAGCTGAGGAAGATCACAATACAAGGGAGACCCTAAAGATACTAGCGAGAAGTGGGACCCTAGAACCTCATGTCTTGGTGAACCATATCATACATTTCTCGTGCACGATCCACCAACAGGGAAACACCTCCTACCGTAATGGTCTCCAGTCATCATCAAAAGTTTAGTTATTGTTGTAAGAGTCAATCCCGCTAAGTGAAACTGGGCCGATGCCACTCCTGTATCACTAGCATGCTAGTCTACTCCGCCCAACTAGTACCCAAGCTTCCTGTTTGTTCTCAAGTAATTCAAAGTTCATGCCACAAGTCATAATCATACACTCAATCCAAGAAAGACATCACGCACACCAAAAACCACCATTCTCACACACAAAAGGCATTTGAAATAATACGCACACTAAAAAGTTTCGAAACTCAATCTGAATTTCTTACACAACCAATTAAAACAACTTGCATCGTTAATAACTATTTAATAAAACATTTAAGATTTTTAATAAACAAAGTTTTGAAGAGCAGAGCATGAATTTACACACAAAACTAACCAAACCTTCTTTCGTAACCAACCACACACAACGCCACATCAAGAGTTCAATCCGCACCACTTACACCAATTAAAAAGAGACCGTTTTTGTAGTTTAACACAAGTGTTAACAACCGATGCAATAACATTTTCACTAATGGTAAATTTGGTTTTATCTAAAAAGCCACTTTAGAACCAAGCACACGATTTAATATTATCGAAACATGATTTGTACCCCAAATGACATTTAATTAAAAATTTAACAATTTATAAAACACTAAACTAGCTTGACATGGGTTTCCGGAAAATCACACTAATATCACAAAAATACATTAATAACAAATCAATTCATGGGAGATCTCAAGAGAATAAAATAAGACCACCTTGCACCCTACAAACTAACTAAATAATATGCTGAAATAATTAAACAAGAAAATAAATTCATCAGACAATAATTATGAGCAGAACCACCTACCTCGATGTCAAAACTCCAAGAATTGATTGTTAAATCTTCAAATTCTAGTGCGAAACATCAACAGCACTCCGTTTGCACCGCAAGGATCATAGCGCAAGCTCAAACTCATGAAATTGAACCCAAAAACCTCGAATTAAAACCCCAAAATGGGAACATAAAACTGTTGGAAAAAAGGGGAAAAAGAAAGGAGAAAGACTTCCCTGGGAGGTGTTCACCGGACAGAGTAGGGGGTGGAGGTTCATCTCTTCGCCAGATGAAACAGGAGGGCAGCGCATAGGATGGGTGCGACGCGGCTGAAAAAAAAGAGGAGGTGCTGGACATAGGGGGGTTGTGCTGGGTTTCATCGGACCAGGCGAAGAGGAAGGGGGGCGATGCCGGCTCGGAAGAGGGTGCGCCAGCATGGTGGTGTGGCGCTGGACGGAGCAGGGGCAGCAGGGTGGTGGTCACCTGGATGTTGCAAGGGCCGGTGGATGGATATGGTTGTGGAAGCCGGAAGCGCAGCTACAAACCGGGGGGGGGTTCGCACGCATACAGCGGAGGCGCATCGGCCTTGAGAGGCTGTCAGATGGGTTGCGGGTGGGATCCTCCGGTGAGGAGAGTCCAAGGGAGAAGAAGGGGTTAGGCGCGACAGGCCTAGAAAAAAAAGCGGCGCTAGGGTTAATGGAGGTGTGCGATGGGAGAGAGAGGAATGGAGGAAGAGGGAAAAAAGAAAAATTAAAGGAAAGAAATAATAATAATAATAATAATAATAATAATAAATAAAAGGGGAAGAAAAAAAACAATAATAATAAAATCTAAAACCTAAAACCTTATAGTATTTATAATTATAAATTGGTTGTAATGAAATAAAATAAAACTCAAAACAACTATAGTAGTAATGATAATAATAATAATAATAATAATATTATTATTATTATTATTATTAACATCTTCAAATAGTATTATTATTATTATCATTAAAATAATTTATTTAAATTTTTATCACACATTTAATTTTTTTTTCATTATTACTAATTCATTTAATTTGGTTAGTTGCACAACGGGTAGTCACACGGCACCCCCGGTGAAGTCCCACAGCTTCGCAAAAAATAATAATAATAATCTCAAATATTATTATTATTTTCATTAAGGCGATTTCTTAAATTTTATTAAAACTTATTATTTTTTTATTTTATTTCTTTTTCATTATTAATTATATCTTATATGCCTACCTTGACCACCGAGCAGACTGTGTGATTGACTGGGCGAGGTCACGCAGTGACTCGAGTGAGGCCCCGCGGCTTCAATCCTTAAGTAGGGCGTGCGGTGAACCAGGTGAGGTCGCATAGCTTCGACCATGGTGTGTTGGATGCAATCAAGGCCAAAACACACGTTTTTAAAAAGAATTCAAAAATTTAAGTCAGTTTTTACCCAGACTCCCTGATTCCAAGAAAAAACAATTGCTAAAATAAATAATGTAAAAGAGGCGGGTGTGACATATATGGATTTAAAATTTTATTTGGTTTTACAAACAAATTTATTTTGGTTTACAACATGTTTTGGCCCAAGTTGCCGGAAAATGGCATGTTTCACATCCTTATGAAAATTATTGTGTTTTGAATTTGTAACATGGGTGTTTTAAGGGATTTATGAAAGTTTTTTTCTGATTTAAATGGTTTTTATACACCTACTTAATAAAATTTATATTCATACCTTTGTTAAATATTAGTATTGAGAAAGTCTTAAAGGCCCGTTTGGCATTTGTTTTTCTTATAAAAATTGTTTCCATGTGTATTTCATGTTCTATCTTTTGGGGAAATTTTAGGGTTCATGAAATAGATATATTAATTGGTTTTTGGGATTCAAAATCAGGTTTTATATAGTATTGATGTTTTTTCCTTAAAAGATCATTTTTTAATGGATATTATGTGCCAGGACTCATTATACTTTTTGAAATTGTTTTATCAAAATTTAGGTGGTTCATTGATCCGTGAATGAAATGTGAGACATGTGTGTGGCATTTTTTATGTGTGGATGATTCATAAATGGAATCTTCATTATAAAATGGTATTTTATAGATGTGTAACTTTTTTTAGCACAAAAAGGGAAAACCCGAGTATCTAGGTGGGCGGACGTGTACTGGTATGCTAGTGATCCCGTGGGGTTTGTCCCCTATTTCACGTAGCAAGTTTGACGATGAAAACACTAACTAAACTATGATTATAATGTTGTTGGGGGACCACTAGGTTATGGGTATGATCCCTACTAGTGGCGCATGTGCACGAGAATGGATATTTATTATGGTTACTTTCACAGTTATACGAGGTACCTGGGGCTAAAAACTGACTAGTGCCTAGGGGTGTCCCCGTGACTTGTGCTCATTGGCAATTTTGTACTCACTGTCAGCATACGGTGTGTTTGGTTGGTAAATTCATTATTTTTTGTGATTTATTTAAATTTGTATATTCTTTAAAGAATCCCTCTTGAAAACTATTTTCATTTTGAAGTTTCACCTATTTGAAAATTGTTACTAGCATTCTTATTTATAAAACATGCATGTTTTTGTCTGGTAATTTTTTTTATATCATGGGACATTATTTGTAAAACATACCTTTATATTTTTATTTAAAACTTGAAATTAAGGTTTCTTTTATTTTAAATGATTTTCATTGGGAATAGAATATCGGGTTAACCTACTAAGTTTTAATACTCACGCCTATAGTTTTCTTCTGTTTTTAGCTCTTGTGTAGGTTTCATCTTGAGTTCGATCACCTTGGGCAACATGTGATCATTGGGTTGGATAGTGACCAGCGAGATCACATTGAGTTAGTTGGTTATTGGGTTTGTTCAGTTTAGTTGTTGTTTTAGTTGTACTTTCAGTTTCCTGTACAAATAATTTCCAGTTCAATTTTATTATAAATGTATTTTGGGTTGTCAATTTCTTTCTATTGTGTGTTTGATTTTTTATATTTGAGAGAAATAATTCCCTTGTATACTATACTAATTCCCTCGGTGCTTGTCTCCATCCCAGGAGGATCGAGAATGCCTCTTGGGACTTGTCTCAGGCAGGCCTGGGTGACCAGTTCAGGGTCGACTCAGGCTGGTTCGTGACATGAGATCTCCAAGAGAACTATTTTTGGGATAATATGAAGAAAGAGATCGATTAATATACATCAAAGGTCCTAGTATGTTAGCAAGTGAAGGATGAAATGAAAAATTATAATGGGTTGATGCAACCATTACCCATACCAACATGATAATGGAAAAAGATCACCATAGAATTATTCACCAAAATTATGAAGACTTTCATAGGAAATAATGAAATATGGGTTGTTGTGGATCGTCTAACCAATATATATTACTTTATTGTAATTTTAGAGGACTTATCACTCGATCATCTTGCACAGATATACGTCAAAGAAGTGGTGAGACCGCATGAAGTACCACTATCAATTATATATAATAGAAATCTAAGATTCACCTCCAAGTTCTAGAAAAGTCTCCAATATTCTCTAAACACTAAGTTAAACTTCAGTATGTCTTACCAACCTCAAACTGATGGAAAATCTGAGTAGGTTATTCAGAAATTGGAATACATATTCACAGCATGTTCTGTCTACTTAAAGGGGGTTGAGACCAAAAAATTCCTCTAGTTAAGTTCTCTTAAAATAATAGTTTCCACTCCAGCATCCAAATGGCTCTATATTAATACCTTTATGAAAAAATATGCAAAAAACCAACATGTTGGGATAAACAGTGAATGTAAGATTCTAGGACCAAAAATGGTCAAAAATGGTAGAAAAGGTGAAAACCATTCAACATAACATCAAGGTAGACCAAATTCCACATAAGAGAAATGTAGACAATCATTGATAGGACTTGGAGTTTAATATTAGAGACATGGTATTCCTCCACATTCTCCATGTAAGATAGTCATGAGATTTGGGAAGACAGGAAATTTATGTCCATAGTACAGTGACCCCTTCGAGAATCTTGATCAGGTCAGAGTTTTGGCCTATCTACTAGCACTTCCACCAACCATGTCCCAAGTACATGATGTATTCCATGTATCTCTCTTGATGAATTACTTAATAGATCTCTCACATTTACTTAATTAATAGTTGGTAAAGTTGGAAAATGATCTCTATTATAAGGAGAAATTAGTGAAGATCTTGGACCATAGAGATAAATTTCTATGCAACAGGAGTACTCACCTGGTCAAAGTAATATGGTGGAACCATAATTATGAATAGGAAATATGGGAACCATAGGAAGTGATAAATGAGAAGTACCCTTATTTATATTCATCATAGTTTGTAAAATGAAATTTCAAGGGAAAAATCTCATAAGGGAGGAGAATCTAACGACTCGGAATTTTATCAACAAAAATCCCCTTCTTATAATTATTTTTTATAGTATAAAACACATACATCACATATAGAACCGAAAAAAACATTATTAATAATTAAATAAGTGGTATTCATAAAAGTTACGGAACCTATACAGATGGAATAGTAACTTGACCGTTGAAATAGTAATATGTCCATTAGGAATAGTAATCCAGCCAATAGAATAGTAACCTCATATATGAGGGTATAAATAAATTTTATGTATATTATAAATGAAAATATGATATATTTATATCTTTTAATAAGTGAATAAATGTTTTAAAAATGATAATTTAAGTATTGGTATTTTTGTGAAACATAAATGTTTATTTACAATATTACAATTAATATAATGATTTAAAATAAAATTTATTTTCATTAAATAGAGTAATAAATTAATATTTTTATTATTATAATTATAATATAATTTTATGAAAACTTAATTAATTTTTCAAAGTGTCGTAAAATCGGTTATAATATTAAAATCAGTATTTTTTGAATAAAATATGATTTTAATAAAAAATTAAAATTATCATATTTAGAAAATTATTTTCATATAATTGAGTCCATTTTTTAAATCTACATGTATAAAAATGGTAAGGGTGAATTTTTGGTATTCTTCTAAAAAAGTTGAATTTTTTGTGAATAGTGAAATACGGTAATTTACGATATTTAACAAATACATGAATTATTGAGTCATGGATGATGTATGGATGAGTTAATATACAATTATTTTGAACTTTTATGCTTTAGTTACTGTAATTAGTCATAATAAGAAACACTATTGATATTCTTGAGGCAGAATAATAAATAGATGAATAAAATAATCAAAAAAACACTCCTCTCCTCCCCTATAAATACCACCCCTCACCACCTCTTATCCTCACACCTTATAAGATTTTTATGTTGGTTATATTCGTACAAATTTTTCTCCCAAACCTCTTACCAATTTCCTAGTCTTTCTGGTCTCACCAAAAGACCGATTCCAAGTTCCATAAGGAGGTTCTAAAGGAGATGACACTCAAGAGGTAAAGTCCTCCACCTTTCTCTTTTAAATTATTTCTTTCTTCTACCTCATCCTATCATAACCTATCCAAATAAAAAAGATAAATACATTATCATGCATATACTATAATTTTATTTTGTTAATGTAATATCCATCATCAAATCTTTTCTCCTCTCTTTTTGTTCTAAAAATGAAAACATCATTTATGGGGTGTCGATTCACTGCCTTAGTGGATGAAGAGTATTTTTTTTCATTAACACCTAAAATTCTGGTCATAAAACCATTTTTATGGTTAAAAAAATATTAAAAATTTATATTATATATTTTTTCATATTCTCAAACTAATATATGCATATAATATTAAATAATAAAACAAAACTAGTTCGTGATGATCGAAAAATCGCCAAAATAAATTAATCATTTTTCATTTACATTTTATCTAATGAATAGTTCTCATATATGAAAAAATATTATATATAGTACCATTTAAAATTATGAAAGTATATTAATATCATATCACTCCACTTCTGGAGTTTACTTCCATTTCACAAGAACTCCCATAATTAAACTCGATGGAACAGATCAAAAAATCATGAAATGAACGCTACCAGAATGAAGAAATTAAATCCAGTAACTTATAAAAAAATACATAAATTAACTTAATAAAATTATAATAAACAAAAAAAATGTAGAAAATTTTCTAAATTAATTAATTAATGGATCTAATTTTATTATATGGGACATTAAATGAAAGTGCAAAACACTTTTAGACCTAAGGTAAGGGAATCTCTCCGAACCTCTATTTTTTTCTTTAGGTTACGCTTTCTCTCTCTTAACCCCAATTTAATAATTAATTATTATTATTTAATCCTCATAAATTCTGTTTTTATGTTCCAAACATATGTTCCTAGATCAATTCTTCGTTCTTTGATGGAGAAATACACGTTTTATAAGCTTCCCTTTTCAGCTCCTCCCAATAAGAAATCCCAATTAAATGGAACTTCTCAATTTATTACCCATTTTCAAGTACACTCCATGATATATTTTAAGAAATAGATAATTTTCTAAAATCACTATTTTTATCAAGAAAAACTATATTTTTTTAATTCTAGTTTTATGAAAAAAAAATTCTTTTGTCTTCTCTAAAGTCTCTTTAAGATTTCCCTTAAACTGCACTAAAGTGGCTCATTTCTAAAGTTTCCTAAACACTATTTTTACATGTTCTCTCTTTATTTGAACAGAATTTATAATTATATCTGATTTTTTTCCTTTATTAATGTCTATGTATTATTTAAATCCATTATTTCATGGAAACATTTATGATACGCCCATTTTTTATGCCGTATGACATGATTAGATACCCATTTCCTTCCATGGGAAACCCTTATGTTTATTCCTTATGTTTGGTTCTTCATGTAGCACACATATACATGAACATGTTATGATGGGTGTTCCTAGATAGTACTCCAATTAATTGGGTAATTTTTAGTCCCATGAGACATCATGTTGGGATAGGTAGTAAACCTAATTCCTTTATGGGACTTTGTCCACCATGTGATATAGTCTTGGAATCTAGCCTAGACTCATGTTTATATTATGTTATATATTGTTGTAGAATCCCTATGTTTCTATGATTATATGATCCTATGTTATATATGTTATTCTTCCAT
The DNA here is from genome assembly GCA_963277665.1 of Viscum album. NCBI lineage: Eukaryota > Viridiplantae > Streptophyta > Magnoliopsida > Santalales > Viscaceae > Viscum > Viscum album. Next base: position 1,046,612,357 of record OY728161.1, on the reverse strand, counting down.
ATGTTTATCCATGTCCCATTCCTTTTTATTTCATCATGTTATTCCTTCTAACCCATGTGTTATGATTTACTCCTATGTATATTCCCTTAATGAGATTTTTAGCTCATCGCTTTTGTATATGTATTACCCAGGTTATCCTATGTAGATGTAGAATGTTAAATGAAGTTATGATTTCTTTATATATTATTCATATAAATATTTTTTACTCTAGTTCCACGTTTTTATTTTTAGGTACCTAATCTTCCATTGATATTATAATTTACTCTCCTTGGTTTGTATTTGATAGCTAATTACGCTTAAAATAATGTAATAATATATGTAAAAGGCTGGGGTCACTATAATTCCCCACTCATCCCCTTCCATGAAAAACTAAAATTTAAAAATAAAAAAACTGAAATGCATTAGTTCCTTGGGTTTTTAACCAAGTTCTAATGGAATGTTACTTTCATCCAAGCTGTGATTTGGATTTCTTATGCATTAAATCACTCAAGAAGATTATGTTGAACAAGAAAAATATAGAATATTTTGAAATTATTATCCTCATTGAATATTTCATTTTTATCCTTCAAAAGAAAATCCCACCAAAACTTAATGATTTATGGGGTTTTTCAATTCCCTACACCTTAGGAAATAGCTTTCAATTGAATTTTCATTATGATATTATGGAATGCATTAATTTCCCCCATTTTTCACTATTTAAATAGTTTCAATTGGTTGAGTTTCAACCCACCACTATAGTTATATAGTTCGTTGAATGACCTTTCATACATCCTATATGATGAATTGAGGATTTTTATGTTGTAGTAGGTAAGTTGTTCTTGTCAGCTGATTTTATTGATTTGGATATGGAGTATGAAAAGGAAGTCCCTATCATACTTAGTGGCCCTTTATTATACATATGAGGATTTTTTATCAATGTGGGAGTTTTTATGTTGATTATAAAATTTGGGTATAAGTAAGAAGAGTTTCACATGTTTAAAAATTCCATGAAACCTACTTTTAATAAAAACTACTCTAGGGTTGAGTTGTTAGTACATGAGAATTCACTTGAAATATTAGAACTTAATCAGTCAGTAGATAAATCTAAAGAGTTTGATAAATAGTCCCCAACTGAAGATGTTTCTTGGAAAGTTAAAAATGGTGATATCTGCTAAGTTAATATTGTTCAGGTAGTGAGTCTTGATAGTTATTTAGAGTTCGATACAGGATATGTTCCCTTTGAGAAGTTTTTTTTAGAAAATGAGTTTTATGTTTTCTTGTTTAAAGATTTTTTGGTTGAGATTGATGGTCCATTCCATTACTCTAATCAAATATATGAAAAATTTTATAGGGTTGAGGGATATTTTTTAGAATAATTATATGCTTTCTCATTGAAAAAAAGTTCAAAAATATGATATGAAAACTCATAAGAATAATCTTTCCACTTTGGATGGATGTAACTAAAAATTTAAAATTAGTTCTGAAATTCAATACTTTTCTAGTTTTAAAACTCATTATAAGAAACATATTGATTTCCATGGACTCCTAGTCCTAAGATTCTTCCTTCTAGTGAACAAACACCCACTTTGGATCTAAAACCACTTCCAACACACCTAAAATACTCATTTATGGGTAAAAAAATAATGATTTATATAATTATATATGATAAACTTGATTAATATAAAGAGTCAACAAAATTTAGGGTTTATAAAAACTTAAAAATTACAATAGGTTAGTCCATAGATAGAATCAAATGGATTACTCCTTTATTTTTCATGCATATAGTTCTTTTAGAACTAGACAACAAAACAAGAGTTGAGTGTCAAAGAAAACTAAATTAAAACATGAAATAAGTTTTGATAGAATAGGTGATCAAGATTCTTAATGATGGTATCATATACCCCATTTCTGATAGTGTTTGGGTCAGTCCAGTCTAGGTATTTCTAATGAAAAGGGGATTCATTGTTCTGATAAATGAAAAGAATGAACAAATAAAAGTTATGAAGGAAACCAATTGATGATTTAATATAGATTACAAAAAGATTAATTCAACCACCAGGAATGATCATTTTCCAATTCTATTCTCAAATAAGATTCATGATAGGATTTCTATGAATGAGTTCTTCTATTTTTTGGATGGTTATTCTGGTTACAACTAAATCCATTTTTTCTCATAAGACCAGGATAAAAATACCTACACATTCCCATTTAGATCATTTTTACTAGTTAATTCCCTTTGGATTGTGTAGTTCCCCAAACACCTTTCTAAGGTTAATGTTGGAAATCTATTCATATGTTATGGAGAGGATTATTGATGAGTTTATAAATGAGTTTTCCATTATTTTGAGGACTTTTGAGAGCTATTTTCAAAGTCTGTAATTGGTTTTTGAGAGATTCTTAGAGACCAATTTGGTTCTTAACTGGTAGAAATGGTATTTTATGGAAACTAAAGGTATATTTCATATCTCTAAGGTTTCTATGAGAGTAATTAATGTTGAAATTTAAAAAATATAAGTGATCCATAAATTTTCCATCCTAAAAAAGTCAAGGGTGTTGAGATATTTATATGGAATGTTTGTTTTTACCAGAGGTTTATTAAAAAATTCAAAAACACAAATCCATTGTGTTCATAATTGGTTAAAGATGCACCCTTTGTATTTGATGGGGAATGTTTGTAATATTAAATTTTTCTTAATATAAAACTCAATTCATCACCCATCATCACTACACCTGATTGGAAATTACCTTTTGAAATTATGTTTGATTATATTGATGTGGTTTTTGGAAACATTTTAGGATAAATTAAATATAAGAGGTTACATGTTGTATATTATGCTAGTATGCTGCTAGATTATTGATAGCTTAACTAGGTTAAATACCCCGAGAGGGGGGTGAATCAGGGTGTGACAGATTAAAACTACTGCCCCTTTGGATATTGTTTCTTTGTTAAATAAAACACTTTTCTCCCTCTTTCCTGAAGCAATGTATGAACAAAAATTAAAGCATGAATGAGACAACATATTTTTACTTTGTTCACCCTCACTGGGCTATGTCTAAGGTGGATAAAACAGAAATGTACTAATTTACTAAATCCACTAAAAGAATATTACTATTTATAATGTTCAGATCAGACTCATTATCCCTCCTGGTTTACAATCAATCACAATATGAAAGATAAATTCTCTCCCAATTGAAGTGAGCTTACTACTTCTTCAGAATATCCACATTTGATATCTTGAATCAATATGTTTTACATCTAATTTATTTTATCTTTAAGTTCTACTTTCATCCACTTGATGAATACACCTTTACCATAGAATTACTGGGAAACTTCTATCTTTCGCACAATAATTGGGTGTCTTGTGTACAAATTTACAGTCCTTCACACAAAATTTATGCTTTGAACCCAACTCTATTTATGTGCAACACCTCTTGTGTGGAAATCTCTTTAAGCACAACTCCTTTTTCAAGCAACTCTAACATGATTCAGAGCCCTGGATTTCACTAAGGGTCGAGCTACTGAAATGAGGGGGTAGCTTCTTATTTATAGACTCGTCCAACCCTGTACATAAAATCCCTACATGTCTTCCTATTTTAATTTAATATCTACCTCAAGAATGTAAAACCATATTATATGTTTCATTGAGAGTGTAAGCCTATTTTTTTAAAACTCATCTTTCACATGAATTCAAATCGTCCACGTGCTTCTTAGCTTTTCCATATTTTGATACGGTGATCCCATAAAATTTCTTGTGAAAAAATTTACAAACCAACTTCAATATTGTTTGAAACATCCTTTTCTAAAAACACATTTCTACATTATCCAAATTTTGGATGCAAAAATTTGGCAAACACTGAGAAAAGGTGCCACCTTTTATACAAACTTTTTGTATCATCTCTAGAGTGTCCATTCATTTTTCGTGGATCTTTGTCAACATATATTGTCAAAATATCTCTAAAACTCCAAAAATAACCATTGAAACCTTATTTGTAAAAAAACATAATCAACCCAAATAAAACCTAATGTTACCTTGAAGGATTTTTTCCAACAATCTCCCACTTTGGGTATATTGACAACTCTTCACATTTTGATACATCAATAAAGCTTCTTCCATCTTCTATAATTATTATCTTCTTGATATTCAGATAGTGATCAAAGATTTACTCAACACATAATCTAAGCCCACATGATTCATTCTTGGTGTGAGAAACAAGATTAGAATGTAAAATTCATCAATGAATCACTTCATTTCCAAAACCACTCAACAACTTTCATCAAGAACTCCATCTGTCATGATATATATCATTTGATCAATCAATTTTAGCATCATCATATTTAAAACCCCCCTACTTAACTACTTGAGTTCTCGTGATCTTGTTAATGATTAAATATTTCCAAGTTAATATTTGATAGACATGGACATGAATTGGTTCCACATAACACTAAATTGTCATCATGTCATAGAAGCATTGCATTCCCCTTAATTCACTTCTCCTATTATCAACTTCTCCCCTATCTTTTTAAGACAATTTATCCCCTTTAATAGCCACAATTTCTCCCCCTTTGTTAATGAACCTGAAGGTAACTCCTTTATGGTCTGCAGTAGGGTAAAGAACACATATCAGTACATTATGGAAAAGCACACCATACCTTGGGGAGAGGGGGTCCCACATAAACACTTTTTCAAGTGCAAGAATTCAACTAAATTCTTAGAGCCAGTTGATACCATTCAAATGATTCTTTGGGTAAGGCCTTTATCATAATGTCTACAACCTGTAGTTTTGTAGGCATATAAACCAACTTCACAAGCTCATGATCCAACTTATCCTTGATAAAATGATATTTTATTTCATTGTTTTTTGTCCTAAAGTAATAGAATATATTTTTTATAAGATTTATAGAACTTTAATTATCGTAACAGATTCTGATCAGAGACTTCACTTCAAATCTCATATCATCAAATTGATGCTTCATCCACAATAACTATGTGAAATCTTGAGTAGCTGTAATATATTCAGCTTATACGGTGTTTAATGAAATTAAATCTTATTTCTTACTTAGACAAGAAATAAACAATCCACAAAGATAAAATGAACCATTTAGAATTCATTTTCTATCATCTACTAAACTGAAACAATATGTATATGTAGAGACCCATAACTCTTTCTGAGATTTTTCATTTAACAGCAAGCCAAAATACATCATGCCCTTGATATACCAAAGTATTATTTTCACTGAAAGCAAGTGTATTTCCTTGGGATTACATTGATACTATGCTTCTTTACATGTGTTAAAAACAATATCAGGTCTTTTCATTGTCAAGTACAATATACTGCCAATGATTTTCCTATATTATGTGATATTAACTATATTGTCTCCATCATCACGTGATAGTTTCATTTGGATAGGTTCCAAATTCATCATATCCTTGGAATTATCCAGACCAAAACTTCTCAAAACCTCCTTGGAATATTTATATTGAGAAATTAATGTTTCATTCCTTCATTGTGTAATCTATAAACCAAGGATGAATGTCAGTTCACTAATCATTGACATTTTGAATTCACTCTTTATGAATTATGTGAACTATCTGTAGTGTGCTTTATCTAATCCACTAAAAATGATATCATCAAAATATAATATAACCATCATCCTTTGATTACTACCATTTTTTCATATATATTATAATCAACTCTACCATGCCAAAACCCAATCTTATTAAAAACTGATCTAGTCTTGAATACCATGATCTTAGTGATTTATTTCACCCATATAAAACCTTATTTAGATGACACACTTTTTTCTCGTGTTCATGAATGATAAACCCATCTAAACACTCGATATAAACTATTACTTCTAGAACCCCATTAAGAAATGATGACTTGACATCCATCTAGAAAACTTTGAACTTCCTTTGCATTGTTATGTATAAGTATAACTAATTGTCTCTGGCCTTTCAATAGGTAAAAAATTTTCATCAACAATAATGCCCTATATCTAGTAGTAACCTTTGTACACTAGTAATACTTTGTTTCAAATCACTACATCATCTTCATTCATGTTATTGGGAAAGACCCATTTAGTTCCAGTGACATTCTTATCTACTAATCTCAAACCAAAATCTCACATCTGATTCTTCTCAATTTCTTTAAGCCCTTCATTAATATCCTAAACCCAGTTTTAATCTCAAAATACATCATCAAAACATTTAGGCTCCACCTGATATAGGAATTATTTATTCTATATTGACTTTATTCATCTTATTTGAACTGGCCTTGTCTGATCACCAATGATATTTTTTCTATCAATTTAATATCTAATATTTGGATTTTTTAGAGATACAAATTTGACTACCTCATATTCATCGTTAGTATATTCATCTAAGTCACCATTTCCCACTTCTTATCCCCTTTTTTTTCTTACCTATTTATCACTTTCATCAGGGAACTATTCACTATTTTTTTGAATATTTTTTTTTCATTTTCCACTATATAAAAATCATTACTGTCAATTGATTTTCCCAACCTCTTATGGAAGCATTTATATGATTTTCCTTATCCTGAGAATCCATGTAATATCCCCTCATCTCAATGTGACTGAAATTTCTCAGGTCTCTCTTTTTTTAGAATAAAAAACATAATTCTGATGATTTTAAAGTATTTCAATGTTGGATTATTTCCTACCATATATCATATAGAGTTATTTATTCCTTCAGACACAACAATTCCCTGCTAGAAATATTGACCTATGTCAAGACATCTTCCTTCCAAAATTTCTCTGGTAGGTATTTTTCAATAAGAATTGTTCTTTCCATGTTGTTGATAATTTTATTCCTCCTCTCAACCACTAAATTTTGTTGAGGATTTATCACTGAAGAAACTTGATGCCTTGTCTTGTGTTTCTTAATATTACCTTCTACTTGGATATTTTTAAATTTTTTACCATTATCAGTATGAAACTTCAGAATCTTTTTTCCAAGCATCCTTTTTGATACCCTATGGTGTTTTTTATGAAAATAAACACATCAGTCTTGTGGAAAATGAAAAATAACCATGTCATTCTATTGAAGCAGTCAAACAAAAGTACATAATACCTATTCTTGTTAATGGATCTTGGTGAGATAGGTTCAAATATGTCTACATAAACCAATTATAGTATTCTGGTTGACTTCTATTCCTCTCACTTGTATTCATTTTGATGATCTTCCCTTTTTGAAAAGTATCTCACATATGAGTGTGATCACGTGATAGATTAGGGAGGTATCAAGCTATATCAAATTTTACCATATCTTATAGATATGGTTAGCATAGATGGCTAAGTTGTTTATGCCACAACGTACTTTCTTTCTCTCTAGATTAAATGCACATATCTTCTTCTCCACTTACAAGATAGAGATTCCCCTTTGTTATTTTTCCCTATAGAACAACTGCACCATTTTTTCCTTTGAAAATAAGAATCTTCTTATTAAATCTTATACCATGACCTAATTCACATAGTTAAATAACACTAAGAAAGTTATGACTGAGACCTTCTACTACTAAGACATCAACATGTCTCATTTATTTTCCCCCAAACTTGCATTTCCCCAAGCCAATGATATTCAGGCCTTCATCATTTACAAATTTGAAAAGTAACTATCATATTTTATACCTATAATGAGATCCTTATTTCCTGTCAAATGGGATGTGCATCCACTACAATGAATCCATACACCAAAAAGATTTGATGCCTTAAGGGAAATTTCTACAACCACTGCCTTCTCATCTCTTTTCTTTCTGATCTATTTTTTTACTTTATACTCAGTATAGATGGATATACTTGATCTTTCTCATAGTATGATGGACCAAAATTATCTTGCAGAGTTGTAAATTTATTTTTCATTTTTATCTCACCTAATTATTTATTGAGTTGTTGCTTGTCACCACTTTGGTTCTACTTTGGAACATTCCTCTACATGTTGATGTACAATATCTAGCCATGTGTCCAAATCCTCTACACCAAAAACAATGTCCCTCAAAATATATCATAGAGTATTAAGATCTATTTTTCTACCATTTTTGTTATTGTTCCATTCATTATCTCTTGGATATAGAACACACTTTTTGTGAGTGTCTCATCTTTCCACAATAATAACACAAGATGTGGGGTACATTCCTATGTGTCAATTTTATACTGCTAGTTGTCTCTTGGGTTCTCTGAATCTTATGATATTTCTTCATACCAAAATAAATCTTTAATATTTGAGTAGGTGGTTGTGTTCTAACATCAATCATTACTGCTTTCTATTTTTGATCAAGCACCATACCAGCCTTATCATTTATATTTGAATGTTACTTTTATTCATTTGTACCTCTAATCTCCACTTTCAACTTTTTTGGTTCTTGAAGGATTTGATTTCCTGATGTTATACCAAGATTCAAGTGTTTTTTCTATTCCTTAAATTTTCATTGTAGACCAAAGTCTCCTTATTTAATTTATTCAATGTGTTTTATTTGTTCTTTCATTGTGTTATTCAAACCATTGATCGCCCTTTTATGTTCTTGAACTTTGATTTTATGCCTACTAACTATTTTTGAGTCCTCTAGAAATGAAGACTTTAGATTCTCAATTTCTTCCATTAGATTAAACTTATCCCCAGTCTACTACTACATATAGAGTTTGGAATCATGAACTACTTTGTTGGATTTATTTGTTTTTTCTCTCCAAACATCTATCTCTTTAAGAGAGGCTTCTAATTCATCTTTCATATTTACTCTTCCTTCAACCTCTTATTCATGAATGTTTCTTTCTTCCTTTTTCTGGGAGTTACCTAAAACTACCACCATATAATTTTTTCAATGATATTTTGAGTTCTCTATCTCTTAAACTTCATATTCTTCTGAATTTTCATTTTCTTGTGAAAGAAGATTCTTATTTTTGAAGAAATTTCTCTTGAACTTTTTCTTACCTTTCATATAGGCAGAATAATTCTTCATGGTAATTTAAACTTCATCCTCATCATATTCTTGGAACTTCTTAGGGTACCTTGCTACATGATAAACAACTTTCCACATTGAAATCACGCTAGTGTAAGTTTCCCTTTGAAATTTCCTTTTTTTCTTTTAGATTTGAATAAATAAATGAAATCACCTCATTTATCTCTTCTTATTCCTAACAATCCTCAATGGTGAGATTATTCATGACCTTAAATTCCACCACTTTGGTATTCCCTTTTTCCACATACTCAATGTCCTTATTTATCATCTCATACACAATAAGAGTATTATGTAATCTATCCGATGAAAGTTCCTTTGGATCATTATCCTCCAACAAATAAAATTTCAGATTGAACCAAGGTGGAAGTATTCTACAGATGTTCTTATCAATCTTTACATCTTCAATAATATCTCATGGACCATGCATGTATTCCATAATAACATTTACCCAGTCAAAGAATACATCAATAGACTCATTGGGGTTTATTATTATATCCTCATATTTGTTCAATAGAACATTAAATTTTTCTTCTCTAGTTTTTTAATAACCTTCATAGATATTCAGAATATTTTCCCACATAGAATGAGTATACTTATGTGACATCACCTCTATATATATTTTCTTGGATAAGGATCCTCTTAATGCACTGATTCCTCTGGTGTTATCATGTAATTCCCCTCTGTCAGCTTCTGAAAAATCACCACTATCCACACTATCTATAAATCCATGTTTTGTTATTGTAAAGACATTCATACCTAAAGATCATAAATAGTGATGTATCTAATTCTGTCATAATTGAAAATTGTTTCCATCGAAGATCAGAATACCTTTATGCTTAACAACCTCCATGAGAGAAACACTGAAATTAACCTTTCCTATAATACCAATTGTTATCCCAACTACATTAAATATTCTGAGAGGGGAGAAAATCAGGGTGCAACAGATTAAAACTATTATGCCTTTCGATCTTGTTTCATTGTTAAAAAAATACTCTTCTCTCTCTTTCTGATGGTAATGTATGAATAGAAATTAAATAATGTATGAGACACCAAAATTTTATTTGGTTCACCGTCACTAGGATAAATCCAAGTATAATACAATGACAATGTGTCAATGTACCAAATCCACTAAAAGTGCACTAATTTTTACAATGTTCAGAGCAGACTCATTGTCCCTCCTGTTTTTCAACCAATCACAATATGAAATCTATCTTCTCTTTAAACTGAAGTGTTCTCACTGTTTCATCAGAAAATCCTCCTTTGATTTCATGAATCAATATGTTTTAAACCACATTTAGTGTATCATTAAGTTCCACTTTCATCCACTTGATGAATTACCATTTACCATAGAATTATTGGGAAACTTCTATCTTCCATGCATCCTTTGGGGGTCTTGCGTAAAACTTTATAGACTTGCATGCGAATTTACAAACATTCATACAAAATTTATTCTTTTTAGCCAACTCTATTTATGTGCAACACCTTTTTCATATAGATCTATTTAGGTGAAACTCCTTTTTCATGCAACTCATACGCAATTCAGAGCCTCGGATTTCAATAAGAGTCGAGCTACTGAAATGAGGGGGTATCAAATTATTTATAGACCCGGTCAACCCTATGCATAAGATCCTTATATTTCTTCCACTATGCATGTAAGATCTCCCCCAAGTGCATAAAACTATATTTGACATCACATTGATCATGTAATCTTATTTCATACAAACTCATATTTCACATAAATTAAAATCTTTTGTGTGCTTATTTCAACTTCCATATTTTGATGTGGTGATCTGAGAACATATATTTCACATAAATTTTTGAACCACCATCAATCTTCCACACAAAATCCTTTTCCAAAAACACCATTCTCCAAACTCCTGATTTTGAAACCAAAAAAAATTGAAAACACTAGGAAACAACGCCACCTTGTATAAAAACTTTTTGTATTGCCTCCAGAGTGTCCATTCCTTTATCTTAGATATTTGTAAACATAGATTCTCAGTAATATATTTGAATATCCATAACTAACCATGGAAACCCTCTTTTTCAACAAACACAATCATCCTAAAAACATTATAATGCTGCCTTGAGGTGTTTTTTCCCAACAATGATGCTTAAAGAAACTAAACCCCTATTGAGAAAGATTTATTCTCTGCAATTTTTTATCTAGAAAATTTAAGGTAGTACCTTTTAAGTTCCAAATTCATAGTCTTTACAGACCACACTGAATTGAAATATTTGTAGTGTAAGGAAAAACCTAAAATCATTAGGTTTAAAAAAAATTATATGAGTTTCATTTGGAGTTAGAGAATAATAGGGTGATTAGAATTTTGTTACAGATCATTATTCTAGGTTCTCTAGTACTCAATGGTAAGATCCTAGGTAAATTAATTCTAGCTTTCCTAATGAGTAGTTACACATTGTTTTTATCAATAAATATTCTTGGTAAGAAGATGTTTCCAATTTCATAAAAGTAATAGTTTTTCTCAAATATTTATCACATAATAAAAGAAAAAAGTTCATTTCTAAACTTAAGTACTATATATGGGATGATACTTTACTTATTAAGAGGTGTTCTAATGGAATCTTAAGGAGGTGTGTACTAGGGGAAATGATGTTGGTTATTATTGAGAGTTTTCACTCCTCACCTTAGAGAGGTCATCGTGGAGGATAAAGGATAGCCCAAAAATTTTATTAATCTAGTTTTTATTGTCCTATATTGTGTAAGAATTATATTAGTTTAGTTATGGTATTATATATGTGTCGTAGGTTAAGAAATGTGGGAATAAAGTAGGTGATTCTATGAAAAGTTGTTTTAAAAGTTGAGATTTTTTTATGTTTTTGGATTGGACATTATGGGTCTATTTCCATATTCACATGGGAATGAGTATATTTTGGTAGTTTTTGGATATATATCTAAATGGTTTTAGGTAGTTGAACTTCTAAAATAATCTATCTATTAATGTGATTAAATTAATTAAAAAGAGAATCCTCTCAAGGTTTGGGGTGCCAAAATCATTCATCACTAATAATGGAACCCATTTTAATAAATTCAATTTCCAAAAATTGATGGAGAGGTATAGTTGTGCCCATATAAATGGAACTATTTACCATCCACAATACATTGGATAGGTATAAATTTTAAATAGGGAGACTAATAATATTTTAGATAAATATGTCTCTAATTCTAGGTAGGATTGGTCCTTGAAACTGGATAAAGAATTTTGGACCTAAATAAATTCATTCAAAACTATAATATGTATGTCTCCATACAGGTTTTAATTTTAAAATATTTTCATTTAACTATAGAGTTTCAACACAAGTCATATTAGGATATGAAGTATTTGGACTTTGATTTTAACACTATTGTAGACAGGTAGTTAGTTGAGCTATGTGAGCTGGATGAGATTAGGAGAGGGTCCTAGGATAATTATAGGATTTTTAAGGAAAGGTAAAAGTATTTTCATGATTAAATAATGAAAAATAGGAATTTTAAGGTTTTATATAAGGTTTTTATATTCAATTAAAGGAATAAAAGTTTTCTTGGGAAGCTAAAATAAAACTAGTCTGGACCTTTTACCACTACTGCCTGAATGGACTAAAGGCCTTCATTTTTTATTCATTTTTGATAATCCCCCTTTTAAGGGTTGAAGGGGAACCCGTACATGTCCCATAGGCTTTGTGAAATTACAAGACCCAAAGGTATTAAAGGAATTCATCCCAGAAAATGACTACTTGAAACTACCCTTCTCTAGCATCTGCATCGTAATCAGCAATCCACATTCACGTGATTGGTTGGCTAGATTTCCTGTGAAGAGATGTACAGGCTTCGTACCGATAGAAAATTCATACCCTCCCATTATTCCAATTCCAATTAGCACTTCTCTGGTGAATGTTCCTGCTCTGAATCCCTGTATAGGGCCTTATTCCTTGTAAGTCAATCTGGTACATCTGCAATTAATGTGGCCCAGAGGTCTTGAAGTGGTCCAAAGGCCTTAAGGTGGCCCAAAGGCCTTGAAGTGGCAAAACCATGGGTGTAAGTGTCACCCATACCAACAGTTTTGAAAAAACCATTGGTATAGGGTTTTAATATGGTACTTATACCCAGATTGTTTCTAAAACTATTGGTAAATGGTTTGAATAAGGTACCTATACTAACGATTTTAGAAAAACTATTGGTATAGGACTCTATACCAATGGTTTTTCCAAACCGTTTTATAGGTTTGTTGGTATAGATACAATTTATAGTATTGTTAGAGTGTTATTTAATGGGGGTTTTGATCTTTTAAGAAAAGACAAAATACTATCTCTTGTTAATGGTTAGAGGATTAAGCGCTATTTAAAAGAAAATCCAGCAGGGTTAGCTGTCATCATTGTGTCAAACTGATTTTATTTTGAATATTAACTAAATATTGTAAATTCAGTTCTTTATGGGATTCAACCCATGGTAAATCTTGTGTGTTTACTTTTTTTATGAAGAATAAACTATTATTATGTTATGTTTGTTACTATTTGTTTCATATTAGATTTAATTATTGGTCTCCTACCATTTTTATATAGAAGGTTGATGGTGTAGTGAAAAAAGAAGAGAAGATCGCTAATTTTTTTCAATTCAAATAGAAGATACATTCTAGTGGTCTACTAGATAAACCTTCCTTAAGTCAATATATGGTTTTTCATTATTTTTATCTTATTTAGTTGGAAACTAATACTTATCCTTTTAATGTGTGGGTACTGAAAGTTGAATAACCAAAGGATATTTTACTCAATGTTAATGGGGAAGAAGTATTTTTGGGATTTACTTTAAATGAGAATTATTCTTAAATCAGAATAGTTCTTGTTTTATTTTTTTTTCTTTTACTCATATTATTCTCAATGCTACTGGTTGTGTAACATGATGATTGTTAGCTAAAAAATGAGTGTCTATGTTTTTATAACTTATAATATTTATAATTAAGTGTGGGGGAAATTCATCTCATGTTCTAAACTTTTAATGAGCTATTTTAAATGTTGGCGTGATGCATGATCATCTATGATTTTTTTCAAACCTTTATAAAATAAATAATCATAATGTTCAATATATTATTCTAAAACATTATTACACTCTTGAATGAATGTTGATCATGTTTTTTTCTTGAGATGAGTTTAATATCTACATTATCTATAATTCATGAAAAATCATGAACAACAGGAAAATTAGTTTACAACTTTTAAAAAAAATTGATGAACATCTTGTATGAACTGAATGGTGACCCTTAAACATGCTCTAAACTATATTCAATTGAAAAACATTTTAAACATAACTACTTTAATTGTTCCCCATTTTAAGGTTCAAAAAAGGTGATTTTTTTTATTTTAAGTGTACAGTAGGAGTATTAATTTTTAATAAACTTTACATCAATGTTTTACCCATCAAAACCCATAAAAATTTTCAAATATATATGTTTTAAAATTTCAATTAATCATTTTTCAATGGTTCAAAAGTTTCCAAAAGTTTTAATGATGTGTATCCACTTTAAGGAGGATAATTTTATATTAACCCATGGATTAAATTTATTTTACCATTTTTATTACCATCTTCAAAGAAATTGAGATTTTTAAAATATTGGATGAATGTTATACAACTATAATTTACTTTGAAATTTTTATACATGAATTTAAAATATTAAAATATTTATTCGAATGAATTCTAAAATAAAGATTCTAATCTATATTGAAATTTTTATTCCTTAATTAATTCATTCCTTTATTCTTTATGATTTTAGATGTGTTATTTATAATGATTTATAATTATTAAATTAGTTCATCCAAATATAGTGTCTAATTATTATGACTATTATTTATGTGAGTTTGTTCTTATGGATGTTAAGATATGTTTCAAATTTTATTTCAATGGAAATTTAATTTTGTTTAATTATTTTTATTATTTTTAAGGATAGTCATTTTTTCAAAATAGGAATATTATTTCACACTAAAAAAATTAATTTATTGAGGGTAAATTCATTCACTTCTTAAGGAAAATCCAATATGGTAATTTATTTGAAAAAAAATTATTTATGGAAACCTAATATTTCATTCATGAGATTCATTTTATTACACTAAAGTTCATTAAATTTTTTGTTGAGTAAAATTAGTGTTTTAAGTATGGGGGAATTTGATATGGGTCTAATTTTAGTATGTTTTTTCACATTTAATTTATACATTTAATGATGTTTTAATTTAAAATTATATTTTAGTGGAATATTATTTAATATTAGATAAATTGGTGTTGAGTATGAAAATATTTATGAATTTGGGAATTTTTTTTAAATTCTATTTATTTCATGAACAATAATTCTATTTGTTTTGTGGAATTATATTGAAAATATTTTATTTTGTTTGGGTATTGTAATTTAATTATTCTATTATTACATGTTATTATGATTTTTATATTAAATTAATAGAATATTTCTATGATAATTTATATTTTATATATAATAATTTTAAATTATTAATCACATTGAAATTATGTTCTATGTTATAAATTTTCAAAAAAAATGAGTGTTTGGATAATTTTATTTGAAATTAAAATTGTATCATTTTTTCATATTGAAAATTTAAAGTGATGAACTTTTAATCTCTAGATACGGGATGTTTTGTTTGAATTTTTTTTAGAATTTTAATTTCAATTTTTAAAATTATTTTGAATAATTTTTTTAGTTTAGAATTTTACTATGTGTATACTTCTACAATCTTAGTTTATTCTACTACTGTTGGGTGTCTAACTATGGAGGTGAAATTTATCTACCTCCAAAGGTAGTTTTACTAAGATAGGGCCATGCTAATACTACTATTCATCTACCACTTCCCTTGATTTCGCTACCACTAAAGGAAATACCACCTTCATCCCTAACCCTACTACTATTTCCTTTCACAACCAGAGAAAAATCCATCTACTTACATTGGTAAATTCCTTTAATTACACTACTACCATGGTACCCTAATTCCACTACCATCCCACTACTATATTCCCAAAAACCTTTCCCTAGAGACCAAACATAAACCAAGTAACAGTGGATAAAGACCACAATTGAGACTCTAAAGCTGGATGAATCATATGATACTAGGTGAAGATGATCCCAAGGTCTAGAATCCTCATTGATAAAGAACTGAACAAATATATGAACCTATATAAAGGATGAAGAGGGTCTTTGGACCTATGGATTCTAAGGGGTAATCAATGTTGCTCAAGTCATTACTGATCAAAGAACCTGAAGATGGTATTTAATGTAATGTAAATATTTTTTAAACCCTGGAAGAAGATGATGCAGGTCCATATCTAATCAATAATGAAGAGTGATGATACTTATTGATCCAAGTGCTAGTTATAAGTGATGTAGATAGTTCTTGAATGTGAAGACTGGGTTCGGGTGTTCCAAATGAGTCATCGAAGCTGATCTACACTGAACCATGGAGATGGGTTGACTGACTATTGTATGATTGGGTAAGATGATTCAATCAATAGTTTTTTGGGATTTAATAGAGGTTATATTTAGGTTAAGTTCCAAAAATACAATCTTCCAATCATGATCAAGGAACTAATGAGTCGTTTGATGAAGGTGTAGGGATAGAATGCATTTAATTGGGGTGAAAAGGCTATTGAAAACTACTTTAGATTGGATGAAGAAGGGAATTTATCCCATGATGATTTGATGAATTCATATAATAACAAGAGATTTTTTGGGAAGTGGTAATGATATAATCGTGGATTAATACTAATTAAGGAAAGATGGAATTTATTAAATCTTTGATTTATGTTTGTAGGGAACAATTGATGAAGATTGTATCTCAAACATTATCCATGTTCTGGTTTCAATGATATTAGGAGGTGCATTCCAAATTCATTATGAAAATATATAAATAAAAATAAAATACTTCTACAAGTGATTCACCTAATGGGTTGACCTTATTTTCATCATAACTTAGAATAAAATATTTTTTGTGGGTTGTGGATATTGGAGTGCTTCTTCATCAATGCATTCTTAGACTAAACTGGTTGGTGGAGATCATTATGTTTTATTGATTATTTTAGGTTCATAACTCATTGGGGGTACTGAATTGAGTCAAAAAAGACTACTTGAAGGTCATCTAGGATAGTGAATTGATCTGGAGACAACCAAATTCATTTAAAAAATGAAACATGTGCATTTTTTTATTTCTATTTCAAAGGATATTCTTGAATCACATATAAGTAATCTAAATATATTTCAAATTTTTATATGGTCATTGAAGAATATAAGAATTATCTTTTTCATTGGATAATACCGGTGAGTCATAAAAAATTAAGTTGGTGGGTGATAATTTTTTTTTTAAAAATATAGAGAAATTTTTTGGTGATAAATGATTGTAGAGAGAGTTCATCTGAGATTTCATTGGGGAAATAGATACTTTGTGACACTTCAAGAGTTTTAGGAGGAATAGAAAAAAAATATTTGGATGTTCTATTTTTTGCAATATTAGAGGGGATATTTCTTTCTCCCTTATTTTATTATTTATTTTAATTCTATTTGAAATTGAATCTCTTGTATTGTTTCTTCAAAATAAAATGACTCTTAGATAAATTTATTAGTTATGGAAATCAATATTGAACTAAAATTATTTTCCCTCTGTTAATAAAATCATTTCAACACCATTTAATTGTTTCCTTTTTAACTAAAAGTCATTCACTGAAAATGAATGATCCTTGAATCAAATTTTTTATGATCAAACCAAGTTAATCTAAAAATCAACTCAGGATATTAATTCATATATTTTCTTGGTTGGATTCAATAATTGAGTAATTGTTAGATTCAACTCTACCACTACTTGAGAGATACAGTAAAAAAAATTTAAAGGTTTGATAGTCCAAATTAATTCATTTAAAAAATTTAGGGTCCATGTTTAATTCGAAAATTGATATTTTCACCAGCTCACCTATTTTATTATCTTTAGTACTACTATGTTTTTCAATATATTCAATTGTTTCTTTCATACATACATTATATTTACCAATTAATTTTTTTTATTAGTCCTTATTTTCTTTTGATTTTTTGTTTTTATTCCTGATTTATATGATCATTTTTACCCTTCCCAGTGGGTTAGACACTCTACTTACTATAAAAATTGTAGTTTTTTTGGATTTTTAAATAACAAATGGATCCATTAATGACGAGGAATAAACTCTCAGAATAAATTATTTTACCCCCATTTAGGTAGTGGAAATATTTCATGACCCCCTATCTCCAATACTACCCCTCCTAGGCTAACAATGATGAAATAGAGATAAGGACCTTTGAATCATGTATCCAACAGAGCATGAGTAGGTAACTAAAAATATGATAACCAATATCATTTATACACTTTACATAATGATTTATTACATAAATATATACATAATATAATCCCAAATGATCAAGAGGCCTAGTGTATTTGGGTAATTATATAAATTACACAATTACTTGAAATGAAATTATTTAAAAACTCCATAACATTCCCTTAAATTATATTAATCTTTTAATATTTCATAGTATAACCTGGTGATGTACATAAGAAATGGGTGAGCTATAAATCACAATAAGGTAACAATAAAATCATAGCATAATGTAGAGAAATACATGCAGGTGGAGAGGTATAACATGATGTAACATGAGGGTGAGAATAATAATTATGAACATTGAATCGTGATATAAGATGAAAACATAAAGGCGCCATATGAATGTGGCAAAAACATAAAACATGACATCATATGCATAATTCAAGGATAATTGTCAAGAAATCATAACATAGTGTTCTTAGGATAACCTATCATTTACCATACATGTTATATCATTAGATAAAAACATTACCCAATACATTGGAGGGATATATAATTTTGGACCCACCTGTTACATTCATATTAGGTATATGTATTTATGTGTCACATAGATCACAAAACATAAGAACATCATTCATAAATTTTAATTTTACAATTAAGGAGTGTGTTATAAACATATGGAAGTCCTCAATCAATGAAGTATAGGTACAACTATGTGAATACCCTTGAGTTTAAATGGGAAAGGGTATTCACAGTACAAATGTTTGGCATGGGAGATCATAGAATAATCTCAATAGCATAACAATTGTAAATAAAGGTTCATAAAAGGGATTAATGATTGTAAATGGTGGTCTATAATTACTTAGGAATCATATGGTAAATAATTGTATGTGTAAAAACATATGTTAAAATAAAAAATTAGATGTCAAAAGGCTTAATACAAAGAAAGTGCATGAATAATTATGAAGAGGAAGGAAATACCTTACCATGAGAGAGTGATCTAAAAGATCGGGAGGAGCTTCTTTAGAGAAATAGAACACCTTATGAGGTCTTTATAAAGGGATATGGAGATTAAATTTGTGATTAATTCATTCTGAGTGAATATGAATGAGATGTGGGGGGGTATTTATAGAAAAAGTGATGTGAATTATTTATTAATTTCAAAACATATGTTTTGGACTCTATATAATAATGACATCAAAACCACAAAAACAACTCATAATTTTTTCCCATGGTTTTAACCAATGAAGAGTGGTTTTAAATATTTTTAGCATAAAAAAAATTTATAACAATTTCATTGATGATGAGGATTTGAGTAGTGTTCGTAATGAATTGTTTCTAAGACCTTAAAATATATTACAAGTTTTGGATGGTTAATTATATGTTTGTAAAATAAATAAAATAACTTAAAAAATAAATTATATTATAGGGGAATATATTTTTATTCATTTATTTCTTTTATATTATTTATTAAAGAACTTTTGGTCTATTATGATGTCATAATATATACCCTATATTTATATCGTTTTTAATTTTTACCCAAAAACTCAACTGTATTAGAAAATTATGAAAAAATCATAATTTTATAATTTGGACATTCTAATTTAAAAAATGATATTTATTTTACCATAAAAAGTTTATAAATATAGTAATTTACACTTTTAAATAAAAATATTTTTATTGAAAAATACTTGTTTTCACAACACAGACAATATTCTGACCCTCATAAAAATTTCACAGATCTTCATTAAATTATAATATCATTTATATTTAAATAACTTTTATTTAATAATACTATTTTATTAAAATAAAATTTATTTAAAAATTATTGAATTTATCAAAAACAGTGTTTTAATTGAAAATAAATATCTCCCAAAATACATTTTTTTCTCCCATCATATAAAATCTAATCTTTATCAAACTTATTATATAATCATATATATATATATAAAGTAATATTGAAAAGGGATAAATATAATCATTATTTTATTGAAAATAAAATATACAAATTCATACTACTAAGTTCTAGATACATAACCCCTTATTACACCAACATATGCCCTAAGGGTAAGGTGTGTAATGGTGGTAATTTATTTGGGTGGTTCAGTGGACATGGTTTGGCAAATGATATCTATGGTATTGAAATTATCTCATACACAGTTTCTCTTTTTTTTTAGTTGTTGAATCTTGGATTCTGAATGGTTAAGGTAAAATAGTAGTGATTCCATATCTATTGAAATCACTGATAAATGAGCTTCATAGGGTATGATACTACTAATCGAGGCCATATATTCTTCCTTTAGTTTCAATTTTATCTTATCATAACCATTAATATATTTTAATCTTGATGGTTACTATATAATATATATATTAACAAAGGTTATGATTCTTAACAGTATTTTAATCCTAGTAGAAAAAACTATGGATATATTTTATAATAGTCCAATATAGAAAATAAAATATAGTCCTTGTGTTTTCTATAAATATATTACATAATAAATAATTTATTCATTTAGAAGGTAATTTTATTTATAAATGTTTAGATTTTTAGATTAGTCCCCCCTTCATAAATTTCTCCCTCAAAATTTTATTTCATACACTAAAATAGATGAGGGTTCTTATATTTCATCACCTCTTCTAGTTCATGTGTTTCATCCTCAAAATTATGATTCTACCATAATACTTTGACTAGATGAGTTATCTTATTTCATAAAACATTACCTTTACGATCTTATATCTTCACTAGTTACTCATCGTATGAAATATCATTCTAAAAAATTACCAAGTCTAGATTTAGAACATATGAGGGGTCTTGTATATACTTATTTATGATTTATATATGGAACACATCATTTAATTGAGATAGGTTATGTGGGAGTGCTATTCTATAGGCCATAGCTCCAATGAGATCATGGATCTAAAAAGAACCGATGTATCTTGGACTATGTATTGAGTCCAAGTGTTTTATTTTTTTCAATGAGTAAATATGTGGAGTTATGATTCTTGTAGAATTGTTATAGATTCATTTAATGATTAATTTATTGGCATTGGCTATCATTATTGATAAATTATCCTGAAGTAATAATTCTTGGACAATTTTTACAGATTTTTTTAATGGAATTGGATGTCATGCCTGAGTAATTATCCTTGAATGTGTGATGATTGTTGAACCAATCTTAAGTTAAAATACATGTGCTAATTATTTTTGTATTTTTCACAATTTTTAGAACAATTGAATACAATGATAATTTTATTTTCATGAGGAATAAAATAATTCCATGAAAAATATTACTTGTTTTCATGATAATTAATTGAGAAGAAGACCATGCAATATTACATTATTTCATGATGATATAATTGGAAATAAGTCCATGTAAATATATTAATATTATTATATGAAGAATATTTTATGGAATATAGAAAGACTCAAGAATTATTTTGAGATGGACTTGGATGATTTTGAGTTGAAATGGTTGCCTGTGTAAAGGTAAATTGGTATTTACATTACTTATATAAGGGTAGTAGCAGATTCTTATAGTTATGTAAAGTTAAATCCAACCCTTGTGAGGGTACATTGAGTCTATTGTACTACTTAAGGGTAGTTTAAGGGTTTTTAATGGTATACATTATTATTTAAGAGTAAATCCTCATCTATGTAAGGGTACACTGAATTGATGTTATACTACATAAGGGTAGTTGAAGGTTGTGTAAAGGTACAAGGAATCTCATGTAAGGGTAGTATTCAAACACATAATGGAAAGTTCTCCAAAAAGGATCAATGTAAGGGTAATGTTCTATGTTAGGGTACCTATGTAAGGGAAACCAATGAGTTCCATAGTTTGTATAAGGGTAATTGAAACCCACGTAAGGGTAAACCAGAGAAGATAGAATTCAAATAAGGGTCATGGGAAACCTATATAAGGATAATTAGGGCTTCTTAAGTTTATTCACTCACATAAGTGTAGCCACTATTCTCATAAAGGTATCAGTTTTGTTGGTCATGTGATTTATGAGATTCTGAATGAAAAACACTGCTACCATAATCAAATGAACCAACCTCAAGAGATCAAGTTGAGTCTGAATCATAGGTTTCATATCATATTCAAGCATCTGTCATGTATGAATAGAAGAAACCTAGTTGTGACATCACTTGTAATGAATTTGAACAAAATTTAAACATGATAAATTCATGGTAATTAATGCATGCTCATTCTATTGAGTATTAATTCATGAAAATGAGTCCATGTGATGAAATGAGAATCTATGGTTATTTGATAATGAATATTTCATATAAATAAATAGGTCATCCCAATCTTTCATCTATTAAATATGAGTTATAGTATTTTTTACTACATGAATAAATGGGGAGGTTTCCAGAGTCATTCAAAAAAAATAAATTAGGATAAAATAAAGGTTACTTGACTCTAAATTAACAAGAGATGAGTCATGATATTTATTTATCCATGTGAAGAATGAGTAAACTTGAAATCATTGGGTATTTCAAATAATATTTATGAGGATTGTGAATACACACTAAATTATTGGGTATTTAAAATGAGGAAATATAATACCCAACACCTTGTGGGTGTTCATATTTAAATTTATAAAAACAATTTTTTTATAACACATTTAAATCATGGGATAAATGAAATATCACAAGAAAAATAATATTCTTTCTTGTGGATAAATGTGTCTAGATAGGTGATGAAAATTTTTTGAGAAAAAAGACTTGTGAGAGAATTTGATAAAAAAATTGTATTAGGATTTTGTGAGATATTCAAGATCAATAAGAAGTTATTGAAGGTCTTTAAGAAGTTTTGAACGTGGGTACCTAATTATCCATCTACTTATAAAGAATAATTTTCATCAAGATGTGGAATGATCTCTAGGGGATAACTACATGTATTTATTTTTTGGATCATCTTTGAAGTGTTGTAGTTTCATCCAGGGGAATCCAGAATCTGAGAGGGAACAATGGATTCTATGTTATAAGGTCATAGTGGGTTATGTGTTATATAATTTGTGTTAAAGATAGCATGGAATCCATATAGAGGGGTATAACCAACATGGAAAGGATTAGTTCTTTCAATTGAACCTTGTAAATTGTGTGTGATCTATTTATGTTCTACTATATATGGGGTGATTCCATGATAAATATTCTTTAGTAGATATATAAATTTAAAAAGTTTAAGAGGTTGAATCTAAAATGAAAAAAAATCATAAAAGTAGTGTATCACTGATTCAACCCTCCCTCTCAGTAGTACCTATCCAGTATTTGGACTCTATAATTGGTATTAGATCTTGTAGGTTCCCTTTAAATATATAAATAATCAATGTAGAATTTAAATTGTGTTAAAACCCAAGGATTTCCTAGATTTTATGCAATAAATAACCATAGATGTAGAAACAGGATGTTGCCTTACCTCCTTTCACTTGGAATTGAAGTTAGATATTCTACTACATTGGGTTTTCAACCGATTTTTTAGGATAATATTAGTACTGAAAAAATCATCCAATTAGGGAAAATATTTTTAAAAAAATTATTCAAAAGAATAGTCCATTTTTTTAGGTTTTTATTTTATTAGTCATGGAACCCAAAGGAACTTGTGGATCGAAAGTTATAGCTATTTGAATTTAAACTTATGGAAACAACCAATCAAGGTGATTATGGAGTATAGTATGGAATTGCGCACAACTTTCCAAAAGTACATTTAACTCCTTCATGGTCACACAACAATTTTGTGTGATAATGGAGATGTCAAACACAGAATCTATACACATATGTGAGTTGGCCTCCAAAAAAAGGTATTTTCATGTAACTCCATAAATTTGTGCGACATAGCCAAAAGTTTCAGGACAAGGATAAGTTTCATGGCATAGTGAAAATGATAATAAATATGGAATCAATCATTCACTTTGGTAAGACCTATGGGATTCGATTAGTGAATCTCTTTCTCACACAACTTAGGGTTTCATGCTTCACACAACCCCTAAGACCCAAACTTTCATGAAATTATCTCCATGAATTCCCTCAAAGCATGGGCTTCTTCTTATCTGTTTTCGTATAAATTTATCTATTGGGAACAAAAAATTTTGAAAATTTAAAAAAATTTCACAACCCTATTTGTGCGTAACTTCAATGTTTTATGATATAGTGATATCCAAAAATCTATCTTGTGTTTCATGCCTCATGCAAACTCCTTTATTATGTGAAAATATAAAGTTGTGAGACCTAGTGTATAATTGCATGGCCTAGTGCCCTGTTTCACAAAAAAATGCCCGGAACCATGCTCAATGGTCAATATTGTGGGTGATGCACCCCCACTAGCCCTATCCCTTTTCTATCATCACTAAACCCTAAGAAAATAGAGATTGACAATGTGAAATTTTCAGTTCAGGTTGAGGAAATTTTGGATTTCACCCTTACATATTCCTAACATCCACCCTTGAAATTTCATGAGTCAAGATACTCCTCTACACACCCCCAAAATACCATGATTATACCTAATCCTATTGGTCCCTTTCCCTAGACACAAGTTTGGATTATCCTCTTAGATTCCCCAAATACCTTGAGTCAAAATACTCCAAAATGAACTCCTGAAACCCCATCACCTAACTTCTATTCCAGGTCAAACCAGAAAGGGAGCCTCTCATGTAAGTCCCACACCATCCATTTCTATGCATCTTCTACCTAGTAGTCCTCGCTATATGATGTTAAACTATAGTATATACTATATGTAAGGAATAATATGCCTCATGTGACAAACATGAGATGCTTTATACATAAATTGTAAGATATCTCATTCCATGATCATGAGATGACCCCCTTAGTCCGTACAAAATGAATTTAAACTAAAATATACTGTATATTATGAGAATATGATGCATCCTGGGAAAAGAATGAGGTATCTTATGTGTCAAGTATAAGATATATTATGTAATGATGATTATGAGATGACCACCAAATAGCCACCATGGGACTCCATCTCAGGTGTAAGCCCCAATAATATCGCTAGACCCATTAGTGTGCTGATATTCCCTCACGGTATAATGAAATGAAGAATAATAGGAATCTCTAGAGTGAAAGCCCCGCATATATCCCTACTACTCCTAATCACCCCTGTGGGCCTCCTTCCTTGGTGTAATCCCCAATTATATTCCTCTAACCCATCAGAAGTTCAAGATGACCTCATGACCCAACATGAGTAAGATAGAATGGGAATCATAATTTATAATCCTCATGAACCACATCCTTTCACATGATGTTAAATTGTAACCTTACCTTATTCCATGAACATGGGATTCCCTCTTGACCCAACATAATGAAGACAGAATAGGCATATCAATGCATAATCCCTAGGAACCATAACCTTTCACATGATATTAAATTGTAACCTTACCCTATTTCATTAACATAGGTTTCCTTCTAGACCCAACATAAGGAAGATGGAATGGGAAGATAAATTCATAAGCCCCACACACCTTGTCCTTTCACAAGACATTAAATTGTAACCTTACCCTATACAATGAACATGGGATTCCCTGTGAAATAATTATAGGATGACTCATGTTACTAGAATGAGAAACCTTATGTGGTAATTATGTGATTATCATACCATCGCTTCTCTTATAAGTATACTAGAAACATCTACATGTAATCCCCCAACCACATAATCTCTAATCCTAGCAGTATCCAGAAATCTTCCATGCATAAGCCCCAATAATACCTTCACTACCCTATCTAATTACCAATCCTCCACAACAATGTCGACACTATACCCCACCCAAAGACACATGATAAGTGGATTCATAATCCCTAAAGGTGTCATTAATAATGGAAATGGATCACATTTCTCGGTAGATAGTATTTTTTTGGATCTTCCTCTCACCTTGACATGGTCCCTCTCAGGGTGTAAGCCCCATCCATGTCTGAGCTTCATGGTATAAAATTTTCTATCTCCACATCATATTAATTAAACATTAACTTACACGAAAATTTCCTCATCAAATGGAATTAAACTGTATCCTTACCTCACGCGATGAAAAAAAGATACCCCATGTATGATCATCATGGGACGCCACCTTCTCCCTCACCATGGGATGACCCCCCCCCCCCTCCTTTGGGAAGCCCATATTTTTAATCCCCACACCACCCCTCGTTGATGCTCCTTCCACAACATGATCATCCTTACTACATGATGATAAACTTCATGGACTAGTCTGGTCATATGAATTTAAATTTCATCATTTAACTATGTGGGTTTTGATCCCTATCTCTTAAACAATGTATATAGGACACCTCCCTGACATTCAATCCCAAAACCCAAATATTACCAACAAATCCCAATTGTGAAATCTTCCCTCTTGGGGATACACTCCAGCAAAATCCAAGTGTGAAATCACCCCCTTAGGGACACACTTAACCAACTCCTAAGTATGAAATCTTCCCCCATGGGGAAACACTTCATCAAATCCTAAGTTTGAAATCTTCCCCCCTAGGGACACACTCCACCAAATCCAGAGTGTTAAATATTCCTCCCTGGGGAAACACTTAACAAAATCCCAAGTGTGAAATATTCCCCCTTGGGGACACACTCAACAAAATTTCAAGTGTGAAATATCCCCCTTGGAGACACACTTAACCACATACCAAGTGAAATCCCCCCCCCCCACACCGAGGACACACTTAAACACCCAACTATCTTCACAAGACATTAAACATGTGACCAACCCATCTCCACGAGATGTTAAACTTGGGACTTCATCCAAAATCCATACCTTGTACAAAAAACATGGGATACCTAAGGTAAAATCCTTGAAAAACATATTCCCTTGGTGTCAAATACCTAATGTCCAACATGGTATTCCATAGGTTATGTGCTTAATATTCCTCATATGATATGCCTATGACTTAAAAAGGAGAGGAATTTATAGTTTCCCAATACACCCAACATCTAGAGATGTTCGAAAATTCCATATGTTACCACCTACACTGACTGAAGGTTTTTTCCCTATTGAGACAAAATCAATGTAATTAACTAGCATCAAACTCGAGATGGCACCAAGAATGAGTTTCATGAACATGACTCAAATCTCTAAGGGATACCTAGACTAGGAAATGAGATCCAAGGATGAATCCATGGAACTACGAACTGATATCCTATCATCCCATTTCTATCAAGGAGTCGAAATTTCTGAATAAAGTGATGGAAGTCTCCCATATTCAGAAATCATGAATGTAGTGAAAAATAAGTGTGTCACACAGACTCAGTAGAAAGTTTCAGAAACAGATGACTCATAGTGATAAAAGGAATATAAATATTGATGGAAAGGAACAAAATTATATTCTAAAATCATTATCATAAAAAATCACCACGGTTATGGGTCTTAAAACTTCTATAAAATCTTCGTAGAAATTGAGAATAATTTATGAATGAAACATAAAAGTCAAGGAATCCAAGATATAGGTATCAAGAATAATATTTGAAGATATAAAAATGACTTATGGTAAAAACATTAATGATTATTTTACAAGATTTAATAAGATTATGAGTAATATCAGGGGGTTTGGTGATATTCTTTATGATTCAATTATTGTTAAAATCGTTGAGGAATTTTACATCTTGTTTTGATCCAAAATTATTATTCCTAGAAGATAGATAATATTTGACTATTTATGAGCTATATAATATACTCATTACATATGAAATGAGAAAGGATATTTCCTTCAGTAAGAAAACTAAAGTTGATATGGATATTGAGTCATTGAGAAAAAGAAAAGTCAAAGAAGAAGAATATATTTTTTAATTATGTGACTCAGACACTGAGTAATATAAAGTGGACTTCAATAAGATTATTGTTATTTTATCCAAAATATTCAAAAAGGTAAAATGGAAATAAAATGTTATGAAATTATTAAGATGCTATAATTATGATAATATTGGTCATATTTAAAACATTTGTCCAAAATGGTAGGTTAAATAATCTGACTTAGATGATGAGAGACCCCATAGGAAGAAAGGAGATAAAAAATAATATGTATTCCCCATTTAAAAGGAGAAGTTTTATGAGAATGAAATAGAAGGATGATTCATCTACTTATTCACATAATAAAGTCACTCTCTTTGCTCATATTTAGAATTAATTTGATTCATTATGTAGTGATTATGGAAGAGAATAATGGTTATATCTTGAATCGAAACTTAATGTTATGTTGGAATCTTTTCTAGAGAATATTACACAATTAAAGAAATAAAAGAAATATATGATCAATTAAAGCAAGAAATTAACTAAAAAAATGAATGAGTCTAATAAAAATTAAATATTAGTTTTTAATGAATAAAATAAAGATTATCTCAATAAGTAATTGACATAAATTAATGATATCAGTAAGAAAAATATTATAGGAGAAGAATAGGAAAATTTGTCATTTATATAAAGGAGTAATTGGCTACAAAGAAAGAAGATCTATTTAAAACACATGCCATATGTATAAGGACCCGGCCTTATTACATTACATAATCATGAATTTAGTCAATAAAACACTTCATTATTACATTGACGATATTTTAATGTTTATATCTTTAGATAATTAGGACAATAAATTCATAACATTACACATTATTACAGAGTGGAAGACATAAAAACAGTACTCATTCCTTCCAAAATTTAAAACTTTCAAAATAAAACATGACTTATTTGATAGATGTTAAAACATTTAACTTGTATTTATTAAATTTATTACACATCCTTATAAATGGTTAATATCATTTAGAAACTTAGGATGAGCACAAAATATCAGTAAGAGATGAAAAAAGAATAAAAGAGGACATTAGTCCATAAATACTCGCAACGTATGAAAGCATTTTCAAAAGACATGCTTGTCAACCATATATACTTACTTTGTGTAACATGAGATTTAAAAAAGATCCACAAAAAACATGAGAACATAAATATAATCATAAAGGTATATTAGGTCATTTCTTACATAATCTTGTAACCCTCTAGGCTACCTTATAATTTGTAACCCTCATGGCTACCTTACAATTTGTGTATCCATCTTAGTTACACATGGAGTAACCATACGGTCGGCCTCCAACTTACACATACCCAATGAATTAGAGGGAAATATATGTTACACCCTTAATCATAAAAAATTCCCAATAACAAAAACATAATCATAAAACATGAATAATAGCATAAAAACATTGCTTTTGAACTTTGTAAAACATAACTTTAAAAAAGGATTTTAAAAGAAAATCCCCTTACAAATATCATTCAATTGAAGAGAGACTTAATAGAGTGGATGGAATATGTATATAAACTGTAATAAAACATAACTCAACATAATATAAGAAAAAACCATCAAAAAATCAATTTTAATACCACATAAATAACGAAGTATAAGGTTAACCTAAAGAATAGAAATCATGGTAAGAATTCCCTTACCTCTGGCTTGTCTTACTTAAAACTTTTATAAACTTCCGGTATAATGGTTAAAAGAGTGTTATTATTATTTTAAAGAAACATGTTCATGTTTATAATATATTATATGATCATTTCATAACCTTATTTTACCCCTTAATTTTTAGAATTTTGTTCCTTGCACTGTTTTGGGTGAGTTCCTTACCTGATTTCCATGATTGGTTCATGATGGATGTTCTTGTCGATTGGAAGTGAAATTCTAGAATTGGAATGGAAAGATATTTAAATATTTCAAGTACCATAATTTATACAATTTATCATTTAGATTTTTTATATGAAGATGATTTATAAGTTAAAACATTAATGATGTTCATTTAGATCATTTTAGGGGTTCTTTGATAATAACGACCTCATTTTGTTTTATAAATTAAAACCATGTGTACAAAAGATTTAAAGAATAATGGATGAGACATAATACATATATTATAACCTTGTTAAAACATATAAATGGTTTCATGACCAGACTTTAAATAATTAAATCAAATTGAAATCACATCGTCCACGATGTCGGTAATTCGACACATCACGGACAATGTTTTTAATTCCTTGAACAAGTGGGGGAAAAGAAGAATATTGATGATGAATTTCTAATGAACATGAGAATATACAGAATATAAAATATTATGGAGCTTTAATTCCTCTTGGTTAAGAGTATTTTAGGAAATAATAATAAAATAAAGGAATCTTGAAATAAAAGAAAACTTCAGAAATTTCTCACGAAAATTCCGCAGCCTAACGGCGTCTCTTAAAATTTCATAAAAATAGTTTGATGAGAGAAAATGGATATCTCATCACTATTACATAATATGGACAGTAAGGGGGGATATGGAATGATATATCCCAACATAATCCAAAGGTAAAGGAAGAGAATAACATAAAATGAAAAAAAAAATAATGAAAATAAAAGAGGATGTTTACCTCTTGATCTCTTCTCCTTGAGATCCATCATAAGGGCTTCGGTTTTGGTATTTTGGTGAGACCAGAAGCTCTAGGACGTGGGGGAGAGACTTGGGAGGAGTATTGGTCAAAACATAGGCATGGAACAAGGCTTGAGAGATGTGGGAAGAAGAGGGGAGTGAGGGTGGTATTTATAGTGGAGGAGAGGGGGTTTTTTCATTATTTTAATCATTATTATAATATTTTTGCCCAAGATTTTGAATAGTCTTAGTTCATATGACCTAAAATAGTAATATTGGAATTTGAGTTCGAACCAAGTGGCCTTGCATCACTTATGATGTCATAAATAGTTAATTTTATTGATAATTTGATTATACAGTATTTTATCGTATTTCACTATTCATTGAAAATTAAAGAATTTCAGAAAAATCCCAAAAATTTACCCGAAACATTTTTCAATGTTCAGAATCCAAAAATGAAGTCCATTTTTTTAAAATAATTTTCTAAATATTATTAATTTAATTTTTAAATAAAATCATACTTAATTCAAAAATTAACAATTATAATTCTATAACTACTTCTATATCACGAAGAAACATTAACCAAGATGTTATTATCTTAAATACTTAAGAAAATAAAATAATAATAAAAATTAATATTCATTAGGTTCATATTACTATTTATAAGGGTATGTTACTATTCACCAAAAAAATAAGTTGGTTCCAATGGACTCCAAATAACATACTGCACACAATTGCAGATGACAGTTTATTGAAATTAAAAACATAGAAGTGGAAAAAATATGTTTTAAAGGCTAGTTATAAATATCTACTTAAAACAAAGTTCCATGAATTTCTATTTATTTTTAGAAAAAACTTGGGGTGTTACATTATCCCCACCTTCTATAAATTGCATCCTCGCAATTTTATTTACTTATTAAACAACTGGGGGTACTTTTCCATCATTGTATTTTCAGACTCCCACGTTGCTTCTTCAACGATGTGGTTTCTCCACAAAACATTTACCTTGTGTATTACCATATTCCGCAATACCTATTCCCTTCGATCAAGAATCTAAACTAGTTTCCCTTCATAATAAAGGTTCTCTTCTATCTAAACTGCTTCTGGGCTAAATAAATGTGATGAATCTGGCACGTACTTTCTCAACATCGAAACATGAAAAACATTTTGCACCTAAAACAAACTTGAAGGGAAAGTTACGCGGTATGAAACAATTCCAACATTCTCCAAGATTTCAAAAGGACTGACGAACCATAGACTTAGATTCCCGTTCTTATCAAAACGCATCACACTTTTCCAAGGACAGATTTTAAGGAAAACATGGTCACCTACCTCGAAAGAGAATTCTTTTCTTCTATTATCTGCATAACGTTTCTGCCGTCTCTGAGCTCTCCTCATGTGCTGCTGGATTATTCTCACTTTCTCATCCACTTCTTCTACTAATTCTGGCCCCATCAACTTTCTTTCACCGACTTCATCCCAAAATGCTGGAGTCCGACACTGCTTCCCATACAAGGCCTGAAAAGGTTCCATATGAATACTGGAATGAAAACTATTATTATAAAATACTCAACTAAAGAAATATGTGGATCCCAACTTTCCTGGTAGTCCATTGAACAATCTCAAAACATATCTTCCAAAGTCTGAATCGTTCATTCTGATTTCCCATATGATTGAGGATGAAAAGATTTACTGAAATTTAAAATGTACCTAACGACTTCTGAAGTCCCTTCCAAAAGTTAGAAGTGAACTTGGGATCCCAGTTAGATACAATGGAAATAGGAAATCCATGTAACCTGAAAATCTCCTTGAGGTACAATCGAGAAATCTGATCCAAAGACATTGTATCTCGAATAGAAAGAAAACGTGCAGATTTTGTTAGTTGATCAACAATAACACAAATTTCATTGTTACCTAGAGATTTCTTAGGTAATCCCACCACAAAGTCCATGGATACATTCTCTCACTTCCCCTCTGGCACTAATAAAGGCTGAAGTAACCCCTTCGATAACTGCTTCTCTACTTTAACCTACTGACATGTCAACCTTTTCATGGTAAAATCAGCAATATCCCGTTTCATCCCACCCCACCAGTAATACTCCTGAAGGTCTCTATACATCATAGCACTTCCAGGATGAACCAAAAATACAGAACTATGAGCTTCACACAACAAATCTTTCTTCAACTAAGAACCACTAGGCACACACAACCTTTTTTCAAATATCAAAACACAATTATTATCAAGATTAAATTCTGGTAACTTACCCATTTAAACCAATTCTACCTTTTTCTATAGCTCATGATCTTCCTTTTGTGCTTGTTTAATTCTGTCTGACAACATAGACTATAATGAAACTTGAAACAAAACATATGTATTCCCTGCACCAACAACTTCTAAGCCAAAATTCATCAAATCATTAATCAAGGGATTATGTTCTAAATGTAACATGGTTAATGATACATGATGTTTCTGACTCAAGGAATCTACCACTTTGTTTGATTTTCCAGGATGGTAATTGATCGTGCAATCATAATCTTTTATCAGTTCAATCCATCTTCTATGCCTCATGTTTAATTTCTTCTGAATGAATATATACTTTAGACTTTTATGGTCAGTATATATTTGGCATTTGGTTCTGTATAAATGATTCCTCCAAATTTTCAAATAATAAACCACAACTGCCAATTCCAAATCATGTGTGGGATAATTTAGCTCATGAGGTTTAAGTTTTCTCAAAGAATGGGCAATTACCTGATCATTATTCATCATAACATAACCAAGTCCCTTCAAAGAAGCATAATTGTAGATGAAAAACTCACCATTCTAGGAAGGTAAGGCCAAAACTGTAGCATTTAACAATCTTTTCTTCGGTTTATAAAAACAATCAAAGTACCTGATACAACTTTATTGGATGGTTTTATGTTTTTCAACGTAGTCTCAAAGGATCTCACTACACCTTTCTACTTGTAGTCTGGCTTCTTTGCATCATTCGGATCGCTCTTTGGGCAGGCATTTGCATAATGATCCATCTCACCAAATTTAAAACACTTTATAGTTTTCTTATTAGGATTAGTATTAGGAATCATTTTCATTACAATATCGGGCCATATGTCTAAACTTACAACATTTAAAACACTTCCCAGTTTTGCTAAGACATTCTCCAGGGTGTTTCTTTCCACACTTTTCACAAACTGGAAATTGGATTTTCTTACCATCAGATTTCTTTGGTTGATTCTTACCCATCACATGCCATCTAGACATCTTATTCTCCTTATTTCCAAAATTCACATGATCATCAGAAAACTCCATCTCTACCCTCTCATCACATTGTACAAGTTTCTCATAACTTTTTAATTCACAGGAGGCCAACGCCCTTCAATACCTTGGCTTCAGTCCTGCGTAAAAGTGGCTGATTTTGCTATCAAGATCTAGAATAAGATTTGGAGCATACCTCGCCTGTCGAGTGAAGTTTGCTTCATACACAGCCCCTGAATCTTCCTCCTTCTATTTTAATTCAAGTAATTTCTTCTCCATCCTAAGTCTCTCCACCTTAGGAAAATATTTTTCAAGGAAAATATTTTAAATTCATCCCACTCTAAGGCATCAAAATCCTCTCAACCCCTGATATTCCTTACCATTGACCACCACTGGTCTACTTCCCCTTAAAAAAGATAAATATAAAGACTTACCTTTTGATTGTATGAACATCCCATAACATCGAATATCTTTTCAAGGGATTTGATCCATCCTTTAGCTGCTACTGGGTCAGAAGATCCATTGAAAGTAGGAGGGTGTTGTCTCATAAAATTTTCCACTACTGTCATGTTCCGTTGTGGTAACTATATTTTTTCCCATGTATAGATTGCACCACAATTTATTTCCCACGTTATCTGAGCCATTACTATCACAAACTGCTCGGTTCCAATCCCTACCATTTCGGGCAGTAGATTTGGAAGGATGTCATTATGTCGGTGCCTCTCCTCTTCAGCATCCATGTTCCTTATGTAGACAACCATTCTGAACAAACATATCTTAGATGATGAAACATGGTAATATTTAAATGCTATAACATTTCAAATTAAACATAGAGTGAAAATCATTTATGGTATTCTATTAACATCACCCTAACCCCTTAAGTTATCTAAACCATCCTCTCATACCAACTATAAGAACCCGACCTTATTCATTACATAATATTGAATTTAGTCAAGAAAACACTTCCTTCTTACATTGAGTATCTTTTCAAGTTTATATCTTTGGATAATTATGGCAATACATTCATAACATTACACATTATTACATAGTGGATACCATAAAAACAGTACTCATTCCTTCCAAAATTTAAAACATTCTAAATAAAACATGATTTCTTTGATAGATCTTAAAACATTTAACTTGGATTCCTTCACTTTATTACACATTCTTATAACCTGTGAAAATCATTTAAAAACTTGGGATGAGCACAAAATCTCAGTAAGGGATGAAAAATAAGGAAAGGTCACATTAGTCCATGAATACTCATAAAGTATGAAAGCATTTTCAAAAGACATGTTTGTCAACCATATATACTTACTTTTTGTAAAATGATATTTACACAAGATCTACACAAAACATCAGAACATGAATATAATCATAAAGGTATATTAGGGAATTACTTACATAATCTTGTAACCCTCTCGACTACCTTATAATTTGTAACCCTCATGGCTACCATACAATTTGTGCAACCATCGTAGATGCACTTGGAGTAACCATACGGCCGACCTCCAACTTACACATACCCAATGCATTGGAGGGAAATATAGGTCCCACCTTTTATCATAAATAGTTCTCAAGAAACAAAAAATAATCATACAACATGAATAATAGCATAAAAACATTGCTTTTCAACTTTGTAAAACATAACTTTAAAAGAGGATTTTAAAAGAAAATCCCCTTACAAATATCATACAATTTAAGAGAAACTTAACAGAGTGGATGGAATTTGTATATAAACTTTAATAAAACATAATAAAACATAATATAAGCAAAATCCATCACACAATCAATTTTAATACCACATAAATAACGAAGTATAAGGTTAACCCAAATAATGGAAATCGGGTTAAGAATTCCCTTACCTCTGGCTTGTCTTACTTGAAACTTGTTTAAACTTCTTGTATAATGGTTAAAATAGTGTTATTAGTATTTTACAGAAACATTTTCATTTTTATAATATCTTATATGATCATTTCATAGCCTTATTTCACCCCTTAATTGTTAGAATTTTGT
The DNA here is from genome assembly GCA_963277665.1 of Viscum album. Classification (NCBI taxonomy): domain Eukaryota; kingdom Viridiplantae; phylum Streptophyta; class Magnoliopsida; order Santalales; family Viscaceae; genus Viscum; species Viscum album. The sequence goes on along the minus strand of OY728161.1, from coordinate 1,046,576,398 downwards.
TCTTTGCGCTGTTTTGGGGGAGTTCCTTACCTGATTTCCATGATTGGTTCATGATGGATGTTCTTGTTGATTGGAAGTGAAATTACAAAATTGGAATGGAATGGTATTTACATATTTCTAGTACCATAATTTATACCATTTATCATTTTAATTTTTTATATGAGTATGATTTATAAGTTAAAACATTAATGATGTTCGTTTAGATCATTTCAGTGGTTCTTTGATAATAAAGACCTCATTTTGTTTTATAAATTAAAAACATGTGTACAAAATAATCCCAGAACCATGGATGGGACATAATACATATATTATAACCAGTTTCAAATATATAAATTTTTTCATGATCAGACTTGAAATAATTAACACAAATTGAAATCATATCGTCCACGATTTCGGTAATTCGACACATCACGGATAATGTTTTTCATTCCATGAACAAGTGGGGGAAAAGAAGAATATTGATGATGAATTTCCCATTAACATAAGAATATCCAGAATATACAACATTATTGATCTTTCATGCCTCTTGGTTAAGAGGAGGTGAGGAAATAAGAAGAAAATAAAGGAATCTTTAAATAAAATAAAACCTTATAAATTTCTCAAAAAAATTCAGCAGCCTAACGGTGTCTCTTAAAATTTCATAAAAATATTTTTATGAGAGAAAAGGGATATATCATAACTCTTAAATAATATGGACAGTAAGGGGGGGTATGTAATTAAATATCCCAACATAATCCAAAGTTAAAGGAAGAGAATAACATAAAATGAAAGAAAATAATGAAAATAAAAGAGGATGTTTACCTCTTGATCTCTTCTCTTTGAGATCCTTCTTAAGGTCTTAGATTTTGTTAATTTGGTGAGACCATCAGCTCTAGGACATGAGTAAGATCCTTGTGAGAAGTATTGGTCATAACATAGGGATGGCACAAGGCTTGAGAGGTGTGGGAAGAAGAGGAGAGTGAGGGTGGTATTTATAGTGGAGGAGAGGGGGTTTTTTCATTATTTTAATAATTATTATAATATTTTTCCCAAGATTATGAATAGTCTTAGTTAATGTGACCTAAAATAGTAATAATGGCATGTGAGTTCGAACCAAGTTTCCTTGCATCACTTATGATTTCATAAATAGTGAATTTTACTGATAATTTGATTATACCGTATTTTATCGTATTTCACTATTCATCGAAAATTAAAGATTTTCAGAAAAATCCAAAAAAATTACCCTAACCATTTTTCAACATGAAGAATCCAAAAATGAAGTACAGTTTTTTAAAATAATTTTATAAATATTATAAATTTAAATTTTAAATAAAATCATATTTAATTCAAAAATTAACAATTCTAATTCTATAACTACTTCTATATCACGAAGAAAAATTAACCAAGATGTTATTATCTTAAATCCTTAAGAAAATAAAATAATAATAAAATTTACTATTCATTAGGGTCATATTACTATTCATATTACTATTCATTATGGTATGTTACTATTCCACAAAAAACAAGTTGGTTCCAATAGACTCCAAATAACATACTGAACACAATTGCAGATGACAGTTTCTTGAAATTCAAAACATAGAAGTGGAAAAATTATGTTTTAAAGGCTAGTTATAAATATCTACTTAAAACAAAGTTCCATGAATTTCTATTTATTTTTAGAAAAAACTTACGGTGTTACAATATGTGTCATAGTTCAACATGACTTGAATAAATATAGAGAATATTTCAATAAATCTGTTGAGATTAAGGAAAAATATTCTCATATTAGAGAGAATAAATGTAAAATTGCACCTAATGTTTTTATAAATAGATCTATTATTCCTAATGATTTAAGTAAAACCAATGAGGTTTATATTAATAGGCAATCCTTCACACCAATAAAATAGAGGAATTTTCTAACGAAATTATCTCCTCCTTGTAAAAATAAGACTTATTCTATAGCGGGATATCAACAATACAATTCTAGAAAGATTTGGAACCAATATATAAGATCATATTTTAGAGGTTATTGTTAGTGTTATGGAAGTTATGGTCATAAATCTTATTCTTATTTGTATAATATGTCATTATTAGGAAATAAAAAAGATTTAAAAGGGATAATTGATGAGAAAATGAGACCAAAAACTAAAAAAAATGGGTAATATGTGACCAAATTAATAATGATTTAAAACATTAAATGTTGATTATACCAGTATAAGAGGAATTTACCAGTAAGAAGAACTAAGCATCAAATGAAGAATCTTGGACTCTGAGTAAAATAAAAAAACATCTCCCATGATGATTCTAAAAATAAAAACAATGAAAGGTTGATAATAAATTCTCAACCTAAGTGTTTATTTTATAATAACAATGAGGTTACTCTTTATTCAATATTATTTTATGTGTTTTTAGATAACATGAATGGAAATTAAAGATAAGGATTAGACTATATCCTATAGACAACAATGATGATGAGTTGTTTTATGGAGTTTAATGGTTGGAAACTCACCATGATAAAGAAGATGAGTGCTTCACTTGAGGGGGATATTACAAGATAAATGATTTATTCCAATCACAACTTAAACCTATGCTTCAATTATATCATTATTATAATTAAGGGGGAGTTTTGGTTGATGAAAAAATGAGAAAAAGGGAATTTACTCTTATACACGTGAACATTTTGATGTGTTTGTTAAAGTGTGTATAGGATCATGTATTTCTAATCATAACATCCTCTATGTTGATAATTCCTGAGCATAATTTAATATTCATGGTAATTTATGGACAACTTATATAACCTTGGTTATATTGGTCTTGTTTTCTACACAAGATTAGCCTATGTAGAATTAAAGTTAATTAAATAAAGTCTCTTTTCTATGAGATCCATGTGATATCATGCCTTTCTCAGAAGAGTTCAATAAATAATCATATTAGGGAGGAGAACATGATTATAAAAGATAGATTATATGTGAAAATCCCCACTTATCCTTTATATTTTATTTTTAATAAGGGGTAGAATGTTTTCACCACATATTGACTTTTTTTATGTGTGTTGATATCAAAAAAATACAAAGGGGATATTATTAAGCTCATGTGATGCATTTTTTGATAATGATTCAATATGTTAAGTGATGATACTTAGAGAATTGTTATGTATTAGTTTAAAGAATCATTTAATGGAATTAGAAGTCATGATTGATAAGTTATCATGAAGTTAGGATACTTGGAGAATTTTTATGTATTAGTTTAATTACATTGGATTTCATTCTTGAGAAATTATCTTTGAAAGTTTGATCATTATTAAACCATTCATATGTTCAAATACAAATGCTAATTATGTTAAAAAAATTACAATGTTTAGAACAAGTAAATACCATGAAAATATTTATTTTTATGAGGAATTAAAGAATTCCATGAAAAATATTATTTATTTTACATGATTATTATTTCATATGAAGACATTGAAATATTCTATTATTACATGATGACATAATTGGTGAGAATTCCATACAAACATGTTGATGTTCTTGCATGAGTAATATTTAAAGGAAGATGGAAAAGCTTAAGATTGATTTTGAGAAGACCTTGGTTGTTTTTGAGTTGAAATGGGTACCTATATAAAGGTAAAATATCATTTACATTACCATTATAAGAGTAGTATTAGATTCCTATCGCTACATAAATGTAAACCTAGCCTACGTAAGGGAAAATTAAGGCTACAGTGTTCTGTGAGGGTAGTTAAGGGATTCGTAAAGGTACATATGATCACATAAGAAAAAAGTATTTTATACATAAGGGTATAATGAATTAATGTTTCAATGTGTAAGGGTATTTGAAGGCTACATAAAGGTACAGGGAAGCTCGTGTAAGGTAAATATTCAACTATATAAAGTTATGTACTATGAAAAGGAGTTGCATAAATTCACTTCACTATATGAGGGTACCTATATAAGGGTAAAATGTAAGTTCTATAGCTCATTTAAGGGTAATTGAAACCCACCTATGGGTAAAATAGAGAATCCAAAACTCATGTAAGGGTCATGGGACAACTATGTGTCAGTAATAGAGGTCACATAAGGGTAATCATGATGTTACGTAAGGTTATCCACTCACATAAGGGTATCCACTACTCATATAAATGTATTAATTTTATCGACCATATTAGTTATGAACTACTGAATGAATAATACCACTTCCATAATCAAATCCATCAAGCAACTGAGATCAAGGATAGTTTGAAGTATACATCTCGTGCAATATTCATAAATATTTTATCTATAAACAAAATAATCCTATTTATGGAATCATATATAGTGAATATGATGGAATAGAAACTTGATAAATGCATAGGAATTAATGAATGTTCATTCTATTGAGTATGAATGCCTGATAATGTAGCTGCATGATGAAATATAAATCCATGGGTATTTGAGAATCAAGATAACACATGATGAAATATTTTGTCTTAATATTTTAGTTATTAAAGATAAGGCGTGGTATTTCATTATATTGTGATTAAATAAGAGTTTTTTTAGAGTCATTTAGGTATTTTTAAATGAGGATCAAATACAGGTTTCTTGATATTGCATTAATAGGAGATAAATTAGGGTATTTATTCATCTGTTTAAATAATTAGGAAAACCTGACACCATTGGGTATTTTTTATGAGATGAGTAAGGATTATAAATACCCATAGGGTTATCGGGTATTCAAAATGAGGAAATATAATATCCAACACTTTGCAGGTATTCATATTTAAATTGAGAAAAACTAAATGTGTTATTTATAAAAAAAATTAAATCATGGAATAAATGAGATATCCCAAGCACAATACTGTTTTTAATTGTGGATAAATGTGTGCATATATTTTATGAATATTTTTTGAAAAAAATAACTTGTGATAGAATTTGATAAAACATTATATCAGAATTTTATAAAAGATTAAATACCAACAAGATGTTTTTGAAGATCTTGAAAAAGGTGTACACATGCATACCTTCTGGTCCATTTTCTTATAAAAAAGAAGTATCATAAATAGGTGTAAATATCAAAAAGATATTACTATAATCCTTTATTTTTTTGGGTATTCTCTCAGGTTTTTTATTTTGTTCTATTGTACTATGGAATCCCTCCTTATAACATAACTTTTCATTACATTTTACAAACAGAGGATCTTTAATGTTTAGTGTCTTGGAAAAAGGGTATATATTACATGAAAACATATAATGTTATTTTAATACTCTTGAAAGGATTATTGAAAAGTTCATCCTAAGTACAATTACTTCATCTCATAACCTGGGGACATACATCAAATGAAAGGTTGAGCATAAGTCCCATTGAGGGAAAACATGGAAAACATTTTACATGTGAACTTGAGATAATACAATAAGAACATGAGGAAATATCATAAAGGAATGAGAAGTGACATATCATGATAATAATAACTTGAATAATAAATTGAAAATGTGGCTACAACATTTAATTTATACATTAATAATCATATCACCATGGTCCATCCCCAAAGTGTCATAAAAATTACCAAGGTTACTCACCAAGGTATCATAAAACTTGTCATCTTTATAGATTAATTTCTTTACCAAATTCATTGGTACACTATCACGTTGCACCATTAATATGTATTTATTTTCATGTGATCCACATATATCATAATAAAAAATTTCATAAATATCCCTTAGAGAATAAGAAAATGGGTTTTATATCAAAATCATGGCATTTTAAAAAGTTCTTAAAAACATGATCATTATGTAATTTATAACCCACGGAAAGGGAATGATGGATTTATGTATGACAATTCCAGAATCAAATAAATATTTTTATGTTTTTATGAATACCCCTAGAAATTAAATAGGTTTGGGTATTCACATAAATAAAGTAAAATAATTTCTTGAGAAAAGAGAGAGAGTTTAAGACGAAAATTATACAACACAACGGCTTTGCAACACGGTTTTAGAAAACATTTAAAAGAGAGGACACATGGGTCACCCATTCATAAAATACTCATAATATGGTACAGGTACATAATATAATTGAAATAATAACATGGTATGGAAACTTGAAATATATACCACATAAAAGATAACTTGAAAGGAAAAGAGAAGTGGAGAATTCCCTTACAAAAAATCGGCAGCCTAACGGAGTCACTTAAAAATTCAGAAAATGAGTTGATGAGAGCGAAAAGGGTCTCTCATAACTTTGAAATAAAATTCACAACAATATGGATATATAATAACATACCCCATGATAATAAAATAGAAATTAAAATACATAACATAAAATAATTCTTTGACTAAAAGAGGAGGGTGAAAGGTTCTCTTACCCTGAAGAGTAACTTCTAAAACGTGATGATCAGGACCATAGGGGATTGATGAAACCTTGGGAGGAATACATGGGAGGAAAAAATACCATATATTCATTTAGGGGGAATTTTTAATGAAATTAATGATCGAATGGGATGATATTTATAGCAAAAGTAAGGGAATATTTTATTAATTTCCAAGGGACACCTCATTAGTGGTATTTGAAAAACCATGGGCTTTCCCATGGTATTTGCCATTTTTTTGGCCACTTGGGGAACCTAATATAATATTTTAATCCAAATGAGTCATAAAAACATTTTAAATTACATATTACATCATTATGATGTCATAAAACACACCGAAAACTCAAAAACTGTATTTTTACTATTCACCGAAAAACAAAACATTTTATTAAAATATCATAAATTTAAACTAAAAAAATATTGATGTTTTGAATTAAAAAATTAACCCCATTTTACGGAAATAACTTTATAAATATGTGATATTTAATTTTTATATAAAATCACTATTTACTCGAAAAAAATACTAATACTTAACTCATAATTTTTTGGAATAGTTATTTACTTATGCTATTATATCATATTACCATTAAAGATGCCTAAATTATATTTATATAAAACTAAGTGAGGTTATTATTCCATTGATTATATTACTATTCATAAGGGTAATATTACTATTCATAATTTACAATCCACCAAAAATTAATTTGATCTTATGATTCTTTAAATTTCTTACTGATCAAAACTATATATGTCTGTTTTTTGAAAATAATTTCACATTATCAATCATTTAAAGTATAGAAAAATATTTTAAAATACTCTTTTTTCCAATATTCATCAATAATATGAAACGTCTTTGAAAAAAACTAAAAAATCATCCTATATTTATTTTTACATTTGAAATTCAAAAATGATGGTTATTTTACCATAATATAAAATAACAATTTTATTTATACAAAAGGATTAAACAATGTAACTAAGGCCTTGTTACATAACCCCTTATAACACCTGTATAGGACCTAAGAGTATGGTGTACAATGGTTATAGAATCATGGTGTGGCTCAAACAATATTTCCTAAGTTGTGATTTCTATCATCTTGAACTTCTCTCAAAGGTGATTACAATCAAGCTTAACATGTCGAAGATCGGCTAGGGCTTGGTCTAGAGAAAAGACTAGTGATACTTCCTCCTTCCCAAGTTCCGACAGATTGTCTTTGTATAACCAGATTCTATTGGATGAGTCTATCGACTCTTCTTTCTGAATTAATTATCCATAATTATTTCTATTTTAAACAATAATTATAACATTTAAAATTATTATTGTTTCCAATGATCATATTGAACAATGGTAATATAACGGTCAAAACCCAATGGTCACATTTCAATTATACTCACTTCATTAATAAAAGGATATAGTTTTGTTGAGTACACACAAATTTAGGAAACAAAATATTATTCAAAAGTTTGGGTCATTAAGTTCTTCCTCACTTAAGAAATTTCATCCCCAAAATTTCTACTCATACCCTCAGAAAATAAAAGGTGTGGGTACTTCTTCCACATAGACTCCTCTGGTTCCCATTTGGCTTATTCATATTTTTGGTTCCTCTACAACACTTTAACAAGGTGTATATTCTTGTTGTGTAGGACCTTGTCTCGACGATCCAAGATCTCCACTGACTGCTCCACATTAGAGAGGTCATGTTCTAGTTGTACCACCTTTGGGTTTAGTACATGTGAAGTTTTAGGTATGTACTTCCTCAAGTGGGATACATGGAAGACATCATGAACTTGTGGTAGATTTGTAGGAAGTGCAAGATGATAGGCCATTGCTCCTATACGATCAAGGATTTCATAGGGACTAATGTACCTAGGGCTGAGCTTCCTGTTCTTCCCAAAACTCATGAATCACTTCTAAGTTGAAATTCAAAGAAAGACTTTACACCAACATCAAACTCTAAGTCCCTTCGATGGATGTCGGCATAGCTCTTTTTCTGACTTTGAGCAGCCTTAATGTGTGGTTGGTTTGCAAGAACCTTTTCTATCATCTCTTGCACAATATCAGGCCCAAGAAGCTTTCTCTCATCAGATTCATCCCAACAAGTAGGAGTTCTACATCGCTTCCCATATAGAGCTTCATAGGGTGATATTTGAATGCTCGAGTGGAAACTATTGTTATAAGAGAAATCAATTAATGGGATATGTTGATCCCATCTACCTTTAAATTCCATTAAGAATATTCTCAGAATGTCCTCAAGTGTTTGAATAGACCTTTTGGATTGGCCATCAGTTTGGGGGTGATAGGCCATACTGAATTTCAATTAGGCACACAGATAATGTTGAAGAGTTCTCCAAAATTTTGATGTAAACCTTTGATCATGATTAGATATAATAGAAAGTGGAACTCCATGCATCCTTATGACTTCCTTCATGTAAATCTTGGTAAGTTGATCAAGAGGGAAATCTTCCTGAATAGAGATAAAATGGAAAGTCTTGGTGTGATGGTCCGCTATAACCCATATCACATTGTTTCCTTTGAATGTTCTTAGGAGACCAGTGATAAAGTCCATAGTGATATTGTCTCACTTCCATGCTGGTATGGGTAGCAGTTGTAATACCCCTTTAAGAATTTGTCACTCTACCTTAACTTGCTGACATACCAAGAACCTTTTAGTTTAGTTAGAAATCTCCTATTTCATATTATCCCGCCAATAATGATCATGAAGGTCCCTATACATTTTTGTGCTTCCAGGATGTATAGAGAATTTAGAGCTATGAGCTTCATCAATTAGCTCCATCTTTATTTCTGTAATAGATGAAACACATAGTCTTGTATGAAATTTCAGTACATCTTCTTGATCAATATTAAAGTTAGAAAACTTACCATCCTTCACAGCCTAAAACTTCTTATGTAACAAAGGATCTTCTTTCTATGCTTTCTTGATCTTCTCTAGTAATGATGGTTGAGAAATAATTTAGGATAGGGTTGATGATGTCCCATCCCTTATAATTCCCATGTCTATTTTCACTAGGTCTTGGATCAAGGGATCTCTTTGAATCCTTATCATGGATATAACAACTAGTTCTTTCCTACTTAATGTATCAGTGACTTTGTTTTCTCTTTCGAGATGATAATGAATTGAACAATCATTGTCTTAAAGAAGTTCCAACCATCTCCTCTGCCTCACTTTCAATTCCTTTTATGTGAAAATATACTCAAAACATTTATTGTATGTGTATATATCACAATTATCCCCATAAATATAGTTCCTCCATATCCTCAGAGAAAAAAAACTATAGCTATCTCCAGATCATGCGTAGGACAGTTCTGTTCATGAGTCTTCAACTATCAAGATGCATAAGAAATCACCTTGTCATTTTTCATGAGTACACACCCAAGATCTTTTATATATTCATCACAAGAAATAATGAATCCTTCTCCGCTTGAGGTTAGATTTAACATGGGTGTAGTAACCAATCTCTTCTTCAACTCTTGGAAACTTTCCTCGCACTCCTTTATCCAGATAAACTTGACCCTTTTTCGAGTTAACTTGGTTAATGGATTAGAAAGATGTGAAACATTTTTCAAAAACCTCCTATAATATCCTACTAATTTAAGGAAAATATTAATCTAAGTAATATTGTATGTTGAGGCCACTCCTCTACAACCTTTTTCTTTGCAGGGTCAATTGTGATTCCATCATTGGTTATAATGTGCCCCAAGAAAGAAACTTTTTGTAATCAAAATTTGCAGTTTCTGAACTTTCCAAAAACCCTCTACTTCCATCGAGTTTTCAAAATAACCCTTAGATAATCCTCATGATCCTCACAACTTTTGGAATATATCAGAATATCATCAATAAAAGATACCATAAAGTTATCAAGGTATTCCTTAAAGACTCTATTCATCAAATCTATAAAAATAGCAGGAGCATTAGTCAATCCAAAGGGCATAACAAAAAACTCATAATTCCCATATATTGATCAGAAGTTAGTTTTTGGAATATCTTCTTTCTTCACCCTCAATTGATGATAACCAAATCGAAGATCAATATTAGAGAATAATTGATCCCCATGAAGTTGGTCAAATAAGTCATCAATTCTTGGAAGAGGGTATTTGTTCTTCACTATGATCTCGTTCATTTCTCTATAATCAATTCAGATCCACATTGATCTATCCTTCTTCTTCACAAATAGATTAGGTGCTCCCCAATGAGACACACTCAGTGACATAAACCCCTTCTCCAAAAGATCTTAGAGTAGCTTCTTTAATTCCTACAACTCCAAATTTTCCATCCTATATGGGGTCTTTGATACAGATGAGATCATAGTATGAGTTCAATGGATAACTCTACCTGTCTTTCTGGGTGAGGTTTGGGTAAGTCCTAAGGAAATACATCAATGTATTCCTAGATTATGGGGACATTTTCTATCATTATACTCTTATTTATTTATCCTTCTTCACCAATCAACTCCATATAGAAGGCTATAGGAGGTGATTATAGACAAATATCAGGTCTAGAAATCTCTCCTTGGAAGATAACTATAGGTTTCCCATTCAATACTACTAAGATTTCCTTTCTTCTACATTTTATCTTAACATTATACTTTGAGAGCTATTCCATCCCTAGTATAATGTTGAATTCCATCATGGGAATGACTGCTAGATTTGCGATAATATTTCCCACTATAGTAAATAATAGAGTTTCTAAACACTAATGATGCTTGGATAATCCCACTAGAAGTCTTGACTTATAACTCTACTTTTAGAAATTCAGGGGTTAATTCTAAATTCTTTGAAAATTTAGAGGATATAAAGGAATTCATAGAACCAGAATCAAACAAAGTACTTGATGGCTTTGAGAGAACAACAAGAGTACCTACCACCACATCATTTGGAGCTTCAACATCAGCTATCATGATATCAAAAGAATGACCCTTCTCCCTTGTCCATTGCTAAGGCTGATGGTTATTCCCCTCTACTACCCTCATATTTGGATAGTGATTGGAAAAGTGCCCAAGCTGTCCACACTTACAGCATTGGACTTCAGGTATGGCCTGCACCATCTTCCCTTTTTCGTTTGTGTTGGGAAGTTGAGGCTTTACCTCACTAGGACAATTATTTGTGATATTTCCATCTCTTCCACACTTATATCACTTCCCACTTCTGATCAAGCAGTTCCCAAAATGCTTCTTCCCAAACTTACTACGCATGGGAAGTTTCACTTGCTTGCCTCCTCTTACCTGATCAAAGCTCCACCCTATGATTGGATCCATTGATCTCTTCTTTTCATTAGATTTATGATACCACTACATCTCACTGAACTTTAGTTTGACTTTCATAGCACTCTGCACGATCTCCTCATAGCTATCATAGTCTTGGTTGGCTAGATTCTTTCGCAGATGAGGTCTTCGTCCACTAAAGAATCTATCAACCTTCCCATTAGAATCGATGAAAAAGCTTCATGTGTAATGAGAAAGTCTTGTGAAGTTCATCTCATAGCTTCCAACAGATTCATTCTCCTTCTTCTTCATCTCAAGAAACTCCTTCTCCATTTTTGTTCTCATAGAACAAGGGAAATACTTATTGAATAAGATCTCGATGAACTCTTCCCACTCTATAGATTGAACCTACGCTCTTGGACTCATGTTTCTAATCAGTTCCCACCATTGATCATCTTCTCCCTCTAAGAGATAAATAGTTAGGGTGACCTTCTCTTGTTCTAAACAGTGGAGCATAGAAAATATCTTCTTGATAGAGCCGATCAACTATTCCGCAATCAAAGGGTCAGTAGATCCAATGAAGGTTGGTGGTCATTGATTCATAAAGGACTCAATAGAAATTTGTTCCCTTCATGGTGAAATTGGTCTCTCAACTTGATTCAAGTCATTTCCCATAACTTGAGTCAGTTGGTTCATCATTCTCATGAAAGTTTCCATTACAGCTTCCATTGGAGGGTCGTCAGTGCATGGTCCATTGCGGTCACCATTTGCACAGTTCATCCTATTTCCGTCCATTTTCTAAAAGAATGAAACCTTAGTGAGAAGCTTATTTCATTTACAAATATTTTATCTATAAATTATTTTTATTTCTTAAAACTTTATGCTTAAACATATTATTCTTTAACAACAATTACATTTCTCTATAAATCCTTCATAATGATTCATAAAAATATTGTGATTAACCAAACATATCCCCCCGGAGTGTCCAACCAAGAGTGAAACAATGCCCATTTTCATGCACTAGTTCCCATTTGAGTCTAGATCAAAGCGGTGTTTTTGGGTTTTACCCCTAGATACATCTGTACCAAATCCACATCCACTTGTTCATATCCAGACAGTGATTTATTTGTTCCGAAAACACTTACTTAATATTTAACCTAAATACCATGAATTTTTCCTATATTTAAACTTTTATATAGGTTTATTCCTAAATTTTTTATAGACTAATTTTCATAAATAACTAAACTATCCTTTGATACCAACTATGGCATCCCACCTTTTTATAACATAACTTTTCATTACATTTTACAATTAGAGGACCTTTAAAGTTTAGTGTCTTGGAAAAAAGGTACATATTAAAAAAACATATAAAATTATTTTAATCCTATTGAAAGTATTATTGAAAAGTTTATCCTAATTATAATTATTTCATCTCATAACATGGGGACATACATCAAAGGAAAGGGTGAGAATAAGGACCATTAAAGGAAAACAAGGAAAATAGTTTACATGTGAACTTAAGATAATACAATAAGAACATGAGGAAATATCATAAAGGCGTGATAAGAGGCATATCATGATAATAATAACTTGAATAATAACTTGAAAATATGGCTAAAACATTAAATTCAGATATTCATAAGCATATCACCATGGTTCATCCTAAAAGTTTCATAAAAATTACCAAGGTTATTCACCAAGGTATCATAAAACTTGTCATTTCTAGAGGTTAATTTCATTACCCAATGCATTGGAGTTATATCAGGGAGAACCCTTAATATGTATTTATTTTAATGTGATCAACATATATCATAATCCAAAATTTCATAAATATCCCATAGAGAATAAAATAAATTGGTTTTATATCAAAATCATGGCGTTTTAAAAAGTGCTTAAAAACATGATCATTATGTCATTTATAACCCACATAAAGGGAATAAGGGATTTATGTATGAAAATTCCAGAATCAAATAAATAATTTTTATGTATTGGATAATAAATCTATCAATTAAATAGGTTTTGGTATTCACATAATTAAAATAAAATAATTTCTTGAGAAAAAAGAGATAGAGTTTGAGATGAAGAATCTACAGCATAATGGCTATGAAACATAATTTTAGAATACATTAAAAAGAGAAGGGATAGGGGTCACACCTTCATAAAAAAAATAATATATTATAGGGATATAATATAATGGAAGTAATAACAAGGTATAGAAACTTGAAATACATACCACATAAAAGATAACTTGAAAGGAAAAGAGAAGTGGAGAATTCCCTTGCGAAAATTCGATAGTCTAACGGTGTCACTTAAAAATTCAGAAAATGTGTTGATGAGAGAAAAAAGGGTCTATCATAACTTGGATATAAAATTTATAGAAATAAGGATATATAAAAACATACCCCATCATAAGAAAATTTAATTTAAAATACATAACATAAAAGAAGTCTTTGACTAAAAGAGGAGGGTGAAAGGTTCCCTTACCTTGAAGAGTAACTTCTAAAACTCAATGATAGTGACCTTTGTGGATTGAGGGATACTTTGTAGGACTTATTGGGAGGTAAAAAAACTAGATATTTGTTGAGGGGGAATTTTTAATGAAAGTAATTAAGGAATGGAAAGATATTTATAGCAAAAGTAAGTGAATATCTTATTAATTTCCAAGGGACACCTTATTAGTGGTATTTGAAAAAACATGGGCTTGACCATTGTATTTGCCTATGTTTTTTTCCACATGGGACACCTCATATAATATTTTAATCCAAAGGAGTCGAACATCATTTTAAATTACATATTACATCATTATGATGTCATAAAATACACCAAAAACTCAAAAACTGTATTTTTACTATTCACTGAAAAACCAAACATTTTATAAAAATCTCATAAATTAACCCTAAACTAATATCAATGTTTTGAATTAAAAAATTAAATAAATTTTCTGAAAATAATTTTCTAAATATGAGATATTTAATTTTTATGTAAAATCACTATTTACTCAAAAAAATACTAATTCTTAACCAATAATTTCAAAAACAGTTATTTACTTATTCTATTATATCATATTACCATTCAAGATTCCTACATTATATTTATACTTAATTAATTGAGGTTACTATTCCGTTTTTTATTACTATTCATAATGGTAATATTACTATTCATAATTTATTATTCACTAAAAATTATGTTGATCTTATCAGACTCAAAATTTCTTACTAATCACAACTATATATGTCTATTTTTGGAAAATAATTTCACATTATCAACTATTTAAAGTATAAAAAAATATTTTAAAATACTCTTTTTTTCCAATATTCATCAATAATATGAAACTTCTTAGAAAAAACAAAAAAATTATCCTATATTTATTTTGACATTTGAAATTCAAAAATGATGGTTATTTTACCATAATATGAAATAATAATTTTATTTATACAAAAGGGTTACACAAAGTAACTAAGTAATTATTATATAGCCCCTTATAAAACCTTCATAGGACCTAAGAGTAAGGTGTGCAATGGTGATTGAATCTTGGGGAATCTTGAACAACAATGCCCGAGTTGTAATTTCTATCAGCTTGAACTTCTCTCGAAGGTGATTACATTCAAGATTAATTTATTGAATATCAGCTTGGGATTAGTCCAGAGAAAATCCCAGTGATGTTACCTCCTTCCCAAGCTCTAACAGATGGGATTTTTATGGCCCGAGTCTACTGGATGAGGCCATCGACTCTTCTTTCTACATTAATTATCCATTATTATTTCTATTTTAAACAACAATTATAAAATTAAAATTTATTATTATTTCCAACATTCATATTGACCAATGTTCATATAATGGTGAAAACCTGATAGTCACATTTAAATTATACTCACTTCATTAATAAAAGTATATAGTGTTGTTGAGTACACACAAATTCATGAAACAAAATATTATTCAAAATTTCAGGTCATTACATGGACTCTAGAAGATGAGAGGTAAAAGTGGATTTTGTGTTGTAAGGGAATAATGGATTATATGTTATAAAAGTGGTGTTAAATATAGTGGATAATACATGTTGGTGTTATAACCAACATAGAAAGGTGGTATTCCTTTCATCTAAACCTTTCAAATATTTTGTACTCTATATTCTTCTTTATATGGGGTGAGGCTATGAGAAATATTCTATAGTGAATCAAGAGCTATAAACAGTTCAATTGGTTGAATTTAAAAAGAGAAAATTTTCATTAAAGCAATTCACCACTAATTCACCCCCTACCCCTCAGTAGCACCTAATAGGTCCTTTGACTCTACACTAAGATTTACCTTCTTCCCAAACCTCATGACTTTATACCACGGTGATATATGATAGAACACATTATCTCTGATCTCAAACTCTAGGTCTCATTGACAATTGTCCATATGGATTTTATATTTATTTTTCATGGATTTTATATGAAGATGAATGGTCATTACCATTTCTATCATCTCTTGGATAATATTAGGTCCCATCATCTTCCTCTCTCCAACATCATTGGAGAATATGGAATTCTAGCACCTATTCCCATATAGAGCATCATAAGGTTCTATTTGAATACTAGAATGGAAACTATTTTGATTTGAGAACTCTACTTTGGGAAGGTGCTTATCCCAATATCCTTATAAATTCATTGAGCTTGATTTCAGCATATTCTCTAGAGATTGAATTGTTCTCTCATATTGATCATCTATATAAGGGTGATAATAAGTGTTGGAAATTGTCTCTATAACCAATTCTTATTGAATGCTTCTCCAAAACCATGAGGTAAACCTCATATCTCGATATGATCAAATATAGATTGGCACTTTATATTATATTACCACTTCTCATATGTATATCTTAATGAGTTGGTCAAGATAGAAATAATCCTTTATGGTAATTAAATTTACTAAAATTCTAAGTAAGTTGACTACCTCCCAAATGTAATTATTTCCTTTAAATGTTCTGGGGAGTCCTATAATGAAATCCATGGTTATTTCTTACCATTTATATACTAGTATGGGTTATATTAGCATCACACACTAAGACTTTTTCATTCATAATTGACTTGTTTACATACCAAACATTGAGATAAAAATTATTCAATCTATCCCTTCATGTTATCCCACCAAAATATTGGCTTTAGATCTCTATATATCATAATTCTTCTGAGATTAATAGAGAGGATGGGTTATGTGAATATTGTATAATTTCACTCTAAATTTATTCATTTTATGGTACATGTATAGGTGTTCCAAACCTTATAAATCTATTATTAGAAAAGTTGAACTCTATAATATTTAATTCCTTCCTCTATATCTTTTCATCGTCATTTTGGGCCTCCTTGATCCTCTCAAGAATGGATGGATGAGTAATTATTTAAGAAATGTAGTATAACATTTCTTTTTCTATTATCATGTTCATCCTTTGTAGGTCCATAAATATTGGATCTCTTTTAATACTCAACATGGATAGGGTTACAAGATCCAATCTACTCAGAGCATCTTCCACTTTATTTGTCTTCCCATGATAGTAATTTATTGAACAATAATAATCCTTTATTATCTCTATCCACCTTCATTGTAATATATTAAGATCATTTTTTGTGAATATATACTTCAGGACTCTATGATTTTTATATATTTCACATTTTTCATCAAATATATAATTTCACCAAATATTCGATGTAAAGATAAATGAAACAAATTTCAAATCATGTGTTGGGTAGTTTTTCTCATTGATTTTAAATTGGTGGGAGGAATAGTCTATCACTTTTAAACTTTTCATGAGTGCACAACCCAAGACTTTTTTATATTCATCACTGTAGATCACAAATTTTTCCCCATTGGTTTGTAATTTAAGCACATAGGCATTGATTGTACTCTTCTTTAACTCTTTAAATCCCTCTATAAATTCATTATTATTGAAAAAATAATAATTCCCTATCATGTTATATTGGTTAGTGGGATTGAAAATCCTGAGAATTTTCTCACCAATTGATGATAGTACCCACCTAATCCATTGAAAATATGTATCTCTATTATATATGTTAGTATAGTTCATCCTTTAATTGCATCTTTCTTTAAAGAATCTATAGATATCCCATTATTGGTGATAAAATTCCCTAGTAATATTACTTCATCTAAAATAATAATTTAATATACTTCATATATAAATTTTTCTTTCATAAGTTCTTCAGTACTATATTAAAATGTTTCTCGTGATCCTCATTTTTTTGAGTATACAATAATATCACCAATAGAGACTACCACCAATTTTTCAATGAAATCTATTATGACTATATTCATTATTCCAATGAATATAATTGTATCATTAGTGAGTCCAAATGGAATCACTTTTAACTTGTACTTCTTATACCTTGTACGAAAAAGTCTTTGGGACAGACTTCTTCTTCACATTTACTTGATAATATCCTGATAAATTATCCACCTTATAGATATACTGGGCTCCAAATAGCTAATTTAACAAGTCATAAATATCTAACAAATAATCATTTTTCTTTACCGTGATCTTTTTGTACTCATGATAATCAATACAGAGGCACATTGATAAATACTTCTTCTGGAAGAAAAGGAACAACACACCCCATAGTAAATCACTTGGGCATATAAACCCTTTATCTAGTTTCTCATGTAGTTACTTATTATTTTATTCAAATTCAATGGTTTCCATTCTATATTGAGTCTTGGATATTAGAAAATTTTTGGGTATAAGTTTGATTTTGAACTCAATCATTCATCGAGGGGGAATTATAGATAATTCCTTGGTGAAAAAATCATCATATCCTCTTATAATAGGCATGTAATCAAGGAATATATTTTCCTTAGACTCAATAATTTTAGATAGATATTATTTCTTATAATTTAGTAATATCCATGATTGAGATGATGATTCCAAAGGGTATCCATCCTAATCCTATCACTTATATAGAATTAGAAGTCGATTCATGATACAGAGGGTGATTACCTTATCCCAAAAATTTACATTGGATATATAATAGGAAAGCTAATATGTACCTAGAGTTCCATAAAATTCTTTTAAATGGGGTATGAAAAGGTTCTCTAGGAAATTCAGCCTATAAATATTGATAGGGGAGAGTTTATATGCTTGGGATGTAATGATTGACCCATTTTTTGTTTTCACTAATAACTCAACATCTATGTTTTGGGGTGGTGTTTGAATAGTTCAATTAAACTTACATGATATTAAATAATGTGTAGAGCCATAGTCACAAAGGACATTTGATGTTCATGAATAGGTGATAAGCCTACTTTTCACTATTTGATTCTGGTTCTAGTGATTTACTATATCCAAAATAAACAAAAGGATGATAGTTTTCAAAATATTAATCATATAAAAAAGAAACTATGTATATTGAATAGATAACCCATAAATAGAATTTATTCCTTAACCATTGAATTTATAGGTATGAATTTATATTATCTATAGAGTATTTCCAAAAAATAAATTTTATAGTCATTTTCCCCTTAAAAATAATTTGTAAAAGGAATTTGATCAACCAAAGTATATCCCCTGAGAGTGTCTATCCATGTGTAAAATATAAGGAATATTTATTGTGAACTAGGTATTGGTAAATTTAATACCCAAAGATAAATTTCATAGTTATTACCCCTAGGTACATCTATTATATAGCCTCATCTGCCTGCTAGTATCCATAAAAGGGTTTATTTTCTCAAAAAACCAAGCCCTCTATACTTTAGAAAAATTAGGGATGTTTTCCTATGTTTATTCTTATACCTATGGTTTTCATTATGGTTTTATAATAATAATCCCCAAAAACAATTAGACCTTGCTCCGATACTAACTATGAAAACCCATATCTTTTATATACTTTATTTTATGATTTATTATATAATTATAAACATTATATAGTCCTAAAATATTGAGAGGCCTATTATAATGTGTTAAATAGATAAATAACACAATTAAGTGAAATGAAATTATTTAAAAACTCCATAACATGACCTTTTATTCCATTTATCTTCTAATAATTCATGGGTTAACTTGGGGACACACATAAGAAATGGGTGAGATAAAAATCCTAGTAAAGGAATAATCAAAGTATAACATAATTTAATGTAGTAAATGCGAGTTAATAGGTATAACATGATGTAAAATGAGGGTGAGAATCATAATCATGAACATTGAATCATGATATAATAAGAAAACACCAAAGCATCTGAGGAATGTGGTGACAACATAAAATATGATCTCATAAGAATAAGTCAATGGTAACAATTGATACATCAAAATATAGTGTTCTTAGGATAACCACCCATGCACCATACATGGTATCTCCTAAGATAAAAACATTTCCCAGTGTATTAGAGGGATGTATAATTTTGATCCCACTTGTCATTTTCATATCATGTACATGCATTTGTGTTCCACATAGATCATAAAACAAAATAATGACTTTCATAAATTATAATCCCACAATGTAGGTTATTGGGTCACATAAATGTATGTCCCCAATCAATGAATTATAGGTGCAACTAGCTGAATACCCTTGAGTGTAAATGGGGATGGGTTTTCACAATACAAACTTTTGGCATGGAAACTCATGGAATAATTTTAGCTACATAATAGGTGTACATAAAGGTTTATAAAATTGATTAATGGGAGTGAAGGGTGATCTATCATTAATTATGAATAATAAAAATATAAAATTTATGTGTACAATCATATGTTTACATTAAAAATTGGAAATCAAAAGGCTTAATACAAGGAATGTACTTGAATAAAGAGGAAGAGTAAGAGAATACCTTACCTTGAGAGGGTGTTTCTAAAATATTGTGAGGAGATTCTAAATAGATTGAGAAAAAATTGGGAGGTATTTATAGACATAAAGGGTGATAAAATTCATACTCAATGATTTTTTAGTGAATAAGAATGAGCGTATGGGTGTGTATTTGTAGTAAAAGAGGGGAAATTTTATTAATTTCCAAATTTGGTTTTGGACACAAAATAATAAAGTAATCAAAAATACAAGCCTTTCCATGGGTTTTTCCATTTTTTTATAATAAATAGAAGTGGTTTTATATATTTTATTATGGTATAAACTTAATTCATTACAATAATACCATTTATGATGTCGAAGTGAGTGATTTCCATAAAGAATTTTTTTAATACCTTAATATATAAAATAATTTTTGGAGGGTTCATTATATATTTTTAAAATTAATCAAATAACTTCAAGATCACATTATTTTAAAGTGTAAATATATATTTTGTCATGTATTCCATTTATATTATTTATTACATTACTTATTTGATATTATGATGTCATAATACATACCATATATTTATACCACATTTAATTTTTATCTAAAAAATCAACTATCTCAAGAAATTATGAAAGAATCACCATTGGATAATTTCAGTATTCTAATTTAAAAATTTATATTTATTTTATTAAAAATAATTTTATAAATATATTACTTTCTACTTTTAAATAAAAATATTTATTTATTGTAAAATACTAGTTTCTATGACACATGCAACATTTTGACTGTTATAAAATTTACAAGGGACTTTATTAAACTATATTATCATTTATATTTAAATCAATATTATTTAATAAGACAATTTCATGAAAATAAAATTTATTTAAAAATTTGGGAATTTATCAAAAATTGTGTTTTGATTAAAACTGAATATTTCCCAAAAATACAATTTTAGTTTATTTATATCAAAATATAATTTTTATCAAACTGTTTATATAATCATGTATATATATAAAGTAATAACATAAAGGGATAAATATAATCATTATTTTATTTATAATAAAATATAAAAATTCATAAAACTATGGTTTAGATATATAACCACCTATTACACCAATGTACACCCAAAAGTTAAGGTGTGTGATGGTGGCACTTTCTTAGGGTGGTTCAAAGCACATGGTTTGGGAGGTTATCTCTACGAGCTTAATCTTCTCTCATAGATGGGTTCACTCATGTTTTGGTTATTAAACCTCAGCTTGGGAATGGTCATGGTAAAATCTTAGTGATGTCATATCCCTCAAAATCATTGATAAATGGGTTTTATAGGATATGTTCATACTTGTTGAGGCCTTCACTTATTCCTTCCATGTCAATTAGATCTTATAATAACCCTTGATATATTCTTATTTTGATAGAAAATATAGAAAATTTTTATTAATAAAGGTTATGATACCTAATAGTCTTTTAATCCTAAAAAAATTATGGATATATTTTATAATATTATAAAATAGAAAATGAAATATAGTTCAAGTGTTTTGTATAACTACGCTACTTAATAAGGCATTTATTCATTCAGAAGGTAATTTCATTTATAAATGTTTAGTTCATTAAAAAAATCAGTGGTATATTAATCATAGACATGGTAGGAATTATCCTAAATAATGTTTAAGGAGTAATAGATTAGATGAGATGAAACACCAACCAACGCCATGAATAAATAAAATATGTGATCCCAATACGTGTAATGTCCTAAATAAACTGAACAGCTGAATATAAAAATGTAGAACTAGGCAGTAACCACGAACCATAATAACTTCTAACCACTACTCAACAAATCATTTGAGATTATACCTCCTATATAAATCACCAACCTACTTATCATAACCTTAAAATTGTTTATATATACTTAGGGTGAGCATAACAGATATACTTAGTAAGATCCTCCCCAAAACCTCTCTTGAAAAATCTGAAAGAAGCATATTGAAGCCTAGTGAATAAAAAAACAAAACTAACTTATCACCTAATCAAGTATAAAAATGTTTCCCATACTCAAAATTTCTCACTCACAAAATAAAACATAATATTAAACCATTCTATATCAAAATAATATAAATAAATTAAGGTCCCTCACTTCTAATTCTCCATTATTTTGTCTATATCATTCCCCAATTCCACACGTCTTATGATCATCCCTTCCATAAGTTAGTTATACCTAATGTGATTTGGGACTTGACCCTACCTACCTCAGTACTTCGAAGGGCCCAACATTTCATGTTAGAATTAGTCCACATATCCATCTCATCATCATCACCATCCAATTCATAACCAAAAATATGTCTAGAATTCACTATAGCCTGTGTAAATTCATTATACCTCAAGTCATCAAAACCCATGAACATGAACTTGGGGGAATTCATAGGTAGAAGGAATACATACATTTATGTGCTATACCTCAAGACATTATACCCTACACATAAATGTATAGTAAAACTAAGAGCTATTATATCTCGAGTGGGAACACACCTTATAATGCAATTCATTATATCTCATAATACTCCTACTCATATCTACATCCAAATAGATAGTGGGGTAGAGGGATAAATCAACCATCTGTTCATTCAAAATCCAATATATTAGAGGCCCCCAAGAAACATTTGGGTTTATGTTTCCTTACCAATATGGGTGGGGTATCATATGAAATCTTTAATATCCCGTGTTTTGGACTGGTTTAAATTTTTAAAGGATGTTGAGATTTTCATTTTGTGGGTAAAACAAATTTTAAATTGGGCCTCAAAATGAAATTCTAAGAGATATGACGCATTAAAGTGTTGTTTTTTGGATGGGGTTTAAGGCCCAAGAGGTGTCTTGGGAATTTGGATGATTTTTGGGAGCATCTGGCTTTGAAAAAAATATTTCTTGAGAGTGACATTCATAGGCTTAAGGTATGTACACAATTAATACTAACCATGTGGCACAATGGTGGAAAAATATTTATATAGGAACATGGTTATCTAAATCATGTGGGGGTCTAAAAATATTTTCATCTTGGTTAAAAGGTGTGGAGTACCACCCACAGTTAGTGCGTAGTTTTTTTAGTTGTGAGTTGCAACCATACGGGGTAGGGATTCTTAGGCAATGAATCCCACATGGTTGGTTCATTGTTGGTAAACTATGCAAGTAAACCATGTGGCATGTGGGTTCATGGATAGTGGTAATTCATGGTTGAAGCATGGTTTTCCTAACCATGCGGCCTAACCGTGAACCTCTTAAAAAGGTAGAAATTTCCATTTTCCCCAATGTATTTTAAATTATTTTACCCTCCTTTTCTCCCTCATTCATCTAGGAAGTCCCCCATGTGTTCCTCCTCCTTCTCCTCTTCCTTAGAGTGGATATTATTCATTATTGGTTTAAATCAAACATCATTGGATGCATTTCAATCCTAGAGGTAAGTCTATGAATCCTCTTACCTCTTTTCTCTTCTTCTATTACCCTTATAAATTCTATCATTATGCAACCTAATATGTTTGATTTTTAGTGTGTTTATCTTATTCTTTTATTTATCTCATTCTAGACCAAATAAAAGGCTGATATTGGATGAGTAAAGCTTCATAATAATGAGGTGGTTGATCTACGAATTTTCCTTTAAAGTATTGTTATTTATGTTATGTTTTCATTATGATGCATTGAAAACATTTCAAACATTTATCCTAAAATTTTAAATACATTAAATTAAATTTCTAGACTATAGAATTGATTTAATTTAGACCAATTGACATGGTTATAGGTTGGGGACCTCAACTTGGTCCACCCCTTTGGATGTGTCCTATAATTTTCCCTCATTGTAAAGTGTTTTTAATTGGCTAAAACACAACTTAGGTGTGTTTGGACTGACTCTTGGAATGATAATTGATTACATGATATTAAATGAATTAATTTAATTACAATAAGTAACTTCTACTCATATATACCATGTTAAATTATAAAGTATTCCCTTGGATAAAAATGGAATTTAATATGAAGTAAGACTCCTATAAGTAAATTAATTTGACCATGACTATGATTCCCTTGATGCCATCGGATTTTTAGGGCCTTGGTTTGAACCAATCCTTAGGGAGTGTAAAATTAAATGTTTTATGTGACATATCTTTGCATATGTAACCAAATACCCTCCTAAGGTGTGTTGGATTATCTCTAGTTATTGATTGAATAATTAGAGTTGAGTGAGTAGTGAAAAGAGAATGGTTAACCTACTTGAATCTTTGATTATTCTCACCTAGGGATTGGTAATTTCCTTATATATATAATGGATAAGTGAAATTTAATATGTTTATGTATTCCTTTGATATAAATAAATTAAATAATTAAAGGCATGTTTGATTGTGAATTTGTCGTGGATATTCATCATAACCTATATTTAACTATTAAATGTAATGTGCCTGCTTATTATTTATGTCATGATAAATACTTGGAATCTAATACAGATTACCATGGATAGACTCATAGGTCATATTGAAATGAGTGAATTATAAATGATTAAGTAATGTTGGAGATGATGCTACTGATTGAAGGATCTAAATGCAGCAGAAGTGTGGTGGTTGGAAGGGACCAACTTTTCTTTTTCCATAATTGATGACCAATCTGAGATCAATACGATGATAAACGCTAGTATCCATAGATTAAGATCAAAGATCTATATAAAAAATAAAAAATGGTGTTGAATACTAGAGAGATGATCTTTCACATCATGTTTATAATTAATTTAAATAATTTTTGTAGAAATTAAATACATGGATCTTCAGTAATTTCTTTGTGGATGATATTGATCATTTGGAATGAACCTTCTAGATTGTATTGTTTCACTTGCGAGGATCCAAACCATAATTCCTCTAGCGGTGATCCAGATGTGATCTGATGGCCTCCGATCAACACCACTCATTCTCCGGGTGCTAGCGTGGCTGAGTATCTTGCATTGGTCTATCTTGATCTCATGTTCTTCTATCTTGAAGAATGTATCTCTTTCTTGAGAGGGGAAAGTATAGGATTCGAGAGAGAAATTGTGTTGTCTCAATAATTCTCTCACCACCGGCAATTCAGTTCATCAGGCATAATGGAACAGTAGACGTACCTATCAATTTAACAACATGTGGTTTTAGTTAAAACATTTATTTGCATAACAGAAATTAAATACATTTATAACCTTATAGAAAACCCATGATACATAATAAAAATAATAGCACCATTATTCGTGGTGCGCCAACTTGCGCAAAATGGAATCATAAATTAAATCTCATTCCACATAATGATAACAACATTATTATTATTTTGTCTTCTTCCAACTAGTTAAATAATTATTTACCATCTTGTAAATATTTAATTTACTACCGGACTGGCCTTGGTCTGCTCTAACTCCACTTCCATTTATTAAACACTTGAATAAATAAATAAATAATTTATTCCCTTAAATAAATATTTTATTTACAAACTAGTAAATAAACATTTATTAAATGTTCAATAAAATAAATAAATAAATTTTATTTAATTTATGTGATCATTTTAACTTAAATAAAATTATTCCACAATCTTTAGAATAATATTTATTCCATTAATTAAATTCAAATATAATTTAATCGAGAGAACAAGAAACACTTATTGTGTGACCCTCTAGGATTATTTCTTGTTGGCATTAGGTGGGCTTGCCTAAAGTCCAAGAGTACTATCTAGCAATGGGTCAAGGTACCCAAGAGAATGAACTTAAATCTGTAATGATGAAATCCACATACGAATGTTCACTATGTAATATAATCCCTTTGTTTCAATATCTCATCAATCATGTTTCATGATAGTGTCATCAACCTATTTTTTGATACGTCTTTCTTTGACTACCTGAAATAAACTTGTCATTACACAATGTCCATGGAATTTCAGGTGACGGTTCTATTTTAATCAAAGATCTGAGATATCAAGTTCTGTAAATGGAAGGGAAAATTCATTCATCGACTTATCCATTAATGACATGTCACTTGTGATGCACCCAATGTACCCTACTTCCCGCCAACATATGGTGTAAATATTTTTCTCAGTAAATAAAAGTGCACAAGTTGTGACACACATTAATGATAATCTTAAATTCTAAAGACCATTACACACACTCATAGATAGTAATATCAGATGATACCAAAACATGCAGAATTCCAACAGATGGGTCTGTTCTCATAACCTCCCTTCTTGGAGAATACCAAGTGCGAACTTCTTGAGAATACGTCCCATCTACTTATGAGTACTCACCCCTAACGGTCTATATACTATGTGTCCCATCATATTATTGCATCCAGATATAGAACTATATTTAAGAATATTGTCATAGTGCTTCACGGTTATCATCATTGTGGGGAACTAATATGACCTTATTAATGTGAAAAATACTCTAGGACATTATTACATAATAGTCATGAAGAAAAATGAAAAATATGTAATATGATGTTTAATATTTAAATACACTAAATTTTCATGTAATCAAAGTGAAAACTGTTGGTTCTAGGACACCAACTCTAACACTGATTGTATTGAATGTTATTGGACATGAAGTTCCTTATTATTTATTAAAAGGTATTGGACATGGATTTAGTCATTATTTATTAAAAGGTATTGGACATGGTGTTCCACATTATTTATTGAAAGGTATTGGACATGGTGTTACTAATTATTTATTTATTGAAAGGAGTTTTACATGGGAATCCCCATTATTTATTAAAATTTATTAGACATGGTGATTCTTATTATTTATCTATATCATTGGACAGAACATTCTCCATTATTTATTGAAATAGTTGTACATTGAATTCCAGTTAAAATTATATAAAATTTTTGTAATCAGTGATCCTTATCATTATCTATTAAATTATGGGACATAATGTCCTATGTCACCTTGGGTATATGATTGGGTTGATTCCCTCATTTAAATATGAAACCCTGTTTTGATTATTTGTGTAAATGGATTCCTTGGTTATATACCATGGGTCCTATGTTGATTTCTAAAAATGTGAACTTCTTATATATTTTGGCTTAGGCTGAATTAGGTATAGTCATATAGATATCTCATGAGGAACTTGATCTCAACATGGTTTATTCTTACATCATTTCTTTATAGCCCTTAATTATTATACCTTCACACTATTCATTTTATATTAAAAGGTTGGGTTTTCATTAGATACCATTGCTAGTGACCTATTGAGTTTTACTCAAACCCTATTTGATCCATTGATTGGTGCCCAGAGAGATCATTAAACTAAAGGTTAGTACTTGGATCATGCTTCTTTGATGTTTCATCTTATGGGATAGGGCTTGGCATGGGAGTAGTGGTAGACCATGTTCTCAGGATGCCTTATGGAGTTGGAGTATTTTATTTATTAATTCATTTATTATTATAGCCCTATTGTATGTATTTTTTTGTATTTTTACAGGTTGTATTATGACTCAACATGTGCATGCATGGATGTTTTTACTGGCACTTTCCTAGTGGCCTATTTTTATTATATGTCATATATTTACTCTTCTTTAGTGATTATTTAATTTTATTTATTTCATATACTATTTAGTATTAATCCACAGGGTAGAGTATCCTCACTATACCACCATTATACCCTCACTAATAGTTTAAAGCCTTTAGCAAATGGGGTGGAGCACTTGAGGTCATGTCACCAACTAGCATAGGGCAGTGGTTTAGTGGATCCTGAGTCGGGACAGGACAAAGTGGTATCATAGGATTAATTTTCTTATATTACTATTTTGGGATGGTATAAAATATACTAGGAATGTGTTTTCACTTGTTAAATAGCTCATTTCTAATAATAGACAACCCACACATGGGAATATCAAGTTTCTAGGTATGGTATTGTTGTTTGTGTTGTTCATTATTACTTCTAATTGTTATTTCACCTTGAGTGATTGATGTTCTTTTCCACTGGTTAATAATTTATAATAATTAACTCTTTTCCTAGTATATTAATGGATGGGGTGTGTTCATGATTCATTTTAGGTACATAGGATCACATGTCATTAGCATTCTTATTTGTATACCATTCTTGTGTTTTTTCCAGATTACATGCCTATATTCTTTTCTTATGTGATATATTCCCAAGTTATAGTTATGAGATGATATATGGTTGGTTAAATAAAGTGTCTACACCAACCTAAATTGTGTTTTTCCATATATATTTATGGTGACATCTTATTTTATCATCTTAGAGTTAATTAAAAAATGAAATGGTTTTGAAATAGTTAATAAATTAACCATAATGGAATCATCAAATGTTAAGGAATTAGATTTGTTTTTATAAATTAAAATAAATTCTTAAGGGTGTTGGTTAAATGGGATGCCAATTGTAACTTATGTATTGGTTTCCTCCATAACTAGGAATAGAAACCAGCATAACTGAATCCTTATATGCTTAATTTTATCCCTGTAGTTTGATCATAGTAGTATATTCTTGTATAATAATTTACTGAATGGTTAAAGTAATTGGAATATTTCTTTATTAGTCATTTAAATTTATCGGTAAAGTATTTCATTTAAATGGTGTGTCAATTGTAACATATAAAGTCTAGTAACTCTATAATTTGGGAATGAAAACCCATGTGAATAAATCCCTAAATACACAACTTGACCCAAGTAGGATAGTTTGGCATGTTAATTCTATGAGATAAACCCATTAAGGGTGTGCTAAATCTTTAATAAAAATAATTGTGAATGGTTTTCACTTAAATGGGATGCCAATTATAATTTATAGATCATTGACTCCATAAATTTGGTACGGCTACCCATATAACTGGACCTAGGATTTCATGAATTTTCCCTCATAATTTGTGTATATTATTTTTATACCTTGATAATTAACCCCTTGCAGGTATGATTATGTAAAATGGGATGGTTATTTAAAGTTTCAACACCCACTTATATAATGTTTCGTATAAATTTATGGTGAATTATTAATTAACCAATTCCCTATAATTGATAAAATATATTTTATCTACTTTTGAGCTTTATGGACATGAGTCATCAGCTAAATAATGTACCGAGTACTATTTGAAAAAAATACTTTATAAATGGTACTTGACATTGCATATATCTGAGAATATTTAATGTTTATTATAAATATGAAGTTTTGAAATGAATTAAATACAACCTTTTTGTATTGTTCATTGTGAAGAACCCTCATATAGGGGTCAGTTCTAATGTTACCTCGAGAGTTACCATGGACAGGAATGTGAAAATTTCCCATTGATTTTTGTGGCCTTCTTCCTTTTCTTTGAACCTAGAGGTTATGTGGTAGAGATTATTAACCTCTTAGGTATGACTCTGGTTTAAAATTTGACACCATATGTTAAAGTGAGGGGTTAGCTCATTGTGGTATCACCTTTGGATGTGGGAACTGGTAGGATTTTGAGCTGAGTTTCTAGGCATGGTAAGTGTTATTCATTTTGTAGTTTGAGTTTAGTAGGTCTCCATGTTTCCAAAATTACACCCCCTAGAATGTTTTCAATATTTAGAATTCAATGAGTGTTGGTTGTTTATAGTTTTTTTGACATTGGTACCCTCTAGGGAGAACTCCCCTATGAGGATTCTCAAATATGATCAAGGAATATAATGTTGATACATTGATGGTGATGTTGTTAGGCTTATATTGATAGGTTTTGACCCTCATATGTTGATGATATTTTTACATGCCTTTAGTTTATCCCTTTAGAGAGTTTATAGGGGCATTGGATGTCATTTATTAGAGTACCTCATGTGGGATATACTTATTGTGTGAGAGGCCTTAGGGATAGGTGGATGAACCTAGTGTCCCTATTTGAGTTTTAATTTGTAGGGCTATGCGAGAGACCTAGAGGCCCTTAGTATTGACTCAAACCTATATTATATGACATTTGGTTTGATCAAGGGAAATATGTGAGAGAAGTTTTCATGGGGTTTTCATTCACCTTAATGGAAGTGATCTTGGTTTTACAACCATTTAGAGATTGGTGCATAGGATGTGCTCAGATTTTAGGATTTGGGCTTGTTGATGTCTGTGTTTTTTTAGGAATAATTATATATCAAGAATGTTTCCAATGGGAAGGGTTATTTGGGTGCATGTTCCTATTGACCAGTGGTTATGCATTGGAAATTTAATTTATAAAATGATGCACTAAGGTGAGTGATCGTTCGATAAATCATGGAACAAGAATGTGACCAATTTTGATGAGGAGTTCTGAGAGTAATACTAGCATATAAATACTGAAGTTTTTTTTGAAAATGTTGATATTGATATCATCGATAAATGAATCATGGTAGCATGAGTTGGATCTTGAACTTGGTTGTAGGGGATGTACACTCATGTTGTATGGAAATTTTGGTTCACACTGGTTGCACATGGTAACTGGTAGAAGTTGAACATCGATGTACGGCTGAGCATGTGTTGAGGATTGATGGTTTCAATTATTATTCTTATTGTCATGGAATTCTATAGATTTAGGTAAATAAATTAAATTCCCTTGTAATGATGGCTAACATGAAAATAAGCTAGGTACTAGGAGATAGTTAACCCATGAGTGGACCAGGACACGCATTATCAAGAGATGTGGTGTAAATTGTTGGTTAAAGAAAAATATAACTTGGTTTGATGTGAGAATGGATCGAGGTGAGTGATAAATTTCTATAAATGGAATCTTAGTGTACCTCTAGTTTAGAGGTTATCATGCACAATATCTTAACATCATCCTAAGTATGGTGAGATAGTGTAGGTTATGCACCAAGCTACCTGATAGTCTTTTTCTGTTTTGAATAAAGGACTTCTTAAGAGTTTCACTCAAGGAGAGGTTTATGTTAATCCATATGGTTCATATTACACCATTTTTCTTTGAGGGTGGTGACCCTCGTTGGGATTTTAAATTCATAAAATGGAATAGGAACCATTTTCAGGAAGTGAGAATGGATTATGAGTGATGTTTTTATTAGCACTCGAGAGTGAGGAGGTTCTTATCCATTCAAATCATTATGTTTGGGGATGGATGGGGCATAGATTGTGGTAATAAAAAATCATCCCATTGGTATGATGAAAAGGATGCTCCTAAAGTG
Organism: Viscum album; assembly: GCA_963277665.1. Classification (NCBI taxonomy): domain Eukaryota; kingdom Viridiplantae; phylum Streptophyta; class Magnoliopsida; order Santalales; family Viscaceae; genus Viscum; species Viscum album. The sequence continues at coordinate 1,046,544,983 of OY728161.1, read as the reverse complement.
GGTAATGGTACATCGGTTGCTGGTGGATGAACCTCATGTGAGAAGGGTCATGGTAACTTGAGACCAATGGTGTGATGATCATTTTGGATTTCAAATTCCATTTGATAAATGGATCAATGTACGGAAAGATTACTCAAAAAAATATAGGTATAGTTTTAAATATGTACTTAGTGGAGTCTGAGTATGGGCATAAGACTTAGGATGTTTGTGATGCTATATGGGTTCTAGATCGAGAATGTGTCGATCCTTGTGTTGTGGAACAATGATGGTTATGAATAGGGGATGGTTCATCTATGAGAAATCATTAGAAGTTGGTTATGTTATTTGTTTATCTTTCTCAAAACATTATTGATTCAATTTGGTATAAATTCATTAGGATGTGGTTTTGGTGATGCATTGAATGTTAAAGTTGAGCATTTTCATAGCTACTCATCCAGAGGCAATTTGACTTGATTTTTCTTGAAAATTTTTATGTGGTCAATGAGGAACCACTTCTAGAACTCTTTTTGGTTATGGTGAGTGCATTTTAAAGGTTGGATAAGTGTGTTGGATCGGAAATAGACTGTTTTAATCAATCAAGAACTGAGAGAATTTTCCTCATGTGTAATTAGGTGTATTAAGTTTAAAAACAAGATAGAAGTTTCTATAAGACAATAAGGATGTGTTTTAGTAGGTAATTCTGATGGTTGAAGTATCATTATTTGTAATTACCTTTTTGAATAAAGAACCTATGGTTGGGAGTTCTAGAGGGCCCAAAGGGAATCATTATTTACCTCAAGTATAATCAATATACAAATTTATAAAACTCAAATAAGTGTTAATTAATTAATTAAAATGAATATATTGGAAGGTCAAGGTAGAACCCACAGATATTCTGAAATTAGTTTAATTAGCTTTATAAAAAAATTGATTTAATTAAAATGGATAAATAGGTGAAGAAGTGATAGGTTTGATTGATTTGAAGGAAGTTGAACGAAGACGAAGCAGATTGATTTTTTGGAAAAATAAGATTTGGAAAGCATGTCAAGATTTTATAGTTCTAGAGTTCAGGTGAAATTTTATTTTAGAAAATAAATTTATTAACCCATTTTTTCATCAATGTTTAGATAACATGGATCCAATTGTCATGGTATCCCCTCCTCAACACGAAAATCTCCAAATTCTCTTGGTCCAATAATTTAGGGTTTCACCGAATTGAGTTTTTCTTGATACCATATTTAAAACTATTTTCCATAAATGTGAAAATGGCCATGCCTCAATTTAGGGTAACCAATTTTTCAATATTAAATTCCCTTTCAGATTCAATTAAAAATGGCTGTGATAAAAATAAAAGAAAAGAATTGGAATTGAATAATCAAATTATATCAATCCAGAACATGAATAAAAATACATAAATTCAATTATACCTTCCCCCTTAGACTACATATCCCAATCATAAGGCAGGTTTTACCCCCCTAATCCTAGTTATGATAGAGTAATATAGAAAGAATAAAGTAAAATAAAACATATAGAAAAGAGACAAATGTAAAACTAGTGAGGACCCTACACAGCAGCACTTCTAACTCTAATATTTGGTATCTAGTTCTATTTTATATCCCTCTATTTAAAGAAATATGGGTGGTTTTACCTTCATTTAATACATCATAAATGTGTCTCGTTATGAGGTTCAGGTCTACATCGCATTTAATAGAAGACCATGGAATAAATTGAGTTGTTTATTGATATTTATCATCAGGTCTATCCATGATGGTTCATGACAAGAATGGGTTTCACATCATAAAAGTTTCATGATCTATTTTTTTAATTTCATGTCTTGTATTTGATTCATACCTTGTATGTTTTCATGTGAATTATGCAATTCTAACTCATTTGCATCTTCACTTTCCCATTGTTGTGCCATGATTCAAAGCATCATAGTGCAAAGTGTATTCGGATCATGATAATCATCCCTTTTTATTCCATTTTAAAATTTTAGTATCATCCTAAAATAAATCACAAAATAATTTAAATAGTATAAATATTATAAATAATATAAATTATATTATGAAAATTAATGTACTAAAACACCCAATAATATATGCATTAAATACACATATCTAGTGTCGTAGGCCACTTAATGAAATAAATGATGACATGATCATTTATTAGATTAGATGGGCTCGGATAAGAACCATATTGATGTTTTGGTAGTGGTTATGAGTGTTGTCTTGAGCTTTGGGTGTCTTCAGTGGGGTATGCTTAATGTGGAACTTGGAGATGCATTGGGTGTTTGGAAACAAATCATGGTCATTTGAGTGGGAAATTATAGCTTGAGTAGGTTTAGTGTTGTTTTCATTGTCCCATAAGTCTTATTAGGGATGATAATTTCTAAGTTGGATATGTTTTAATATCCCATGTTTTTGACATGTTTAAATTTTCAAATTATTTCAAGTTTTTCATTTTGTGATTAGAATAAATTTTAAACTGGGCCTCGGAATAAAATTATGAGATTTGGAACACTTTAAAGTGTTGTTCTTAGATAGGGTTTAATTCCTTAGAGGTTTCTTAGTATTTTATATGAGTTTAGAGAGAATCGGGCCTCGAAAACTCTTTTTTGAGAGAGATATCCATAGGTGCACGGTTGGCATATGGTTAGTATTGACCATCCAGCACAACTGTGTGGACTATTTTACATAGGCATGTAGTTTTTCTAAATCATTTGGTGACTCCAGAAATTCATGTATCTTGGTGAAAAATTGAATAGGACCTCTCATGGTTCGCATATGGTTTTTCTAACTATGTGTTGCAACTAGACAGGGTAAGGTTGCCTGGGTAGTGAAGTGTGTATGGTTGGACCATGGTTGGTAAACCATGAGGCATGTGGGTGCTTTGATAGTGGTTCCACACAATTGGTTCATGGTTTTTTTAACTATGCATTGTAACTGGGTGGGGTAGGGGTTCTTGGGTAGTGAAGCACACATGGTTAGACCATGGTTGGTAAACCATGAGATGAGACCATGAGGCATGTGGATGCTTGGATAGTGGTTCCACACGATTGTCGCATGGTTTTCCCCACAATATTGGCACATGTTTTTCCTAACCATGTGGCATAATCATTTTCCTCTTAAAAAGGAGAAAATTCCTATTTTTCTCTTCTGACCTTTAAAGGAGTAACCCTCATTTCCTTCCTCATTTGTCCAGGAGGTCCCCTGTGTTCTCCATCCTCCTTCTCTTCCTTGGAGTGGATATTCTTAATTCTTAGTCTAAATATAATGTCTTTAGATAAGTTGGAATACTAGAGGTATGTCTAAAACTCCTATTACCTCTTTTCTATATTTCAGTTTCCCTTAGAAATGGTATCATTGTGTGACCTAATAGACCTTACTTTTAGGGTGTTCATCTTATTCTTTGGTTTCTTTCATTCAATCCCATATCAAAGGCTGATATTGGATGAGTATAGCTTCCTAAGAATAAGGTAGGTCATGAATGCCTATCATGATTCATGGAAAAAAATTAATTACCTAGGTATAGTTTAGTGGTTAACCATATGTAGTCTCCTGAATAGGATTGCATGAAAAAAAGTTTGTCACTTTTGGTTTATTTTCAAAAAAATGATTTTAATTGTTTTTGACTTAAGAAAATGGGGATTTTCATAAAGCAGATTAAAATATTTATTAATAATAGATAATGAAGGTGGTTATTAGAGTGGTATTTTATATACCTATAGAAATGTTATCACAGTTTAATCTGCATTCCCTATTTTCCCTCTGCTAAACTGTTAATAGGGAGAGTCTTCTTTTGATTCCTCTTTCTCCCTTTGTAGATGGTGATGGTGATGGTATCCATAATCAAGGTATCAATTAGTTTACCCTACTTTCTATGTATGTGGATTTGTTGAAGATCCTCTTTTCAATTTAGGTAAATCCCCAATTGGGTATTTTTATTCCCAATTTAATAGAAATCCTAGTTACAATTCTTCACATGTGTCGGTGATCGATGAGTACTCATCACCCAACCCTAATATATTCTAAAGAAGACAAATTGAAAACTAGGTGGTGGGAGATTTAGATCATTGAAGAAGGAAAAACAAAATAAATACTCTAACCATGATGTAGTGTCATTTGGTATTAAAAAATGAATTAATAAATGATACAATAAATAAAAGAGAAGAAATTATTTGATTCATTTAGGTGAAAAACTCAAACATATCTCAGAGGTCCATATTCCACCTTTTCTAATATAGCGACCCTACTTTTTATTACATTATTATTGCATCATTTTAAAGATAGACAACATAAAAGGTTACAAAATTAGGATCCAAAGGTTTAGTATCATGGGAAAATTAGGACCATGCATTAATTTTAACTAATAAAACATAAAAAATTTATTTAATTCCTTCTTCTCTAGCTTCTTAGTGGCCCTCATGTTCTTCTTATTACAAGTATTCACCTAGGGATATACATCAAAAAGGGGTGATCTAAAAGCCCGATAAGAGGATGAATAAGATATATGAAACATGGGTGAGCATAATCATCATCATCATAACATAAGAAAAGGATTATCATCATAATCATGAGATGGAACATTAGATAAAGGCATGTAATGTGGTAATGAATAAAAATGAAACATCATGTCTTACTGGTAAACTACCATGCATAGTTGTAAACAAATCTAGCATCATGTTCATGCATAATATATGTGCATAATCATAAAATCATAATTTTGAAAAAATTTATCATCATGTTTATTAATATTTCTCATTATATCATGAGATAAATCACATTAACCAATGCATTTTAGTGCTATATAATTATGGTTTCACCTGTCACATAATAACATTTACATAATCATGAATACCACATAGAACGTATATCAACCTTAAACATAAAATAACTTATGGAAAAGAAATGTGTTTTATGATAATTTCATAAAGCATGATTTCATGAATAAACCTTGTGGTTCTAAAGAGAAAAATGTTATAACATACATTGTTTAAGAATCATCAATCTTGAGTGAATAAGAAACAATCTCAAGAGAAGTAAAACTTATGTTTTTATAAGGAAGAGTTCTTTTGGAAAATCCTTTCATTTTTCCTAAAATCATATTGGAAGCATGTATAGACTAGAAATGAAAAGGGAAAAATAATGAAACTATATTTGTGTAATATTAAAAGAATAACTATACTGAAATTTGGCATGAAAGAGGAATAACCCAAATAAAGGAAATTGGGTTCGAGAATCTGCTAACCTTATGTTTGAATGCTTTCTTCACTTTAATATCCTAGATAAGAAAATTAAATTCATTAATTGAAAAATAAATAACATATTATACTCTCATTTTATTTATTATAGTTTTATTATGTTCTTTTATTTCCTTTTTGATGAGTTATAGAGTGCAATTCCATCCTTTGGGATTGTTTGTTTTCTTTGTTTTCATGATCAGTTCACTTGTTTATAGGTATGGAAGTTCATTTATTATAAGAATAATTCTCCAAAATTAAAATTATATGTAATTAATGAAAATACATAATTTTAATTGGTATTATATATTATTTTTTTCCTTGATATGAGGATGATTCATTAGATAAAATTTTAATGATACACATTTAGATTGATTTTTAGCGATTTTAGATCACAACAAAATTATTTTGTTTTGTTATTTAATATTAGGTATGTAAGTTAGTTCAAGGAAATAAAAGAGGGTATAAAATAAATTTTTCAATATTTTTCAACCATTATAATGGTTTTATGACCATCCTTTAAGGCTGTAAAAGAAAATGAAAATGCATCGTCCATGGTGGTAGTAAATCGACTCATCATGAATGATTACTTCATTTTTTTAGAATAAAATGGAGAGGGGGAAGAGGTTTGATGATGGATTATTACATTAAAATAACAAAATTATAGTATATATTAGATAATGTAGTTACCATTCCACTTGTATAAGGGGATATTATGATAGAATAAGAAAAATAATTGAAAATAAATTAAAAGAAAAAGAAAGAAGAATTTACCCCTTCATTTTCTCCTCTTTGAGAACCTCCTTAGGGAAAAGGGTTTGGTATTTTGATGAGACAAATGGATCTTGGATATGGGGGGGATTGGTAATAGTATTGGGTAGAAATTTTACAAGATTTAAGGATTGTAATATGTGAGGAGAAGAGGTGGTGAGGGGTTGTATTTATCTTGGATGGGAGGGGTGTTTTCTCGTTATTTTATTTATTAGTTTATTATTTTGGCTCAAGACTGTGAATAGTTTGAACCTTATCACTAAATATATAAAAATAATGAGTTAGAGTTTAAAATTTTGTGCTTACATTATCCATACATCATCTATGACCCAATAATTCATGTATTTAGCTTTTATCATAAATTATCGTATTTTATTATTCATAAAAATACAAGTATTTTAGAAACATCTTAAAAATTCACCCTAAAATGTTTTCAATATTTAGAATTCAAAAATTAACTCCATTTTATGAAACTAATTTTATAAATATGGTAAATTTAAATTTCATTTAAAATCATCATTTACTTGGAAAATATCGATTTTATAATTTTAACTAATTTTATAACACTTTGAAAAATTAATTAAGGTTTCATAAAATTATCTTATAGTCATAAGACAACAAATTATTAGTTTTTGAATCTATTTTATGAAAATAAATTTTATTTTAAATATTTATATTAATAATAAAAATTTAAATAAAAATATATGTTTCATAAAAATACCAACACTTAATTAATAACTTTTAAAATATTTATTTACTTATACTACGATATAATTCTATCATATTATCATTTATATGATTCTTAACTTTTATTTATACATTCATATATGAGTTTACTATTCTATTGTCTTGATTTCTATTCTTAATGGTCACATTACTACTCTAAAGGTCAGGTTACTCTTCCATTTGTATAGGTTCTTTAACTTTTAGAAATACCTATTATTACATTCATTCATCATTTATAAAGTTTTTATTGTGTTATCAAAGTTATTTTCTGTGATTTATACTATATGGAATAATTAAAAGAAGTTAATTTCCATTGATAAAATTTTGGATCATTATATTCTTCCCCTGTTATGAAATTTCACCCTCAAAATTTTTTTTTACATTCTATGTTGAAAACAGGTGAGGGTACTTCTCCTTTATCACATCATCTGGTTCTCATGTTTCCTCTTTGTACTTATGGGTCCTCAATAATTCTCTAACCAGGTGATTATTCATGTTGCGTAGAACTTTATCTCTACATTTCAAGATCTTCACTGGATGCTCTTCATAAGATAGATCATTTTCCAATTGTACCATCTATGGATTCAGTACATGTGATGTATCTAGTATGTACTTCCTTAAGATGGATACATGGAATAAATTGTGTACTTGAGACATGGTAGGTGTAAGTTTCAGTTGATAGGCCATTGCTCCGACATGGTCAAGGATATCGAAGGGTTTGATGTACCTGGGACTCAACTTTCTTTTCTTCCAAAATATCATGATTCTCTTCCATAGAGATATCTAGAGGAATACCATGTACCTAGCCTTAAAATCTAGGTCTCTTCGATGATTGTATTCATAGCTCTTGTGTCTACTTCGAGTAGCCTTAGTGTGATATAGAATGGTTTTCACCTTTCTCGCCATTTCTTTGACAATTTTAGGTCTTAGCATCTTAATTTCAACAAATTCATCCCAACTTACCAGTGTTATGCACCTTTTCCCATAAAGGGATTTATATGGATCCATTGGGATGATCTATTGGAAATTATTATTGTAAAAGAACTCAACCAGAGGTAGATTTTGGTCTCATCCTCATTTTAAGTTTATAAAACATTCTATAAACATGCCTTCCAATGACTCAATAGTCCAATCTGATTGGACATTAGTTTTAGGATGATAAGCCATACTAAAATTCAGCTCGGTTTTTTGAGTATGATGGATAATTTTTCAAAACTTGGAGGTGAATCTCGAATCTAGATGAGATAAAATTGATAGTATTACTCCATGAAACCTTACCACTTTTATGATGTATATACATGAAAGTTGATCTAGTGAGAATTTCTCTCAAATTTTGATAAATTGATATGTCTTTGTAAGATTATCCACAACAACCCATATATAATTTTTTCCTTTGGATGCCTTTTGAAGTTCGGTAGCAAAGTTCATGGTGATTTTTTCCCATTTCCATGTTGGTATGGGTAATGGTTTCATCATTCCCTTAGACTTTTCTTATTTATCCTTCACTTTATGACATACCAGGAACTTTTATGTCTATTCAAATATCTCCTTCTACATATTTTCCCACTAATAGTTCTCTCAGATATCTTAATACATCTTTATGCTCCTTGAGTGAATAGCGAAGGTTGAGCTATGTGTTTCATTCATAATATCCTTCTTTATCTCTAGATCATCTGGTATATAGGGTCATGACCCAAATCTTAAAATCCCTTCCTCATCAATTTTAAACTCTGATGATTTCACTTTTCTCATATCTTCTACATTATTCTAAATTTATACATCATTTATTTGAGCATCCTTTATTTTCTCCATGATGTATGGTTGAGAAATCAAAAAATTATTGGTATTGTTCCTTCTTTAATGATTCTCATGTTCATCCTTTGAAAATATAAGAATATTGGATCCTTCTCAATTCTCATCATTTATAATGTTGTGGGATCATTTATACTTAGATCATCTAACACTTTATTCGCTTTTATAGGATGATAGTGGATTGATCAGTAATAATCCTTGATGATTTCTAACTATACTCACTGGTTCATATTAAGATCCTTATATGTAAATATATATTTGATACTCTTATGATCATTATATATTTCACACTTCTCCCCATAGATATAATGTCTCCAAATTTTCAATTCAAAGATCACATATTCCAACTCCAGATCATGCATGGGATAGTTTTTCTTGTGAATATTTCAACTTCCTTGAGGCATAGGCCATCACTTTATCATTTTTCATCAGTACATAGCATAACCCCTTCTTTAAAGAATTGTTGTATACCATAAAGAGTTCCCCACTTTTTGGAAGTGTGAGTACTGGTGTGGTGATAATCCTATCTTTTAACTCTTTTAAGAAATCTTCACATTTACTGGTCTAGACAAACTTTTCTCGCTTCTGAGTTAGCATGGTTAGTGGGTTTGATAATCATGAGAAGTTATTCAAAAATCGCCAGTAATACCAAGTTTGACCAAGGAAACTATGAATCTATATTACATATTTGGCATGGGACACTCTTCAAGAGCCTTTATCTTATAAGGTTCGACAAATATTTATTTACTGGTGATAACATTCCCCAAGAATAATACTTTCTCCATTCAGAAATCACATTTACTATACTTTTCACAAATTTTCTGTCTTTAAAAATTATTTATCATAGTATTAAAATGATTCTCATGTTACTCATTTCTCTTGGAGTATATTATGATATCATCGATAAATACTGCCACAAATTTTTAGTGGTAATCTATAAATACTATAATCATTAAATCCATAAATATTTTTATAGAATTAGTGAGTTCTAAAAGAATAACTATGAATTTATAGTGTTCATAACTTGTACGAAATGTAGTATTAGGAATATATTTCTTCCTCATCTTTAATTGGTGATAACCTGACTAAAGGTCCACCTTAGAGAAATACTTTTCCCCATGAATTTGATCAAATAAGTTATATATCCATGTAAGGGGATACTTTTTCTTAATTGTGTTTTTTTTTATATCATGATAATCAATGTAGAGGCACATGGATCCATACTTCTTCATGATGAAGAGGACTGGTGCACCCCATGGTGAAGCACTCCGACTTAAAAAACCTTATCCATATTATCTTAAAACTACTTATTTAGTTCCTCAAACTAAATGGTTGATATTATCTAAGGTGTATTTGATATATACCTAGATCCAAAAATAAGTTCAATTGAGAACTCAACTTCTCGATTAAGAGGAAGACTGATAAGTTCTTCAGGGAACACATTGTCATAGTCCCTTACAATGGGAATGTCCTCGAGCATGATTCTCTCCTTTGTATCAATCATTTGAGAAAGATATGGTTTCTTATAAAGAAATAATATCCAAAATTGAGATGATGACTCTGAAGAAGATTCATACTCTTCCTTACACTTGTATAGAATTTGAGGATGCCTCAAGATATGAAGAGTGATCTCCCATTCCTAATAATTAATGTTGGATTTGTATAAAGATAGTCAATCCATGAAAAAAATAGAATAAAACTCCACCAAAGTAAGTAGGACAATATTTTTTGGGAGGTTTAGTCCACAAACATTATCCGAGGATTAGTTATATACTTTGGATGAAAATTTTCCCCATTTGTTTTTCTCACAGATAACTCAACCTCTATATTTTTATGTGGTGTTTGAATCGTTCTACTAAACTTTCAAGATATAAAAGAATGCATAGAACCAGAATCAAATAGAATGTTTTCTATTATTTAATGAATAATCAGAATACCTGTAACTAGCTCATTATTAGGCTCCAACTCAGTAGTAGTGATTGAATAAACCTTCCCTTTCTCATTTGGCTTTGGCGGTTGATGATGTCAATTACCCTTGAGGACTCAAGATTTCGTGCACTAGCTTTCATAGTTCCCTTGCTCCCTATATTTGAAACATAGGACCATGGGTGGTTCTCTCCTTTCTCCCACTACATTTTCCAACTTCCTCATGTATTTTAGACATTCATGAGCTTGGTGGCCTTCTCTCCCACACTTATAAGATTTCCAGGTCCCTTTGAGGTAGTTACTATGAAGATTATCCCCACATTTTTTACATGTGGGTGGTTGAGTTTTCATTCCACCTTTCTCATTAGATCCCCCATCTTGAAATTCCATCTTTTATTTCTTATCACCATACTTCCATGGGACCATTCTCAAAACATCATCTCAAGTTTTAGATCACATCGAACAACTTCTTCGTAACATATAATGCATCGAATTTATATAGACTTTCAAATGTGTGGTTTTAAAACACTAAATAATACATCTATTTTTATATAATTTTTGATAAAAGAACCCAAATAACCCCTTGAAAGACTTATGAAATTTGCTTCATATTCTATAAAAGATTCACCTTCCTTTTTCTTCAGCTCTATGAATTCTTTCTCCATATTTTTATGAAGAATCTGAGGAAAATACTTTTTAATAAATGTTATATTAAATTCTTCCAACTCAATATCTACAATTTCATCCTTTTTCTTGGTGTTATTAATCAACACCCACCATTGATCGACATCTCCATCTAAATGATAACATCCAGAGTCACCTTCTCCATCTCAAAATAGTGAAGCACAAAAAATATCTTCTCCGTTGAGTTGAACCATTGTTTTGTGACTAGTGGATTGGAAGATCCACTAAATTTTGGTGGTATTTGACACATTAAAGACTCAATTTCCAAATTCTCCCTCTTAGGTTAAGGGTAAAATTCCACATTATTCAGGTTATTGTTTATAGCCTAAGATAGATGGGTAAGAATCACTATGAAATTTTAAACTCCACCTCTCAAAGCATTGGGTATTCAATTCATTCAATCACTGTATTGTCCCTCACATGGGTTGTTGGCATGGATTCCCCTAGTTCCTACCATTTTCAAAAATATAAAAGTTTTGAAAAAAACATAAGTAAAAAATTCATGAATAAATAATTCATTCATTTATGCAATTAACTCTAAAGGCATATCTAGAAGAATCGTTATGTTTATAATTTTTCTGATACAAATCATCTTGGGTGGTTTCATATAATTAGTCTCATACTAAGGGTTTTAACTAAGGTTATATAATACAAATTCCCAAATTAACTAATCTTTTCTCTGATACCAACTATAGTGACCCTACTTTTCTTACATTACTATTACATCATTTTAAAGATAAATAGCATAAAAGGTTACACAATCAAGATCCAAAGGTTTAGTATCTTGGGAAAATTAGGAAAATACAAAACTTTTACATAATAAAACATAAACCTTTATCAAATTCCTTATTCTATAGATTCTAAGCAGCCCTCATTTTCTCATTAGTACAAGTATTCACCTAGATATATATATCAAAAAAGGGGTGATCTAAAATACCAATAAGCATATGAATAAGATACATGAAGCCTGGGTGAGCATAATCATCATCATAATAACATAAGAAAAGGATCATCATCATAATCATGATATGAAACATTATATAAATGTAGATAATTTTTAAATCCATAAAAATGAAACATCATGTCATCATGTCATCATGATATGGTAGTCATCAACTACCATGCATAGTTGTGAACAAATCTAACATCATGTTCATGAATAACATATGTGCATAATCATAATATCATAATTGTGAACAAATATAGAATCATGTTTACACATACTGAAAATTATATCATGAGATACATCACATTACCAAATACATTGTAGTGCTATATAATTCTGGGTACACTCATCACATCATAACATTTACATAATCATGCATACCACATAGAACATATATCAATTTTAGACATAAAATAACTCATGGAAAGGAAATGTGTTTCATGAGAATTTCATAAAACATACATTAATAAATAAACCTTGTGGTTCCTAATAGTAAAATGGAATAAAATACTTGGTATAAGAATCAACAATCTTGAGTAAATAATAAACAATATCAAGAGAAGTAAAACATGTGTTTTTAGAAAGAATATTTATTTTTGAAAAATCTTTGAATTTGTCATAAAATTATATTTGAATCATGTATATCCCATATATGAAAATTGAATAATAATTAAATTATATTTTATGAATATTGAAATAAAAAAAATACTCAAATTTGGCATGAAAGAGGAATGGCCCCAAGGAAATTGGGTTTGAGAATCCCCTTACCTTATGTTCGATTAATTTCTTCACTTTAATATCCTGGATAATCAAATTAAATTAATTAATTCAAAAATAAAGAACGTATTATACATATATTTTATTTATTATAGTTTTAATATGTTTTTTTATTGATTTTTGATGAGTTATAGAGTTCAATTTCATTGTTTAGGAGTGTTCTTTTTCTTGGTTTTCATGATCGGTTTTCTTATTTATAGGTATGAAAGTTCATGTATAATACAAATGATTATGTGAAATTGATATTATATTTAATTAATGAACATACATAAGTTTAATTGGTCTTATAAATTATTTTTTCCCACATAAGAGGATGATTCATTGTAAAAAATTAAAATGATACTTGTTTAGATTAATTTTTAGCAGTTTTTGATCACAACAAAATCGTTTTGTTTTATTATTTAATATTATGTATATAAGTTAGTTTCAGAACATAAAAAAATTATAACATAAATTTTTCAATATATTTCAACCATTATAATGGTTTTATGACCAGCCTTTAAGGTGGTAAAAGAAAATGAAAACACATCATCTGCGATGGTGGTAAATCGACACATCACGAATGATGTTTTTATTTTTTAGAATAAAAGGGATAGGAGAAGAGGTTTGATAATGGATTATTCCATTAACAAGATAAAATTCCATTATATATAAGATACAAGAGTTTTCATGACACTTGGATAAGGTTAAATGATGGGAGAATAATAAAATAAAATAAATTGAAAAGAAATTAAAAGAAAAAGTAAGAGGATTTTACCTCTTGATTTTATATTCCTTGAGAACCTCATTAGGGCAAAGGGTTTGGTATTTTGAAGAGACCATGGGATCCTAGACATGGGGGAGGGTCCTGGTAAGAGTATTGGAAAGCTCTTGGATAAGATTCATTCTTGGAATATGTGAGTAGAAGAGGTGTTGAGGGGTTTTATTTATAGGGAAGAAGAGGGGTGTTTTCTCATTATTTTATTTATTAGTTTACTATTTTGCCTCAAGACTAGGAATAGTTTGAAAATTATAAATTAATATATTAAAATAAAACATGAGATTTAAATATTTTGGTCTTATATCAGCAATACATCATCTATGACTCAATAATTCATGTATTTATCTTTTATCATAAATTATCATATTTTACTATTCACCATAATTTCAAGTATTTTAGAAAAATATTAAAAATTAATCTGAACTATTTTTCGATGTGTAAAATTAAAAAATAAAATCCATTTTAAAAAAATAGTTTTATAAATATGGTAATTTAAACTTTTAATTAAAATCATCATTTTCTTGGAAAATATCAATTTTAAAATTATAACTGATTTTATAAGACTTTGAAATTTTAATTAAGATCTCATAAAATTGTCTTATTGTAATAAGACAAAAAAAATATTAGTTTATGAATCTATTTTATGAAAATAAATTTTCTTTTAAATCATTATATTAATAATGAAATTGTAAACAAACATTTATGTTTTATAAAAATACCAACACTTGATTAATAGTTTTTAAAATATTTATTTACTTATACAATGATATAATTATATGATATTATCATTTATAAGATACCTAAATTTTATTTATACTTTTATATTTGATGTTACTATTATATTGGATGGATTATTATTTCTAATGGTCACATTACTATTCCAAAGGTAAAGTTATTATTCCATTGGTATAGGTTCTTTAACCTCTAGAAATACCTCTTATTACATTCATTATTAATTTATAAATTTTGTATTGTGTTTTCAAAGTGATTTTATGTGATTTATACTATATGACATAATTATAAGAAGGAAATTTCCATTAATAAAATTTTGGGTCGTTACATCTAATCACTCACATAAACTACCCCTCCTGTGGATGGGGAAGTTGAGTTGATTTGGGAGAGGGGAGACATTGCAAGCATGAAATAAAGAAAAAGAAAATAAAAGAAAACAGGAAAGTAAATCTATAGAAAGTCATCATCCAGGGCTTCCAATTCATAGTGATTCACTTTCCATCCCCCAGGCCCTCTATTTATAGAGATTAATAGCATATGTTTCATCATAATGGTTTTCTTTGAGTGTCTATGAGTCATACATATGTGGAGGAATCATTAAATCCCATCAAAAACTATCGTTTATGTATCTATGTTGAGGGTTTCATGTCATGTAAATGTTGCATGACATGTAACATGCAGGGTCAGGAGTATGTTTTCATGTTGTGTAATTATTTCAAGGTACATGTCATATAAATGACTTATATGCTGTGTAAAGTCAACTTAGAGCTAGTTTCTACCACTTTTAGACTAGTTCTTCATTTTCGAGCTCCAGGTTTGGTTTTTACTATAGTAAAACTTCAATCTACCTTAAAACCCAATTTTTTACTATGCTATGAAGCAATGTTTCATGAAGTGTTCACGGATCACTATATTCTTCTCTTTTTATTAATTTTTCATCAAACTCTGTATCCTTCCACAAAACATAAAAACAATTAAATAATAGAATGATTAATTATTTAACATGTATAAACAATATGTTTTATACTAAAATAAGCATGTAAAATATTTATTTGTCAGTAGGCGATCTATGAATTTTTCCTAAAAGTCACATTGTTTATATTATGTTTCCATTATTCCACACATTGGGTATTCCATGCATTAATCCTAAAATGTTAAAGGTGTTAAATTAAATTTATATTATATAGGATTGATTTCCTTTAGACCCCTTGAAATGGTTGGAGGTTGGTGACCTCAACTTGGGTTGACCCTTTGGGTGTGTCCTTTTATTTACCCCCATTTTCCATTGTTTATAATTGACCAAAACAACACTTAGATAAGTTTGGGTTAACTCATAGAATGCAAATTGATTACATGATAATAAATGAATTGTTTGAATTGAAATTGGTAATTTCTACTCACATAGACCAAGTTAAATTATAAAGTATGACCTTGGATAAAAAGGTACTTGAATAGTAAGTAAGTCTCATGTACATAAATTTTTTGACAATGACTATGATTCCCTTGATTCCATTTGATTTTTAGGACCTTGGTTTCAACCACCCCTTTGGATGTGTGAAATAAAATGTTTTAAATGACCTTTATTTTTTTATATAACCAAACACTCGCTTAAGGTTTGTTGGATTATCTCTAATGATTAAATGACTAATTGGAGTTTGGTGATTGGTGAAAAGGTAATGGTTATCCTACTTTCCCCTTTGATTAATCACATTTTAGTCTTGGGAATTTCCTTATATATAATGTCTAAGTGAATTTTAATACATTTATGTATTCCTTAGGAACAAATAAATGAAATAATTAAAGGCATGTTTTGATTTTGAATTTGAAATGGTTGTTTACCATGTCTTATGTTTAACTATTAAATTTAACATTCCTAGTTATTAGTCATTACATGAGTGATACTTGAATTTTTATATAGAATTCCATGGATGGGCTCATAGGGAATATTTAAGTGAGTAAATTATGAATGTTTAAGTGATGTTAAACATGACTCTTCTAATCATTTATTTAAAATTATTATACATGGTGTTACTTGTTATTTATTAAAAGGTATTGGAACTAAATTTCCTCATTATTTATTGGAAGTTATTGGATATAGTGTTCCTCGATATTTTTTAATAGGTATTAGACATTTCATTCTTAATTATTTATTGAAAGGAATTGTACATAGAATTCCTAATTATTTATTGAAAGGTATTGGACATAGAGTTCCTAATTATTTATCTAAATAATTGGATGTATTTTTACCCATTATTTATTGAAATCATTTGACATGTCATTTTACTTTAAGTTATTTAAAAAATTTAGACATGGTAATCCTTATCATTATCTACTGAATTATGGGACATGAATCCCCATGCATCCTTAAGTAGATTCTCAGGAAGATTCCCTTATTTAAATATGAAACCCCGTTTTATTATATTTTTTTATATATTACTTAGTTCTATACCATGGGTCCATGGTCGATTTAAATAAAACCTGAACTTCTCATGAATTTTTTTAGGATGAAGCAAGTATGTTCGGCTAGGTTCCCCACAAGGAACATGATCTCAACATGGTTTATTATTACATATTTTATTTTTATATCTTATTTATTATACCTACAAACTATACATCTTATATTCATAGGTTTTATTTTCATTAGACACCATTGGTGGTGGCCTACTAAGTTTTATTCAAACATTGTTCGGGCTACCGATTGGTACCCAGACAAATATCATAACTACAGGATAGAACTTGGCTCATGATTTTCTACTATAGTATCTTATAGGCTAGGACATGGAATGGGATTGGTAGCTAAGAATGTACTCATAATTACATCCATAGTTGGAGTCTTTTATTTATTTATTCTTTTTTCAGTCTATCCCCATTGTATGTATTTATTTTTTGTTGACTAATTTTATTATGAATTAACATGTTTTTGCATGGATGTATTTATTGGACCTTTCTAGGTGGAATTTTTATTATTATATATCATAGATTTACTCTTCTTCCACTTTTATTCCATTTTATTTATTTCCTCCATTGTTTATTACTAATCTAGAGGGTATAGTCTAATCATTGTACCACTTATAGACCCTCAAATCTAGTCGGAAGCCTCTAGTATATGGGGATGCACACTTGAGATCATGTCGCCAATCGGCTTAGGGCACCAGTTTAGTGGATCCAGTATGGGATGTGAAATAATCAATATATATATATATATATATATATCATAACATGCAAAAACAACACTAAGGGAAACTACCTAGACTTAGATGTATTTACTGCTAACATTGCAAAAGACCTCGATAGACATATATACGGACTATATATCTAGATGTAACTAAACCATCAAATTAATTATTGATTAATTAATAAACAATTAATTAATTCACATTCATATTTTCCATTATTAACATTTTAATATTATTTATCTAAGTGTGGATGACACAACTAATTCTCTTGATTATATTCTTAAGTATTACATCATAATTAAATCTAGTTTAACCATTTTATTATATCCAACAAGATTTTCTCAAACCATGTTACAAATTAAAGATTTTATAACCATGCTCCTTAGAGCATCCCGTTTAATCATCCCATGGTTTCCATTTACATGATAAAATTTTATTAACATTACTACCATCAACAACACCATATCACATGGGTTATTTATTGATTTATTTATAATTCATAAAATATATAGGTACTCTAGGACTCTATCTATTTTACCAAATCAATGACACACTCAAAATGCATAGAATCTGACTATATCGAGTAGTGGAAACCCAAAAATAAGGAACATCTGACTACCATCACTATAAAGAAAGAATTAAGAAATAAGTATGAATCGATGTTAAATACCTACTCTAAACTCATCCTAACTACAAAGATTTTCCACACCACTATGAATAATAACAAACTTTCTCACCATTATTAACATCAATCATCACCACACCACGGGCTCCCAACCCATTTCTTATCAATCAAAATAACTGTCAATCAAATAGCCTCAGGACTTCAACCCATTTCTCATTAAGAAAAAAAACCACACATTGTTATTAAATAATCACAACTAGTATCTAAAATTCCTAGAGAACACATACATTTAAAATTTATTTTATCTATCCTGGAAAAAACAATAAAGTCATAAATCCAAGACATACAAGCCTTCCACAATAAGAACATGCTTTATCATCCCCAAAGAATTCATCTATAGAAAAATCCATTTAAATTCATGTCTTAAATTGACCAGTTTATTATGAATAGGTTTCTAGTAACATGAAACCTATAACTTTTCATCTATCAAAATCCATGGATTAACTTAAACATTTTATTAACATTACTTTCAAAATACACCAAGAAAAAAGAAGAATAAATATCCATTTAATATTCTTATTTAATTACTCACATCATCATAATTATTTCATCTCTACATTTAATATCAGATTTACAGTAAAATTAACCATTATAACCTCAACAATAACCACAAAAATTAGACAAAACACTATCTAGAAAACAAGTGTAAATAATAACATAGAGATGTTTGCATGCAATCACAAAACCCAAAACCAAAAAGCATAATTTAATTATTTTTGTATTATTATCTTTATTTTGATAATTCCAACATTAACCAAAGGATATAAGTATGATAATTTCATAGTTTCACTTTAAATGAAGTGAGATATAATGTATCCCCTACCTCAAGGAAAAAAATTTAAAATCAATGTTCAAAATTACACAAAATAAGGAAACTCCAACATTGATCACAAAAAGTCATTACAACAATATAGATTAGGATAAAATTGTTTGAATATTAATAGAAACAATGGAACAAAACTTCCAAAACATGGTGAGAGAGATAAGAAAAGAAACATGGGTATAAAAAAGTGTAAAAATCAAGTCATATAACCACAAATCGATCTCTATAAGACGGAGATTAAATCCTATTGAAGAGGATTAAATTTCTATAAAAAAACTCACTTGGTTTCCTGAAAATTGAGAGAGGAGATGATAAATAAGAGAAACCCTAGGTGACTCCCAAAATTATATCCTAGATGCAAAATCCCCATTAATGGAGTGAAATTCTAATTGATGTTGTGAATTACAAGGATTAAGAATCCACTAGAAATTGAATAACCAACTCCCTAAAACCTGGAAACTCATTCATTTGATAGATCAAAAATTCACACCATGAATTTCTTCTTATAAGAACCACTAAATTCTGGCTCGGAACCCTCCATGTTGTGGACTAGAACTCAAGTCATGAATCACAATTCATGTTTTGAGTACTAAGTTCACACTATGGATTCATCCTTCAATAAGGGTTCTAGTTTCTAACCACTCACTCCTACCAAAATATTGTAAAAGGAAATTCCCAGGAAACAATAGTACCTTACATCTAATACCTTTCAAGAAATTATATTCCTTAAGAATTTAAAATGTAACTAAAAAAGAAAAGGGAGACAAAATCACCACCCTATGAGATACTTCTCAATGGTTTATCTACATCAAGAACATAACTATTCCACTATCAGAACAATTCTAAAAACTCATAGCATCACTAACCACCTCAAAACACACTTCTGAGGGAGGTACCTCTCAAGGGAAAGGACAAAACAAGCACAACACCAATGAAGATAAACAATCTTATAAAAAACAAGAGGTTTATAAAGTATCCCAAAAGGGATCAAAAAATTATCAAAGAAAAAAATTTTGAGGAAAAAAATATCTTTATATTGAGCGTGTATCTGTGAATCCCACTCCTGAGTTATCTCCTCCATAACATTGTGCCACCATATGACACAAACCAAAGGAATGTCACACCCACACATCACCTTCTCCTAGTGGTCTGAATTTTTTAAAATTCACTCCTTGACATTTTAACCATCTTCAAAATCATGTTCTCCCCAATTGATGATGTAATAATAGTACTGAAGATACCAGTTAAATTTCACTATATGGAAGGTGATTTGAATTTGGATCGTCTGTTGGGTAGTACAAATCAATAATCCATGACTCCTCCAAAAAAAACCTCCTAAAAAGGTCCAACAAACCTAGGAAAAAGATTACTCCTATGACCAAACCTTTATTTCCCATGATATGGAGAAACCATTAAGAACATATGATATCCAATGTCAAACTTCAGAGTCCTCCTCCTATAATGAACATAGGACTTCTTGAAATCCTACATAACCTTTATTCACTCATGGATCACTTGCACATTTTCTGTAATACTCTATATCAATTTAAGTCCAAGACTAAATGAATCTCTAAACTTGATCCAATACAATAGATATAAACAAGGTTGGAAATTTAGTTTATTGAAAGGTGTTGTATCAATAATGGAGTGGTAAATATTATTTTTGGAAATCTCCACTATGTATAGGTTGTGCACCCACATACCACCAAATCTAGAATACATGGGTAAAACATATCCTAAAGAGTCTAGATAGTATACTATGTTTGACCATCTATCTATAGATAAAAAGATGTATTACAAAATAACTAATATCCAAAAAAATGTTGGGGACCTATCCAAATCTTGGAGGTAAAATGGGGATCATGATCTGAGATGATCATCTTCAAAACCCCATGAAAACTCTATATATCCTCAAGATACAAACTCTTCATATCCTCTACTAAGATTGTATATTTAATTACTATTAAGTGATATAATTTTATTAGATGATTCATGATCACCCATATAACATCATAAATTCCCTGAGAATTGGGTAAATTGGGGATAGATTCCATATAAATATCTACCAAAATCCACTAGGAAACATCAAGAAGTCCTAGAAAACCATCAGGGACATGATGTTCATCATTCACCTTCTAGAAGACCAAACACTAATATACAAATTCTATAAATAATTTTTTTAGACTTGAATACCAAAAATAATCTATCATAACATGATATGTATTTTTCACAATAGGATGTACTACTTAGGGTGAACTGTGGTAGTCATGGATAACCACCTCATGAATCATTGAAAGAAGAGAAATATTTCCCTAAAATAGAACATAATTTTTTACATCCTCAAGCCATCCCCTTGGATAATTTACACAAACAACTCCTTCACACCAAACCACTTCCTTGGAATCCAATAGCTATCACTCCTCCACATGATAAACTAAGGATTATTGCACTTCCATCTAATAAAGAAAACATTATCCATCCACTTCTTCTATATTAAGGTGAATTAATTCTAACTCTTCCATAAATATTTAAGAGTATTCAATCTCACACACATCACCACCAAGGTAATTCCTTATCAAGGAAACCACAAAATCATTCCATTTACCAAGCATAAAGGAAATATCGAATCCATTATTCTAGTAGAACTCAATCCACATTTTCTTCCACATATTCATATCTCATAGGGAGAATACATATATTATTACTTTTTGATCTATGATGCCCTCAAAATGTTCACTATTAATATAGTGACTCGAAAACTTCATGTAAAAAACTATTGTTTAATGCTCAAGATCTGTAGTGTAATAGTAACATTTATGAGGTCATAACTACTAAGACTCATATGAGATAACACCCCTCTACTATATCAACACACATCTCAAACTAATATGTGAATAATCTCTGTAAACCTTTAACAGAATAACCTCCTCTAGTATGAGAAGAATTGAAGCACTAACTAGTTTATCCTTTAAATACTTGAAAGAAACCTAGCACTGGTCAGTCCACACAAATACTTGATCCTTTCTAGTCAATTTTTTCATAGGAGTTTCAAACCAGAAGAATTCAGGTAATAACATCCTATAATATCAAGATACACCAAGAAAACTCTACACCTATGAAACATTATTAGGGGCTATATAAGAAACCAATACCTCAATCCTTGAAGTACCTATGGCAACTCAATATTGAGATATGACATTCCCCATGAAATAAAACTCAGGGTCCCAAAAATTTTACTTTGACAACTTCTCGAATATCCAAGTAAACTAATGAACTCCAAACATGGCCCATAGATTCTCTGTATGCTCCTCCTATGATACTAAAAACACAAGTATTTAATCAATAAATACCACTATAAACTGATCTAGAAACTCATATATTAATAAATTCATTAACCCTATAAACACAACTGGATCATTTGCTACACTGAATGTTGTATCAACAAACTCACCATACATGTAACAAATCAAAAAGAAATCTTCAGTATATCCTCATTCATTACTCAAATATTATGATACCCAAACCATAGGTTAATATTATATAACCATATTTATCCATTCAACTAATTGAATAAATCATCAATCCATGGGAGGGGTAGCTGTTCTTCACATCATGAGATTCAAACAATGGTAATTGATGTACAACGATAGACTACCATCTACTTTCTTTAAAAATTGAACTAGATATCCCTAGGGTGACACACTAAGATGAATGATCCATCACTAAAATATATGATTATCATGGAGAAAATGATATGTAGAAACACCTAGTTGAAGCTCTATCATGAACCTGGTCTTGGGTTGATGGGGTAGTACCACAACCTCTTTAGGAAATATATTAGGGTACTCTTATACAACCCTGGAAAAAAACTAGTTTAACCTCTATAAAACTCAACATAAAATCATACAAAAATGAATATAATTACCAAACATGCCTCTAACACATGTACTCACTCACCAATAAAAACCTTCTAGTCTCGATCATCATCAGAGAATATAACGCACATACTGAAAAAATCCATTATATCCTACATTGAATTCAACCAATCCATGATAAGGATGATGTCATATGGTTTTATATATATACATAGCATGTCTCTTTATAAATGTATCTTACCTAACACAAACTCATAGTTTATTCACACATAAAATAGGCTATCTCAACCTCCAACTGGCATAGTCAACACCACGGCCACTGGAAGCCTCTCTACCACATGCCCCAAAGAAAGGACTAGAGCTGTTGAAATGATGGAGTGTGTACATACATAATTAAAAAAATAAAAAAATTATAAAAAATAAAAATAGTACCTGTCACATACATGAAATATTATAAAGGTATTTTTCTTATATTTTCCATTCATGCTTTGTTTTGGGGGTTTCCCAAGCTTTTATAGAGGAATGGGTGAGTTTTCATGAATTGGGCAAAACCGTGAGCCCAATTCTAGATTTAAAAATTAATTTTGTTTCTTTTATAAAGTTTTCATTTTTCAACATTTTTCATCCATTAAAATTCCTAAATGGCCTACCCTGACATGTTAACACGAAAATTGCAATTTGGATCCTTTAGAAATCCATAACCAAGGTGTATATGGGTTTTTTATTTAAGATATTGGGCATGCCCGGATGCCCAATTCCTGTTTTAAAAATAATATTTTTTAAATAATAACTTATTCAATTTTAATGGTTTTTTGGTTATTCTAAGTCTCACCCAAGCCCATTGAACCCAACCGCGTGCCCAACCTCTATCCCCTCTCTTTGGATCTATTCTACATCACGATTGAGTGCAGAACATCTTAGGGTTTCTAAAATAGGCCAGATTGGAGGAGGTAAGTTCTTTCTATCATAACTCCCTCAATTATTACTCTCTTTCATCCATTAATATTCATAAATTACCTCCTAATCCTTCTTCTAACCTCTCTAAAAGTGTTTACTATTTTAAAATTCAGCTATTGGTGTATTTGAGGTGATTCTTCAAGATCCCTCAAGTAAGTGAGTCTCTTCCATTCCTCTTTCAAATTTCTTAGGGTTTCATTCTATTTGACTGGGGTTTCTTCTCTTTTCCTTGAAGTACCAAATTACCAAAGGGTAGGGTTTCGAACCTAGGGTTTAAAATTGGTTTTTCTTGGTCCAATTTTGGGGTTTTAGGTTTGTTCTAAGTCCCTCTTTGTGTGGTGGTGGTGCGACTTGGTTTTCGCATGTTGATTCAAGGGTTTTCATTACTTTGGTAGGTGATTCCCTTTGGTATGCAATATCTGTGACCTAGATTCTGTGTTTATGTTATTTTCATGTCTATTTAATTTTAATGTTTCTTCAAAAATTGGTTTTAGTGGCAATTATAAAGCAAATGAGTTTTTAATGCCAATTTAATGTGAAATTTAGGGGGTTTTCTTATAAATCTTTTGTTGGTTCTTTAAGAGATTACCTATAATTATTTAGTTGATTTTATTGAACTATATTAGGTCTGAAAATAATGTTTTAAGTTTTCTTATACTTTGGTTGTCGCTGTGAAATTGGTTTTGGGTGACGTTTGTTAAGAAAATGATTTTTTGAGTACCAATTTGGTGTTGAATTGGGTGTTTTACATGGGTATTCTATGTGATGCTTATTGGGATTGTTTTATAACTCATGTAATGAGTTTAAAGAAATTTTTAAGGTGTTTTGGATTCTGTTTTGGTAAATTTGAGTATGCACATGGTGTTCAAGTGGGGTTTTCAAAGAGTTTTGGGTGCAAAACAAGGAATGATTTGGAGAAGTTGTTTTATAGAAACTCAAAGTGTTTTGTTGTGTGTTTTAAATAGTATAAAATGTGTTTATATACTGTAATGATTTTATGTGACCATTAGTGATTTTTTATATGAAAATGGATATGTGTATCATTCTGAAATTGTTTGAGCACAATGGGGGAAGCCTGGGTACCTAGGTGAGGTGGAAGTGTACTAGTACGGTTAGTGGACCGGATGGGTTTTGTCCCTATTTCACTTAGAATTTGGATAAATACAACTCTAAATAAACTATGTGGATTATTATTTGGGACCAATAGGTTATTGGTATGTTCCCTACTAGTGGCTTGTGCACGAGAACAGATTTTACTATGGTTACTTTACACCGAGGTATGAGGTACATAGGGCCCGAGACTATCTAGTGCCTAGGGGTGTTCCTGATTTTGTTGGTCATTGTGTTTGTGGTATTTTCCCATGTATTAGGGTGTTTTTGGCAGTAATTTACAGTATCTAACATGTCTATTTAAATTTGTGAAAATTCTGAAAACTTTATCTTGAAAACTGTTTTCAATTGAAAGTTGCATTTCTTGGATTTTATCACTGCTTTTCTTTGCATATTAAAACTTCTTAATTTTTCACATTGTATTGCATGATATTTGGAATAATTGGGTGGTATCCTACTGGGATTAGGCTCACACCCTACTTACACCCCTTGGGTGTAAGTAAACTTGGTTATGTTTGACTCAGGCAAAGGAAAGGCTAAGGGCGATGGCGGTTCAGGGTGTTAGTCCTCATCCTTGGGGCGGAGTTGTGGAGACAGCTTAGGGGTGATGACCCCTTGTCATGTGGAGTCCATGGGGATATTTTGTTTCTGTTTCATTGTGTCTTTGGAACTTTTGTATTGCATTTGAACTTATGTATTCATTTCTGGATTTTTGTATAAACCTTGTTGGTATGAATTTTTCAGAATCATTTTATCAAATATTTTTGATGTTTTATGTATAAATATTTGGGTAAATCATACCCAAACCAAGATAAATGATACCTGGGAACTTTTTCCAGCCTGTGAGGATAAATAATTCCCTTCGGGCCTTGTCACGGGCTGGTTTAGTGCCAGTATTGTTGGTGACCAGATTCGGTTCGTGACAAAATGGTATCAGAGGCAGGTTTTTGTTTTTTGGTTATATTAATATTTTGGGATGAGTTAGGATAGACAGGAGCTAGGACTATTGTGGCTTAGGGTTTTGGTTGTGAGTAGGGTGCCTGGCCCGCACCTCTCATGGAAGACCATGAGTCACCAGGGGATGTTGGAATTTATGGATTGACTTCACTTCCAGGTGAGACGTGTGGGCTACAGACCACACGTAGACATCGGGTGGAGGTGGAGTGGTTATTTCTTTTATTACTATAATGTGTTTTGATTATTTATATTTGATGTATTTGATTAAAATTTTCAGAATTGTGTTATTGATTATTGTTTCATGACTGTTTCATTTTGTAGCAACATGGCTCCCTGGAAAGCTCTCACGCGCCCACGGAAGGAAGCTGGAGAGAGTTCTCCAACATCGATCGATCAGAGGCTAGTCGAGGATGTGGTATGGGTTTTCCAAGCTCTAGGGAAGGAACCTAATCCTACTCCTATTCCTTCTAGGGTACAAGGGATGGGTCCTAGAAAAGATAAAGCTCAGGAGTTTCTGAAAAACAAGCCTCCTACCTTCCGAGGCAGCTCAGAACCCCAAGAAGCATAGGAATGGTTTGAGAAGATCGAGCGTATGTTTAAGTTCCTAGAAACACCCAAGGAGCTCAGGGTGAAGTGTTCCTTCTTTATATTCAAGTGTCCCAGCCATAAGTGGTGGGAGTTAGTGCTTCATGCTAGGAAGAATGAACAGATGTGCTTGGGAGATTTCAAAGTTGTCTTCAATGAATAGTAATTCCCTGAGGTGTTGGCTTATGTTAGGTCCAGAGAGTTCGTGGAACTTATTCAGGGGAATATATCTGTGATGGATTACACCAATAATTTTGCTGAGTTGGTTTTGTATGCTTTAGAAATTGTCTCTAACGAGCTGGCAAAGGCCCAGAGGTTTGAGAAAGGCTTGCGACTAGAGATATACTACCAGGTGTTCTTGTTTAAGCTGAGGACCTATGATGAGGTCATTGATCGGGTGTTCATGGTGGATATTCATATGAAAGTTAGGTCTGGTTTTTATGGTTTAGTATCAGCAGTGGGAAGTGGCAGCTCCTCAGAGAAGAAAAGGATGTGGGTGGATCATGTGAAGAAAAGAGGTGGTAGTTCAGGGCACTCTTACAGGAAGTTTTCGTCTGTGGCTTCTAATGTTAGATCGGTCATGTGCTACTAGTGTGGGAAGTCTGGGAACATCCAACCAGTATGTCCACTTCCTCCAAAGCCTTCTTACCAGTGTGAAGGTATGGGGCATTTTTAGCGTTTCTGCAGTGTGGCATGTCCACTTCCGAGTGGGGCAGGGTTAGTGGATTCAAGAGGAGTGTCAGCATAGTCTGAGACATCAAGGACTGGGGGATCTCGATTTGGTAGACGTGGTGGTAGGGCTGGGTCATCTTCTGGGAAGAGCCAATTTAGGGCACAACCACAAACTAGCGGTCATCCTCAGGTAGATACTAGACATCTCCATGCACTGGATTAGGTACCAGCAGGATTAGAGGTGGGGTCGTCGATAGTTTGAGGTACCGTTCTGATCGCATATTCTATAGCTGGTTCTCTTTTTAATATTGGTGCCTCTGTTTCATTCATTTATTCCTATTGTGTGGACATGATGAATTTATCAACCGATTTTTTGTCTTTAGCGATGGAGTTGGTGACGCCGTTGGGAAAGAATAAGGAGAAGGGTCTCAGGTGTCCGTCGTGTGTGCTTTCCATGTTAGGGGTTAAGATGGAGTGGGACCTATTTGTCTTAGACATGGATATTTTTTATGTCATTCTTGGCATGTATTTTATAGTACACTTACAAGCATACATCGATTGTTATAGGTGGCGAGTGAGTTTCACAACACCTGATGGGAGTCGTCAGGTTTTTCGGGGAGAATGGGATCATTGGTCAGGTTGTGCAGGACCTCCACTCCTAGTGTTGGGAAGTCTTAACTTCCAGTTATCATCACTCATGCTTTAGTATGATGGTATTTCCCCTAGAGGTTCACTACCTCATTTAGTGAATGAGTTTCCAGAGGTATTCCCAGATGATGTCTTGGGTTTTCCCCCGCAGCGGGATGTGGAGTTTTCAATTGATATGGTTCTAGGAACATAGCTGATATCTCTTCACTCTTATCGCATGGCCCCCACTGAGCTGAGGGAATTAAATATACAGCTGAATGATTTAGAATCTAGAGGATTCATTCTCCCAAGCATCTCTCCTTAGGCCGCTCCTGTTTTGTTCCCGAAAAAGGCTGACGGATCCCTCCGATTGTGCATCGACTACCGGAAGCTGAATAATGAAAAAATTGAGAACAAATATCATTTACCTAGAATATATGGTTTGTTCGATCAGTTGAAGGGGTAAAAGTGGTTCTCAAAAATAGACTTTTGTTTGGGTTATCACCAGCATAGGGTGAAGGAGTCAGATATCCCTAAGACAGCCTTCTGAATCAGGTACGACCACTTTGAGTATTTGGTCATTCCATTCAGATTGACCAATTCTCTAGTGGTCTTTATGGCACTCATGAATAGGGTGTTCCATCAGTATCTCGATTCCTTGGCTGTGGTGTTCATGATTGACATTATAGTATGCTCTGTCTCTAAGGAGGAACACGAACATCACTTGAGGATCATCTTGGGCACTTTGTGGGATCGCCACCTCTTTTCAAAGTTGTAAAAGTGCAATTTTTGGATCAGGGAAGTGAAATTTCTAGGTCATGATATCTCTGAGTAGGGGGTTTCAATAGACCCTAAGAAGATTAGTGTGGTTATGTCATGGGAGCAGCTGACGAATGTGTTCGAGATCAAGAGTTTCCTTTCCTGGCTAGTTATTACAGGCGATTCGTTCGGGATTTCTCTTGGCTTTCTTCACCGATGACCGTGCTCACCCGTAAAGGGGTGAAATTTGTATGGGTCCAGAATGTCAGGAATCGTTCGAGGAGCTGAATAGGCGGTTGACTACCACCCTCGTGCTGATTTTTACAAAGGCTGGAAAGGGATATATGGTCTATTGTGATGCTTCAGGTTTGGGTCTTGGGTGCGTGCTTATGCAGGATGATCACATGGTGGTGTATGGATCTCGCCAACTCCAACCACATGAAAAGAACCACATTACCCATGACTTGTAGTTGGCAGCGATGATGCATGCTTTGAAGTCTTGGTGTCACTACCTCTTTGGGTAGAAGTTTGTGGTCTACTCTGATCACAAAAACTTGGCCTATATCTTCTCATAGAAGGACCTCAACTTGAGGTAGAAACATTGGATCGAGTACTTGCAGGGGTTTGAATTTGACATTGTCTATACCCCAGTCTAGGGTAATTTTGTGGCCGATGCTTTGAGAAGAATAGTTCCAGTGCATGATTTCAGGAAGTCTAGTGATGAGTGGACTTTGATGGGGCTCTTTTCTCAGAAGAATATGGAGACCAGGGAACAAAGTGGAGGGGCATTTTTGGCTAGCGTCCAGTTGACTCTTTCTCTGTTGGAGTTGATTCAGCGAGAACAGCCCAATGATGAGCTTTTTCAGTGGTCGAAGAAGTTTCTTCTAGGTGGGGATACATCCTCTGATTGGTCGTCATCTCCCATGGGAATATTGTGCTTCAAGGGGCATTCAGTAGTGTCGTTATCTCTGCGAAAGGTAGTGATGGAGGACAGCCACCAGTCTTAGTGGGTTGTCCATCTGGGTACCACCAAGATGTATTATGACATCTGTCAGTAGTTATGGTGGCCAGGTATGAGACGAGACATAGCTGCCTTTGTTTTGAGATGATACACATCCCAGCTAGTGAAAGCGGAGCATCAAAGGCCCTATGGTATGCTCCATCCATTACTCATTCCTACCTGGAAGAGGGACAAGGTCTCCATGGACTTCATTGTTGGCTTACCTCATACACCTCGGGGTAAGAATGCAATTTGGGTGGTAATTGATCGTCTTACCAAATCAGCCCACTTCATTCCGATCAGAGATACAGCTAAAGTGGATGATTTGGGTTGTTTGTATCTTCGGGAGGTGGTGAGACTCCATGGTGTTCCATCGGTAGTTTCCTCAGATAGAGACACCCATTTCACTTCTCAGTTATGGTAATGCCTTCATAAGGCCTTGGGGTCTCAGATTAAGATGAGCATGGCATACCATCCTCAAACAGATGGTCAGACAAAGTGGGCGAATCAAATTTTGGAGGATATGCTCTGTGCATGTGTCCAGGACATTGGAAATTCTTGGGATAGCCGTTTGGGGCTGGTTGAGTTTTCTTATAATAAATTTTACCAATCCTCCATTCTAATGGATCCTTTTGAGGTGCTCTACGGTCGGCCTTGTCAGTCCCCCTGTGTTGAATTAAGGCAGGTGAGACATCACTGTTGGGGCCGAGTCAGGTGCAGGAGACGTCTGAAATGGTCAAGTTGATCGGGAAGTGTTTATTTATAGCTCAGAGTCACCATAAATCATATGTTGACCGAAGGCATTGAGACCTAGAGTTTTCTGTGGGTGACAGGGTATTCTTGAAAGTGGCCCCTCATTTGGGCCATCGTCGATTGGGGAAGCAATGGAGGATGACACCATAATATGTTGGCCCTTTTGAGATCACCAAGAATATTGGAAAAGTGTCATACATTTTGTCCTTACCTTCTCAGTTGACATCTATCCATGACGTCTTCCATGTCTCCCAGTTGAAGAAATACAACTTAGATCTGTCCCATATGTTGGGTTGGGAAGAACTGGAAATAGAGCCTGACTTGTCAGTTTTTGAGTGGCCAGTGAAAATAGTGGACTCCCAAGAGAAGGTTCTTCAAGGGAAGTCTATTCTGCTGTTTTGGGTTCTTTGGCAGAATGGTAATGATACACATGAGACATGGGAGTGAAAGTCATGGGTTGAGGAAGAGTATTTGTTTCTGTTTTCTGATCAAACTCCAGGTTGACTTTCCGGGATAGAAAATTTTCATGGTGGGGATAATTATCACATACATGAAATATTTTAAAGGTATTTTTAATTTATTTTCCAATCATGCTTTGTTTTGGGGATTTCCCAAGCTTTTATAGATTAATGAGTGAGTTTTCATGAATTGGGCCAAACCATGAGCCCAATTCTAGATTTAAAAATAAATTTTGTGTCATTTATAACTTTTTCATTTTTCAACATTTCTCATCCATTCTAATTCCCAAATGGAATAACCTGACATTTAAACACCACAATTTCAATTTGGAGGCTTTAGAAATCCATAACCAAGGTGTGTATGGGTTTTTATTTAAGGGATTGGGCCTGCCTGGAAGCCCAATTCCAGTTTTAAAAATAAACATTGTTTAATTAATAACTTATTCAATTTAAATGATTTTTTGGTGAGTCCAAGTCTCACCCAAGACCATTTAACCCCTCTGTGCGCCCAACCTCTCTACCCTCTCTTTGGATCTATTCTTCATCGAGATTTAGTGTCGAAAATCATAGGGTTTCTAAAATCGTCCACCTTCGAGGAGGTAAGTTCTTTCCATAATAATTCTCTCAATTCTTACTCTTTGTCCTCAATTCTAGTTCAAAAATGACCTACTCATCCTTCTTATAACCTACCTTGAAGTTTTGACTATTTTAAAATTCATCTACTATTGTATTTGGGGAAATTCTTCAAGATCTCTCAAGTAATTGAATCTCTTCCATTCCTCCTTCAAATTTCTTAGGGTTTCATTCTATTTGATTGGGGTTTCTTCCCTTTTCCTTGAAGTAACAAATGAACAGGGGGTAGGGTTTCTAACCTAGGGTTTAAACTTGGGTTTTCTTGGTCCAATTTTGTGGTTTTAGGTTTGTTCTAAGTCCCTCTTGGTGCGGTGGTGGTGCGACTTGATTTTCGCACGTTGATTCAAGATTTTTCATTACTTTTGTAGGTGATTCCTTTTGGTATGCAATATTTGTGACCTATATTCTATTTTTATGGTATTTTAATGTCTATTTAATTATAATGTTTCTGAAAAAATTGGTTTTAGTGTCAATTATAAAGAAAATGAATTTTTAATGCCAATTTCATGTGAAATTTAGGGGTTTTTCGTATAAATATTTTGTTGGTTCCTTAAGGGATTACCTATAATTATTTAGTTGATTTTATTGAACTATATTAGGTCTGAAAATAATGTTTTTAATTTTCTTATCCTTTGGTTGTTTCTGTGAAATTGGTTTTGGGTGACGTTTGTTAAGAAAATGATTTTTTGAGTACCAATTTGGTGTAGAATTGGGTGTTTTACATGGGTATTCTATGTGATGTTTATTGGGATTGTTTTATAACTCATGTAATGAGTTTAAAGAAATATTTATAGTGCGGTGGATTCTATTTTGGTAAATGTGAGTATGCACATGGTGTTCAATTGGGGTTTTCAAAGAGTTTTGGGTGCAAAACAAGGAATGATTTGGAGAAGTTGTTTTATAGAAACTTAAAGTGTTTTGTTGTGTATTTTAAAAGGTATAAAATGTGTGTAGATAATTTACTAATTGTATATGACCATTAGTGGTGTTTTATATGAAAATGGATATATGTATCATTCTGAAATTGTTTGAGCACAAAGGGGGAAGCCCGAGTACCTAGGTGGGGCGGATGTGTACTAGTATGGCTAGTGGACCGAATGGGTTTTGTCTCTTTTTCACCTAGAATTTGGATAAATACAAATATAAATAAACTATTAGGATTATTATTTGGTACCACTGGGTTATTTTTATATTCCCTACTAGTGGCTCGTTCACGAGAATGGATTTTACTATGGTTACTTTACACCGAGGTATGAGGTTCATGGGGCCCGAGACTATCTAGTGCCTAAGGGTGTTCCCGCTTTTGTTGATCATTGTGTTTGTGGTATTTTACCATGTATTGGGGTGTTTTTGGAAGTAATTTAAAGTAGATAAAATTTTTATTTAAATGTGTGAACATTCTGAAAACTTTATCTTGAAAACAGTTTTCAATTGAAAGTTGCATTTCTTGGATTTTATCACCGCTTTTCTTTGTGTATTAAAACTGCTTTCTTTTTCACATTGTATTGAATTCTCTTTGGAATAATTGGGTTCTATCTTATTGGTCTTAGTCTCACACCCTATTTACACCCCTTGGGTTTAAGTAGGCTTGGTTATGTTTGAATCAGGTAAAGGAAAGGCTAAGGGTGATGGTTGTTCAGGGTGTTAGTCCCCATCCTTGGGGCGGAGTTGTGGAGACGGCTTGGGGGTGATGACCCCTTGTCATGTGGAGTCCATGGGGCTATTTTTTGCTGTTTAATTGTGTCTTTTTACCTTTTTTATTGCATTTGAACTTATGTATTCAGTTCTGTATTTTTGTATAAACCTTGTTGGTATGAATTTTTCAGATTCATTTTATCAAATATTTTTGATTTTTTATGTATACATATTCGGGTAAATCATTCCCAAACCAAGATAAATGATACCCGGGAACTTGTTCCAGCCCGTGGGTATAGGTAACGCCCTTCGGGTCTTGTCACGGTCTGGGTTTGGTGCCAGTATTGGTGGTGACCAGATTCGGTTCGTGACAGTACCTCATATGACATCGGGATCAACCGATGTTAGCAATGATAAAGCATGCTTCTTTCCATGACCTTCTTCACGTACTCTATGGACCTAATGGATACCACCTACATGGACACACACTAAATAATTTCCCTGAGATCGAGTTATATCGCATGGTTTAACTATAGATTCCCCATCCCCTCTTTGATACTCAAAATCCACAACACCCTACTATTATTACTATTGCCTCAGCTAAAAATTTTGTAAAGGATGTTCTTGAAACAAGACACTATCCACACGATGTCTGCTAAGGATGGTAAAGAACTATAACATTTAATTTCCATGACCTCTATAAGAAAATAAAACCAAGCCTAATTAGCTGGAAAGGTCTTGATAATAGTAATCACTAGTAAAGTGAGTTAAAGTGGGATGAAACCTACTCCCTACTAACTAAAACTTCTTATAACCAGGAAACTGAGAACACCTGGTCATATATATTCTCCATGAATATTCATGATGACACCCATTCCACAATTATCCAATCCTATAAAATGTCCTCTCAATGTCCATTTCCTTCTCTAGTAATTTTTTATATCACTTAAATATAAATAGAGTAACCTAGAACTAGATATTTGGATGCATATCCTCCTTAAAACTCCTCTACCATGACTCATCATCTAGCATATGGTCTAAAGTATATAGAAAAAAGTACTTATAGAAAATATTGAACTTTTGAACACTATAACTCCTCTGATTAAGGGTGATTAATGATATCCTACCAAAAAGTATTGTTAGTGCTCGAAGATAGAAACTCATGCTAGATCTAATCCCTTAATATGTCCCAAGAATTAACTAACTCCTCATAATCCTCGAGGAACAAAATCCACCACTACTTATCTAGGCTATATAGCATCGTCATAGTTAAATAAATCTAATGCTCATGTTGAGAACAGATCAAACTGAAGGCTTTCTCAATCTTCACTAGCAAGTCCTTTATCTCTCGATCAATTAAAGAAGATGTCATACATATAAAGAACATGGAACTATAACTCTCAACGTGTCCTCATCTAAGCACCATCATCATCATCCTCCATTCTAAGGATATAGTGTCCCAAAAAATTTATACATAAATATTACATATTAAAAGATGAATATTCATTTCATTATAAAAAACACACATGAGGACCATAAAGGTTTAGTGTCTTTTGAAAATCAGATACATAAACAACTTGTTCATAAGTGAAATGCATCATCTCTGAATATGTTCTTCATAACTGAAACCCTTCTTAAACATATCTTATATAATACATTTATTTATAACACGGTAAAATTAAATATTAGAGAGGGTGAGCTCGGATGCTCGGTAGGGGTAAACAAGATAGATATCAATGATATCTTAAACATAACATGTCATGACCCAACCCACTGGGGTCCAAACCATGAAAACCTCAAGCCCACCTCCAATAAGGTAGGGGATGGAGACCAGTTCCAAGTAGTCATATCCCACACATGGGAGGAATTATCCTAATATACCTCTACACACACACATATCCAATCCCATACAATGAAGAAATATAAAATAATTAAAACTAATGCATGAATACATATATAATCCCACAAACAGAGAGTGACAGTAAGGTACTGAAAGAAAAAAATGAGGAAAAATACAAGACCAAACAAAAAATGTAAAGTGTCCAACCTACTCCAAGGGAGAGGACTACGATCAAATGAAAGTTTCTAGAAAACACCTTGGTATTTCAAGATTAATCTATGCTCCACCCACTCCCTATCCTCCCAGGACACCACCAAAATGGGAGTCATCTGCATAAGACACGATGTGTGCAAGAAGATCCCATGTAGGGGTGAATAAAACAATAACCAATAGGACACCCCATAAAACTAAACATGAATCATCAAGAATAGTCATCTCAAAATAGTAATATATTACTGAATAGAAACAAGAGAAATCCAAATATACTTAAGAAGGACATCGCATCACTAGGAAGTCACAACCAACTTCTAACCATGGGATTCTACTCAATAAAAGGATTATTTCAAGATAATCTACTCCACAAGAAATTTCATCACTGAGGACACAAAACCGAGAGGTCAAGATCCTTAATCCCCGAACAAGAAAGCTTATTGGTCTAAAAAAGACCCTGATACTCTGATAGGGGGTCAAACCCAAGACCACTAGGGGAAGCAATAAAACCAATCTAGATCAACCTTCTATGTATGGGATCATATGAAAATTATATCGTGAACCCTACTAATATGGCCTTCTATATAGTGGGTCAACTTCTAACTCAAGTAGGTCACACCGCTTCTACAAACCTCATCTAGTGTAAAAAGATGATAGAGGACCACAATCCAGTATCACATAGGGACACCATAAACTTTATATATGACTCATACTATAGAGGGGATAATAATCCTAATATGTGGATATAATTACACACTATTCCCTCATGGGTAATGACCAAGGGGAAAACCTCTCAACCAAAACTAGTCTGAACTGAAGAGACGAAGAGCTCTAAATTTTATCTAAGGGAGTACACTGCATGTAAGTAGAGTACACAACATACATCACTCAACTGGTATCTATCTGTGTGTTTATGACTCACATATAATGTAATATCCATATATACATCATGTAGTTAGAGTACACAGCTTGTAAAAACCACTCGACACCCTTCTCAGGATGCATGGTTGTGCCCGTGTACCGCTAGTCATGCTCAGGTACACCTAGCCATGTTTGTGTCTGATTACATGACATGTTTGATCCTATGTACTCTTGGTCATGTCTTTGTACCCTTTTTGAGCCACTATGTAAGGTTTTCATAGTTTTTTATAGGGCCAAATGGTGTGTGATAGTTAACTCTAGAGGAGTCCCTAGTACCACACCTAGGGCATCCCACATGGAAAGTAACGTCGGATTACAAACTGAGTAACACAAGATTTTTTATATCCCACAGAATCTTCATCTTAATATTACTATGCATCTCTAGATTCACAAATATCACCAAATAATCCTAGATCAATATTATTTGAACCCATTCCATCATCGATCATCGGGATCCGAATTCAGATATGCTTGAAAAATTCCACCATTGATCCATCACTCATCGTCACACGTCAAAACTAAGAAGAAAAGGAATCAAAAATATGTTTTGATATTCCTAAAATCATCCTCCATCATCATCGTATGTTTATTATTTCCTCAATCACAAATTAAACCCATGGTATCGATTTTTTGTTCCAGATAATGGTGGTGCAACAATCAAATACCCGATATTCATCGAGCCACAGGCCAAATAATTTTTTTGCAATGAAGGTACAAAGAATAGGGGGAGAAAACCATAATCCATTGAATGTGAGGAATGAACCTAGGCCTTTTTCAATTTTCCACAATCATTTTTATTAGATATAGATGAAAAAATATGAATAGAATCAATAAAAAATAATAAATCCATAAATTTAATCTATCATCGTTGTGTGAATCAATTTTGTTCATGAAATTAATTTGTGTTTGACTAGGATAAAAGGATGGGATGGAATTTCACAAAACAAACATCCTACCTAGAGTTTGGATTGATCACTGATGAAAAATAGTCATTAATTTCCATCCTTTATGAGATCCATGAACTCTTGTTGTGTAATGATCCTTGATCTGATCTTAATCTAATGATGTATGCCAATAATGCTCTCCTCTAATGGTTCTCTAGATATCCATGGTTTAGAAGATAACCATGATATACCATCATAAATGTGTATTTATAGAAGAGACCAGTCACTTTATTTAAACAAATAAAATAAATAAATTTATTTATTTATTTGATTCATTTGTGATTGCGATAAATTTTTCACAAACTCCTTATGACGACAATGTTTATGTCGTACCTAGGGTAAAACCCATGTTTTGAAGTCAATGGTGCCTTTAGATTTCTAATCTTGGACATTTTTTATAATTAATTCCACTTTTTTAGAAAACTACACATGCATGATATTTAATATATTTAATATATTTCAAACATTTATTCTAGGAACACTAGGCCTTTGAATCACATGCCTTCTTAGCATCTAGTCTCAAAAATAATCCATATATTATCCCAAAATAATACATGGAAAACACGAGTCATTATATTCTCCCCACCTTAGGGATTTTCATATCTAAAAGAGAAAACTCCAAAAGATGAGGGTATTGGGATCGCATCTAGGTCTCATTCTCTCAGGTTATCTCATGAATATTCATGTACTGACACTAGACATGCACTAGGGGAATTGATCAATCATTAAGGATCCTCTCCTAAAAATCCTTGATGTCCATTAGTTAGTTAGAAAAGGTAGCTCCATCCTTGATTTATATCTCACCTCAGTTGATAACATGTGACGGGTTGTGCATGTACCTCCCCAACTGTAACACATGGAAGACATTGTGTACCTAGTCTAACTATAATGGTAGATCTAAGTAGTACACCACCTCACTAACTCTAAAAAGTATCTGGAAAAGTCCAATGAATCATAGAAAATATTTCCACCATGGCCAAATATCTACAATCAACATCGATTCAAGACCCTCAAGAACACATGGTATCCCTACTCAGACTATAGAGGTCTCTATTTTAAATCTGTATAAGACTTTTTATGGCTCTTTAAAGTCCTCATCTACTCCTAGATAATCTTCACCTTCTATGTAATAGCGCACACCAACTCTAGGACCATGAGTGCTGACTCACCTGGATCAGTCCATCAAAGTGGAGACCCTTAGGGTTGTCCGTACAAGGCATAAAATAGTGCCATATTAATGGTGAAAGGGTATTTTTGTTGTATGAAAACTCCATCAATAGTATATAATCCTCCAAACTATTTCCAAAGTCAGACATGCAAACCCACATCATCTCCTCTAAGACTTGAATGGTCTGCTCTGTCTAACCATCAGTCTGGGGGTGAAGCACCGTGATCAAGTGAAATTGATTCCAAAAGGCCTCCTATAATCCTCTACATAATCATTACATAAAGCGAGAATCATGGATTGAAATGATTATTGTGGTAACTCCATGGATCCGAACTATATCTTTCACGTACAAGCATCCCAAGCTCTCTACTAAACTCTACTCTTGAATGGAAAGTAGGTGTGATGACTTGGTATGTCATTCAATGATCATTCATATGGAATCATGTCCATTAGATGTACATGTAAACCCCATCATGAATTACATGGATATATTATCCCATTTACACTCTATAACCTCTAGGGGTTGAGTTAAACCTGCTGGAACCTAGTGCTCAGCCTTCACTTGCTGACAAGTGAGGCATCAAAAGAAAACCCCTACAATATAAATCTTCATGTCTGGAAACCAAAACAGAAATTGGTGGTCCTGGTATATCTTTTCCGCACCTATATTTACCTTTAGAAGGGATGTATAAAACACCCTCATCACCTCCCCCTGTAACTCCAATGGCACCATCATCCATACTCTAAAAAGGACAGCATGCTCCCCACCTTCAGATTATCCATCAAGAGCACATCCAATGGATATCTGAGTATATAAGGTCTTATAGTTGATATCTTCACACTGAGAATCCCCGACATACTATAAAATAGGAGGGGTAACAAACATAGATTGAAGATATGATGCACCATCCATGCCCACTAAGGACAACTAAATCAAAGATAATTTCTCTAATTACTTAGCCAAAAATTATGAAAAAGATCTCCAGCCGATATCGTCTTCCACCACATTCCCCTTCCTAGGAGTATATACAATCATTAGGTCATGGTATTGAAGGAACTCTATCCATTGCATCTATCTCAAGTTAATATCTTTCTGATATAAGATATACTTGATACTCTTGTGATCAAAGTAAACGATAAATTGCTCACCCATTAGGTAGCTTCTCTACACATTCAGTGTAAATACTATTGTTTCTAAATCAAGATGGG
Organism: Viscum album; assembly: GCA_963277665.1. Classification (NCBI taxonomy): domain Eukaryota; kingdom Viridiplantae; phylum Streptophyta; class Magnoliopsida; order Santalales; family Viscaceae; genus Viscum; species Viscum album. The sequence goes on along the minus strand of OY728161.1, from coordinate 1,046,505,634 downwards.
TCACGTAGTTCTGCTCATGTGGTATCAAATAATGTGAATCATAGAAATCCACCACCTGTATCTACATCAAAACACAACCAAGACTAGTCTTTGATGCAGCATAGAACAATATATACTCAACACCCTTCTCTGGAAAACTCAATATGGGAGCACTCATCAACCTCTGCCTCAGCTTTTGAAAGAAAAATTGAAACCTTTCTTTCCACATGAAAGGATTCCCCTTTTAGGTCAAAACTGTCAATAGTGTTCCCACTCTAGAGAAATCAGGTACAAACCTATGATAGTACCATATCAACTAAATTAAACTCTACACATCAGTAATAATCTTGGGTGGCTCCCAAACTATAACTATCTCAACCTTCACTGGGTCCACTACCACACCTACCTTTGAGATGACATGTCCTAGAAAGTGGATCTATCAAATCCAAAATTGACACATTGAGATCTTCCCATAAAGATGGTTCTCTTGGAGTGTGTGAAGGACTATCCTCAAGTGTCCCATGTGCTTCTCCTTGGACATTGAGTACACTAGGATTTCATCGATGAATACCACCATGAACTGGTCTAGGAAGGGTTGAAAGATCTGATTCATGAGTCCCATGAACACTTTTGGGGTGTTCTCTATGTTTAACGACATCACCAAGTACTCATAGTGACCATAGATACATTTGAATGTCACCTTCGGTATTTTCTCATCCCATACTCAGAGTTAGTGATAGCCTAATCTGAGTTCAATCTTCGAGAACCATCATTCCCCTCTCAAATGATCAAATAGGTCTTCAATCCTCAATAGTGGATACTCATTCTTCATGTTCACCTAGTTCAAGCACCAGTAATCCACACATAACCCCAAGCTCTCGTCTACCTTCTTGGCGAACAACACTAGGGCTACCCAGGGGGAAACACTAGGTCTCACAAATCCCTTCTCCTGTAAGTCCTGTAATTACACCCTCAGCTCATGAAGATCTACAGAAGTCATCTGATATACTAGTGAAGATATCTATGTTGTACAAGGGTTTAAGTAAATACATAATTCTAACTCTTATTAGGGAGGTAAGTCTAGAACATCCTCAGGAAAGACATCCTCATACTCTGCCACCATTATAGGGAACTGGTAGTCTATAGCATCCACTACTCCAAGAGTCATTCTAACCAACTGGTGAGTAATCGAATTCACTCTTCTATGCTTGATCCTACCCGTATCTGACATGGTTTCTTTTTCACCCATAAAGGAAAGCCTCATCCCATCACTATGGACACACCACATCCTCTACCTAAAATAGTCGATATTGTCATTAAATATGGATAGCCATTTTGTACCTAATATGACTTCATAAGGCCTTATTGTTTCTAAAAAGATATCCTATATAAAACTCTAACCTCCAAGTGTTAGATCACACTATTGAAAGTGTGAAATCACTAAGTCACCACTTTGTATAGTCTCTAACCATAAGGTTCGATCCAAAGGCTCAATTTGAATCTATATGTATCAAACCAGAGAAGTGGAAGGAAAGGAATTACTAGAACATGTATCTATATATACTAAAACTAAGGTAGAAAAGACACAAATCATACATATTATCATCCCAAGAGCCTCAGGGTCAAAGGAATCTATATCATTCAGCTGGTCTCATCCATGAACACTAGTTTCATGAGCCTATCATGGACCACCTATGGGTGATACTTATAATAGGTCAAACCTATGACCACCTCCTATTGCTCTATCGACCCTCTTCCATATCCACTTCCCAAAAAACCACCCTAATACTACCTTTATATCTACCTTGGTGGTCCCTATATTATCTCTTGATTAGCTATATGATGAGTCTGACAATCCCAATCCAGATTTACCTAACCATAGTAAGAGAAACACCACCTATTTCTCGGCTGATTTGAGTCATCCTGAGAGCCATAAATTACTGAATCTATGTCTTGGGATCACCTCCTGAAGTGTCTAACATGCTTGGATCCCTGTGACTAACATCAGCTACTTACTACCATGGTATCTACTCTTAGGTTCCCACTACCAACACCCATTGTCGGTATCTTCTCTTCCAATAATATCTCTACCACCAAGGCTCACTCCAGTACTTTAGCATAGGTGGGAATGCATAGGGATGTCATTGAAGCCCTAATATCCTGGTGTAATCCCTATTCAAAGGTCCATGATCTAAAAAATGCATCTCAAACCATATCCATGGAGTAATGTGAGATATCAGTAAACCTCTCCAAATAATCTTCCACATTCAAACTACCCTACTGCATATACAGAAGCTCCTGTATGTTCACTAATCACAACATGGATGGATAAAACTCCTCCATAAAGAGACTCATGAAGTATAACTAGGAGATAAATGTCTCATAATGTGATTGAGTCACTAAACTCCACCATATCCTATAAAATCCTTGAATAAGACTCACTATGAGGACTTCCATCTGATCTGTAGGCATCCTCACAAGGCAGAAAACGTGAGTAACTACCTCTAAACAGTCTTCAGCCACCTAGGGGTCTGGATCGCCACAAAACCTAGGAGGTAACTACCTATGTAACTCATGCAGCACACTTCACCTACATATATCCTCATTTGTCACTAAAATGATAGTTTATACTCAATGGGTGGTGGTATAGCTAGTAAACCATCTTAAGGTACTATCTTCGGTATAGGCCCCTTTATTGATGCCTCATCACTCAACAGATCATCTTCATAATCATGCAGTTGAATCCTGGATGACTGTCTTCACAAAGTCATGATGAAATAAATAATACATACCATAATCAATGAGTATATCTAGGTTGATGACTCAATATGGAAATGGAAACCACAAACCGTTCTTATATGATACATGTACCAATGTTTTCCTTGAAAATAATGTCTACATGTAATGAGTCGAAAGGAAGGTGATTAGAGTCCTGGTTTATGGATATGTCGTCTTTCACACCAACACTAGAGTCTCTGGCCTAAAAGTTGAACTCAAAACACTTAACACTACTGTCTCAAAACAATCTCACATACTTCGGTCCTAAGGCAGAATTGACTATGCTCTGATACCACTCTATCATGACCTGACCCACCAGGGTCCGAACTGTGACAACCCCAAGCCCATCTCTAATAAGATAGGGGATAGAAATAAGTGTTGATTAGGAATATCCCACACATGGTAGGAATTATCCTAATGTACCTATATGCACACACATATCTCCAAGACCATGCAATGCTAAAATGTAAAACAAATGAAACCAATGAATGCATATATCTATAATATCATAAAGAGAGTACGAAAATAAGGTAATGAAAGTGAAAAAATAGTCCAAATACAAACTGAACCAAAAAACTGTAAAGATTCCAACCTACTCCAAGGGATAGGACTATGATAAAATTGAAGCACCCTAAAAACACCTCGTTCTTTCAAACTCATGTTATTATCCACTCACTCCCTATCCTCCATGGACACCATCAAAAGGGGTGTCGTTTGTATAAGACATGACAAGTGTGGGAAGATATCATGTAGGGGTGAGTATAAAAATACCCAATAGGACTCTCCAAAAACACTAAACATGAATAATTGAGAATATTCATCTAAAAACATTAATACAATACTGAATAGAAACAATAGAAATCCAGATATAATTAGGAAGGATATCATGCCATCAGGCGGTCACAACCAACTACCAGCCATAGGATTCTTCTCGAATCAATGCTCATTCTAGTAGAATCCACTCCATTGTCCATTTCATCACTATAGACACTCAACCAAGAGGTTAATATCATTATCCCCACACAATAAATTTCATTGGTCTAAAAAAGACCATGATGCTCAAATAGGGGGTTACGCCTAGGACTACTGGGAGACACCACAAAACAAATATGGATCAACCCACTATATAGGGGATAATATTCCAACAATACCATGACCCCTATTGATACATACTACTAGATAGAGGATAAACTCCCTACTCAAGGAGGTCACACTAATTACACAAACCCCACCTAGGGTATAAAGATGATAGAGGATCACACTCCAGACTCATAGAGGGACACCATGAACTCTATCTGAGACTCATCCTCTAGAGGGGATCATAATCCTAATATATGGATGTAATTCCACACTATACCCTCAAGGTTAAGGACTAAGGGGAAAACTTATCAACCAATACTGGTCTAAATTGAAGAGACAAAGAGCTCCAAGCTGTCTTTAAGGAAGTACATGATGTGTAAGTAGAGTACATGGTGTGAATCACTCAACCTGGATTTTCATGTGTAGTGCATCCACACACAGTATGTAACATCTATATACATGGTGTGTAGGTAGAGTACACTACATGTAGAGACTTCTTGACACCCTATTGTGTTGTATGGTCATGCATGTGTATTACCGGTCATGCTCGTGTACACCTAGATGTGTCCATGTACCCTCCGAGTTACATGACGAGCCTTCAGGGAAGGGTCACATGACATGTGAAAGGGTTATATAAAATTTGATATTTAACTCTAGTAGAAACCCTAGTGCCATGGCCTGGGGGTCCCATGCGGCATGTAATACTGAATTATATGTTGTGTAACGTGGTATTTTCTAGATCCCATAGAATATTACTCCATGTCATCCTACACGTCATCAGAGCTACAAATATCAAAGGATAATCCCATATAAGAAGTCATCTAGCCCTTTCCATCAGCAGTCGCCAGGATCCAAGTTTAGACCTTCTCAAAAATGGCATAGTCAAGCCATCTGTCATCACCGTACATCAAAACTAGGAAAAACAAGAATTGTAAATCCATTCTGATGTGTATTAAATCAACCTCCTTCATCGTCACACCTCAATCATTGCCTTGATCACAAACTTTACCCGTGGTATTGATCCATTTCACTGAATAACAATCGTGTAACGATTTAATACCCAGTATTCATCAAACCACGGGCTAAGGAAATTTTTCACGATGAACGTGCGAAGAATAGGGGAGAAAACCATAATCCATAAAATTTTAGGAACAAAACTCAGAATTTTTTCACTCAACCTAGATAAATTTTCATAGATATAGATGAACTAAGAGGAATAAAATCACCAAATAATAATAAATCCATCCATTTAATCTACCATCGATGTGTGAATTAATTTTGTTCATGGAATTGATCAACGTTCGACTGAGATAAAATAATGGGATGGAATTTCACAAAATAAACATCTTACCTAGATTTTGGATTGATCACTGATGAAGAATGGTCATATGTTGTCATAATTGGTAAGATCCACAAACTCCAATGGATTAATGACCCTAGATCGAATCTTGATATGATATAATCTACCAAGAACTCTATCCTCCAATAGTTCTCTAGATCTATAGGGTTTAGTGGTCAACCCTGATATTCCATTATAACCATTTATTTATATAAGATCATGGTATCAATGTTTAAACAAATAAAATAAATAAATAAATTTATATATTTTATTCATTTTCACCCATGATAATTTTTTTACAAATTCCGCATGTTGATAAAGGTTATGTTTCACCTAGGGTAAAACCCATGTTCTGAACTAAGTGGTGCCCTCATATTTTTGATCCAGAAACCATTTCGGAGTTATTCCACTTTTTTAGGAAAACAATGCACATGTGATATTTAATATTTTTAATATTTTTCAAACATTTATTATGGGTACACTAGGCCTCGAAATCCCATGCCCTATTAGTACTTGGTCTCAAAAATAATCCATCTAATATCTAAAAATAATACATGGAAAATATAAGTCATTACGTAACATGAGAATAATTGTATGATAATATGATATTAAAATTTGAAAACCATACCTTTTATATCAAATATCATAATCTTGAGACGTGGCATAAATCTTTACAGTTCATAAGACATGAATCATAAAGAAATCAAAGAACATGATCCATGAGAGAATAACATAGGCATAATACATGAGTTTTTGAAATACACATAAGAATAGAAAATTATTTAATTAATATTCAAGGATCATTTCCAAGCCTATATTAATGGAATGGTTTCACTCCCCAAACCATCATAGTATTCAAGGATCTCTCTAAAGACTATCATAGTGGATATAGTCCCTTACTGAACTAGGTTCACTCCCCATTTTAGTCCTATTTATCTCATGAGATATCCATCATTACCCAATGCATTGGAGGGATATATAATTTTGGGCTGACTTGTCACATAATTAAAATCATAAAAATGTGTTCCATAAGATTATAAAACATTCATTATATCACGATCCATAGAAATGAAATGGGTTTCATAAATATATCCTCATAGTATGAACCATGTAAAAGAAATTGGTTTCATAAACATCTTTTCAAAATAATCATAAACCATATAGGGAAATAAAAAAGGATAGTATCATTGAATCATATATATAGTATATCATAAGTATAATCAATGGTTTTTTCATTAATTAATTGAAATACCATTAAAATATCAATAAAAATATTCTTGAAAAAACACCCTTTCCACTTTGAAAATAAATTTTTAAAATATAAAAATTTCTCAAATATTAAAGAAAATTTTTTACTTTAAAATAACTTTAGAAACCTGTAAAGTAATCTTTAAATTGATGAGTGGTCATGATGGATGGAAATATCATTCATGCCATACATGTTAAAACAAATATCCCTTTCACAGTTTTGGTAAAAAGTAAAAAGTTCCTTGTTTCAAAAAGCAATAAGAAGATTCATTTTAAAAAATTAAAAAGTCAAAAAGGATAAAAATTACTTTAAAAAATAATTTTATATTAGTAAAAACATTATTTAAAACATTTTTTGAAAATATTTACATGGAAGAGAAAGGATTTTCGACCGAAGAGATAAATAAAGTCAGTTTTCCTTAAAATCATTATATTGGATTCTTGAGTACATAAATAGAGTAAAATTAAATTAAAACATGTAATTTCTATAAATAAACATAGGATAAGAAAATTCATGATTTTATTTATAGTTATATCATAATATTTCTTTATAAAAAATTGAATTGTAAACAACCCCAATGAACAATGACATTGTAACGTAAAACCCTTAACAATATGGTAACATTTGAATTATAAGTACCATGAAAGAAATAACCTTATATGGATATGTATATCCTAATATATTCATCATAATAATCATAAAATAAATTCATTGTTAGTATATACACCACACTAAAGAAACAAGCGGTGAATATGGCATGTGTCCCACAGAATAAAAAGTGAGACGAAAATACCTTACCTCTTGTATTGACTTTATTCGTACATGTTTGAACCTTATATATAATAAATATAGGTTTATAAAGAACCACTATCATATTTATAATAATATATATTATTTAATTATAACTTTTTATCACTTTTTTATTAACAATTCTTTGTTAAAATCATTGTTTCAGGTAATAATTGTTTTGTTTTTCATGTATGTTTTGGTTGGAAAGTTTGGTTCCTTGTATTTTTATCATGGTTAAATAATATAAAGACTTTTATTAATGATATAAATATCATATATATTAATTATATACATATTTATATTCATCCATAAAATTATATATAGAAAAACTAATTATGATGTTCATAGAGACGGTTGGTCGTACGTACGCATGAATGTTGTTTCAATTTTTTGATGGATGGAATAAAAGAAAGGAAAATAATATTTCACCTTTAACGAATAATTTTTATATCATATATATCATACATATTCATTAAATATATCCTTATTACCATACATGTTAAAATTAAATGAAAAACAAATCATATCGCTTTGGGGAGGTGCTAGTCTACACGTATACACGAGCGATATTATCATTTTACAAGGGATTGTAAGGTAAGAAGGTAGTTGTTATATTATAATTATAGGAGTTTAATTATTTAAAAAAATATCATATATAAATATTAAATCCATCATTATCTCCATCTATGATAGGTGGTTTGAAAAACGAATTACACTGGTTCGTGGGGTGGTAGTTCGTCGTGCACACAATTGACGGTTTCATTTCCCATTTTGATAGAAGATGAGATGAATGTAGTTATTACATTAACATAATAAAAAATTATTATATTTTATATACCTATTTTATTATATCTTCATGTATTAATAATATTTTAATGAGTTAAAAGAAGAAATAGAATGAAAATGCATGGTTAAGAACTATACCTCTTCTTCGGACAATCTCTTTAGGTTTACATCTAAACCCTTCCTAGGATGGTTCTCTGATAAAAATAGGGGAACTAGGTAATGGGGAGATATGTAAGGAAATTATTTTGGTAGTTATTTTTTTTAACTAAAATTATCTTCAAGTGTTTGTGGGAAATTATAGGAGGCTTCCTTTTATAAGTACGGGAGGACCCACTTGGAAACCACATAGAATTTTTTAAAAGAATAAAATATACTTAGGTTTTACACACACCAAATGGATCCAAAATGGACCATTACAAAACCTTAGATGATATAAGGTCTAAATATTTCCATAAAATATAAATTAGACACGTTTTTAGGTCATTTTAACTCTTATATCTTTAGTTTAACCCCCGGTAAACCAGTTTTAACCATAACCATGGTAATTAATTTTTACTATTTTTTCAATTAATTATTAACAAAAATTAAGTTTAACCTAATAATTAAAATTAATTATGTTTATTAAAAAAAATTAATCTATTTTACCAAATTAAATTAATAGAAATTCTAGGGTTTTATTTAAAATTAAACTCATATACGTGACAAAAAATGGTTTTCTAAAGAAAAATTTTTCATAAGTATAAGAAGTTTTTATATCAAAATTACCATATAATTGATTAAAAAGACCTAAATTGGATTAATAATATTATATTTGAACTAATTATACTTTTAAACCATTTAAAACAAAATGTAACTTTGTTATTGTTTTAAATGAAATGGCAATTTTAAATAAAAATTAGTATTTTTCACAATTCATCGAAAAATTAATCTTTTCAGACAATTCTAAAAAATTCACTCAAAGATAATTTTTAAATTTTTATTTCAAAAATAAAGTTAATTTTTTCAAATAAATTTTCTAAATTTAAAAAATATTATTTTTCACAAAAAAAATAATAATAAACATTTTATATGTAAAATACATTTTTGAAGCATAGAAAGTATTTACTAAAAAAAGTACTTATTTATCAATATATTTTATTTATAAATAACCTTTATATGTAATTTTAAAAATTTGGATATTCCTATTAATACTAACAATTTTAAAGGTTCTGTTATACCATACATTTTTAAATAATAATATTAATAGTATATTGTGGTTCATTAAAAATCAGTGTTGTGTATGACACAAGCTATCGAAAAAATTAAATTTAGTTGAAAAAATATATTTCATAAAAACTCAGGGCATTACAAAGGAGATATAATATAACATCCAACTAAATATACTCTTCAATAACCTGACAAGTACGTCGACTTAGTGTTATAACTATAAAATAATTAATGTTAGTGCTTCTAAACATGATAGAGAAAATCCTTTTATGGTGAATTAATTCATTCATTTTAACTTATTTCCCATTATCTAAAAAAATTAAAACATAAGTGTGGAATTATCATGATGCATGAACATATCATAGGTATCTACCCTACAAGAAATATCACATCTCTTATGATGTCCAGTAAACTTAAAGGTCCTTACAACATATCATAGGTGGCCAAAAAATCTTGTGTTCTAACTGGTCTCCTTTGTTTACAATACATACTGAGACCAAATGAAATTATTTCCCTACCAACCGATGAATAATCACTAGTTCCTGACTCTTAAGTCTTTAAAATCTCTTAACCATCTCCTTTTAAATTTCTCTTTCATGAACCCCTCTCCCCAAAGGTACCCCTCCTAGGACAATACTGAAGAAAGAGTGAAAATAACCCCTAAAGTTTGCCTCTAATAGGTCATGGGTTCATGACTAGCATCGAAGGTATATCAATGATACACATGGGAGGCATTTACCTCCATAAATATTATGGAGTAAGTGATATGATTATAATAACCACAAAAAACAACATTTATAAATAAAATAGTCAATCTTAACAAATTTAATGTCATATATAAATTAAAATACTAAAAGTATTGAAAAAAGAACTATGTAGGGACCATTTACCCTAGATACTCATGATATATATTCAAAAACTCCTCCATGCTATTACTACCCAACATGATCACCAAACTACTCCTACTGACCTAATAAATAGTTTATATATATATATAGGGGGATCATAAAGGCTTTACTCAATAAGATCATCCCTAAAACCTCTTATGAAAAATATGAAAGAATCACACTAGAGATCAATGAATAAACAAATGAAACTAACTCATCATCAAAATAGTATATCTATGTTTCTTATCCTCACTATATATCACTTAAAAAATAATGCATATAATTAATTCCTTCTATATCAAAATCATGTATTTAAAAGAAGGTATCTTGCATCCACTTCTCCAATAGTTTTCCACTATCAAGCCCCAATGCCACACATTATATGCTCATGCCATCCATAAGTAAGTATTACCTTATCTAAGTTGAAACTTGTACCTACCCACCTTATTCCCATGAAGGGAATAACATCTCATATTGGAATCGGTCCACATATATATCTCATCATCATTACCATACAATCAGTAAGCATGTATAGGTCTAAAAGACACTACAGCCAGGGAAAATGTATTATACCTCAAGCCAGCATAAATAATGCATGTAAAACCATGGGATAATGAATCCACCACAACTAGATATAAGTATGTGCTATACTATAATCCATTACACCCCTCACAAAAATTTATAGTAAAACTGAGATCCATCATAGCCTATGTAGGAATACACCTTATACTATAATGCAGTATATCCTTAGATATTCCTACTCATATATACACCCAAAGGGGGAGTAGGGGGGAGTTATAAGTTACCTATCCATTCCCTATCCATCCTAGATTTAAAATTAAACACCTATAAATACATTTGGGTGTCGGTTTCTCTACAAATGCAGGTGGGGTAGTGTATGAAGTCAAAAAAGGATAAGAATAATATCATGGAAAAATAAAACTAAGGGAAACTACCCATCCTTAGAATAAATTACCACTAACATCACACATGACCCTAAGATACCTCAAATAAGAACAATATATAATTCCAGGACACAATTATCAAGTTAATTATTAATTAATTAATTAACCATTAATTAATTCACATTATCATTTTCTAAGATTAACATTTTAATATTATTAGGCCAAGTTCTAAATACGCTATTATTTTTTTTTATATTCCCATGTATTTCATAATTATTAAATATAGTTTAACCATTTAATTACAACCAACATTCATTATTAAACCACATAAAAAACTATATTTCTTACCCATGATCCTTGGAGTATTCCATTCAACCATCCCATGGTTTCCATTAACATGATATAAACATTTAACATTATAGTCATCAAAAACACCCCATACTATAGGTTATTTACTTATTCATTTATCATTAATTAATTGTATAGGTGTTCTATGACTTTTCCTAAGGTATCAAATCAGATATTCACTCGTTGTGCATAGATTATGACTACATCAATTAGTGGAAACCCAACAACCATGAACTTCCAACCACCCTAGACAAATTGTGAGCATCAATAAAGAGGTAATATTTGATGAGAAATTACCACTATGAACTTGTCCCAACCACCCCAGTGCCCCTCAACATTGTGCATAACAACAAATTGTCTTATTAACACCGGCATTGACTATCATTTCACCCCCATATCCTTGCCTATTTCTTATCCATCAAAACAACCGTCTATCAAACAATAGAAGGCCTATATCCCATTTCCCATAAACAAAAACAATCACACATGGTTATCAAAAAATAACTATAGGTCTATAAAAATCCTAGAACATAGATATATTTCAAATGTATTTTCTATATAGATGTAAAGGCAATAAGGTCATAGAATCACAGTATGAAATCCTTCCACAATATGAACAGGCTCACTCAGCCGCAAAGAATCCATCTTTACCAAATAATAATATAAATCCATTTAATTAATTGATTAGTTTATTATGCATTGGTTTATAGTAATAATAAACCTATAACTTATTATTTACCTAAAATTATGAAACAAATTAATAATGTGCTTAAACTTACTTTCAAATTCCTCTAAGAACAAGGAAAAAATATCAATTTAACATGGCTATTTCTTAATCACATCATCATGTTTATTCTAAATTTATGTTTTTTATCATATTTAAATAAAAATAAAACATTTAAATAACCAAAAAAACAATAATAAGTAGATAAATCACTATTTAGAAGATATGAGGCAACAATGACTTAGATAGAGTCTCATGCATCACAAAACCCAAAAACATAATATTCATCATTTAATTATATATTTTTATCTATATTAGGTTAATTATACCATTATCCAAAGGATTAAAGCATGTCAATATCACACTATCACTTTAAATCAAGATAGATATAATATATCCCCTAACTTAAGACAAAACATAAAAATTTATATACAAAATGACATATAGGAAGGAAATTTCAAATTCAATCATGAAAAGAAATCACAGTGATCTATATAAGGATAAACCCATTATAAACCCATTAGAAACAAGGTACTAATTATTCCATAACATTATGAGAGAAAACATAAGAGAAATAGGATTCAACAGAAAGAGGAAAACTCACATCATATCACAAAAAATCAATCTTTAAGAGATGAGAGTTGAATCTAATATAAGGGACTTAAAAGGACATTAAAATTACTCCCCTAATCACTTAGGGTTTGACAGAGGGGAGGAGAAATAATATAATACTAATGGGTGTCTATAACTTATAGCTTAGATGGAAAAATCCCCATTCATGATATTAAATTTTAGTTTATTCCATAAATTCCATGGGTTATGCATCCACTAAAAATTAAGTCACCTCATCCCTAAAACCTAAAAACTCATTCAAATTGTGAAGAACCATTTATCTCTATGAATTAATTTTGGATAGAACCACCAAATTCCACCTTTGAAAACTATAATCCATGAACCAGAACTCAAGTTCTGAATAACAATTCTAGCTATGAGTATCGGGTTCATGCCACGAATTCCTCCTACAACAAAGGTTACAGCTTCCAACCAACCACTCATAACCTAATATCGCAAAGGGAAATACCCAAGAAAAAATAAACCCTTAAAAAATAAAAAAAATATTATATACATATAACATTTTAATTAAATTACTTAAATTATTAATAATCTATAGAAATTATTACCTTATTATCCAAACACTAACCTTAGAATATTTTTTCCCGTTCAATTATTTTATTACTATGTGTCTTCGTAACCCAACTTGATTTATTGAATATATTGAGAGACGACCCATGAATCTTAACTCTAAAATGACATGAATTTCCAACTAGAATAAAGGGTATCTAATCATATCTATATAAGGCATTCCCCTTAATATAAAATCAAATAAAACCATAAAATTAAATAATGTAAAACCAAATAATGTTTTACAATCTAAAAACATAACATACAGTGGAATAAATAAAAACTAGTCCTAAAAAAATAATCCTATGTAAAATCCTCTGATACTTTGGAACCTCTACGAATCCACCCGAAAGTTTTAAATAATACCCTCAAAACTCTATGGTATCATATTGTAAAATAAAATAACAAACTATAGAGGGGTGAGAACTGGTTATTCAATATAATCATCATCTAAAGCTGATAAATTTCATTATGAATCCAATATTTTAAATAAACTTGTTTGTAAATTATATGAATAATCAAAATATATTTCATAGTGATACAATATATTAAATTCCATGAGAAGACCAACTCATTCTAAAATAATTACTTCATAACCACTTCCCAATATGAAATATTTTGAAAAGAAGAATAAAATAACTATAACCATAGATAACCTATTTAAAAATTTTGTTTATATATATATATATTAATAATAATGAGATAAATAAGTTAAATAAAATTAAAAATACTAAAAGGACCAAATTATAAACTATATGGATGTTGGGGATAATAAAATGAAAATAACATCCATAGTTTACACATTATCCATTTCCAAAATCAACACTTTTTATACTAACATCACATTCCTATATCAACCAAAACATATCCATATTTATCATATAATTATTTTATCTAACATAAAACAAATAACTACCTAAAACATCCTATGATATATAAAAAAAATTAAAAAAAATGAGACATTCCATTTTCTTATAACTTACCAACTTCACCTCTACTAAAAACCAATTATATAATTATTACACTAATGAAAGTTGTCAAAAAAATATAACATCATGATATATTCATATAAGAGATTAAATTAAATTTTTTTGGTCAAACACATCAAACCATAAATTATATGTGATCCATAAGGAAGAGATAAGTATATAATCACCTTCCATTATTCAACGATGATTGTTTTTTCATCATCTAACACCCAAATGTATTATTAATTTACAACATACATCATGCAATGTTTTTTATCCAATAAAATTTTTTATATACTATAAACCTCTATTTATTTTATAAATCCAACACCCTAACAAGTGAAGATTGTAATTTAATGATAAAAAATGAGAAGATTATTTTTTACATATTTTTTTAAATTAAATAAAAAATGTTAAAAATATTAATTATTTAATGATAAAAAATTGTAATTTCTAGTTATTATAACATATATATATATGTTTATTATCATGCTACATATATATTTTGAAATGTTTCAATTATTATTTCATGTTATCTAGAAATGTCTAACATTTATATATTGTTGTTGTGTATAGAGATAAATGTAAAATTTTGTTTTTTTATGAAAAATTGGACAAACATTAAACTATTAATTTTAGGGTTACCATGGATAATGTGATTATAAGAGACCTGATATTGAAGAATAAAGTTAGAGTAGAGAATAATATTACTTTAAAATCCTTCAAAGTCTTAAAGATAAATTATCAATAAAAATCATGATGATGTATATTATTTTGATATGAATTAAATGAAATATAATGAAATTATATCAATAAAATCAAAAGTACTATAGAATGTAAAAGGTAATTATAAAGGTATATTTAATTTTAAATATCTTAATTTTAAAAATATTTGGAATTTTTAAGAAAATATCCCAATGAATTCATATAGTTAAAATGATAATGATAAACCCAAACTTTATAAATGAGGAATAACAATTTGGTGGATACTAGATGAAATAATAATAATTTATCTTAATGATAAGAAAAAATACATTATAAAAAAGGAGGTATTTTATATCAAAAAATGAAGATATGTCTAGTGATGAGGAATGTCAAGAGAAGAAACAAAATTTCCAAGATAAATGCGACTTTCACTTAATGCACGCCATAAAAATTCAAATGGATATTTTAGTGAATAAAAAATTATTGATAATTGAAAACAAGACATGGAGAAAGAATACATTTTGATAACAAATATTTGTGTTTACATTGATAATATTTAAAATCATGAGAAAGATAATGCATCATTAAGGAATATTTTTTATAAAAATGATCATAAATGATAATAGGAAAGAATGATAATTTTTTAAGAATATTAATAATGTTTATTTTGTTATAAACTATATAAATAAATAAATTTATAACATGAAATCCCTCTGTGGAATGAATCATTAATAGGTTCATTCACATGAAGAAAATCTATATGATGCTAAAAATTACATTGAGAAAAATAGTCTGATTTTGAATAACCTATTGATGTAATTGTATAATAATATAAATCCTATGTGAATGTTTTCAAAGTTACAAATAAAATTTATATTTCTAAAAAAGTGCTTAAAATTTACTTTAGAAAAATAAGGAACTAAATAAATTGAAGGTAGAAAGAAAAAAATGGGGATTCAGTGGTAGTTTCTATAATGAAAGATGTATTATACATTGTTACATCGTGTTTTTGTCTTATTAATAATAATAATAATATTTTTTTATGGAATAATAATGTGTTAAACTCTCACCCCAAGGTTAAATATACTAATATGTTTTTCTAAACTATATATAATAATGTTGAGAAATTTTTAGGGAGTTCGTAACTAGTGAAAAGTAAATGATTAGAAATAGGAAAATAAATATGATAGCATATGGGAATATTAAATTATACTAGTAAATTTGTGTTTTATTGTATGTATGTACAACGGTAATATTATTTTTAGTATAATATTTCAATCTATAAACAAATAAGGGTCTTTAATTAGAGGGAGAAATAGTCCTAAAATATAAGGGAGAATATAACTCAAGAGGTCATGAAATAAGTAAAAGCATAAAGTAATTTTGAATCACTAGAAGATGTTTGCGTAAGATGTTATCAAAAATATAGTATTAATAAACTTTTTCTTAAAATTATACTTATGTAATTAATTTTTGACCTATAAATATCATAAGAGGTGGATTAATGATGAACAATTAATGATGGTTTAGGTTACTAACAATGCATTGAAAATCCATAATCCTTAGATTTTGGAAAATGATTTCACATCTCATGTGACCATGAATATAAGTATTTTAGATGGAATTAAACTATATGATGGATGAGTTTATACTTTTGGGAATGATATCTCTCTATATATCTAAGTCATTGGAAGCACACAAATTATAGAGATAAAATTCAATCATAAAAAATATTTTCTTCATTGATGGGTTGAGACGTAATTTTTGAACAAATATCAATTTGGTGGAAATGGAAATAAATTGATATTTTTGAAATATGGATGTGTAATTATAATATTTAATAAGTGATTTATCATTTTGAGTGGATATTGAATGGAATCTATTTCAAATTAGAGATGTAAATAATTCATGTTGATTGATATTAAAATAAGAAAATGGGTTGTTCCATCAGTGTAACATCCCAGGAATTAATTATGCATTTTCTTTCCCAAAGTTACTTATTTTATTATTTATATATTGAGTATAAAATAAATCATAAATGATATGAATTAAATTATTAAATATTTATTCACTCATAATATAACATTATAAAAAAGTACATAAACCAAGTATTATTACCAAGTATGATTATATCCCTTAAAAGTGTACCAAATAAACTTATACAATATAAAAATAACAATAAAACTTTTATAATTAGTAAAACCCTTGGATCATATTCTCCCTTGAGTTTAACTATGAGTCGAACTAAATCTATAATGAGAATGAACATCATGAATGGAAAAAAATAGAAAATACTAAAAGATAATTCTAAGAATAAGATGTTTTATTTAAGATGTTAGAATGGAGTGAGTTTATATATAATGATGGTGTTTAGTTTAATTTATCCATTATATGGTTGTTACAAAAGGTATATAGCTTTTGGGTATAATGCCAAAAAAATATTACATGTTTTAAATTGTTCATTCATTATTAATATAAATAATGTATATTTATATGGAGAATTTATATTTTTTCAATAATAATATTTTATTTGGTATAAAATAAATAAATTTTTAATGGAATAAAATAATCTATGTCATTTTTAAAAAAGTATTTTTTAATGAAATTGTTTGTATGCATTATAAACTTTTATTAAATTTATACCATATAAAGAATAATTTTATTTAAATATAAAATTACAAGAACTATTTTAATGCAAATGGAATGATAAAAGTAAATGAATTTTTAATAGATAAATAAATATAGATGAATAAATTTGAATAATATCAGTTAATGTTTAGAAAATATACTTTTTAATGATTTATTTTTCTATGTGTTGTGTAATTTTATCATAATAACTTTAGTTTAATAATATGAAAAATTATTTCATTTAAATTTATTATTTATATATATAATAAGTTAATTAATATTAATCTAACAACTAATACATAGTGAGAAATATTTATTAATTTATATTGTGTTTAAAAAGTTATTTTTTAAAAAGAAATATATATTAGGTATTATTATTTTAAAAATTATTTTAATAAATTTATTAAATTTAATTTAATGAATAAGATATCATATTTATAATCTTCATTTGAAAATTTAGTTAGTAATTCCAATTTTATTTTTTAGAAAAATATAATATATTGAGGTAAAAAGTGAGTTATCGAGGTAAGGGTAAAATATAATAAAACAGATAAAATAGTGATTAGAGTCATAAATTATTTTTAACTATACCTTTATGATGTGTGTGTGAGATAATTCATTAACTATCCTCTTCTCTATTACATTTTAACTTAATTTACTTGTTAAATTACATTCTTTACACATTAAGGAATGAGTATTTTCATAAATGCAACTCAAACTCAGCTACAAAAAGACCCATACTCTTCCCACTAAAAACCAAAAATTAAATAAATTATCTAAAAAAATATTTATACTAATTATCTCCCTAAAAGGACTCTCTCGTGTTTATAATCCTCTGGTATTTAGAAGATACCCCAAAACCATAAGTACCGAAGAAGATTTCAAAAGGAGATCAAGTTCCTACATTATCAGTAACAATATGATATGTATATTTTCTATGTATATTTTATTTTTACATTCCTCATACTCCTAATCATTAATATTTTTTAAAACATTAATAAAAATTTTATAAAATCATTATTCTTTAATAAAATTGATCTTACAATAATACAACAACATATTCTAACTCACTCTTTTATTGTAGAACATTCTTATTTGGGTCAGTTTAACCACCAAACTGAATAAAGTTATAACACTTTCATCATAATTTATTAATAATAAATTAATATTTGTATTATTTGATATTAATTATGAATTTATATCATTTTTAGAATTATTAAATAGTAATATATACATATATTTATTAATAAAATATATTATTTTATTTATTCTATTTTTTCAGAAAAAGTTGAATCTTTTAGCTTTCTAAATAATCACCATAAAATCCATAAAATACTTATGATACTCTATATGTAACATCCCAGATTTTAATGTATGCTCTTTTTGATATTTAAGAGTGTTTTCATCAGGTTTGGAGGGCATCGGGAATGTTTTCGGAGTTTTCTATAGAACTTAGGTTGTGTACTACCTACAGAACCATTTTACATCATACATGTGTAGTTTACATCATCAATATGCCCCTGGGAACAAGTTATGAAATGGTTTTCAGCATAAGAGACTTTACACTATAAAACTGTATTTTACATTGTAAATATGTTGCTCGAGATAAATTGACCCAAGAAAACATGTTTTTAAGTGTACCAGAATTATGGGATGTTTACACTATAAATCTATGGTTTACGGCATAAACCCTTAGTATCCAATAATTTTTATGTGTTTTAATCCTATATCCCAATTTAATTGATTTTTTCCCTTTCCTCAAACTCTAGACTCTTCCATGTGATCTTGAGTGTCTCCTATAATTTTGGATCACTTCATATAACATTCGATCTATATGGTGGTCGTGTTGCTTCTCCCTAGTAAGTAGACTTTCTGCTTCTTCATTTTCATTGGTTGTGGAAGTTGTTTTGGATATGTTGTGGATCTAAAATCATGGGGTGTTGATCATGTGTTGACAATTCTTATTTTTTTCCTTCTAGATCTGTTATGCAATCTTCTTTTAAGGGATGGTTCTTTATTAGTTGTGGTGTGGCGGGTGCGTGTATTTGGGGTATGTTGTGATCTATCCACTCTTCCCTCTGTTTTGTTTGTATAATGTGATTCTAAGATGTGATAATTGATTCTAGAGCTTCCATTGTTGTCTCTTCTTTCCTTACAAAGTGGTTAGATCCCATTGCAGGTAGTGTTCGACCCGAGTTTGAGATAGGTGATTCTGTCTCTATACTTTTTTGAATGAACCGTGATTGCTCCTATTTTATAAAAATTATTTATAAATGAATTGACATTATTATTTTGTATTCATAAATATATTTGCAATAAATATGGATTTTTTCTTAGTTTTATTAAAGTAAAATATGTGTTTTCATAGCATTGTGAAAATGGGTTTCCAAAGTAGTTTTGATAAATGAAAATGGTTATTTGAAACTAATTTTGAAAATAACTTTTTAAATTGATTTGATAAATGAAAAACATGGGAAACCTTGGGTACTTAGGTGGAAGGTGTATCTTAGGGCCATCATCCACATTACTATTGGGAGGTTTACTCATGGTATTTTCCTCTTATACCTATGATCATTGTTCTAGGGACATGATATTTAAATTTTTAAAGGGTTCACTCATGGGGTGTTCCTATACTCCTTAGGCCTATGTTCTAAGGACTTGATTATGCACTATTCATTGATTGTCATACGAGTAGTTTACTGGCCTAACTTTTTGTGATCTCTTGTCTTGTTTACCATTTTTATTATGATTTTTATTATTCTATATTTGATATACCTACTTTGACTTTGATAAATGTTTATGGAAATGATGCTTTTAAACTATTTTGTCTAGCTTGTTTTAGAATTGTAGAAAATAGAAATATTTACCATGATTTTGATATAAACTGCTTTATATTTTATCATGCCATGATTTATTTAAAATTATCATATTCATATTTTTTATATAGATACTTTATAAGGAACACCTCGATGGGATCCTACTGAGCATGTTACCTCA
The DNA here is from genome assembly GCA_963277665.1 of Viscum album. Lineage (NCBI taxonomy): Eukaryota > Viridiplantae > Streptophyta > Magnoliopsida > Santalales > Viscaceae > Viscum > Viscum album. Next base: position 1,046,485,084 of record OY728161.1, on the reverse strand, counting down.
CACCTTTCACACCTATTCGGTGATGTGTAGACCTAGTTATATCTTTTGATGAAGGGAAATGAAACTCACAATAGTGAGGCAACAAAGTTTATATCTACTGATATTGGGTAGATAGTGGTGAGATGGTGGGATTTTTCCCACATTATCTCATGGATTGGTTAGTTTATATTTTAGTTTTATTTTTTTGTTGTACTTGTTCATTGTGTTTTTTATAACTACTTTGAGTTCTATCACTTCTGTTATCTTCTTTCAATTATGGCATAAATGTTTCTTCTGGTTTTTCTTCCACTATTGATTTCTATTATATATATATATATATATATATATATTATTTTATCTACTTCATATTGGGTGAAATCATTCTCTTTGGTTGTTGTTGATTCTCAGGTGCTAGTCACCAGCCTGTGGGGATTGAGAACATACCTCGAGTATATAGAGGATCAGGTCGGGTACTAGTTTGGGAGGATATCATGGTCGCTTTATTAAAAATTGGTATAAGATATCATTTTATCATCAATATTCTTTATCTTGGGATGTTTTGTATACTAGAAATAGGATTTTTTTAGACTTGAGTGGTAGGTTGTAGTGAGTTTCTAGATAGATATTTCCATGAAGAGACTCAAGTTTCCAAGGGATGTTGGGATGTCTATATTTTGTGTTGCGTTCTTGATCTTAATCTTAGTTTCTACCAATGGTTTTCTGGTTTGAACTGAGATTATTCTATTTTATGATCAATTCTTCTAGTTTTGGTGTAAATTTATATGCCTCTAATACATCTTCTATGGGTTCTATAGGAAGGTGCAATGGATGTTCCTCAAGAGAATCTACCTCTGGTTTAGATTCTTATTGAGGCTATCATTCAGGTAGTTTGTTTCATAGACCAAAATTCAGAAAAAGTTTAGAACCCAATTTTCTAGGTGTATCTAGAAGATGGTAGAGATAGGGATCAACCTCAAGAGTTCCTATATGAGAATTCATCATCCTTTAGAGTTAATAATAAACCTCAAGAGGAGGGCTTAGACAAGATCTATCAGATCTTCGACTTCCAGGATACACCTAAGAATATCAAGGTGAAGTGTACAGTGTTTAGACTTAAGGGTCCTAGAAAGTGATGGTGGGATTCTATGGTTTGGGAAGATAGGAACATGATATTGGATCGGAAGGGTTTCAAGACCCTATTCTTCCATATGTTTTGTTTAGAGTATCTGGTGATGGAAAAGTCTTTGGAGTTCCTCTCATTGTAGTGAGGAGAGCATTTGGTGTTAGAGTACACTAATCAACTTGTGGAGCTGGGTTTTTTTCTTCAGTGGTAGTAAAGAATGATTAGTTGAAAGATCAAAAGTACCAATAGGGGTTGCAACCAAATATCATATTTAAGGTATTTATACTAAAGATTTCAACATGTGTGTAAATAGTAAATAGGGATACAATGGTAGAGATGAACATGGTAGGAAATATTAGTTATCCTTACCCTTATCTTACACCTTGTGCTAGCTTTAGTGGAACATAAGGAAAGAAGAGAAAGTTACATGATTATCGCAGTAGTGGTGGAGTTGTTTCTCAGCAATGGGAATCCTTTACACCATCAATTACACCCAGCAGTGTATCCCTAACATACTATTAGTGTGGCAAGGTTGGACATTCCTGATGTTTTTATCCCATGCCTATTAAGATGTGAAATGATTGTGGCTGTTATGGCCATCTATATAGGTTCTTCCAGACTATTCCAATGTCTTTCTATGTTCAATGATCATCAACTCCAAATTCAATTATCATGCATTCAAAAGATTCAAAGTCTACAGGGATCCATCCATAGGCCTTGGAAATGAAGTACCTTTACATAGTGGATGATTTTCCAAAAGAAATTGGCATAGGTTCAGTGATAGTGATAGGTACCATATTTGTTTCATATTCTTTAGAAACTACTTTATTTGATACTTTTTCCTCCCAGTCCTTTATATTTTCCCATATTTTTTATGTGTTGAAACTTCCAATGGATCTCATATACTTTTTCATGGATTTAGTGACACATCTTGGGAAAAGTAGAGGGAAATTGTTTTGGTTACCATCTTCTTATCTTTCGATAGTTAACACATAGTTAGTATGGTATTATCATGATCTTTATTTGGATCTATTTGACATCAATATCAAGATGGATTGTCTTATTGATCATCATATTGAGATTGATTATTATCATCAATGTGTCACATTACTTTCCATTGATGAGAGATCTTAGGTGTTTTGGGGAGAGTGGGATCTGAGGTATGGTCATGTAGGACCTTTCTGGCAAGAGATCAAGAGTTTATTTTTCTATTTTTTAGTTGATCTCGATGTCATTTCTTCTTTGGGTGATCTTCCCTTGATTTTTAGGGACTTCCCTAATGTTTTTTCATGCAGCCTCTCCAGTCTTCCACTAGAGATATAAGTGGAGTTCACAATCTATTTAGTATCAGGTATGTTTCTAATATTGATACCCTACTATCATATAGAGCTAACGGAGATGAAATTTCTCAAGATCTAGTTTGGTGATTTGATGGATAAAGGTTTTGTTCGCCTTAGTGTTTCACTGTGGGTAGCCCTTATACTCTTTTCCAAGAAGGCTAATGGTTCACTTAAATTGTGCATAGACTGTCAAAATTTGAACCTAGTTATAGTTAATAATAAGTATATTTTTCCTCAAATGGATGATTTATTTAATCAACTAAAGGGGTGAAATTTTTTTCAAAGATTGATATTTTGTTGGGTTATCATTGGCTCAGGGTTCGAGAGTCTGATATACTATAGATGACTTTTAGGATATGGTATATCCATTATGAATATATTGTGATGTCTTTCAGTATAACTAACATTCCGATAGTTTTTATAGATCTAATAAACTATACATTCCATCATTATCTCAAAACCTTTTTTATCTTGTTTATAGATGATATTCTAGTTTACTCAAGATCTGAGCATGAGCACAAACACCATCAGAGTTTGGTTTTTAAAATCATGAGGAGTTACCGTCTGTATGGAAAGCATTAAAAATTCAGTTTATAGATCTAATAAGTGAAGTAATTAGTACATGTGATTTATGTATATGGTTTATCAGTCTACCCTAAAAATGTAAAACTTGTCTTGTCATTGGAATAGTCACGAAACATCTTTGAGATTCGAATCTTCCTTGGTCTTACTGGATACTATCAATAGTTCATCAAAGATTTATAAAATTTTGTTTCACCTTTGAATAATCTTACTAGGAATGTGGGTGAAATTAATGTGGGATGAAAATTTTTAGACTTATTTTGAATAACTAAAATGACTTCTAACATCGGATCTTATTCTGATCTTACTTGATCTCGTTATTGGGTATATGGTATTGTGTAATACTTCTAGTGCTTTTTCTGGTTACATACTTATATAGGATGACCATGTTGTGGCATATAGCTATCATCATCTTTGGACATGTGAGAAAAAATACCCTACTCTGGATTTAGATCTTGTTGTGGTTATTCATGCACTTAATTTTTAGTAGTATTATCTCTTTGGGGAGATATTCGTGGTATTTTTTTTACTATAAGGGTATGAGTTATATATTTTCTTGGAAGTAACTGAATCTCAAATAAATATGATCAGTGGAATACCTTCATACGTTTGATTTAGACATCACATAGACCCTGGGGAAGGGGAATATCATCATGGAATCTCTCAGTAGGAAATTGTCATCATATGATATCTTAGAATTAAAGGAAGAGTTGAACTTGATGGGTCTTTTTTCTTAGTTTCACCTGAAACCTCATGAGGATGTTTCGGGTATATATTTTACTAGTGTTTAGTTATCCTCATCCCTCCTTGGGTATTTTATAAAGGTTTATTATCAGGTTGATAAATTAAAGGGAATTCGAGAATCCCTTTATAGTGGGGAGATAGTTTCTGGTTATTCTCTCTCTTTTGATGGAATTCTCTGATTCGGGAATTGGTTTTTCATACTAGAATCTATGAGGAGTTAAATTTTGTTTAACTATCATAGTTATTCATGGGTCATTCATCTGGGAACTACTAAGATGTATTATCACATGATATGGTGATTCGGGTGGATAATTATGAAGTGCGACATTTAAGATTATGTGTCCCACTGTTACACCTACCAACAGATAAAAGGCAGAGCATCTGAAACCTTTTAGTTTACTCCATCCTCATCTGGTGCCAGTTTGGAAATGTGACGAGGTTTATATGGACTTTTTTTTGGATTACCAAGGACTCACTAAGGGAAGAATATTATATGGGTATTAGTTTATCAAATAACAAAATCTTATCATTTTATTCTGATCAAGGAAACCAATAAGGTTGAAGATTTGGGTAAGCTATATGAGCAAGAGATTGTGAGCTGACATGGGGTTCCCAGTTATATTATTTTGGATAGGGATATTGGGATTACCTCCAAGTTATGGAAGAGTATCCAAAAGAATATAGGGACTTAAGTTTGATTTAGTGTAGCTTACCATCCAAAAATGTATGGTTAGAAAGGGTGTTCTATTCAAATCTTAGAGGATATGTTTGGTAGCTATAGTTTAGATTCTGGTGGATCATGGGATAGTCATCTAGGTTTTGTTGAGTTTTATTATACAATACTTTCTAGTCATCAATCATAATTGTTCCCATTGATACTGTGTATCGTTTCCCATACAGGTCACCTCTTTATTGGGTAGAGGTGGGTGAGGGATCTCTTGTGGGACCAAGTCTCATTCAGGAGATGTTTTTGAGGATTCAGGATATACGTTAACATCTAGTTATTGTAAAAATTTGACAAAAATTGTGGTGACCCGGACCCCAGAATCCCAGAGTCAGTGCCTAAAACATGGTGTGTAAATTTTTTCTTATAAAAATATGTAGATAAAAATTACACATCTCATTCAATCACATAGAATCTTTTCTGCTTAGGTTCTAGAAAACTAGATACAGCTGATACATTTCTTCAAAAACTTGACAAAGATAAACTTCATATTGTTGACATCATATAAGAGAGTACTCAAAGCTTGAAAAATATAATAACCATGTACAAATAAATTGAAAATGTATGGTGAGAATTTAAAATGCTCAGTAATGGGATTTAAAAAAATAATGAAATTCCTCTTTAGAATAAACAGCCTTTGAAATAATTAAAAAACATTTTCTTAGAAGGAAAACAACACTTCTTGAATCTCATCATCAACAATTTTCAAAGGTTACTTGAATATATTTTCATGAAAAATCATAATCAAGAATTATATATTTACTTAAAATCTACATGTAAAACACATATCAGAGTGCACATACATATACAAAAAATGCATGGAATGCTGCATAATATAGAAATTGATCAAACAAATTTAAAGGTGCCATGAATGGTTGCAGGTAAAAATTAGAACATGAATCAACACTTTCTTAGGATTGCCTAAGTAAAAATTTTAGGATTCACTTAACTCTTAAAATGTTATTCATGAAATGACAGATGTGATATCAACTTCAGTATCCAAATTTTGATAATAGATGATACACTTTCCTTATAAAAACTTTCCAAGTATGTACTTATTTATGCTATATACAATAATCACTATTATCATAAGTAAAATATTCTTATCCAAGGGATATTCTACTAGCCGAATAATCACTCGGTTGGTCATATACTAATACGTAATGAGGGGATGTATAATGTCAGACGTTGTCAAGGCCTTGCACCAAAATTGTACATAATCATTCTGTCAAGGCCTCATGCCAATACCATCCAGGTAAAAACCCAACATAATCATCTCATGAGACTTAACTTTACCCAATGCATTGGAGCGCTATCTGGGCACACCCATCATATCATATAAGTTCAATACATTACTCATATGTCTAGTATGGTCTTATATTCAAAGTTTCCCATACTAAATTGATACTTACATTCTTAATCCATGATTTTTTAAGAGATATAAATTTCACTCTGCCATACATATTCATAAATGAAGTGGATTATACAATAAATATAGAAATGGATAGGTTTGTCTGTTTTAGGTTATGGATGCATCAAATTTAACAGTGACATGTATGTACTAAAATGAAATGATTTTTCACATGTGATAATAACTAGTGAAAATAAAATAATGTATTGTCACATAAAATAATAACTCTTGTGTTCAAACCCTTGTTACATGAATGTGAACCTTTTTCATACAATAATTTACATGTTTTTTTTGAATTTCCTATGCTTGTTATTCTTGTTAAAACCATACATTGTTAATGGATTTACTTATGAATATAAAAAATGTAAAAAGATAGTATGAACATATTTATGCTTAAACATGAAAACAATTATACAACATACTAACATAGCTAATACCATTTAAAAAACGTATGAAGTTAAGATTGAAATACATATATATATATATATATATATATGTATGTATGTATGTATGTATAGGTTTTTCATAATAAAAATAATCCTTAAGTAAATTATGTGGGTTGGAAAACACACCTTTTAAAATAATAGTTCACCCTTAAAATAGGTTGAGTATTCTATTTATACAGAAACACATATTTACCACTATAAATATATCGTGATGGAAAACCCCAAAATCATTACATAGAAAACCTCCAAAAATATTGTACACATTATAAGATTATAATAAATACTATAAATCAGTATTTATAAAACCCAAAATAATTTAGGATTTTGAAATTTGAAAGAACCTTATATACACAAAGTGTATATAAGGGGTTTCATATCTAATTCAAAGTTTAATTCGATCCTTTAAAACCTTTCATACCTCAAAAACATTTGTTAAACATTTATATCAACATTAGGAAAACCCAAATTAGATTTGGATCAAATTATATATATATATATATACATGACCATATAAATACAAAGTGTATATAAGGGTTTTTTGTAAGGAAAATAAAAGCAAAATAACCCTTACATGTATGACATGAGTAAAGAACGTCATATTAACATTCATCACTCAAAAATAATATAAAAGATAATTAGTTTATTATATGTGAATATATAAACATGTATACACATATTTATATATATATTAAGGTTAATAAAATCCCAAACTAAAAATAAAACGCCTACATGATTTTCATGCATTTAAGAACATCATTTTTAAAAGAAATAAATGTTCGTCATTTGAAATTAATAAAAATGGAATAGGCTTGATTATAAATAAACATATATACATATATAAGTATATACATAGGGTTTAATTAAACACAAAAAAAATAAACCCTTACAAGTGTTATACATATTAAAGACATCAGTTACACATTGATAATCACATTTAGAAAACCTAAGACAAGTTAGGATTGGAAGTTATATAAAATTGTATATGTATATATATATATATATATCATAAAAAAAAGTATAAATAAGGGTTTGTATAATAAAAATGAAGAAAAAAGTATCCCTTACCTGTCTTCAAGGAAGAGATTGGGTCAAGCAGTGGACGTTGGTAAGTTGGGGAGGATAAATCAGGTAGAGTTATGTGTACAATTAGGGTTTATATAATCTTTATATGTATATATTTTATACATAATGATTCATACATAAAATATAAACAAAGACCAACAAAATTGACTACTGAAAAACAAGTCTAACATTGTAATTAAAATTAATCCTAAGCTAATTGGTGATTTTATTTTATATATTTTTTTTTTGTGGAAACTTAAAAGGGGATCCAAAGAAAATAAAAAAGAAGAAGACCACAAGAGGGCTTACGGGTAGAAATTGAGGGTTGAGTCCGAGGAGAGGGAGGTAGGGTCATAGGATAAGAAACAAGAAAAGGGAGAGAAGGAAAACTATGGGCAAGGCCATTGGTTTGAGAGTTTAAGGAGAAATAAGAAAATGAAAGGAGATAATAGTCGGGATTGATTTGGCCTGATCGAACGGTTGTGGATGATTCAGAGGTTATAAAATAGAAGGACAGTCAAGATCAACTGCAACATTGGATTGGAAGGTCATGGATTGATCTAGAATTTTAAAATGGATGGACATATGAGATATCACACGGTGAGATCGGACGGTCGAGGAAAACACTGAGGAAAAAGTCGCGGTGGTGGGATTCAAAGTCAAGACTGGATCATATGGTCCAAATCTCGTGCAGCGAGATAGAACGGTTGAGATTAGATCTATATTAAAAAATCACATCCCACATCAAAATTAAGGTGGTTTTGAATCTCCTTTATAAACCTCAAGCTCCCTGCCAATGCTCAATTAGCTATCTTCCCCCTCCCCAGTACCGCTTCATATTGGTTCTTCCATACAGACACACTATGCACCCACCCTCTACCGTCGTGTCTCCCTGTATGGTGGTGTCACCACGGTTACTCCATGCGTCCACGTGGGTGCGCACACCCTCATGGACATCCTATGCTGGTTGGGGGGCTAAGGCTCAGCCACCCACTCCTTAGGGAGTGGTGTAAGCTGCCTCCCATAGGTGGCTATATGGCTAGCCTAAGGGTCACATTTTTTATAACCCTTGATTAAAAAAGTAAACAAAGTAATACACAATCCAACATAAAATAAACAATTTCATTAATTTTATTTGTCTAAAACATTATTTAAACATTATTTTAAACTTTGAAACATTATAATACAAAATACAACATATAAATTATATCATGTCATCAATTAACCAAAAGTATAAATTTTAATTATTAAGAGTATTTTAAAACATGATTTCAAATTCAAATACATAGTTTTTTTAACAAAAACAATATGTACACTTCTCTTCAAATTTATTGAAGTAAACATATGTACTTCTCTTTATATTTTCATTAAAACTTAAAAGTCATGATTTCAAATTAATTTTATGATTTAAAATATTATACTTTCAAAATATAAATATAAGTTCAATTAAAAACATGTTCAAAGATATAACATTAAATAATTTTAATACATTTGGAATTCTTAATATACTTAAATAATTAGAATTCATAAAATAATCAAAATACTTAAAATACCCAATAGTTATAATATTTTATGACTGTTACAAAAACCAACGGTCAACTAAGGATTGAAACAGCTATTAACGGTCACAAAGGACTTATAAATAGGTGTTTAGGGTATTCTAAACATCAAAAACAACTTAGTGAATATGGTGCTCTATATCTCATTGATGCTTAGTATGGTTTCCATAGAACTTTCCATAATGTTCTTCATTGTGGTAGACCCAAAGTATGTCAACTACCTAATTGTTTTTTTTTGTGATTTTTGGTTGTCTCTCGGTAATTCTAATAGGTATCCTAGTAGAAATTATACATTAGTGAGTTTCTTTCGGACTTATGGAAAAGTAAGGTTTTAACATTCCAATTGAATAAAACATGTCTTTATTTTTATTCTGCAAGTATTTTATTTTATATGCACCATTAATAAACAAAAAATGATAATAAAATTATTATTATTACATATTAAATATGTTCAAGGAGTAACATTATCCACCCCCCCCCCCCAAAAAAAGAATTTAATCCTCACAATTCCATTCATACTCACATACATCCACAACACCAACATCTGACATTAACTTTGAGGCCCCTTTACCAGGTCCAGCACCATGGATGATCCACTGATGTCCTCAGGTGTATTCCTAGGGTAGTTTCCAGTTCCTCAATCTCATTATCCCAGATACACCTTGAGAAATTAGGTTCAAACCTATTCATGTAACACTCGGGTTTCCAGAGAGTGGAATGGGAGGTATGGAGCTCAGATATTTAGACAAGAACTTATTCCTTATAGATCTGCCAAAAATTATCATGCTTGAGAGTTCTAATTTCATAGAGCCTCCTATACATGCTGAAACTCAGAACCTGGAACAGATAAGCTGCTCGATGGTCACCCTCCAAATCAGCTTCCCGGAACTTTCCAAAGGCTGGGAAATTTTTGGATAGAGTGAAACAAAGGAAGATACCTTCATGATACTTTCCTCTATGCCTATACTCTAAAAATTGTGCATTTTTTATATAGTGATAAACATAATTGTCTCCCTGATAGGACCGGAGGACATTTGGGCTGATGGAAACATGATAAAGGTGTTTTCAAGATAAATGTAGGTTCACAAATGGATGGTATGATTCTGAACATGACTTGACAATTATGTTCTCTGGTAATTTGGTAGGGAGAGACAAAATGTTTTTTGGTGAACCTTCACCATCCATATGAAAATTTTAAGAAAGAATTATACTTAGCGAGGCATAAATAAATTTTTAGTCTTGTTCTAATTTTCCAGATTTGTCTAAACTGGTCCTCTAATACCAACTGTGGCAACCCCAACACCAGAATCCAAGATTCGTTTCCTAAAACATGGTGTGTAATTTTTTTCTTATAAAAAAATGCAGATAAAAATTACACATCCCATTCCATCACAGATAATATTTTCGGTTTAGGTTCTGGAAAACCGGATACATCTGATACATTTCTTCAAAAACTTAACAAAGATAAACTTCATATTGTTTACATCATATAGAAGTACTCAAATCTTGAAAAATATACTAACCCTATAAAAATAAATTGAAAATGTAGGGTGATCATTTAAAACACTTAGTAAGGGGTTTTAAAAACAAATAAATGAAATTCCTCTTTAGAAAAAGCAACCTTTGAAATAATTAAAAAACATTTTCTTAAAAGGAAAACAACACTTCTTGAAGCTCATCATCAACAATTTTCAACGGTTACTTGAAGACATTTTCAGGAAAACTCTTACTCTAGAATTATATATTTGATTAAAATATACATGTAAAACACATATCAGATTGCACATACATGTACAAAAAGGCATGTAATGCTGCATAATTTAGGAATTGATCAAACTAATTTAAAGGTGACGTGCAAGGTTGCAGGTAAAAATTAGCACATGAATTAACACTTTCTTAGGAATGAATAAGTAACAATTTCATGATTCACATAACTCTTAAAATTCTATTCATGAAATGACAGATGTAATGTAAACTTTAGTATCAAAATTATAATAATAGATGTTACACTTTTCTTATAAAAACTTTCCAAGTGCATACTTCTTTATGCCATATGAATTCATCACCATTATCATAAGTAATAGATTCTTATCCAAGGGATATTCGAATAGTCAAATAATCACTTGGTTGGTCATATACTAATACATAATGAGGGAATGTATAATACCAGACTTTGTCAAATCTTTACACCAATACCATACATAATCATTCTATCAAGGCCTTGTGCCAAGATCATATGGGTAAAAACCCACATAATTCATCTCATGAGACTTAACTTTACGCAATGCATTGGAGCGCTATTTGGGCGCACCCATCATAACATATAAGTCCAATACATTACTAATATGTATTGTATGGTCTTATATTAAAATTTTCCCATACTACATTGATAGTTACATTCTTAATCCATGATTTTTTAAGAGATATAAATTTCACTCTGGCATACATATTCATAAATGAAGTGAATTATGCAATAAATTTAGAAATTTCTAGGTTTGTATGTTTTAGGTTATGGATACATAAAATTTAACATTGACATGAATGGACTAAAACGACATGCCTTTACACATGTGATAATAACTAGTGCAAATAAAATAATGTATTGTCACATAAAATAATAACTCTTGTGTTGAAACCCTTATCACATGAATGTGAACATTTTTTATGCAACAATTTACATGTTTTTTTTAATTTTTAATGCTTGTTATTATTGTTTAAACCATACACTATTAATGGATTTACTTATGAATGTAAAACATGTAAAAATAGAGTATGAACATATTTATGCTTAAACATTAAAACAATTATACAACTTACTAACATAGCTAATAAAATTTAAAAAAATTATGATGTCAAGATTGAAATACATATGTATATATGTGTGTATATATATATGTATATATGTATATATATATATATGTATATATATATATGTATATATATATATATGTATATATATATGTATATGTATATATATATGTATATGTATATATATATGTATATGTATATATATATATGTATATTTATATATATATATATATAGGTTTTTCATAATCAAAAGAATCCTTAAGTAAATTATGTGGGTTGGAAAACACCCCTTTTAAAATGATAGTTCACCCTTAAAATAGGTTGAGTGTGTTGTTTATACAAAAACACATATTTACCGCTATAAATATATGGCTCTGGAAAACCCCAAAATCATTACTTAGAAAACCACCACAACTATTTTATGCATTATAAACATCGAATAAATACTAGAAATAAATATTTAGAAAACCCAAAATAATTTAGGATTTTGAAAGTTGTATGAACCGTATATACACAAAGTGTATATAAGGGGTTTCATATCTAATAAAAAGTTTAATTTGATCCTTGAAAGCCATTAATACCTCAAAAACATTTGTTAAACATTTATATAAACCTTATGAAAACCCAAATTCGATTAGGATCAAAGTATATATCTATATATATATACATAATTGTATGTACACAAAGTGTATATAAGGGTTTTTCATAAGGAAAATAAAAGCAAAATAACCCTTACATGTATGAAATGAGTAAAGAACATCATATTAACATTCATCACTCAAAAATAATATGAAAGAGAATAATTTTATTGTATGTTAATATATGAATGTATATACACATATTTATATATATATTAAGGTTAATCAAACACCAAACTAAAAATAAAACCCCTACTTGATTTTCATGAATTTAAGAACATCATTTTTAAAAGAAATAAATGTTCATCATTCGAAATTCATAAAACAGAATAGGCTTGATTATAAATAAACATATATACATATATAAGTATATACATAGGGTTTAATTGAATACAAAACAAAATAAACCCTTACAAGTGTTATACATATTAAAAACATCAGTTACATGCTAATAATCACATTTAGAAAAAATAAGATGAGTTAGGATTGGAAGTTATATAAAATTGTATATGTATATATATATATATATCTTAAAAACACAAAAGTATAAATAAGGGTTTGCATAATGAAGTGGAAGAAAAAATAATCCCTTACCTATCTTCAAAGAGGAGATTGGGTCGAGCAGTGGACATTAGTAAGTTGGGGAGAAGAAATTGGGTAGATTTATGTGTGTAATTAGGGTTTATATAAGCTGTATATGTATATATTTTATACATAATGATTCATACATAACATATAAACAATGAAAAAAAATTGACTACTGAAAAACTAGTCTAGCACCCTAATTAAAATAAAACCTAAGCTAATCGGTGATTTTATATATATATATATATATATATATATATTTTTTTTTTTTTTTGTGGAAACTTAAAAGGGAATCCAAAGAAATTTAAAAAAAAGGCCAAAAGAGGGCTTATGAGTATAAATTGAGGGCTAGGTCAAATGAGAGTGAGGGAGGGTCATGGGAGAAGAAACAAGAAAAGGGATAAAAGGAAAAATGTGGGAAAGGCAACTGGTTCGAGGGTTTATGGAGAAAGAAGAATAAGAAAGGAATGAACGGTCGGGATTGATTTGGCCTGATTTAACGGCTTCATATGATTCCGCAGTTATAAAAATAGAAGGACGTTTGAGATCAGTCGTGGCATTTGATCGAATAGTCACTGGTTGATCTAGAATTTTAAAAGGGATGGACGTCTGAGATCTTGCACGGTGAGATCGGATGGTTGAGGAAAATAAAGAGTAAAAAGTTATGGTAGTGGGATTCGAAGTCGAGATCGGATCGTATAGTCTAGATCTCACATGGTGAGATTGAATGGTTGAGATTATATCTCCATTAAAAACTCACATCCCACATTGAAATGAAGGCGGTTTTGAGTCAGCTTTATAAACCTCAAGCTCCCTGCCAACACTCAATTAGCTATCTTCCCCCTCCTTGGTACCGCCCAGTATAGATTCTTCCCTACGAGTGCTCTCTATGCCCACCCTTTGTTGTTGTGCTGCCCTGCAAGGTGGCACCGCCTCGGTTCCTCCATACGTCCCTGTGGTGCACGCACCCTCATAATCAGACTGTGTTGGCTGGGGGCTAAGGCTCATCCAACCACTCCTTAGGGAGTGGTGTGAACAACCTCCCTCAACTGGCTAGATGGCTAGCATAAAGGTCATATTTTTTATAACCCTTGATTAAAAAAGTAAACAAATTAATAAACAATCCAACATAAAATAAACAATTTCATTAATTTTATTTGTCTAAAACATTATTTCAACTTTATTTTAAATTTTTAAACATTATAATACACAATACAACATATAAATTATACCATTTCATCACTTAACCAAAAGTATAACTTTTAATTATTAACAGTATTTTAAAACATGATTTCAAATTCAAATACATATTTTTTTATAAAAAACAATATGTAAACTTCTCTTCAAATTTATTTAAGTAAACATATGTACTCCTCTTTGTATTTTCATTAAAACTTAAAAGTCATGATTTCAAATTCATTTTAAGATTTAAAACATTATACTTTCAAAATATAAAGATAAGTTAAAAACATGTTTGAAGATATAAATTTAAATCATTTTAAAACATTCAGAATTCTTAATATACTTAAATACTTAGAATTCATAAAATAATAAAGATACTTAAAATACCCAATGGTTATAATATTTTATGACCGTTACAAAAACCAACAGTCACCTAAGGATCAAAACGACTATTAACGGTCACAAAGGACTTATAAATTGGTGTTTAGGGTATTCCATACATCAAAAAAACTCATTGAAGACGGTTCTCTATATCCCATTGATTCTTAATACAGTTTTCATAGAACTTTTCATAATGTTCATCATTGTGGTAGACTCGAAGGATGTACACTACCTACTTGGTTTGTTTATGATATTTTATTCTCTCCCGGTAATTTTTATAGGTCTCCTAGTAGGCATTCTAAGTTAGTGAGATTCTTTTGGCATTATGGAAAATTAAGGTTTCATCATTCCTATTAAATAAAACATGTGTTTATTTTTATTCTGCAATTATTTTATTTTAGATGCACCATTAAAAAACAAAACAAAATAACAAAAATATTATTATTACATATTAAATATGTTCAGGATGTTACAAAAATTATATGCAGATCATTGACGTCATCCTTTGAATTTTTTCATAGGTGACCAAGTTTTCTTGAACTTTTATCCTCTTTTCGGTCATCATTAGCTTTAGAAATAAGTAAATATGAATCTGATATATTTTAGACCATTTGAGGTCACTGAGTGGCTTGGGAATGTTGAATATTAATTGGAATTATCAACTTAGTTGACATGTATCTATGATGTTTTCCACATATCTCAACTCAGGAAGTACCATCTTAATCCCTCTCATGTTCTAAGTTGGGAAGAGATCAAGTTGGAGCCATATTTTTCTATTGTGGAGAATCCAGTGTAGATCATTGATTCTCAACTGAACATCTTGTTTGGGAAGTCTATCCTATTGTTCATAGTGTTATGGTGAAATGGATCTGATTCTCAAAAGATTTGGGAGTGTGAATCGTCAGTGAGGGAGCAGGGGCCTCACCTCTTCTCAGATCAACCTTTTTTCATAGGACTTTTTGGGGATGGAAAGTCTTAATATGGAGAGATTTTAACATAATGGATTTTAAGGTATTCTCTCTTTATGTTTAAGAGTGTTTTTCTTGGGTTTAGATGGAATCGGGAGTTTTTTGGGAGTTTTTCTATAGAACATGGGATATATACTACCTTCAAGACCATTTTATACCGTAAATGTGTATTTTACATCATAAATATACTATTGGACACAATCCATGAAATAGTTTGTGGCATAAGATCCTTTACACCATAAATATATATTCTACATCATAAATATATCACTCAATCTAAATTAACCAGAGGCAATAAGTTTTTTAGCATACATGAATTTTGGGGAGTTTACATGATAAATATATAGTTTATGATATAAACCCTTCATGTTTAGTAAGTTTTATGGGCTAAAATATTGAATCTTAATTTATTCGATTTTTTATCCCTTTACTTGAACCCTATTCTCTTCCATAATATTTTGGGTGTCGCTTATCCTTCTAGATAACTTCTTCCAATGTTTGATCCCCATGGAGGTTGTGTCACTTCTCCCAGGGTAGTAATATTTTTAATTCATCATTTCTATTGGTCATAGAAGCCACATTTGTTTCATTGTGGATATGAAATCATGTGGTTTTGATCATGTGTTAATGATTCTTACTTGTTCCTTCAAGATCCCTTTTGCAATCATCTTCTAAGGGGAAGTCCTTTGTTGGTTGTGGTGAGGCGGGTGCATGTCTTTGGGGTATGTTGTGATATATCCTCTCTATCGTCTATTTTTTATGGAATGTGATTCTAAGATGTTGTAATCAATTCTAGGGCCTTTTTTGTTGTCTATGATTTCCTTCCAGTGTTGGTGGATCCTGTTGCAGGTAGTGTTTTACCAGAGTTTGAGGTTGGTGGTTCTGTCTCTAGCCTCTATTGAATGAACCATGATTGTTCCTATTTTCTAGAATTTATTTATAAATTAATTATAATTATTTTTTAGTGAGTAAATGGATTTTCAATAAAGATGGATTTTTTCTTGGTTTTGGTAAGGGAAAATGGGTGTTTTCAAAGCATTGTAAAATAGGTTTCCAAAGCATGTTTGATATAAGAAAAGGGTTGTTTGAAATTGATTGTGAAAATATATTTTTAAATTGATTTGATAAATACAACACAAGGGACACCTTGAGTACTTAGGTGGAAGGTGTAACTTAGGTCCATCATCCATATTACTATTGGGGGGTTCACTCATGGGTTGTTTCTCTACTCCCTAAGCTTTTTGTTCTAGGGGAATTATATTGACATTTGGGGGGGTCACTCATGGGATGTTCCTTTTTTCCTTAGGCATATGTTCTAAGGAACTAATTGTGCACTAGTCATTGATTTTGGCACAAGTAATCTACTAGCCTCACCTGTTGTGAACCCTAGGCATGTTTACCATTATGATTTGGATTTTTATTATTCTAGATTTGATATACCTACTTTGAATTTGATAAATGTTTATATAAATGATGTTTTGAAACTATTTTACCTAGATTGTATTGGAACTATGGAAAATGAGAAATCCGCAAAATTATTTTGATATAAATTGTTTTATCCTTTATAATTCCATGTTTTCTTTAAAATGAGAATATTTGGATTTTTTGTATAGAGACGTGATATGGAACACATGGGTGGGATCATACTGAGCCTATTAGCTCACACCCTACAAACCCCTTTGGAGGTGTGCATACCTAGTTATGACTTTTGATTTAGGGAAAGTCAAGGTACTGTAGTGAGCTAGTGAGGTTTCTATCAGTTGAGTTTGGGTATTTATTGGTGAGATGGTGGGAGTTTTCCCACATTATCCCATATATTAGTTAGTTTCTATTTTATTTATTTGTTTCTATTGACTTGTTTTTTGGGTTTTTTCTAACTACTTTGAGTTTTATAACTTATGTTTTCTTCTTTTAGTTATAGAATATATATTTCTTTGAGTTTTTATTCCATTTTTTATTTTTGTTATATATTTATATATATATGTATTCCATGTTGTTTTCTTAAGGTTGGGTGGAATTGTTCCCACTTGTTTGTGTTAATGCTTGGGTGCTAGTCATCAGCCCATGGGGATCGATACCACTCCCAGGTATGTGGCAGAATAGGTTGTGTACACTACTACAAAATATGCCTTTAATAGCACTAGAATCGGACTTTATCAGTGCTAAAAAGGTGCCGACTACTTCGGAATAGTTAAAAGTCCATGGATTTTATTAGTGCTAATAATCAATGATAAAGGGTAGATTTATCAGTGCAAATAAAAGCGCTGATAAATCATACTTTTATCATCACTTTTAAAAATAACTAATAAAAGACCCCATTTGTTAACACTTTTATCTAGTGCTGATAAATATACCCTTTATTGGCACTTTTAAAAGCACTGATAAAAGGGTTCTTTTATCAGTGATTTTATTTACACTAATAAAAGAATGATTTATCAGTTCATTTAAAAGTGTTGATAAATATAGACTTTATCAGTGCCTATATAAGATCTGATAAAGGATAGATTTATCAGCACATTTAGTAGTGCTAATAAAGGTTAAAACTACATTGTGATGTTACAACACACTTCATCGCCAAAAACAAGTGCATTGTACTGCAACAACACACTAAATCCACAGAAATAGGAACAAAAATTACTAAAAGAATATAAAAATATGGAATTTAAATGAAATAAAATTTCTAACCCAAATACAAGGAAAAGAAAATACTATTATAGAGTATGTCAGTTTTTTTTACTAAAATTAATGTAAATTTTTAGTAAAAAGGCACACTTGGAGTCATGTCAGTCACACCATGAATCGGATTGATGTGTGTCTAATCCCTATATGTCAAAAATGATGCATGGATCATTGTTCTAAAGTACCAAAAAAATATGAATTTGTTTTCTTGTTTTTTAGTGTGGCTGTTGTTTTTTCACTAAAATTAATGTCAATTTTGAATAAAAAGATGCACTTAGAGTCATACCGGTCACCCCGTGCATCGTATTGAGGCGCAGTTAATCCCTACATGTCCTAAATGACTCCTGGATAATTTTCCTAAATTACTAAAATGATCTGAATGTGTTTTCTTAATTTTGAGTATGCCATGTGTGTTTTTTACTAAAATGTCATTTTAAACTAGAAACATGAACTTTGAGACATACATGTGGAATCATGTGTGGGTTTGACATTATAGTAATTCATACATGTCATAAATTAATTTTAAATCATTGCCCCAAATTATCAAGACAATATGAGTGTGTTTTCTCAGTTTTTAGTGAGTGATGCTTTTTGTATTAAAATGTCAATTTTAAACTGATAATGAACACTTGGAGTCATACTGGTCACACCATGTGTCAAGTTGATGTGAGGATGATACCTACTTGTCAAAATTATATATGGATCATTTTACTAAAGTACCAAAACAATATGAATGTTTTTGATTAGTTTTGAGTATGTCGGTTGTTTTTTTAGTAAAATTAATGTCAATTTTAAATAAAAAGGCATACTTGGAGTCATACCGGTCACACCATGAATCAGATTGAAGTTTGGATGATCCCTACACATACTAAATGACTAATCGATCATTTTTATATAGTACCAAAACAATAAGAATATGTTTTCTTGGTTTTTAGTACACCATGTGTGTTTTTTACTAAAATGTCATTTTAAACTGGAAACATGCACTTTGAGCCATACATGTGGAATCGTGTGTGGGTTTGACTTGATACTGATTCATACATGTCAAAAACTAATTATGAACCTTTTTCAAAAATTATTATGACAATATGTCCATGTTTTATTGGTTTTCAGTGAGTGACACTTTTTTGTATTAAAATGTCAATTTTAAACTGATAACAGAAACTTGGAGTCATACTGATCACATTGTGTGTCAGATTGATGTTCGGCTAATACCAACAGGTCACAAATGATTTATGTATATTTTTCATAAATTAACAAAACAATACGAATTAATTTTATCAGTTTTGAGTATGTTAGTTGTTTTTTCACTAAAATTAATGTCAATTTGAATAAAAAGATGCACTTAGAGTCATACCGGTCACACCGTGCATTGGATTAAGTTGTGGCTGATCCCTATATTTCCCAAATTACATATGGATTTTTTTCTTAAAGTAACAAAATTTTCTGAATGATATTTATCAATTTTAAGCATGTCATTTGTTTTTTTCTCTAAAATTAATGTCAATTTTGAATAAAAAGATGAACTTGGAGTCATACTGGTCATACTGTGTGTCATATTGAGGTGTGGCTGATCCCTACATGAACCAAATGACTCATGGATCATTTTACTAAAGTATCAAAACAATATAAATGTGTTTCCTAAGTTTTGAGTACGCCATGTGTGTTTTTTACTAAAATGTCATTTCAAACTGGAAACACGCACAATGGATCTTATCATTAGTGACAAGTGTTGTGTGCACTTTTTAAAAAAAATTCTCAAACAAAATCATGATATGATCCTTATTCTATTTTATTGACCAAAAATATTATTACTTTCAAGCTAGTGCTTCTTAGCCTCTCCTACCTCATTCTTCACATCAGCCTTTACCTCTGCCTCCTCCTCCACATCAGTCTCTGACTCTAACTTTGCCTCCACCTTTGCCCTCGCCTCTGCCTCTACCTTACCCTCTTCCTCTACCTCCACCTCTGCCTTCTATATTTCCCAACAATTTTATTGTTTTCTGTTCATTTCTTCTAAAAAAATTGATTTCCTCCATTACCATTATCCTTGAGAAAGATATCAAAAATAACATATAAGCATTGTGACACTAATGCTTTACACCCCAAATATCTTTTGAAGTTCATAACTCATACTAGATCACAAACATAGTAGGTAATCACCGAAATGTTTTGTCTTCATACATTCTAAAAAAAGTATGATTCCCACTCATCTCTAAACAAATTATTTCTTCTTTTGAGTGACACTGTTGTTAGTAATCTTGATAGTACTAAAAAAATATATACATAAAAATGATTATGAAATATATTTAATTAAATTTTAATTACCTTCATAAATTACCTATTGGGGGTGTTTTTCTTTTCATGCTTTATGATTTCTCTCATAAATTTTCAAACATAATATCCACAATCGATGTCATTATCTTGTTTCAGATACTGTAGAAACATTAACAAAAATAAGTAAATTGGTTTGAAATTTTTTGATAGTTAAATATTTCTATTTATACCTTATTTTTTCCATTTTTAGTAATCCACAAGATTTATCTTTTCATACACCGACTTCATTCCATGATCTAGTTTGTATTGAGTAACCACCCTCTCATAACAAAAATTCTCATTAAAACACAAAATTAACATATAATTAGATTTTTATATATATAATGTTGACTGTAGTGGTTTACATATTCACAATACATGTCATGTGTGTTTAGTTGGTTGCATATCCATTCATTGAATGACTATATTGATTTCTATCAATATCAAATGCCTCTTAAAAAACAAAAACAATTAAGTAATGAAAAAAAAATAAAAATATAATTTATGTGATTAGATTATAGAGTTTTACCCTTGAAATTTAAGCATCAAGAATATTTTATCGTATAATTATTTTTTATTAAACACTTTGAGTAACTCGCTTTTTCTGGTTAATTACTTCATCATTCAAAGTAAATTCTGACATAGAAATGATATAGGGGTTAATGAATCCAAATGTTGCATATCATGATCTTACCTTTTATAGTTGTAATATAAATTCTTGTAAAAAATATGAATAGTTATTAAATTTAATAAGCATATTTATCTCACGATTTGGATAGACATATTATAAAAATGTACCTTATGTATGTATTCCCAACTGGGACGCCCAACTATTCATTCTTGAGAATCTCGGTTAGAGTCTTGAGACCAATTACATCTGTAAAGAAATATCCATATATGTTTTCTTCATACTCAATGTAAGACATAGTTTTATCTTTAAATTTGGTATGTACATGAATTTCTAATGATAATAAATGTTGCTCTGGAACTGGTGGGGAGAAGGTACTCTCAGAAGAATGTTTTTTTTCTAGGTCGATTCACTAGATTTTCTTGATTCGACCTTTCGTTTATCCGCCGCTTATCCATCTGTAATATCATACCTCACTTAATAACATTTATCATCAACTGTTACATGTTTTTCATATGAAAAATATTCTTAAAGATGTACCATATGTATCTTTATAAGATTAGATAGTCATGCTATGAAAAATCTAATAGCAGTTTTAGCCATTGTAATATCTAAACAATCAAGTGGAATAGGAAACTCAGTAGTTGGATCATAAGATACCTCAATCACCACTCGTATGTGATTTTTTGGGAGGTTTTTATTGTTTAGCTGGTCTCACATGATATTATACACTTTACCCATCGCAACACCGAAGTACGCTGGTTTTGACAGATAAAAATCGCATACAACTATACCCTAAAAATTTTTAGTAATATAATGTTATTGGAGGTTGTTTGATTCACATTTAGGATAAAGAGTAGTGAAAAAATTGATTACCTCTGGTAAGTTATATGGTTGGGGGTAATGACTAGACTCAAATCTAGTGGGATCATTTGGTTCGTGTGTGGATCTTTGCTCCACCACCAGTTCACTTTGATCCTTTCTTATAAATTGTTCTATCAAACCAGACCAAAAACTAATATCTTAAAGTGAGTATATTTGTTTATGTAATCACCTCATCATATTATATGTATCTTCATATAGTTTTATCTTCTATAAATATGTTCTAGGAGAGACTCCAAAACCTAATCCTCTAACTTGACCATATTGTTCTTTCTACGTCAAATCTACTAAAATTCACTTTTCTTCTGGTATTTCCATTGTCAATTCTTGGGTATAAACCATATAAGAAAATATGAACATAATTATTGTTTTGTAATATTGTTATAAATCATAATGAATTACAATTATTTCATACTTACACATGCTTTCCATACTAATTTTCTGTTTTCATCAACTAATATACCCCCCTTATTTTCATGAGCCTCCTTCTATAGCACATGGCGTGGGATGGAAGTAGCTTCAAATTTTGATTCATCAATCTAAATATAAACAAAGAAACATATGTTGTTTCATATCACATAATTAAAGTTTTATTGTTGATTTAAAATATATACCAATTTCTTGTCTAATGAAGCGCATGTTGGGGCTACTTTGTGTATTAAGTTGTATTTGTTGTCAATAGTTGTCAATACTGGTCAAAATGAAGAAGGAGATGAAGAATGAATGACAAAGTTAATGGAGAAATATTGAAGTGATGATTCCTAGTGAATTTTTATGGATTCAAAACATTGGATTCCATACTTGGGAAATTCTCCATGTTATTTAAAATCAAACTATTTTTGCACTGATCCTAAGTTCAAATAACTTGTGTCAATGGTGTCACAGTGTTTACAACAATGAAGTTTCATTCATTCGAGGATGAATAGTTCTTTGGAATTCATTTTCTAAAAAGGTTTGAATTTCATGGGAAATATTTTCATTCGTGGAATAGAGGCGGTGATTTAGGCTACCGTGAAGAAATAAGGAGCTATGAGGATTGCATACAAAAGTGGTTCTCGGATGAAAATGGTTCATGGGACAATTGTGGTTCATT
Source organism: Viscum album (assembly GCA_963277665.1). Lineage (NCBI taxonomy): Eukaryota > Viridiplantae > Streptophyta > Magnoliopsida > Santalales > Viscaceae > Viscum > Viscum album. The sequence goes on along the minus strand of OY728161.1, from coordinate 1,046,461,954 downwards.
GGAGAAAGTGGTATGCGGTGAAGATTTACTAACATTCAAAATTTGGGTAAAATGGATTAGCATAATTTTTAGAGTTATTTTTCTATATAATGAACCCTAATCCCATCACTAAGGAGAGTGAATTAAATAATAAAATATCATCACTATGGAAGAACTTGTCTAGGTTTGAAATTGTTCTCACAAGAAGAATTATACAAAGGAAAGAGGTTTGTGGGAGAGATTTTTCATAGTACGAAGTGGTACGCAGAAGAAGAAATGGTTCACATAATTAGAAGGAGTAGTATATAGAAGAAATTCTATATAGGATAAAGTGTTACACAGTAGATGAAATGATTTGTGGAATTTTAAGAAGAAGTTTGTAGAAAGAAGAAACGGTTTGTGGAATAGGAAGGAACAGTCAGTAGAAGAAGGAATTCCACATAAGTAGAAGTTGTAAGTAGAAATGGTATGCTGAGGTGATATGTGGAAGTGGTGCGTAGAGGCAGTATGTGGAGGTGGTACACGTAGAAGGTGGTACACAGAGTAGGCACGGTACACGAAGCAAGCACGGTACGCAGAGCAGGTGCGCTACACGGAGTAGGGGTGGTACGTGGAGTAGGAACAGTACGCAGAGTAGGCATGGTACACGGAGCACGCACGGTATGCATAGAAGTATTGGTACGTGGAGTAGGTGTGGTATTTTAACCATATATAGTTTGCATAGAAGGAAGTTGTTCATGAAGCACTCATAGTATGCAGTGTAAGATAGTTTTTAGAGGAAGAAGAAATAGTCTATGGAATCTGGGACGATTCGCAGAAGTGTAAATAGTCCACAGAATCAGGGACAGTTTGTTGAAGTAAAAATAGTATGCAGAAGAGAATTGATACTTCATTCATTGTTGATATTTTTTATCATAGAAGAAGGAGTGTATCCAATTTATATTCAGTTATTTTGGTCATATTAACTGTGATGATGATAATATGAGTTGTTACTCATTATTTTGACAATCACAAAGGGAGTTTTTGATTCTAGCAAGAATAAGAATAAGTTTCAGTGTCATTGGTTTTTTACTGAAGAATAAGAAGAAGAATACTATGCAGGTTTCAATTTTTCTGCTGGTAAAGAAGAAGAGGGTTACTTGCCTGATGCTAAGCAAGTAACAATTGAATAGTAGAATATCAAGCAGTAGTGTGACATCCAATAGGTCTCAACAGTTGGAAGACTCTATTGGTGTTTTAAAACCTATTCAATAGGGAGAAGATTGTATTGGGAAGAAATATAAAGAACTAGCAAGGAGATTCAAGTTAGACTATGTTGTCACAGGTTTTGGGAAAAGGATTATTTCCCTCCCCCTCCAAATTGTAGGGACTCACACTGGCTAGAGGATTGTTTTCTTAGTCAACCCAATTTAACAGTTACTACATTATAGTGGAGAATATATGTACTAGTCATACCCATACGTGGTAAGGACATAACTTCTCTTTTGAGTGGTGAACCTTGTAAAAATATTGTGTGCATATTTTTACTGATTTCATATTATTGTATGTGATAGGGAAAATATAATAAGAGAATCAAGATCATAACCAGTCAAGACGTATAGGGATAAAAAGTTGAAATTGGTTTAAAAATTCCCCAACACTAATTCACCCCCCCCCCCAGTGTTAGGCATATCCCAAACTAGTCCTCTAAATTGGTATCAAAGGGAAAGGTTCACCTCTATTGGATTCTCTACATTAAAGTTATTCTCTTTTGAATAGTTGAGTTTCATTCCTGAGTAATCAATGAAGTATAGTTTTAGTTAAGATTCAGTTATCTCTGAGCAGAAGGCCATATCTACCAAGACCATGATGAATAAGAAAAATAAATAGAGGATAAATTTGAATAAGAATCCCCTCTTATCCAATGAATAGGAAGTATTTATTTCTCTATACCTTGAAAATAATGAAGACATATTAGACATAGAAAGTAATGAGCAGGTGTTTCATGTTTCCACCAAGAAGATATATAACCTTCCTACCTCATGTGATCAAGAGGTATGTGTTAGTACATTTGGAAATTATTCTCAATATGAAAATTCTAGAACAAGTGGTTATGATCAATCTACAACATCTCGAGAATTATCAGTTGATAAATTAAGAATGATTACGTATGGTATTTCTGAAAAAGGTGCATCCTTGGTTTGTGGAGAATTTCAATGTATGGAGGAAGATATCACCCAGCTGGAAGAAGAAACTAATGTTTTGGAGAAAGTCTTGCAAGAAAAAATTGTTGAATGATTAAATCTCTCTAGAAAAGTTGGATCCTTTGAAGAAATAAAGAGGGAATTTGAGGTAAGTTTCTCAAAATGGCTCAAAGAAGTTGAAGAAAAAGAGGGAGTCAACAAGACTCTAGAAGAGAAGATCCATGCACTTGAAGATGAGATGAAGAAGAGCACTGAAGTCAAGAGTTTACAGTTAGAAGAAAATTCTCATAAAATCAAGGAACTTGAATCTTTGTTACAAAACAAAGTTAAGATGCATGATAATTAATTTGAAATATTAAATAAGACTTGTGAAGATAATATGTGTGATTGAAGATCAGAAAATCATTCTCAATATAAAATTTCTAGACTTGGAAGCTCAGTTGGTCAACATTGAGAAGACATGTATTGGAACTTCACAAAAAAATGAAATAGTTGCTACTGGTACTCAATTCTCATTGTAGGATTCTAAGGATGAAATATATATAACATTTTATAAGAATATCATGACTTATTTCAATGATCTATCACAATCAGCTTAGAAAGTAAAGGTACAATCCAAACCATCTTGTACTCATGTTTCTAAATATGTTTCCACAAGCAGCGCAGGTTGGAAGAAAAATTATAAACAAGTATGGATGAATAAAGGGGATGGGAAAACTACCACCCTAACTATGGTGGATAGTAAGAATAATTTGGAAGTATGTTCCCCAGATAAAGCAAAAAAATCAATAAGAAGGCCCAACAACCTTATACAGAAGATATCAAGAAACCAAGATTTTTGGGTCAATGTTGGTGCTGAAATAGGTTTGGGTATTGTGCACTAAATTATTGGTACAATCCTCAAAATTAAAAAACCTAAAGGAAGTGCATCTCAAGTGGGAGCAAGCCAGAGAAGAAGAAGAAACATCCATAGATCCATAATCATTTGTATACTGAAAATAGATTTGGAATGCTTGATAAAATCTATGATGTATGCAATGGAAGTGGTCACAAGGTTAGTGAATGCCCATATCAACATGTATTGAAAGATGATAAGAAAATAAAACCACAAAATCTGGCTAATAATGAAGAAGCAGCCTTGGGAAGAAATCAAAAATAATATTCTGAAAACAAATTCTCCCAAGAATGTTCTAAGAAGGAAAGGTGATAATACCTTGGATTTTAAATCCAAGAAGTTGAAGGTTGGTTCATCCAAAAGAACTATCAAGAAGTATGACACTCAAAATAATCCATGTGGAAGATCCAAACTTGATGCCTCAGTTAATAATGACATATTGGTTATCTAGATAGAAGATTTGGAAAGAATTAAAAAATTTAAGATGCACAATCTAAGGATAGTGAAAACGTAAAAATAATATTCTACATGAAGAAATGAAAGATCTATGTGAGAGGTAAAACAAGGTTTGTCACACTGTTAAAAATTGCATTACACTTATTCTAGCTCAAGAATAATTTCTCAAGAAGATTAAAGTTGCACTAGGAGATTCTAGTGCTTTAAAATATCTTGAAGAAATTATGATCACGTACAAAGAAATGGAAAAAGTTATAGGATCCACACAACCACAATCAGAATTTAATATTAAATGTGAAAGTGTGAAGGATGGATAAAATGGAGCATCTTGGTTGAGAAAACCATCTCAACCTTGTTGTTCACATTGATGAATCAATGAGGATCCACCTTATTCCCTTAAATCTTTCTGTATTGTATTGGTTCTAATAATACAGGGAATTGAAGGTAAAGAAAACTCTCGAGGGAAGAACCTAATAATTAGTTATGAGAAGTGATCCCCTTGATGGGGAGACAAATGAAGAAACTGATTGAGTTAATGGATAAATATTTAATTGATGGTGCTTGGAGAATTGTTATGGATTCATAGAATTAGATTCCATGCTTGGGAAATTGTTCATGTTGTTTAAAATTAGATGATTGTTGTAATGATCCTAAGTTCAAAGAACTTGTCAAAGGTGACATAGTGTTTACAATAATGAAGTTTCATTAATTTGAGGATAAAGAGTTCTTTGGAATTAATATTCCAAAAAGGTTCTAAGTTCCCAGGGCAGATTTTCATTTGCAGAATAGAGTTGGTGATTTAGGCCAATGAAAAGGAATAAGGAGGTACACAGATTGTGTACAGAAGTGGTTCGTGGATGAAAATGGTTCGTGGGAAAATTATGGTTCATGGGAGAAAGTGGTATGTAGTGAAGATTTTCGCATGTTAAAAATTTGGGTAAAACAGATTAGCATGATTTTTGAAGTTATTTTTTTGTATAATGAACCATAATCTCATCACTAAGGAGAGATAATTTGATAAGAAAATATCATCATTGTGCAAGAATTGGATAGGTCTGAAAGTGTTCTCGTATGAATAATTCTTTTAAGGGAAGTGGTCTGTGGGAGAGATTCCGCATAGGATGAAGTGGTACACAAAAGACGAAATGGTTCACATAATTATAAGGAGTAGTCCATGGAAAAGTATTGGATGATTAGTTTCATTTAATATCTTGATTATGGATTTGAGACTACTCATTCCATCCTTAAAACTATCCTTCCTCCCATCACGGTTTGTGAGGTATGTCATCAATGAAATTTAGAACCACAATGATGGGAGGAAGGCTGGTTTGAAAGAGGGAGTCTAATCCATCATCAAGATATGGAATACAATCAAGTGTCTAAGTATTAAAGTGTCCTAGGAACCTAAACTAATAGAATCACTCAAAAAGTCTCCTCAATTGAAGAGGAATTGGAATAAATCCACTACAATGGTCTTGAATAAATGAATCTCACCCCTCATACATTGTACACAACTTCTGTCAACTCAAGTATTATGTGCCTTCCAATTTTGGATATTTTTTAAATCCACCATAAGATTACTATAATAGCATACATCCCTTTAATGGGTGAACTTTTCAACTTATGATCAATATTGATCTAGAATTTTTTTACTCTTATAAATGAAATTAATCTATTCAATGAAATCTTAAATTTTTTTATGATATATTATAATAAAATCTTAGAGGAACCATAGATACTTCCCATCATTGAAAATTACACCACATAGATTTAAGTAGATCTATAATTACATCTAGGACATGTGGATCAATATAAGATCAATATATGTTCATTGGATCCTTCCTATTGAGGTATAGGGTTTAGAGTGGTGACGTATTCTATATTAATGTAGAGATTCACATAATTTCTCCCTTCAAAAAAACAATAATCTTTTAGAAATAGGAAAAAAATAATCTATATTAAATGTGAACCACCTGTCCCTCTTTCTCATTCATTTCCTTTTTAATAAGTCTTTTCATAAATTATATATAATTTAAAATATGGTAAAAGAATTATTTTAAATATAAGTATGAAACAACTAACCAATAGTATCAATAAAGGGGGTTACTAAATAATCACAACCAATTAATAAGTTATATAAACCTAATCATCACTAATATGTAAATAAGAATGTACTATTTATTAACTATTCAAGTTTCTATTAATATAAATTTATAATTTATTCTAGAAAAAAAATAAAGACACATAAGAAAATTAAATTTCATATATTCTTACTGATTCCTGCCTATCAACTCCTAAATAAGAGGCATAAGACTCGATAAGATATGTCAAGAAAAAATAAAAAATACACCCAACTATGATAAGGATAAACCACCAGTTTACAAGAACAAATCAAAAATACCAAAAATTATGTGTCCCATTCTAAAATTACATCAAGACCCTCAACACAACCACACAATTGAAGAAGGGTATATCCAAACAATGAGTCTCATCAAGGAAAAAAACTATCGAAATCAATAAAAGAACCAACCACTAGATTCCCAAGTCTCAACCGACTCTACATCCATAAAATAAATATCCTAATATGAGGTTTGATAGAAATAAGGTTCTATGTTCCCCAATCAATTTAGATTCTAGGTAGATATTGAAACAAAACGAGTCTCCTCTAAATAAAGGGAGAAATTGCTAAGAGGGTTATCCTAAGTGACAAACCCTATACTATTTTCCTTGAACATTTCAGGAGGGAGAATATAAATGACATGTGACCTGAAATCAACTAGTTAATGTCCAAAATATCAAACTAAATAGTCCCTCTAAGACCACATGAAAAATCCAAAAGCATAAAGACCAAAAAAACACAGCATCCACAAATTATAAAACTTATTTTCTTGAAAATAACTAACTTTAAATAAAGAGTTTTAAAAAACTAAACTCAATTTAAAATTAAAAAAAACATTTTTAGAGTTTATTAATATTTAAATACATTTTTAAATAAAGCTAGTTCATTTTAAATCATTTCTATAAAAATATAAATTTTATATAAATAATTTTTCTCAAAACACATAATGAAATCAACCACTTTTTTAAATACCTTTTATGATATAATAAATCCATTTTAAAATAAACCATTAAAAATATTTAAGAACCTAGAATTTGTTTTGAAAATAATAAAAACCCATTTTAACCTTAAAAACAATTAAAATTTTCAAAACACTACACAACACTAGATAAAATTCATTTCAATAACATCAAACAATACCAAACCCTCTTTAATTCACCTCCCACAAGTGAGAATTCACTTTAAGAGTAATTTAATAATTAAAATTGGTTGAGAGAAGTCTAAAATGAAATGAAAAACTTCTTGTGGGTTTATTAGAGTCCTTATAACTATCCAGATGGGCTCCACATGGTTGGATAGACCATGGGGACTATCCGTGTAGCTCTATCTCTTCATACACTATCACACCAAGCTCAACTAAATCCGAAAATCACTTAAAAATCATTAGGAATTTAAATATAAATTCTCATATCAAACACATAAAACCAATCAATATCTTAATCAAATTCCAAGACTCAATCCCGAAGTTACCCATACAATCGTTTCTCTAAACAAAAGAGAGTTCGTAACACTCTCCCCCACATGTACCTATCGAGTTCCGATAACCTAACTCCTCACTACCCTTACTATTAAAATAAAAAAGCACACTTTGAAACTTAGTAACTCTAAAGAACCTATGCTTGGATACCATTTTTCACAAACTAGCCAAATTCATGTGTCATAACTAAGGGATATAGATAACATGTTTGAAAAATGGGTTAACCTCTTTAATGTTTAACTAAATTAAATTTTATCATTCTATAAAACCATCGTTATCTTTGCAGTAGTGTGTGGTTCAAAATCTATTTTATTTATCCATACAAACCCATACACATATGTTGACTAACCTTCCCATATAAAAACATCCTTCTATTTCATCAAAACCATTATCTATGGAGGAAAACGATGAAATAGAACCACTTTTTGTATTTCAAAAGTGAGAAGAAGAGATGTAGGGTTCATCGTGGTTAAGAGCAATGCAAAAACGCAAAACACAGAACCCAAAACATCAAATAGAAATAGAGGATAATTATAAAATAACATACATTGGATTCTAGTGTAACACCCCAGGTAAATAAATAATATGAAATCTTTATATTTATCCCTATTTTTGAATAAAATGTTAATATTAATTTAAAGGGGACGCTATGCTTGATGGCTTACTCAATACGCAATAATGAGTTCCTTTGAAATCTTATGTTGCACTATAATAATAAAATAATATTATTTTAAATGCTAGTTAACGCCTAGCCGTTGTAATGGAGGGAATGAACAGAACTAACTACAAAATGATTATACATGTTTGTCAAATATTTCTACTTTTTACAATAAATGTTAGAGGATTAAAATTGTGAATGAATTCAATTTTAAGCGTAAACATTCTAATATTCTTTAGAAGGTCGATTAACCGCCTTTTGATGGAGAACCTCTTTTAAATCCACTTTTTGACAATTTTATGTGTTATATTTGACAAAATAAAATTCTTATTTAGAATCGAGACATCAAAATTTACTTTGTGTAAATTTTTGGTATCTTTCCGATAAAGTTCATTTTTTAATGAATAGTGAAAAATGTTGTATTTTAATTCAAAACCTCTTTTTAATCTAATTTATTTATATGATTAGATTATCTTTTGAATTGTTTTTAAAGTAAAATTAGAATATATTTTTACCATTTAATCCAATAGTGGTATTTTTAATTAATTTCACTTTGAAATTGGACTTAAACTAGTGTCAATCTTTTAATAGATATTGTTTCTTAAAAACACGCTATTTTTTTTGACAGTGGGAATTAATTATTAAATTAATTAATGAAACTTATATGTTTTGAATTTTTTAAAATAGATATCATTTTTGAGTTCAGAATATCAAATATAGCTTAGGGTGAATTTTTGGTATTTTTCTGAAAAACTTCAATTTTTGATGAATAGTGAAACCACTAAGTGGTAGTTAAAGAAACTGATTTTTCGTTTAAATGAAACTTTTCCACCTCTGTGTTTTGAATTTCAAAAATCTGACATACATGGTTGTCATTAGGAAGTAAAATTTGTTTCAATGGGATTAAAATAATTTTTTGGTGAATAGTAACTTTTATGTTCTTAATCGCGATTAGAGGTAATTAGTGTAATTTAAGGTAAAAATAATGTTTTAATAATATGAAATGACCTAGACACATGTCCTACCCTCATTGGATGTGTCATGGCTGACCAATAAAATCCATGGGTCAACTTGGGGACCCCATGGAGCCACTTTGGTTGGAAAATGACATAAATAACTTTTTATTTAAAGTTAAAATAAAAATGTCACAAGCATGAGATGTTTCACTAAAACAATTTTTAAATGGGGTTATAAAAGTCATATTTTTTACTATAAATATTAATTAGAAATATAAAAAGATTTCCTACATAATTATATTTGTTTTATAATTTTTAAACATTAAATAAATTAAATTATTTATGACATCATGATGATGCAGTGATTACCTCATTAATAAAGGATTTAAATAAAATGAAAAGATAATGTTAAAACTATAACTTAAACTTGTCAAAAACATATTGGATGAGTATATTTAGAACCCTTACCACATTATACTCTAAATACATCAATGTGGGACCTTTAAAATCCAAAACTCATTTGAAAATAAAGTAACATTTTGTAACTTTCCAAGAGTGCCCCTCCTCTCCTCTTATAAAAGGCCCCCACCTCTACCACCTTACCCACACCTCTAAAGCCTTTGTCTTGGACAACCCCTAATAATTTTGCCTCTCCACATCCCTCTCTTACTCCTAGAATACTCAATTTGGGCATAATTCTTCCCAAGGAAGCCTTTGAGCTCAAATCAAAGAGAGTTACTCGATTTTAAGGTAATGTCTTCACTTGTGTTCTTTTGTTTTATTTTGCTTCTCCAACCCCCTAAACTATTTTTATTAATTTCTTTTGTAAAAACTCCAGTATCTTCAATATACTAGTATTTTGTTATAATAATCATTCGATATACACTTACACACACCTACATCTAATGGTTAAAGAACATACTATTTCTGTGGATGGCGAATTTCTGCCTCACGAAATGATGATTGTTCAACACTCATATAACACCTTCAAAGGTGGAAATTAAGATGTCAATATATTTATATATGATATATAATATGTTTATGATTTACTTAAGATTCTTTATTTTTATTTTGTGGCATACCTTTATGGTTTCCATTTTGGGTAAACACGATAATTTCATTTTAGGAAGTGCGGACTACCGCCCCCTCAAAGTGATTTGATTCGTTAATGCCATATGTGGGATGTATAAAGGATGGATTTAAAGTTATTATATATGATTTATGTTACATATAAATGATGAATATAATTCTGGAATTAAAATATACATACCTCTCATTTAGTTTTAATTCCATTAATATGACATAGAAATGAAAGTAGCGTTCATGCGTACGTACGGCTTACCATCTCCATGAACGGTGCATTTCATTTCTTACCTCTAAATGATTATGTAATATTATAAATACATGTATATTATGGATATATATGATATATATGATATCCAAATCATGAATATCATTCTTGATATAATGAACCTTTGACCACATGAACAACATGTAATTGTAAGAAGTCCACTTTCGACTTAAGAACCAAATATCGACAAAACAAACATTATTAACTTAAATGATTACATAATGTTTATAACATGGAAATAAGTGATATAAAAGGAATAATGAACTTGAAAAAGGTTCTTAATCAAGTATAAATTTAACTCAAGTTTATTATTCAGGACGTTAAAGAATGATCGAGTCAAGTTGGACCCGAGGTAAGGGATCCTACTCCTCTCTTTCTTTTTAAGTACACTCTTTTATGTCATTCCTTTTAAGCTCATATTTATTATGATTGGGATATTCTTTTATATTACTCCTACTTTAATTTTTATTTTCATATGATGAGAGACCCTATTTTCTCTCATCAATCCATTTTGGAAGTTTTGAGTGGCGCCGTTAGGCTGCCGAATTTTCGTAAGAGATCTAACCTCTCTCTTTATTTTTAAGTACTCTCCTTTATGTCACTTCTTTTAAGATCCTATTTGTTATGATGGGGGATGTTCTTTTATATTCCTCTTGAGGTAAATTTTATTTTAATATGATGAGGGACCCTATTTTATCTCATCAATCCATTTTTGGATGTTTTAAGTGGCGCCATTAGGCTGCCGAGTTTTCGTAAGGGATTTTTCATCTCACTTTTAGTCTCGTGAGATTTATGATACATTTTCCACCATTTCTGTTGAGTGTTGTATATACTTCCCATTATTATACTCTTTGTGTAATATAATTTCATTTATGGGTATTTACATATTCATTGTATCACCCTTCTTCAATGGGGTGTATGTTTCGAAAGTTACCCAAGTCGGTAAGAGAACCTTTTACCCTCCTCTTTTAAAAGACTTCTTTTGTTATGTATTTTAATTCACATACTATTATGTTGGGATATGTTCTTCTATATCCTTATTGATGTAAATTTTATGTCCAAGTGATGAGATACCCTTTTTATCTCTCATCAACTTTTTTTCTGAATTTTTAAGTGACGCTGTTAGGCTGTCGAATTTTTGTAAGGGAACTTCTTAACCCAATTTTGATTCTTTGGGATAAACTTGTACTCCTTGAATATGTAGTTATATGAATATGTGTGAATGTACTCTGATTGTTTTGAACTTAATATCCACTTATATTTGTTGTATTTGTTTGTCACACATAATTATTTAATTGATTTATCCTTAATCCAAGGATACCGTCTTTGTATGGGACTTCGTCTCAATCTCCATTCATTGAGGCATATTTTGTTTTATACACAACATTCTTTTATATGGTGTATAAACCCCTTTGACTTTTATGTTTATCCAAAAGGAATCTTTTTTATACGAAGCGTTTTACTAAATGAAAAAATGGAATGTTTTTGTCGTACGTATGTGGCGACAACGACTTCTCCGCCGCCATGACCATTATTTGAGTTTCGGCTTCCTCTACAAGCCATACCTTCTTTTTAAAAGAAAAATAAATACCATGTTTTACTTTTATTTTATTTTGGTATTGAAAATGGTTTTCATAATGTTTTTATATCAATGTGTTGTATTGATATCTTGTGATTGAAAGGTGGAAATGTTATGTTTCCTTTATGCATGTTTTATGTGATACGATTATGTTGTGGTTCTTGGGCATTATTATGAAGAAGGGTGGTTATGTGATAAACTAAGGGCGGGTGAGCCTGATATAGCTCTCCAATGCATTGGGTAACGCGAAGGAGTTAAAATTTGAGGTTTCTCTGAAGATATTTAGGGAATATACTGTGATGGGTATTCCGAACGTAACCAAGAGGGTTACTCCCTATGTAAGAATGTTATGAATGCCTCAAGTTACCTTTATGTCTTATGATTTCTATGATTTATTCATAATTTGGATGAGGTATGTTAAAGTGCTTATGTTTTATGGGTAAAGTATGATTTCATTCTTTTGTATATATGTACTCATGTTTCCTTTCCATATTTTTATATCCCTTACTGAGCTTTTTATGCTCATCCCAAGTTTTTTTGAAATTTTTTTCATAGGTTAAGGGAAAGGTACATGATATGATAGTGTCAAGGAAGTGTCAAGTAAGAATCCATGTTTTATTTTAAATATTTTTCCGTTTATGGGAAAAATGAATACTGTCTTTATGTAACCACTTTGTTTAAATGTGGAATGTAATGCAAGTTTTATGATCTAATTCTCTAAAACTCTAAACCTGAAAAGATCCTCAACGTGTAATCTTGTAATAACTCAAGATTAAGTAAGGTTTAAGGTCGGGGCCTTATATCTAGCCTTGATTAATCCGAGGGAATGTAGGGGAGTCATACTGGTAGTAGAGGAGTTCTGTGAGAGCTTGAGAATCGCAAGTGACTAAGTCGTAGTTAGGGTTTTTTTTAAATAGATCAGGGACACTTTTAACAGCACTTTCAAAAATGCGCTGATAAATATCCCTTTTATCAATGCTAAATTTATAAGCACTAATAAAAGGCATATTTATCAACGCTAAAAAGGAGCTGATAAAAGTTTTATAAATATAATTATTTAAATAAGTTTATTATAATTTTATAATTATTTAAATATATATAATTATTTATTTATAATTATATATATACTTATTTAAAAAATAATTATTATTTATTTATAATAATTATAAATATATTAAATTTAAATTTATAGATATATTAATTTATAAATATTTATTTACTAATATATTTTTAACATTATTAATGGATATATAATCTTAAATACATGCATTTTAAAAATGAGTGAAATTGAATAATTCAAAATGAGTACACTTTAAAAATATTGAAAAAATAGATAAGTTTTATTAATTAAATATAAGTTACTATATATATATATATATATTTAAGTGGATGAATACATATTGAAAATAATAAAACATAGTAAATAAATATATATAAATAAATAATAGAAAATTGTCAAATTCAAAAATAAAATAAAAAATAAAAAATATTAACAATGAATACCCTAACTATAGTATTAAAAAAATTGACTAATTAAAAACATAATATATATAAAATGTATCATGTTATAATGAAATTCTAAAATACACTAAAATTTGAATAAATTACATAAATATTAGGTGTGTGTGTTTCTATATATTGCATAAATATATTTGTGTGTGTGTTTACGTATACAAATGAATTAACACACACACACACACACACACATATATATATATATAAGAGAAATAAATGCAACACACAATGTTTGATATAGGTTAAATTGAAAAATCAAACAACATTAAAAATGAATAAGACATTAATATGTTTTTAATTAAAATTTTATATATATTATACTTATTCATTTTATATATATATATATATATATATATATTTAATATATACTATTTATTAATATATATAATCTATATATATATATTAAATTTATTCATTTTTATTAATAATTATTTAATTAATAAAATGTTTGACATTTTTCTTAATTTACTCATTTTATTTTTATTCTTTTAATTTTACATTTTATTCTGGATCTTTTTCAGTGCTAAAAAATAACTGATAAAGGAAAAATTTTATCAGTGCTAAAATCATGCTGATAAAGGGCGCCTTTTATCAGAGATAAAAATAAAGCACTGATAAAGGTTTTATTTATCAGTTCTAAAATAAAGCACTGATAAGTGTTACCTTTTATCAGTGCTAAAAAATGCTGATAAAGGGTTCACTTTATCGGTGATTTATTTTAGCGCTGATAAATATGGACTTTATCAGTGAATTTTTCTAGCATTGATAAATGTCGGTGTTATTATAGACGTGTTTTGTATTAGTGGTACTAGTTTGTGAAGGTTTCCTAGGTCAGTTAGTTACATAATAAATCATTAAAATCGTCTATTTTGTCTCCATGGCCATTTTAGATATGATTAACACATGACTAAGTACCAATGAACAAAATCACCATACTGAAGAAAGCATGAAACAAAGTGAACAACTAACAGAGGATAACTAACTTTGAAAACAAATGATTAACAAATGTCTAATAAATAAATTTAACTAAATAGTATTATGTAAAATAAATATAATTAATTTTCATACATAGATGAATAATAAACCTAAATTAATTATACATGATGTTAGATCATTTCCAACCAAGAAAGAATACATGGTAAAGGGTTTTTTTCTTAATTTACGTTTTTAGATAAATTTTTTATATTATAAACCAATTTTAATTTATATGGTGTATATAATACACAATTGAAATGTTTTATCATAAATAAATTTTAATTGTTTGGATTTATAAATACATTTTGTTTTCTATGTTTCACTTTTTATTGATTTATACATTACTAAAGTTGTAAGGGTCATTTCAACTCAATCTACATTTTATTAAGTCATAAAATTTCATTTTCAACAATGTTATTCTAAATTTTGTATAATGTACCCCTTCTCTATCTCATATTTTATTTTCTATTTCATTTCTAGGAAATTATATTTCCCTATCCAAATATTTTTTTGGTTGATTCATACTTACTAAAAATAAAATGTTGTAAAGGATAAATTCCACTCCTTATTTTTGGTATTTCACTTCCATATCCATGTTATTTCTTATCAAATATATTTATTTCCATTAATTTTAATAATAATAATATATTTTATTTTATACCTTTCATATTCCACTTTTATTCAATTTAAAATCCAATTTCTTATCCCTTTATTCAATTTAGGTGCATTAAATAAATTATAAATACATAAAAAGGTATTTCATTCCATTTCCATACATTATATATTTTACATTCCATATTTTTTATTTTTTACCTTAATTTATTTCCATGGTTTAATTATTTTTTCTTTTTTTATTAAAAAAATGTTTTGAAAGTATTTTTCTCATTTTCAAAATGATTTTTAAAATTTACTTATATACTTTTTTGTATAAAAATGTTAGAAAATTGTTAAGAAAAATCATTTCATGGGTTTTGTTACATTTTTATCTCTTTCTCTAAATAATCCATCATCTATAACTATTTCATATCCATAATGTATCACTATCTAAATTCTCTTAGAATATGATTCTTTTGAGTGATTGAATTATGGGTATCATTTGATCCAATTCTTGGTTATTCCTTATATGATACCTTTTGAAAAAAAATTAACCTATTTTATTTTGATGTGTAAATCAATATACATTTATGATTGATATTGTATAACACACATATGAATGGTTTATCATTATGAAAAAGACTTTCCATGAATAATATATCCCTCTGATGCATTGGATAATGGTTTATATATTTTGATATAGTTATCTCATAGATAAAAATTATGTGTTTATATATATTCGTGATTTTATACATAGAAATGATGAGGTCAGATCTGCTTAAAATTTTATAAAGGTACATGATTTTGTTATCTATGTTCATAGTGTTATACAAAGATATTATGAAATTAGATTTTTTCATAATTTTATGATGGTATTGAAAAATATCCTTGACTTATTTTATGATTTCCTATGACTATGTTTATATAACATTCTAATTTTTTATCCATGGATCATAATTATTGTCTTATGCATCAATATTCCTATACCATGGTATAGTTTATTCTTTCCAGGTGATCCTTTTATAGTTTTATGCTTCTATGCTTTGATCTATGTTTTTTTATGACTTGTGTTCATTTATTATGATTTAATAATATTATTTTATTAATTAATTTAATTTTCCCATATTAATGTTCCTATCATGTTTTTTATATAATGATTTTGATTTTTTGGACTCATTTTATCTTTCCACTTACTAAGTGTTTGATCTCACCCAATTTTTTCCTTATTTCTATATGTAATGAAGAATCATATAATTCGTGATATATCAAGATGGAAATCAATAGTGTGTAACCCATATGGATTAAATGTATACAATGTTTTAAAATAATTCAATTATGTAGCTAATCTCTAAATACATTAAACATTTGTGTTCTCGAAGAGTGTTTTTATCATTTATTTGATATGTGTAATCATTTGAAATTATGTATGTGTGTTTTATTATTATCTTATTAAGAATCATATTATGTTTGTAAGGAGTATATTTGAAGCACTGGATCTAGATATATGGATCTTGTGGTGATTCAATCGCAGATATAGTCACATTTATTAAAATAACATGAAAAAAATTATGAATCATAGTATCCTAATATAAGTTTTGAAGTTAAACAAGGGATTATTTTTGATGTCCCACCTTGGATGCTACTCCACAGTACCCCTACAGAGGTGACACATGACCTTAAGTGCTCTTACTCATATTCAAGAGGCTTCTAACTATAAGTCGGTGATTAAATATTACATTAGGGATATTATTCCCTCATATTATAGTCATGAAAATAGTGTAATATAACCAATAAATATTCATAAAACACATCAAAGTACATTGAAATCAATGAAAAAAATTCTATATAAAATGAATGAGGAGGAATACAATGTATGTCCCAAATAGTCTCACACTTGGTAGATGTTATATAAATAAAAAAATGAATAAAATACACAAAAGGATCTACTGGAATCATTTTGACTTACCATATCCTAGTCTCCAACACCCCATTGAGCTACCCCAGCTTGATTCACTTCAAAACCTATGTTGTGAACTATAATGTAGAAATAGGGTTTGTATGAGAATCACAATTCCTATACAGGGTGAGATAAATACATTGTAGCAGGGTCTCACCATGTTCCTCTAATATATTTCATCATATATGTGTATGTGTGAGGAGAATAAATAAACATGTTCACTAAAAAATCCCCTGCATATCCATGAACACCAAGTCATCATGTTTTTACCAGGCCACTACAACACCCTATCATTCCTTCTTTAACCTATGTCAGAATCCAACTATCTTGTGTCATCGATCTGTAACCCAACTCATACCAGAAGATTTTTGGTCAGTTGTCCTCTAAGCCTACCACTAATTGAAGGTGTAGATTAGGTTCCCTCATTCAATCCCTGGACTAACCTTTATCAATTAATGGATTTTGTACATCATGCTCCATTTTCTATTGTATCACTCAATTTAAGGACTCGCGTCTAAGTATTGACCACTACCTTCTAACTCAAGGTAGGTTCCATATTACTCAACTCAACCAGCCTAGCCTTGTCACTCATGATTGTCCATGATCTCAACCACTACCTTATCACTCAAGGTAGGTTCCCGCACTGAGAATTAACCTAACCACTATATTCTTACTCATGGTAGTGTTCAACCATCACTTTATCACTCATGATGAGGCCATCGGGTTTCAAGCCACACCTTCTCACTCATGGTAGTCCCATAGTACATACACACTAGGAACCCATCCCAATCATAAAGATTATTACAATTCCATCTCACTCATAGTGGGTTCTGGAATCCAAATCCAAATCACTCACCCCAAAATATATTTCACATGAGAAGAATATGAAATCATAATAGGGAACACATCCCATCACACAGGCTCACCGACATTCCAAAAATCCCTAGTCAAATGAGACCTAACTCTTCACCTCAAATATGTCTCATCATCCAAATAACTGAATTCTTATTATCTCTATATTCTAATATTCTCTACTAGGTAATCCATTGAGGTCCTTCAAACCAATACCAGTCTCTTCAAATCAACATTAATCCACATTCATCACCCCTTAGTGACCTCATATCCCTTAGGATCCATTTGACCATATACTCAAATCTCTATCCTAAACTCATAAAGAACCATAATCAATCTCGACCCCACAACATTGGGACTAGACCATGATAAAACTCATTAAACCCTTGACAACCTGATTCCATGTACTTAATCCAAATCTGTAATGACCCAATGTTTTTCAATGGAAATTACCTTCTCATAAGTATGTCATAAAATCACATGAAAACACAACATAATGAACTATTAAGTACTAAGTGACCGTTAAACATAATTTTTTCACTTCTGGGTTTAGAATTTCAAAAATCCAGCATACACGGTTGTAATCAGTAAGTTATTTGGAGTCTGATAAGAAAAACTTAATTTTTGGTAAATAGTAACCCATCCTAATGAATAGTAACATACCATTATGAATATTGATATACCCTAATTAATAGTAACCTCACCAATGATATTATAAAAATAATATTCAAGTTGGAAGTACGATATACCTGAATTTTAGAATAAGTTAATGAATGTTTTAAAACTGGTTTTGATAATAAATTATTATTTTAATTAAATATTAAAATAATCATATTTAGAAAATTATTTTTGAAAAATGGACTTCATTTTTCGATTCTACACGTCAAAAAATGGTTAGGGTTAATTTTTGGGATTTTTCTAAAATACTTGAATTTTTTATGAATAGTAAAATACAATAATTTACAATAAATGCTAAATAAGGGATTTATTGAGTCGTTGATGATGTTTTATTGATGTAATCCCACTTGGTTCGGGATCAAATGATACAATTACTATTCTTGGCCATGGAATACTTACTATTCCTTGTCTTGTGAAGAAATAATAAATTAATGATTATAATATTATGAAATCTCTCCTCTCCTCCACTATAAAAAACCCCCTTCACTCCTCCCTCTTCTCTTCACTCCTCTCAAGCCTTGTGCCTTGCCATTATTCTGCCCAAATATCTCTCCTAAGGTCCTCCCCCACGTCCAAAATCTCCCAGACTCCTCAAAATGACAAAACCTCTCCCCTTAAGAGGTTCTCAAAGGAGGAAGTCTCAAGAGATCTTTAATAACAAGTGGAGAACACCAATGGATTTAAGGTAAGGGATTCTCTCCATTTCACTCTTAATCAATATTGTCCTCTATGATATTCCTTTTTATGGGTAATCCTAAATGGTGTGGTATATTTTTTCACCTCCACCATACTACCCTCATGTTGTATAAGTGATGAGAAACCCCTTTTCTCTCTCATCAACCCCTCTTAGGTACACCTGACACCATGTCGATAAAACCGTAACGAATTCTACCTAAAACTTCTTTGTTCTTTCGGGTTGCCTTATCTTGCTTTCAAAATGGTGTTATATTATCTATTTATGTGAATCTTATGAATTATGGTTAGTTCTACAATATTCTTATATCAATATCCCTTTCATCACTTTATTTCGGGGATATACATGTTTTTAAAAGATTCCCTCCTTAGAACTTTCTAATAAGCAAACCTATTTTAGGGGAAATTCCCGAATGGTTGCCCAATTTCAAGAGAACTATATCCTTTGTTGTAAGAAATCATTGTATTTATAAAATCATTCTTCTATTATGAAAACCTTCTTGGTCAAATTATGGTTTTATATAAATGATTGTCCTCTTTTCTATTTGAAAAGCTCTATAGTATTTTCCTTAAAACCGCACAAAAATGTTTTAATGCTAATGTTTCTAAAATACATTTTCCATATGTTTTCACTTCTGTTTGACACCACTTACCCTGTTATATTCATATTTTACCCTATTAACGTCCATGTATTTTCTAATTCTTTCCTTACATGGACACTTTCATGATACACCCATTGGTTATGATTTATTTCATGATTGTGGTACCCAATTCTTTCCATGGGTACCCTTATGTTTATGTATGGTTGATTATGTATGATTTTATATGTGGTAATAATATTTATTCAGCAAGAATATTCATGAAAATGTTGGGATGGGTGCACCCAGATAGAGATCCAATGCATTGGGTATGGTTAAGTCTCATGAGATGTGATGTGAAACGGGATTGGCGGTTAGCCTTGACCCGTACTGAAATGGGAAATGAGATTAGCGGTTAGCCTTTAATCTTACTAAAGAAATATTTTATGATTCTTCCACATTTATATGATTTCATGTTTATATGATCCCATGATTATATGATATTATTTCATATGTTCCATGTTTTGTATATCAATATGTCATGCCTTCTAACTCATAGGCTTAAGATGTATCCTTACATTCATTCCCTTACTAGGATTTTCATCTCATCCCTTTATTCATGTGTTCCCCAGGGCATCCTGTGTATATGTAAGGGCTCAAAGGAAGTTAGAATCTCTTTATGGAGATTAAATAAAGAAGTGTTTTTAGCCCCATATTTTATGTTATATACACCTAGTCTTCCAAGACACTAGACTTAATGATCCTTGGCTTGTACTCTGATGATTTATTATGCTTAAAATCATGAAATGTTATATGTAAAAGGCTCGGGTCTCTATAGTTGGTATTAGAGAATGGTCTAGTTATTTTTGGAGATTAGGAATAGAGCACCTTAGTGAGAACATTAAGGACGAGACTAAGTATAAGAAAACATTTCAAAATTTTGGTGAGTATTGAGTAAGTGTTTTATCAAGAAAATACATCCTTGTTTGGATACGAGCATGTAGAGGCAGCTCTGGCACATATGTATCTAGGGGTAAAACCCAAAAACACCGCTTTGAGCTAGACTCGAATGGGAACCGGTGCATGAAAACAGGCCTTGCTGCACTCTTGGTTACGACACTTCTGGGGGATATGCTTTGGTAGATTCACGATCTTAGTTCAGACCATTATTAAGGAAAAAAAAGAAGCCCATAAGAATATAAGTTAAGAAATAGATCGAGGATAACCCTGATATAAACCTAAGGAATCACAAGTCAGGATATACTTCTTCTTTATAAATTTATACTTTTATGTTCAAATTTTCCTTTTTATGCTCAATATCTAAGTATTAAATACCTCTAATTATATGTTCTTTTTCTTAGTTAATGGAGATAAATATAAGAACACATTCCTACAACCAATGTGATAGGCAATGTGAAGGTTTTCCTAATGACATGCCTGATGTGATGGAAGCGGGTGCTCAAAACTTCATGGTGGTACTTGCTCAGCTGGCTCGAGTTATGAATAATAACTTGAATTAGGTTGAAATTCCTCCTCCTCCAAGTAAAGAGCAAGTTGTCATAGAATCCTTTATGTGGAAAAGTCCTCCCATGTTTAGTGGGTCTTCTGATCCCCTCCTCACAGAACAATGGATTAACTCCATTGAAAAGATTTTCTCTATCCTCTAGTGCTCTGAAGAAGAGAAAGTTGTACTGGCAGTCTATCATTTTGATGGGTAAACTGATCAATGGTGGACACTGATCAAGAATAAAAAGTCCCAAGAGTAAATTGATTCCATATATTGGGAGGAATTCAATAGGATTTGTTTCAACAAATATTTCCCTCGAACCCTCTATCTCAAGATGGAAAGAGAGTTCCTTGGACTCAAGCAGAAGGAAGATGAGACCATCGAGGCATATGAATCTAACTTTACAAGGCTTTAAAGGTACGCCTCTGTCATTGTCATGAACACTGAAAGCAAGTTGGATCGCTTCTTTATAAGACTAAAGCCGAGTCTATGAAAAGCGTTGGCGATTCGAGACTTTGACAGTTATGAGGAGATTTTCCATTGTGCCCTCAATGTTGAAATGGAGATTGGAGACTCTCAGTGGTCTCATGGTCCTAGTGACAAGAAGTGGAAAATGGAGAACAACATGGGTGGTTCATCAAAAAAATTCCATGATGGAAAGAAGCCTCACTTTCCCCTTTGCAAAAATTATGGGAAGAAGCATCTTGGTTACTGTCTCAAGGGAACCAAGAATTTATTCAAATGAAGAAATTTTGGTCATCTGGCCAAGAACTACTAAAGGGATATGAAAAATCTTGCTAATGTTGAAGAAGAAAGGAAGGTTTAGATCAACACTTAGCCTGCAGTGTAGTGTTACAACTACAAGGAGCTTTGGCATTATGTGAACAATTTCCCTAAGCTGAGGGTTTTTTGGAGGCAATGAACAACAACCTCCAAGGCAACAAGGAAGGGATTATGCTTTCACTACTACTAAGGTGGATCCATAAAATGATGTGGTGATAGGTACTCCAGTTATTCATTCAATAATAGAGAATGTACTATTTGATTCTGGTTCTACGCATTCTTTCATATCTTGCAAGTTTAGTAGAACTATTCAAACACCACCTCAAAATTTGGAAGAAAATTTATCTGTGAGAACAACGAATGGGGTAATTATTGCATCCATGGTTTATAACTCCTCCCTGGTTAATGTTTGTGGACTGAACCTCCCAGAAAATCTCGTCATACTTCCTTTAGTGGAGTTCGACGCTATCTTGGGCATGGATTGGCTATCTTTGTACAAGTCCGACATCAATTTTCAGGAAAGGGATATCACTTTTCACATCCCAAAGCATCCTATGATTCTTTTCAAGTGTAAGGAGGAAGATGAGTCTCCTTTAGAATCTTCGTCTCAAGTTTGGATACTAATTCCTTGTGAGAAATCATATCTAGCTCAAATGATTGGGACAAAGGATAGAATCATGCTTGAAGACATGCCCATTGTGAGGGATTACACTAATGTATTCCTTGAAGGGTTTCCTAGTTGTCCTCCTGACCGAGAGGTTGAGTTCTCAATTTAACTTATCCCTGGATCTCTTCCAATCTCAAAGACACCTTACATAATGGCCACCGTAGAGATGGAAGAGCTGAAGAAGCAGTTACATGAGAATATGGATAAGGGTTTTATACACCCGAGTGCTTCCCCGTGGGGTGCACCAGTCCTCTTTGTCAAGAAGAAGTATGGATCAATGCACCTCTACATTTATTATCATTAGCTCAATAAAATCATGATAAAGAACAAGTATCCCCTTCCACGGATAGATGACTTGTTCGATCAGCTTCATGGGGCCAGTTATTTCTCTAAGGTGGACCTTCGGTCAGGATATCACCAACTAAAGGTGAGAAAGGAAGATATTCCCAAGAATGCCTTTTGAACAGGTTATGGACTCTATGATTTCATAGTGATGCCCTTTGGACTCAATAATTCTCTAGAAATTTTCATGGATTTAATGAATAGAGTCTTTAGAGATTACCTCGACAAATTTGTTGTGGTATTTATTGATGATATTCTAATATACTCCAAGAGAAAGGAGGAACATGAAGAGAATTTGAAAACTGTGTTAAAGACTTTGTGAAGGGAGAAGTTGTATGAAACGTACAGTAAATGTGAGTTCCGGATGGAGGAATTATCATTCTTGGGGCATGTTATCATCAGGAAATGGATATCTTTGGACCCTTCCAAGAGGAAGTCAATTGAAGAGTGGTCGAGGTCAACTTTTTAATGGAGATCCGAATCTTTTTATGTCTAGTTTGGTATTACTGGTGATTCGTGAAGAACTTTTCACGATTGTCAAACCCAATGACCAAGCTGACACGGAAGGGAGTAAAGTTTGTCTGGACACAGGAATGTGAATACTATTTCAAGGAGTTGAAAAAGGGGTTTATCACTACACCATTACTCACACTCCCTTCAAGTGGAGAAATCTGTCTGGTGTATAGTGATGCTTCTATGAAAGGCTTAAGTTGTGTGCTGATTTAGAATGATAAAGTGATATCCTATGCCTCAAGGTAACTGAAAATCCATGAGAAAAAATATCCTACGCATGATCTGGAGTTGGCAGCTGTGATCTTTGCATTGAAAATCTGGCGGCATTATCTCTATGGGGAAAATGTGAGATATATACTAAACACAAGAGTCTCAAGTATATATTCACCCAGAATGATCTTAATATGAACCAGCAAAGATGGATAAAGATCATCAATGATTATTACTGCTCAATCCACTACCATCCCGGTAAGGAAAACAAGGTGGCAGATGCTCTAAGTAGAAAGGATCATGTATCTTTATCAATGATGATAATTGAAAAGGATCCGATCTTCTTAGATTTGAAAAGGATGGTCATGGGAATCATTAAGTTAGGAACATCATCAATCCTTTCTCAAATTATTGTTCAACCATCCCTCTTGGATAAAATAAAGAACACTCAAAGAAAGGATGTGGAAATTCAAAAAATGTTGGAAGCTGTTAAAAATGGGAAATCCTCTGATTTCAAAATTGATGAGGAAGGAGTTGTAAGATTTGGGACACAATTATGTGTACCATCAGATCCAAAGATAAAGAAGGAGCTATTGAATGATACACATAGCTTGACATTCTCTATCCACCCAGGGAGCACAAAGATGTATTGTGATCTCCGAGAAAACTTTTGGTGGGACAATATGAAAAGGGAGATTGCCGAATATAAATCAAAGTGCCTCATATGTCAGCAAGTGAAGGCTGAGAGACAAAAGTCTAATGAGGTGATGCAACCACTACCCATACCAGCATGGAAGTGGGAGAACATTACCATGGACTTTGTCACTGGACTTACAAAGACAACTAGAGAAAACAACGCTATATGGGTCATTTTGGATCGTCTTATGAAGACAGCTCACTTTTTGTGGTTTGATAGGACTTCTCATTGGATCAACTTGCATGGATTTACATCAAAGAAGTGGTAATGCTGCATGGAGTACCACTATCTATTATATCCGATCATGATTCGAGGTTCAACTCTAAGTTCTAGAAAATTCTCCAACATGCTCCAAGTACTAAACTGAACTTCAGTACGGCCTATCATCCTCAAACCAATGGCCAATATGAGCAAATTATTCAAACATTGGAAGACATGTTAAGAGCATGTTCAATGGAATTAAAAGGAGGATGGTACCAACATCTTCTACTGGTTGAATTCTCCTACAAAAATAGTTTCCACTCGAGCATATGAATGGAACCATATGAAGCCATTTATGGGAAAAGGTGCAGAACATCGGGGTGTTGGGATGATGTCGGTGAGTGTAAGCTTATAGGACCTGAAATGGTCAAAGAAATGGTGGAGAAGGTGAAAACCATTCAGAAGCATATCAAGGCAGCCCAAAGTCGATAGAAAAGTTATGTAGATAACCGTCGACGAGACCTTGAGTTCAAAGTTGGAGACATGGTATTTCTACGCATATCCCCATCGAAGAAGGTCATGAGGTTTGGGAATAAAGGGAAGTTAAGTCCCCGGTACATCGACCCCTTCGAGATCCTTGATCGAGTCAGAGTTGTGGCCTATTGACTGACACTTCCACCTGCCATGTCAAAAGTACATGATGTCTTTCATTTATTACTCTTAAGGAAGTACATACCAGACCCTTCACATGTACTCTCATCAGAGGTGGTACAGTTGGAGGATGATCTCTCTTACGAGGAGCAGCCAGTGAAGATCTTGGATTGTAGAGACAAAGTTCTACACAAAAATACTACTCATCTAGTCAAGGTACTATGGAGAAACCATAAGTACAAAGAGGAAACATGGGAACTGGAGGAAGCAATGAAGTAAAAGTACCCACGCCTGTTTTTGGCTTAGAATGTAAAACAAAATTTCGAGGGAGAAATTTCATAAGGGGGGGAAGAATGTAACGACCCAATGTTTTTCAATAGAAATTCCCTTCACATAAGTATGTCATAAAATCACATGAAAACACAACATAATGAACTACTAAGTTCTAAGTGAATTTTAAACATAAGTTTGTCACTTATGTGTTTGGAATTTCAAAAAACTAGCACACACGGTTGTAATTAGTAAGTTAATTGGAGTTTGATAAGAAAAACTTAATTTTTGGTGAATAGTAACCTACACTAATGAATAGTAACATAACCTTATGAATAGTTATATACCATAATGAATATTAACCTCACTTATGATAGTATAGAAATAATATTCAATTTGGAAGTATGATATACCTATATTTTAGAATAAGTTAATGAATGTTTTAAAACTGGTTTTGATAATAAATTATTATTTTAATTAAATATTAAAATAATCATATTTAGAAAATTATTTTTGAAAAATGGACTTCATTTTTGGATTCTACACGTCGAAAAATAGTTAGGGTGAATTTTTGGGATTTTTCTGAAATACTTGAATTTTTTATGAATAGTAAAATACGATAATTTACAATAAATGCTAAATAAGGGATTTATTGAGTCATTGATGATGTTATGTTGATGTAACCCCACTTGGTTTGGGATCACATGATAAAATTACTATTCTTGGTCATGGAATAATTACTATTCCTTGTCTTGTGAATAAATAATAAATTAATAATTATAATATTATGAAATCCCTCTCCTCCACTATAAAAACCCCCCTTTACTCCCTCTTCTATTCACTCTTCTCAAGCCTTGTGTCTTGCCATTATTCTACCCAAATCTCTCCGCAAGGTCCTCCCCTACATCCAAAATCTCTCAGAATCCTCAAAATACCAAAACCCCTTCCCTTAAGAGGTTCTGAAAGGAGGAAGTCTCAAGAGGTCTTTAATAACAAGTGGAGAACACCAACGGATTTAAGGTAAGGGGTTCTCTCCATTTCACTCTTAATAAAGATTTTCCTCTATGATATGCCTTTTATGGGTAATCCTAAATGGTGTGGTATGTTTTTTCACCTCCTCCATAATACCCTCATACTGTATAAGTGATGAGAAACCCCTTCTCTCTCTCATCAAGCCCTCTTGGGTACACTTGACACCATGCCGATAAAACTGTAACGAATTCTACCTGAACCTTCTTTGTTCTTTCGGGTTGCCTTATCTTGCTTTCAAAATGGTTTTATCTTATCTATTTATGTGAATACTCTGAATTCTAGTTAGTTCTACAAGATTCTTATATCAATACCCCTTTCATCACTTTCTTTCGGGGATATACATGTTTTTAAAAGATTTCCCTCCTTAGAACTTTCCGATAAGCAAACCTATTTGAGGGGAACTTCTCAAATGGTTACCCAATTTCAAGAGCACTATATCATCTGTTGAAAGAAATAATTGTATTTATAAAATCATTCTTTTATTATGAAAACCATCTTGGTCAAATTCTGGTTTTATATAAATGATTGTCCTCTTTTCTATATGAAAAGCTCTATAGTATTTTCCTTAAAACCACACAAAAATGTTTTAATGTTAATGTTTCTAAAATACATTTCTCATATGTTGTCACTTCTATTTGACACCACTTACCATGTTATATGCCTATTTTACCCTATGAACGTCCATGTATTTTCTAATTCTTTCCTTACATGGACACTTTCATGATACGCCCATTGGTTACAATTTATGTCATGATTGTGGTACCCGATTCTTACCATGGGTAACCTTATGTTTATGTATGGTTGATTATGTATGATTGTATATGTGGTAAGAATATTTATGTGGAAAGAATATTCATGAAAATTTTGAGATGGGTGCGCCTAGATAGCGCTCCAATGCATTGGGTAAGGTTAAGTCTCATGAGATGTGATGTGAAATGGGATTGGTGGTTAGCCTTGACCCGTACTGAAATGGGAAACGGGATTAGAGGTTAGCCTTGACCCATACTAAAGAAATGTTTTATGATTCTGCCACATTTATATGATTCCATGTTTATATGAACCAATGATTATATGATATTATTTCATATGTTCCATGTTTTGGATATCAATATGTCATGCCTTCTAACTCATGTGCTTAAGATGTATCCTTATGTTCATTCCCTTACTGGGCTTTTTAGCTCATCCCTTTGTTCATGTGTTCCCCAGGGTACCCTATGCAGATGTAAGGGCTCAAAGGAAGTTAGAAGCTCTTTATGGAGATTAAATAAAGAAGTTTTTTTTAGCCCCATGTTTTATGTTATATGTACCTAGTCTTCCAAGACACTAGACTTAATGATCCTTGGCTTGTACTCTGATGATTAATTATGCTTAAAATCATGAAATGTTATATTTAAAAGGCTCGGATGTCTATAAAATCTCAATCCACCATAAGGAGGGTGTGCCTCACTGGGCATGAGATGTATGACTGTCACACCCTCCATCAATGATTAATCCTCTCATGTATACCCAACTTTTCCAAGGTAACCCATCATATCCTACACATGACTCATCACATGTCTTGATACCTACTCGAGATCTCCAAACAACCTAGTTGTCTCCCTTACCCCTTGGAAATATATTCTTTAGGTGATCCCCAAATTTCCCAAAGTGCTAAAGAGAACTTTTCATATACCTAAGATGAAAAACTCCATATTATCTCTTTATTTAGGGTTATCTTAGTCCCTATCCATCTACATAGTATCATGAAACATTCATGAATGTAATAAATCATCTAAAATTAAGGATATGGATTTTTACTATAGGTCCCAACACCCCCTATAATGGTGTTACTATCCAATCAATGATCTGTACCACCTCATCCAAACATGTCCATGCATCATCTAAGCTTGTACCACCTCCTAAGATATTATCTAACACCACAACATAAAAATAATAAACTATACTAGTTTTTAAATAATTATTTACTTTATACCAAAAATTCATTATAAAAAAAAACTCATCAGGTATCTTTTCATCACTAAAATCATTTCCAATAGAGTTTGTTCGTCCTTCCTGGACCTCCTCTATCCATGATGAGAAAAATTACTATAATTCCTAATTGATTCCACCATTATTTTGTGGAATAAATTTCAAAACATGGAATAGAATATCATAAGAATCAAGGGTCTTCAAGGGAAAATAATGATGAATAAATTAATAGAATAGAATATCTCATATCACTTTTTAAATGATGCCAAAATAACCCCTTGGCATGGGGGTTAAAGAGTGGAAGATAGGAGGATGTAAACATCCTATTTGTATCCCCTACAAGTTCCCCTCATCCTAAATCATGAGTGAATCCAACAGTAAAATGATGATTCTACCCCTATAAAATAAAATATCCCAATAGGTCAGTCATGGCGCAACCAGGAGTGTCGTAGAATGATGCCTACCTTCATCAAACATGGTTTTTTTGAGGACATTGGGTTGGGACACATCTACCTAGGCAGAATACTGGACCCTAAACCTTCCCCTGTAAGGGAGTAACCCTCCTTGGTGCATGACATGACATCCCTAAGTTAGGGGACCCCAAACCCTAACCAATACCATCATGTTGTGACCCCTATAGGTCACAATGAGATGCACCTTACAACATAACCAACCAAGAAGACCCTTTACCTTATAGTGATACCACCCATTCCTCATAGCATGGAATATATAGAAATAGTAGGAAATCACAACGTGACCTAAAAATTACAACATAACATGTTTCAGCTATTGAAATTCAAATGATCGGTCACTTTAATGTCGGTTTCAACGTTCACCCAAGCCCCTAAATCATCATCCAAGCCTCATTCCATGTAAAAATAATAATATTTTAGAGATATTACATCCCTTATAATTCCCTTCCATGTCCCATTTTATGAAAAAAAAACATTCTTCAGAAAAAAATAAAATTTTATAAAAAAATAATTACCCTAAAATATTTGGGAAATTAAAAAGCATCTACTATAATGATTTTCATCCTCGTGAGGTTTCAATAGTCCTATATCCATTACTCCTAACCAACCACAATCGTCAACTCACCAGCATCTCACTGTGTTTTTTCCTTGAACATTGAATGTGATTTTTTTGCATAAATTCAAACTCCAAGGGTAACTATGCAATGAAAGATGAGAACCTTCTCATCACCATGAAATCATTGATATAGCACTCACCCATACACCTCTTACATGAGGAACCTAAGCATCATCAAGAAATTAATTTAGAGTCTTATATTGATCCTCACTATAAGGATTCATTTAAAAAGTGTCCAATTCCAATCCATGGTGATCCCCATCATATAAATATCTTACCAAAATGCATATTACATAGTCTAATGATATGATCCTCATGGTTTCCACCCCACCACGTTCAATTCTATTTAAAAAATCTATTTGGTCATTTATAAGATAACCTCACTAAAAAACAATCATTCTCAGCCACTGGTGCATTATCACAGCACTTAATCATGATTCTATAATTCTTAGAGGAAACATGATATCATCAAAATGTCCATACCAAAGTTTGAACCCAAATATTGGTGTAATTCCATGATTGGATAACTAAAAACCTCACTGGCCATCATGTTATCACATTGAAAACTGGAACACCACCATTATGAATCACTCTCAGATCACAACTACTCTATCCCAAGTATGATTCCAACTTCTAGACAACATTTATCAATGCATCTGAATTCCAAATATAATTTCCCCTAAGGAAAAATATATCAATAGATCTTCCCACACACTATCATCTCGGTGTGTCCACAAATTTCTTTCAGAATATTCTCACCACATCCATGACCCATTCGACATGTGGGTAATTCACCCATTATCAATTAGACAATCCACAACATAATAGTATCATTATAATAAGCCTTATGAGTTGAAAACTCAATCTAAAAATCCCACATCACATATATTATCACACATAATGACTAGATATTGCTGTCCCTATCATACCCAAGATTTGATATAAAATTACAACTGCTACCTAATTCAGATATACCATATTAATATTCCTTGAAATACATGAAAATTTATCCATGATGAGGGTTATGCACTAGTATAGCCGACGATGTGCTCCCCTATATATGGATTTCCTTACACCTCTCCTAGGGAACCATTCCCCAATGGGTCCAACATCATATGTGTGTCTCTCCTTCAAAGCCACACTCCCCAATCATGAAATCCCCTAATAGTTCTTTCATGGGATATCTAGGATCAACTATGTCATGGAACTCCAATTCATCCATGATATAAATATATTACCATAGTGGATACATATCCCAAAAACAACAAAAATCATCATTCCATAGCCTACATCTGGTTGTAAACTGATTTACAACCCAACGATAACCATGCATAACCATCCTAAACCACCCTGTGACAATGATAATTCTCCTAAAAAATTCATACCATCCCCTAATCTCCTTTTCCTGAGGCATAGTGAACCTCTAAGAACCCTATCCCATGTTTCTACCCACAGTCCTAATCAATGTTACCTAGATCTAGTAGATGAAGGCTCCCGTACAACCCAATCACACAAAGCGAATCCATGCTCCCACGATTCATGTACCATTAAAGCTAGGCTCATGCACCAAAATTGTTGAAAATTCCCCACAACATGTAAACCTCATCCAATACCCTGAGGTATCCCACTCATCCTAAGGCCAACCACGGCATCACCTACCAACTATGCATCATTTAAAAATTAAATGTTTTTACCCACACTTCCATGACACCACTAAAAGTGCATATAGAATCATTATTTAAAGGAATCCAAC
The DNA here is from genome assembly GCA_963277665.1 of Viscum album. Lineage (NCBI taxonomy): Eukaryota > Viridiplantae > Streptophyta > Magnoliopsida > Santalales > Viscaceae > Viscum > Viscum album. The sequence goes on along the minus strand of OY728161.1, from coordinate 1,046,430,776 downwards.
CAATAATACTCTCTAAAAACTATCTTTCACACCATAAAACCTTGTAGTAATTCTCACAACAAGATCCCAAGTCATTTCACATGCCTTTCTTCATATGACAATATAAATATTATATATACATTATGTCATGATTTATTACATAAATATACATATAATATAGTCCTAGAAGATCTAGAGGCCCAGTGTCTCTGTGAAATTAGATATATATCACATTAACTTGAAAAGAGATATAAATAAATTATTTAAAACTCCATAACATGCTCTTAAATTTAATTGATCTTCTAATACAACAATAGATAACCTGGGGACATACATAATAAAGGGGTGAGCTATAACTCCAAGTAAGGGAATAATCAATCATTTCATAAATTAAATTATTTAATTAGAGTCAAGAGGCATAACATGGTGATGTATAAAGGTTAGAATCATAATCATGAACATTAAAGCATGATAAAATGTGATAACATCAAAACATTATTAGAATGTGGTAACAAAATAAAACATGACATCATAAGCATATATAAAGGATTTATAAGACATCATAACACAATGTTCTTAGACTAAACACTAGAGCACCATACATGGTATCTCATGAGATAAAAATATTACTCACTGCATTATAGGGACATATATATTTGGGACCATGTGTTACATTCATATCATGTGCATCCACTTGTGTGTCACATAGATCATAAAACATGAGGAATTCTTTCATCAAATTCAATCCCAATATCAAGGAGTGTGGGTGAAATACATGGAAGTATCCATTCAATTAAGTATAGTTAAAACTAGTTGAATACCCTTGAGTGGAAATAGCGATGGGTATTCATAATGTAAAATTTTAGCATGGAAAAACATAGACTAATTTTGGTAACATAATTACTGTACATAAATGTTCATTGAAGGTATTAATGAGAGTAAAAGGTGATCTATCATTACATGGGAATAATAATTAATGTAAAGGAATGTGTAAAAACATATTTCAAGATGTAAAATTTGAATTTTAAAGGATTCATGCAAAGAAAGTGCGTGAATAAGGAGAGGGAGGAAAAGAACCCCTTAAGTGAGAGGTTGCTTATAAAAGATTGGGAGGATATTATAAAGAGTATGGGAACACCATGGTAGGTATATATAGGGGGAGAGAAAATTCATTCTCAGTGGGTTTTGAGTGAAGATAAATGTGGGGGGTTGGGTGTGTATTTCAAGCAAAATAGTGGTGAATTATTTATTAATTTCTAAACATAGGTTTTGGACTCTAAGTGATAAAATAATAAAAACCAAAAAATTTACAATGGAATTTCCCATAGTTTCTTCTAAATAATACTATTTTATAAAACTTTATAATGTTATGAAATTAACTGATTAAAATAATATCATTCTTGATGTATAACTTAGTCATGTTTATAAAGAATTGTTTTTAAAACCTTAAAATATAATTTAGGTTTAAGAGGATTCATTATAGGTTTGTAAAATTAATAAAATAACAAAAAAATTAAATTATTATAAAATAAAAAATATATATTATTTCATGGTTTATTCCTTTTATAGTATTTATTTCATCTATTTTTAACTATTATGATGTCATAATACATATTGTATATTTATATCGTATTTATTTTTTACCCAAAAATTTGGTTGTCTCAAAAAATTCTGAAAAATTTCCCATTTGCTAATTTTGATATGCTGATTTCAAAAATGATATTTATTTTACCAAAAAAATTATAAACATAGGAATGTTAAATTTTAAATTTAAATCCTTATTTATTGAAAAATACAACTCTTTACGATAATAAAAAATTTCTAACCCTTATAAAAATTACATTAGAATTAATTATAATATCATTTATATTTAAATAAATATTATTTAATAAGTGTGTTTCATGAAAATAATATTTATTTCAAAATACTTGAATTTATCAAAAAAATTGTTTTAATTAAAAGTATATATTTCCTAAAATATAATTTTTTTTATTCATATCAAAATCTAATCTTTATCAAACTCGGTATATACTCATGTGTATATATAATACAATAACTAAAGGGGTAAATATAATAATTGATTTATTAAAATAAAATATAAAAAAACATACTACTACTGTTTGGATACATAACCCCTTATTACACCAACATACACCATAGTGGTAAGGTATGTGATGGTAATACTTTCTTGGGGTAGTTTGAAGAACACAGTTTGGATGATGATATTTATAAGCATGAACATATCTTTTAACCAGTTTCACTTGAGTTTTATTTTTTGAGTCTCATATTTGGATTTGTCAAGGTAAAATCCTAGTGATTCCATCTCCCTTGAAAGCTTCGATAAATGGGCTTTATATGGTATAATCCTACTAGTGGAGGTCATCCCTTGTTTCATCTATATCACTTAGATTTTATTGTAACCTGTAATATGTACTAATATTAATGTTCATTGTATTACAACTATATTAACAATAGTTATGATTCATAATAATACTTTAAACTTGAAAAAAAATTATAGATATATTTTATAACGGTCTGAAAAAAATAAAAAAATGAAATATAGTGCATGGGTTTTCTATAACTACATTACATAATAAGTTATTTATTCATTTATATAGAAATTTTATTTATAAATTCTTGGGTCATTACATTCTTCCATGCTTTATAAATTTCACCCTCCAAATTTCAATTAACACACTAAAACAGATGAGGGTGATTTTGTTTCATCACCTCTTTTGGTTCTCATGATGCCTCCTCAAACTTGTTGTCCCACCACATTACTTTTACCTTGAAAATTGTTTTATTTCATAGAACTTTGTGTCTATGATCTATGATATTCATTGTATTTTTTCAATATGAAATATAATTCTCCAAAGGTACCACCTAAGGATTTAATACATGTGAGGGTTATGGTATGTACTTCCTTAAGAGAGATACATGGAAAACATCATGAACTAACTATAGGTTAGTAGGGACCTCTAGTTGAGATGTAAAAACTTTGATGAGATCATGGATCTTATAGAGGATGATGAATCTAGGAAGAACCTTTACCTTCTTCCCAAACCTCGTGACTTTATTCCATGGTGATATAAGAAAGAGAAACTTATCTCTAACAACAAAATCTAGGTCTCATCAATGATTTTCTCTGCAAGATTTTTTTCAACATTGCATGTATTTCATATGATATTGAATGGTTTGAACCTTCTATATAATCTCATTGATAACATTAAGTCCCATCAACTTATACTCTCTAACATCATCCCAACATGTTGGAGTCAGACACCTCTTCCCATAAAGAGCCTCATAAGGTTCCACTTGAATGTTGGAATGGAAACTTTTGTTATATAAGAACTCCACTCAGGGAAGGTTTTGATTACAACATCCTTGGAAATCCATTAAAAATGATCTCAATATATCCTATAGAGTTTTAATGGTTATCTCAAACAGACCATCCATCATAGGGTTATAAATGGTAATGAAACTCAACTCTGTATCTAATGCTTGATGAAGGATTCTCTAGAACCTTGAGGTAATCCTCATATCTAAATTAGATAAATGGAGGGTGGTTCTCCATATAATATTACCAATTAACTTATGTATATCATAGCTATTTGGTCAAGATATAAATGAAATGTGAAGTCTTTATATGGTGATTGAAAACCACCCAAATGGAATTTTTTCCTCTTTATATACAAGGGAGTCCTTTAAAAAATCAATGGTTATGTATCACCATTTACATACTTGTATGGTCAATGGTTTAATCATACCTAAATACTTTTATCATTAAATCTTGACTTGTTTTCATTCCAAGAATTGAGATAAAAAATCTTCAATCTCTCTTTTCATGTTATCCCACTGGAATTTTTACTTTAGAACTATATACATCTTAGTTCTTCTTAGATGAATAGAGAAGGATGAACTATTAATATCTTCAAGAATATCCTACTTCAGCTCTAGTTTTTATGGGATACATATCCAAGTTCCGAACCTTATGACTTAATTGTTAATAAAGTTAAACTGCAGAATTTTTTCTACTTTTCTCTGTAGCTCATTATCATATTTTTTGTCATTTTTTATCCTCTAAAAAATGGGTGTTTGAGTAGTTATTTAATAAATTCAAGATTACATTACTTTTATTATTCCCATGTATTTCATTTTCATGTCCATAAAGATTGGATCCCTTTCAATCCTCATCATTTACAAGGTTGAAAGATCCTTTCTAATTAGAGTTTCCACCACTTTATTCGCCTTCCTAGGATAGTAATTGATTGAATAGTCATAATCCTTTATTAGATCTAATGACCTTTTTTCCACATATTGATCTCTTTTTATGTGAATGTATACTTAAGGTTATTATGATCCATATATATTCCACACATCTCCATGTAGATAAAATTTCTCTAAATCATCAATGAAAAGATCACTATAGATAATTCCATATCATGCATCGAGTAGTTATTCCCATGGATATTTTATTAGCATGAGGTGTAGGCTGTCAATTTTTCATTTTTCATAAGTAAAAATCCCAATACTTTTTAGTCATGTCACTATAAATAAAAAATTATTCACCATTGGTGGGTAATGTGAGCACTAGCTCAGTGATTAGCCTCTTATTTAACATATAAATCTATCCTCACAATTATTGGTCCAAATAAATATCACTCCCTTTCAATCTATCTTAGTTACAGGGTTTTTTAATCATGATAAGTTTCTCACAAATCAAAAATAATACCTAGCTAATCCAAGGAAACTATAGATCTCCATCACTTATGTTGGTTTGGACCATCCTTTATTTGCATCTATCATAAAAGTATCCACATATATCCCATTTTTTGTTATAATATTCTCCAAGAATGTTACTTTATATATCCAAAACTCAAATTTATTGTAGATTACATATAACTTTTCATTTTTCATGGTCTTAAATACAACATTCAAATTTTACTCATGTTCATCCTTTTATTTTGAGTAGATAATAATATCATCTATAAGTACTAAAAAAAATTATTGAGGTAATACCTAAATACTATATTCATTAATTCTATAAATATGGATGGAGTATTAGTGAGTCCAATTGGAATCACTATGAATTCATATTTTTTGTACCTTGTATGAAATTTAGTTTTAGGGATATCATCCTTCTTCACCATTACTTGATAATATCCTAACCAAATATCCACCTTAGAGAAGTATTGTGCTTCACATAGATAATTGAACAATTCATCAGTCAATAGCAGAGGATACTTGTTATTTATCATGATCTTTTTGAACTCATGATAATCAATTTAGAGGAACATTGACCCATCCTTGTCCATGAAAAAAAGGATCGTTGTTCCCCATCATGATGTACTTGGGTTTATAAACCCTTTATATAAACTCTATTGTATTCTATTGTTCATCTATTTAAGTTTAATAGTGGAAATTATGCATGGAGTCTTGGATACTGGAAAAATTTTGGGTATAAGTTCATTTGAGAAATCAACCTCTTATATTGAAGGAAGACCATGAAATTCTTCGAGTAACACATCAGAATATTCCATTACAATGTTCATTTCATTAAAGATTGTCTTTTCTATAGTATCTATCATTTGTGCTAGATACACTTTCTCATAAGGCAATAATATACATTCTTAATATGATGATTACAAAGGAGATCTATCCTCCTCCTTACACTTTCATATAATAAGAGGGAAAGTCAAGATACAAAGGGTGATTTCCTTCTCACTATAAATTATATTATCTCTATATAAGGAAAGTTAATACATACCCATAGTAGCATCTAATTCTTCTAAAGGGATTATCATAAGTTTATATAGGAAAATAAACCCCAAAATACTGATAGGGGATAAGTTTTATACTTTGGATGAAATAATTGCCTCATTTTATATTTTTAATAATTAATTGACATCTATGTTTTGAGGTGGGGTTTGAATAATTCTACTAAATATGTGTGATTTTAAATAATGTGTAGAACCAAAATCAAATAGTATATTCAATATTATTTAATGGAAAAATAGCATACATGACACCACTTCATTGTCAAGATCCACTTAAATAGTTGGGATGGTATATACTCACCCTTGATCTCTAGGCCTTAGAGGTTGTTATTATCAGTTATCTTAAATAACCCATTGATTACTATAATGGTTCACATAGTGTCATTATTCATTATATTTGAAACATTGTACAATAGGTTTGTGGTTGAATAGATAATTACTTTCTTCCACAACAATGGTGGGTTTCTCCCCTCGACATTCACTATCTTAGTGTCCCTCCTTCCCACACCTAAATAATTTTCTTATCCCCTATATGAAATTTTTAGGATGCTTCTCCCTATACTTTTAACAAGTGGGATGTTTGAATTTCTTACCATCGTAAGATTTATCCATCTATCTTCTATAATTAAACACCATTATTCACTTCTTATATCCAGTCCTATGAGACCCTTGAGATTTTTCAATATCCATTTCGACTTTGAGGGCACATCAGACAATTTATTCATAGTTTTCAAGGTCTTTAATCTCTAAATCATTTCATATATTTGGATTTATCCCACTAAAAAAGTGGTGAACATTACTTTGGGGGTAAATCCTAAAGTTGGAGGTGTATCATTCATGTCTTGTGAAGTTTTTTGTGTACTCCTTGATGGATTCATCTTCTTTTAATAGAGACCAAGTAACTCCATATCCATTTTATGTTAGAGAGTATGAGGAAAATATTAATTAAAAAACCTTTTATTGAATTCAATCCACTCCATCGCATTGATTTCACCCTTGGGTTTTGTATTCTTAATCAATATCCACTATTGATTAGCTTCTCCCTCCAAGTGATAAACAACCAGCCCAACCGTCTCTTACTTTGAGAATTGAAGGACATATAAGTTCATTTCAATTTAGTTGATATACTCTTCTAGGATTATGGTATCAAAATATCCACTAAAAGGCAAAGGCCTTTTTTGTATAAAGGACTCAACTACAAATTACTTATTCTAAGGGGATGTGGTTATTCCTCATGATTCGAGTTTCTATTTAAAACATGAGTTAATTTAATATTTATTATCATGAAGTTATTGAATCATGGTTATATCAAGTTTGGAATCTCGTTTGGGTAGTCATCACATTTTTTATCATAGTGGTTGTTAACATAGTTCCTCCTATTTCCAACCACTAACTAAAATAAAGGAAAAGTAAGAATATGAATTTTCAAAATGTTAGTCACATAAAAGGGAAACTATGAACATTGAAGAGATAAAACATAATTGACATGTTTTCTTTAACCTAATAATTTCTAGGTTTCAATATATATTATCCACGGTCTATTTCCTAATGTTAGATATCATAGGTATTTTTATTCCCTTCATAATTGTTGGTAAAAAGCATGTGATTAACAATAGAATATCCACCATGAGTGTTTAATAAGGTGCAAAGTCTTAAGGCTCTTTGTCATATACAAGTCACAAGTTGAGTTAATACCCAATGATATCTTTCATATTTATTACCCTTAGGTACATTTGTTCAACAACCGCATCCACTTTTCAGTCTCAATAATGGGATATATTTTCTTGGAAAACCAATCATTATATTCTTTAACAAAATTTAGGGTTTTTTTCATATGTTTAGTATTATTCTTATGGTTTTCACTATGGTTTTCAAATCATAATACCCAAAATTAACTATACCTTCCTCTAATAAAAACTATGACAACACATATCATTTATATACCTTACTTTATAATTTATTAGATAAAGATACAAATAATACAATCCTGGAAGATCGATAGGCCTAGTGACTTTAGATAATTAGATACATAACATATTAACATGAAATAGGGATATAAAGACATTATTTAAAACTTCATAACATGCCCTTAAATTCCATTTATTTTATAGTAATACATAGGATGACCTAGGGACATACATAAGAATGGGATGATATATAAATATTTGTAAGGTAATAATAAAGGCATAATATAAAGTAAATAAGTAAATGAGAGTCATGATGTATAACATGGTGATGTATAAAGGTGAGAATCATAATCATGGTCATCGAAGAATGAAAAAAGATGAAAACATTAAGACATCATAAGAATGTGGAAGCAACATAAAACACGACATCATAAGCATAAGTCAAGGCTAATTGCTGAGACATCATAACAAAGTATGATTAGGCTAACTAGTCGTGCACCATACATGGTATGTGATGCACGCCTATCGTAGGGTGTGGCAAAACATTTTTTATATATTCCCTAGTGTATTCTAGTGATTAACCCTAGGAAGTCTCATGAAGAGGAGTGAACAAAAAATAGTTTGTCACTTTTAAACAAGGGTAAAAATGGTGTTTTTTTAGAATAAATCAATAAGATAATGATTGAAAGGAAAATTGAAATTCAAATAATTGAAAAAATATGATATTAAAAAGGGTGATTAGGTCAGGGTCGGTTTCGAAATTTTAATTCTATCATTGTTCAATTTAATTCAAACTTCTTCTTATGAGTTGATTAAATTGAGTTTCCATAATTGTTTCCTCTCAATAACTTAGTGAAATTATGATGGTGAGAGAAAACCTTATCAAGATCTCAGTTTGGTAATATATTTTTACATGTGAAAAAGAGTTGTATTGAATATACTAGATTGATTTAGGCAATACCTGATCATTTATTGTTTATCCCAAACAATAAAGAACATTCACTACCCCTTTTACACGTACTGAGTATCATCGAGTACTTCACCACTAATCCATGGTCTATTCCATCATATATAAACCAGAAATTAGTGGAGAGAGATAATGATTATTTAACCAAGGAAAAAATCAATAATGGAATTAAAATTCAATAATGATCACACTTGATAACAAAATCCTCTATATGAAATTTAAAACAACTTTTATGAAGAAAGAAATTTCATTTAATTATGTCCAAGAACTCAAGCATTACAAAATAGAAAACCAACTCTTCCTCAATCACTCAAAATGTTTAACCCACCATGGTAAGGGTAATAGATATGAATGGGGAAGAAGAATACATTAAAAATATATGGAAAAGAAAAGAAATAAAAAATAGAAATCTTAAAAGTTCTCCTCCTTGGTGTCCTCGAAGGAATGGGATGGAATGCGATGCTTTGAGAGTGAGGAGCTCCCCTCCTTTTATAGCCAGAATTTTTCCCCTGAAAGTTCATGCGTTTTATCCAAATTAAATGACATATTCACACGTTTCACCCTTCTTTAATGTTATTTATAATTATATTTTACGTCTCTACTCAAAATTTCAGCATATTTGGAGAAGTATTCTGAGAGTTATGCTTGTTTTACTCTGACAATTTATTATGTACAGTCAAACCCTCCAAATCGCAAACCTCTAGATTATAATGCTTTAATGACCACTAAAACGGCCAATTTATGCATCCCCGCATTCATGAAAGATGTTCCAAAACGTATTTAATGTCCACCTACATAATTTCACAGCAATTGGCCCCACCATAAATGATTTATAGACCCCACACCATAAATAGACAACTTTGTAAACAGTTTCCATGGTCTAACTTGTGAGCTTGTTTTGAGCTTCCATATGTTCAATTCAGCTTTTGGTAAATAAGTATGAAATGAATACCTGGATGTGTCGAATCTGGAAAAGAAATAATTTTTCAATTTGTATTAGTGTATAAAATGTTATGACAAAAATAATGAAATAATTTAAAATATTTAAAAATCTGAAATGGGCCATTTTTACTATTCAACTCAAAATATCACCAATATCATAAAAATGCAGCAATTTATCTTAAAGTAACACTTTGGTGGGTTTAAAACAATGAAATTAAATGTAAATTTAATTGAAAATAATTTCTCTATTAATTTCCCCACACTTAGCACTTGGACTTCTGGACAAGTAAACATCAAAATCAAATCAAATCAAATCCAAAACACATACCAATGAGATCTTCCAAATCCACACTAAGAAAAAAAATATCATGCCTCGTCAAAAAAAATTATTTCACATTCTCCATTTTGGATTATTTAATATATTTCCACTTCATTTCTTATCTCATGCACACGAAACACCTACCTAGCATGAATTTTCTCTCATCTCGTAAATGTAAATGTTCAACAAGGTTTTTCTCATCCAAACTCGCACAAGAGTCACCATAGGCTTGATAAATTCCTACTTCTCTACCTGATGTGAGACAAGGACATATGTTTCTCATGAGTACTTTTCAGGGTTGTTCTGTGGCTTCTAGTTGGTAGGATTTAGATGTTAAAAAATTATATGGCCGAAAAAGGAGGGCTTGACTCTTTTTGAAGCAAAATTGAAAGATTCTAATTTTCACTCAATCATAGTATCCTTCTCTTCCCCATTATATGAAATTAGCTCCATAATCATAAGAAATCAATGAATGTTCATTCCATTTAGCATTTTACCAGAAAAAATTTCTTCTCAAACATAGTTTTTCTTGAAATCTCTAGAAAAGCACATCTTTTTTACATTGTAAGCTCTAGAAGAAACAGCTTCTTTTATCATGAAAGCTCTAGAAAAGGAATAGCTTTTAACAAAATTAAATCTTTAGTAGAAACATTAGATCTTCAATATTTTATTTTCCACCCAAAGTACCACCAAATGAGGTAGTACACCACAATACATCTTCCCACACACTTAAGTTTAACTAGATCATGCAATTTCACTTCAATAGCATGTTGGATAGGGAAATTTGGATTTTAATGTGGCTAACATAATAGGTTGTTCGTGGCTTCTAAGGGATACAAGGATTAATGTATAAGTTATGACATAATAAAATTTATTATATTGAAAAGTGGATTAAAAATAAATAAATTCCTCAATCATTTAAAACACAAGTACTTCAAACCCTCATGTTTTGACAGGAATAAATCAAATTATAGTTAAAGCAATCATGGTATGGTTCTCTCAAGAAATGAGTTGAATGTAAATAATATAAAAAAATGGTAAAGAAGCCTCACAAGAAAGTCATTTCAAAAATAAACACAGTGATATGTGGCATGAGATTTAAAAATTAATGTACTTTTCATGAAATTCCAAAATATTTGAACTTGAAAAAAAGTCATTTCAGCATTCATTTAAGGTTAATTTAATGAAATAGATTGGTTCACTCATTGAAATGGGTTTCAAAAATGTAAATGATAATTATTTCAGTTCAAAAGTTTCAAAAACATGCAAAAACTAAAAAACAAACACACAAAAATTTGAAAAACAAACAATATATTTTTTTTATGTAAACCAAATATAAAATGAAAATCCCAAACTACAAAGGTTTCCCCCCTCGCACTTAAATAATAAAGTGTCCTCAGTGCATTAAAATGGATTTAAACATGTAAGAATATTTGAAAATGAATCACATCAAGCAAGAAAATGTAAAGGAGAGGTACGAAATGATGGATTTTATTGATAAATAGGTTGGATGAGTGTGATCTCCTCCACTAGCTCTGATAGCAGGATCCCAAGGAATTTCTTCAACCTATGCCCATTAACAGTGAATGGATCCTGCTCTCCATCCTTTGTAATCTGCATAGCACAAAAAGGATATACATGAATAACTATAAATTGACCTTCCCATTTGGAATGAATTTTACCTGGCATCAGCTTGAGTCTTGAGTTGAATAACAACACTTTGTCTCCAGGATATAAGTATTTCGATCGGATCATCTTATCATGGTCCACTCTTGTTCTTTCTTTGTAAATCCTAGAATTTTCAAATTATTCCCTTCTAATTTCCTCTAGCTCTTTCAACTTCAAACTTTTTTCCTTCCCAATACTTTCAAGGTCCAAATTCATTTTCCTCACAACCCAATACACCTTATACTCCAATTCTATAGTTATGTAGAAGATTTTCCCATAACTAAGCCTATATGGACTCATTCCAATTGGGGGTTTGTAGGCAATCCTATAAGCCCATAAGGTATCTTCCAACCTTTGGCTCCAATCCTTTCTGTTTGGATTAATAGTCTTTTCCAAAATTCCTTTGATTTCCTTGTTGGAAACTTCAGCTTTCCCATTAGTTTGTGGATGATAGGGAGTTGATATTTTATGATTCACCCCATACTTATTTAGCAAAGTATCCATTCTCTAATTTCATAAGTGGGTCCCCTGATCACTGATGATTTCTCCAGGCCCTCCAAACCTACAAAATATGTTATCCCTAAAAAAATCACAAACAACATTAGCATCATCAGTCCTAGTAGATTTTGCTTCCACCCATTTGGAAACATAATCAACTGCAAGAAAGATATTATAATTTCCAAATGACATAGAGAAAGGTCCCAAAAAATATATCCCACAAACTTCAAAAATGTCACAAAAATTCAGTGGCTTTTGAGGTATTTCTTGTCTCTTTGAAATATTTTTTGAAAACTGACATTTTTCACATATTTTTCAAAATTCATGAGAATCTTTAAAAATGGTGGGCCAATAAATTACAGATTATAAAACCTTCCTTGCTACCCTTTGAGGTCAAAAGTGGCCTCTATAAGCTAAAGTGTGAAAAAACTCAAAGATAGATTTAACTTCACTTTCAGGTAAACATCTTCTTATTACTTGATTATTGAAAATCTTCTAAAGGAATGGATCATCCCAAATGTAATATCTAGATTCATATTTTAGTTTTTGAATTTTGTGAGAATTGAAATGAGATGGGACTGAAGATGTTACCAGATAATTGACCATGTCATCATACCAAGGCACTTCTATTTCAATCAAGTACAATTGCCCTCTTGAAAATTGATGATTTAGTGAGTCTCTTTCTGGAATTTAAATTTCAGCAGTGTTTTGAAGTCTACTTAAGTAATCAGACACTTGGTTCTCAGATCCCTTCTTATCCTTGATTTCTATATTGAAATCCTGTAGCAGTATCATCCATCTCACTAATCTCGTTTTAGCAACATCTTTCTTCATTAATTACCTCAGAGTTGCATGATCAGAAAACACATTGATTTTAGTTCCAAGAAGATGTGATCAAAATCTTTCTAAAGCAAAAGAAACTACTAAGAAATCATTTTCCGTGGTTGTGTAATTGAAATAGGCCTTATATAAAGTTCTCGAGGCATATGAAATGACTTGTGGTTTTCCCTAAATTTGCTGAGAAAGGACCGCTCTAACTGCTTGGTTGGAGGCATCATAAAGTAGCTCAAAAGGTTCTTCCCAATTTGGCGGCTGCATAATAGGTGGTGAAATAAATCTCTTCTTCAACTCATAAAAGGATTTCCTAGATGAACCATTGAAATAAAAATCAGAATATTTCAAAAGTAATCAAATGATAGGGAGATAAATCTTACTGAAATCTTTGATAAACCTCCTGTAGAATCCTACATGTCCTAAAAATGATCTAACATGTTTCACACAAGTAGGGTAAGGAAATGAATTTATCACTCCAATTTTTGATTTATCCACTTCAATTCCATTTTGGGAAATGACATGACCAAGTAAAATTCCTATTTTAACCAAGAAATTACACTTCAAAATTTAAAACAATATTTTTTTCAATGTAGGTTTTTAAATCTTTTTCCAGATTTTTCAAACAATGATCAAAAGAATCTCCAAAAACTGTTAAATCATCTAAGAAAACTTCCATGAAATTTTCAATGTGGTCATAAAATATAATTACCATGCACCTATGAAATGTACCTTGAGCATTACATAATCCAAATGGAATTCATTTATATGAAAAAGTACCAAAGGGACATATAAATGTTGTCTTCTCTTGATCCTCGGGAGAAATGGGTACCTCAAAGTAACCTGAAAATCCATCCAAAAAGTAATAATGAGTTCTTCCTACCAATATCTATAACATCTGGTTAATAAAGGGGGTAAGGAAATTATATTTCTGAGTGACATGGTTCAATTTCCTAAAATCAATGCATACTCTCCAGCTATTTTGAATTATCATATGGATTAAATCATTCTTTTCATTCCTCACAGTGTTCATGCTGGTTTTTTTAGAAACGAAATGAATAGGGTTAACCCACTATGAATCTGAAAAGGGGTAGATGATCCCAGCTTCCAAGAGCTTCTTGATCTCCTTCTTCACAACCTCCATCAAGGTGGGATTTAGCCTCCTTTAGGGCTGTCTAACAGGTTTGGAATCTCCCTCAATAAAAATTCTATGTGAGCATATTTTTGGGTTTTTTCCTAGGATATCACCTAAGATCCACCCTATTTCCTAGACATTCTCTCTAAAAAAACTCAATCAAAGATTTTTTTTTTGTGTTTTAGAAAGATTATTTGCATTTATCATTGGTAATTTCTCTCCTTCCATAAGGTAAACATATTTCAAATCATTGGGGAGTGGTTTTAATTCAAGTTCAGGGGGATTCTCAAGGGATGAAATTAAAATCACAATCCCCACTTCCAAAGGGTGGACCTCCTGCACACAAGAAACAATATCATACTACTCATCAATCAAAAAATCATCAAATAAATCATATTTTACCTCTTCTTCCCACATAAAATCAGAATCTACAGTTTTTTGGGCATTTACATGTTCATTAATGGAAAAAATATCTTATAAGTCTAAGAATTCATGGTACATACCTAATTCTTCAATGGGTTCGGTAATAACTTTATGGGAGGGTGAAAAGAGTGAGTTATCATCTAATGGGTACCTCATGTATTCAAAAATGTTGAAGTGTATAGTGCTATCTCAAAATTCCATGGTGAGTGTACCTTCATGAACATTGATGATGGTTTTAGTTATCTTCAAGAATGGTCTCCCCAAAATGATGGGTGAGTGTGACGGGTTCTTATCTTCTTCCATATTTATCACATATAAGTCAACTGGGAATAAGAGATCTTTGACTTCCACCAAGACATCCTCTAGAACTCTAGTAGGGAAAACTGTGGATCTGTTTGCAAGCTGGACCACCACTCTTGTGGGATTTAAGTCTCCCATCTGCAAAGAAGTGTATATAGAGTAAGGAAATCCATTAATTGAAGCACCTTGATCACATAAAGAATTATAGAAATTTAATGAACCAATGGTGAATGGAATGGAAAACTTCCATGGATCTTCACATTTGGTTGGAATCTGCGGTGTGATAAGGGCTGAGACACTTCTCCCCAAGTTGATTCATTAATTCCCATCAATTCTTATATTTTTTGTACAAATATATTTCAAAAATTTTGCATACCTTGGAATTTTTTTGACAGCTTCAAGTAGGGGGATATTGATTTCCACTTTCTAAAAAGTGTCTAGAATTTCTTTTTGAAGTGTTTCTTAATGCAATTTTTTTGATTTAATCATCCTTGATGGAAATGGTGGGGGTAATTATTTCTTATCCATTTGTTTCCTTTTCATTGGTATTTCTTGTCTCTTATTATGTGTCATATCCTTCTCCTCCCCCTATTCCTTTTCTTCTTCTAGGTGGATTTTCACAGGATTTTCTGAATTTTCAACATCATTCTCCCTCATAACAGGTGGTGTTGTTTCAGGTTCAAGGTTGGTTATAGGTGGGATTTATTTTCCACTTCTTGTTATGATTTCATTGACATTCTCTTTAGGATTTGGCACTATTTGGGATGGAAGCTTCCTTGTATTCTTGGTTCGAATTTCCAAAACATTTTTTAACTGGTTGGATAATTCTATAAAATTTTCATTAAACCCCTCAACATCTGACTATAGATGTTGGTTCTCACTTGATGGTTTTGAATTGGGGGACAGTTGATCATATGTATTTATTTGGAATGGTGGTGGCTAAAAGGGTTGTTTGTAGGACTGTTGGAATGAAGGGGGTTTTGGTATTTCTATTGAAAATGAGGTCTATCCAATGTCTATTGGAATCCATATCCTGGTTTGTTTTGGGGCTGACGTGGTGGATTTGGATGGAATTTCCTTTACTGATTGGTAACAACATGGAATTTAGTTCCCTACACTTCTGGACAATGGTCAGTGTAATGATAATTTGAAGAGCATAAACCATATACCATATTTGGTTCTTGTTGTTCTTTCACTTATTTCAATGCCATCTTACACACTAACCTAGTGAATTCTCCCATCTCGCATCTAATTAATTATGTTGAATTATATGTTCTCACCACATGGATTCCTCTTGTTATCGACCCAATTACTCCATTTTTTTGTGAATTTTGAGCAATCTTCTCAATTAGTACTCTGATATATGAAGGTGACTTGTCAATCAGGGATCCCCCAAATGAGGCATCTAGAAGATTTAGATCATTATCCAGAAGTCATTGTTATAAGAACACATGGAATTTTTGTTCCTCCATTTCTTGATGTGGGAAGTTGGAACATATCTTCTTGAAATGCTCCAAGTACTTGTATAGGGTTTCTCTAGGTGATTGTCGTATGATGTAAATATCCTTCTTGATGGCAGTGCTCCTGGATGTGGGAAAGAATAATTGCATGAAACATATTTTTAGGTATTCCCAATCTCCCCTGGATGTATATTGTACAACCATTCTTTAACTACTCCTTTGAGTGATAAGGGGAATTCCCTCCACTGAAATTGGTCTTTGGGCGGTCCTCTTGGCCTGAAGCTTGAGAAAGTGTATCTGAATTATTGTATGTGGTGGTTTGGATCTTCTCCTGTAAGACCCTAAAACTTTGGAAGCACAAAAATCATATTTACATGTAATTAAAAATCATTTGGTTTAGTGGGTGTAATTAGTTGGTTATTTAGAATGGAAAATTGAGGTGCACATAGATCATGTAGGGTTTGGTTGGGATTTCTATCCATGATTGCAGGTTCAGAGTGAACACTAAGAGTTTCACTTGAATCTAAGAGATATATTTCTTCAAAGATTTATAGTAGGTTTATTTTTCTTAATTGGGTTAATGTTCTTTCAATTTCTGGATCAAATTCAATTAATGGTGCTTTTGAGTTGTGGGGCATTCAATTTTGAAAATCTTTTTTTTTGCACTGCCTCCCTGAAAACGGCACCAAGTTTGACGCACACCTTTCGTAGGGCATGGAAAAAAATTATATATTCCCTAGTGTATTCTAGTGATTAACCCTAGGAAGTCTCTCGAAGAAGAGTGAAAGAAAAATAGTTTGTCACTTTTAAACGAGGGTAAAAATGGTGTGTTTTTAAAATAAATCAATAAGACAATGATTGAAAGGAAAATTGAAATTCAAATAATTGAAAAAATATGATATTAAAAAGGGTGATTAGGTCGAGGTCAGTTTCCCAATTGTAATGTTGTCATTTTATATTTAATTCAAACCTCTTCTTCTGAGTTGATTAAAGTGAGTTTCCACAATCATTTCCTCTCACTTCCTTAGTAAAATTATGATGGTAAGAGAAAACCTTACCAAGATCTCAGTTTGGTCATCTCTCCTTCCATGTGCAGAAGAGTTGTATTGAATATCCTCAATTGATTTAGGAAAAACCCGATTGGGTCTTGTTTATCCCAAAAAAATCAAGAACATTCACTACCCTTTTTACATGTACCGATGATCGTCAAGTACTTCACCACTAATCCTCGGTCTATTTGATCATATATAAACCAGAAATCAGTGGAGGAAGATAATGACTATATAACCAAGGAAAAAATCAATAACAGAATTAAAATTCAAGAATTATTGCACTTGATAATAAAATCCTCTATATAAAATTGAAAAAAATGTTGAATAAGAATGAAATTTCATTCAATTACGTCTAAGAACTCAAGAATTACAAAATTGAAAACCAACCATTCCCCAATCACTCAAAATGTTTACCCCACCATGGTAAGGGTAATCGAGATGAATGGGGAATAAGAAGAGAATAAAAATTTATGGAAAAGAAAATAAATAAAAAGAGAAAACCAAAAAGTTCTCCTCCTTGGTGTCCTTGAAAAAATAGGATGGAATGACATGCTTTGAGAGGGAGGAGCTCCCCTCTTTTATAGCCAGAATCTTTACCCCAAAAGATTATGTGTTTTATACCCATTAAATGACATCTTTACGTATTTCACCCTTCTTGAATGTTGTTAATAATTACCTTTTCTGTCTCTCAAAAAACTTTCAGCCTATTTGGACTAGTATTCCGATATTTATGCATATTTTCCTCTGATAATTTATTATATCCAGTAAGACTCTCCGAATCACAAATAATTGGATTAGAATGCTTCAATTACCACTAAAATGGCTAATTAATGCGTCCCTATCTTCATTAAATATGTTAAAAAATTTCTTGTGTGTCCAATCACCAAATTTCACAACACTTGGGTGTGACATATATGATTTATAGACCTCACACCAAAAATTGACAGATCTGTAATCAATTTTCATGGTCCAAATTGTGAGCTTCTTTTGAGCTTACATATGTTCGATTCAGCTTTTAGTCAATAAGTATGAAATGAATCCCTGAATGTTTATAATCTGGAAAAGAAATAATTTTTCAATTTGGATTAGTGAATAAAATTTTATGGAAAAAATAAATAAATAATTTAAAATAGTTAAAAATTCAAAAATGGGCCATTTTTACTATTCAACTCAAAATATCACCAATATCATAAAAATATAGAAATTTATCTTAAAGTAACACTTTGGTGGGTTTAAAACAATGAAATTAAATGTAAATTTAATTTAAAATAATTTCTCTATTACTTTCCCCACACTTAGCACTTGCACTCCAGGACAAGTAAACATCAAAGTCAAATCAAATCAAATCCAAAACACATACCAATGAGATCTACCAAATCCACACTAATAAACAAAAATATATCATGCCTCATCAAAAAAAATTATTTCAAGTTATCCATTTTAGATTATTTAATATATGTCCACTTCATTTCTTATCTCATGCACACAAAACACCTACCTCGCATGAATTTTCTCTCATCTCACAAATGTAAATGTATAACAATGATTTTCTCATCCAAAATTGCACAAAAGTCACCATAGGCTTGATAAATTCCCACTTCTCCACCCGATGTGAGACAAGGACATGTGTTTATCATGAAAACTTTTCAGTGTTGTTTTGTGGCTTCCAGTTTGTAGGATTTAGATATTAAAAAATTTTGAGGCCAAAAAAGGAGGGCTTGGCTCTTTTTGAAGCAAAATTGAAAGATTATAATTTTCACTCAATCATGGTATCCTCCTCTTCCCATTTGTAGAAAATTAGCTCCATAATTATAATAACTCAAGAAATGTTCATGTCATTTATTATTTTACTAGAAAAAATTCTTTTGAAACATAGTTTTTCTTGAAATCTCTAGATAGGAACATCTTTTTTTTACATTGGAAACTCCAGAAAGGAAAAACTTCTTTTATCATGAAAGCTCCATAAAAGGCACAGGTTTTAAAAAAATGAAATATTCAGTAGAAAAATCAGCTCTTCAACATTTTATTTTCCACCCAAAGTATCACCAAATTAGGTAGTACACCACAAGACATCTTCCCACACACATAAGTTCAACTAGATCATGAAATTTCACTTCAATGGCAGGTTGGATAGGGAAATTTGGCTTGTAATGTGGCTAATACAACAAGATATTAATATATTCTAAGGGATACAAGTATTAATGTATAATATAGGCCATAATAAAAATTATTATATTGAAAAGGGAGATTAAAACCAAATAAATGCCTCAATTATTTAAAACATAAGTACCTCAAACCCTCAAGTTTTGATAGGAATAAATCAAATTATAGTTAAAGAAAGAATGGTCTGGTTCTCTCACGAAATGAGGTGAATGTAAATAATATGACAACAATAGTAAATAAGCCTCACAAGAAAGTGATTTCAAAAATAAAGATAGTGATATGTGGCATGAGATTCAAAAAATCAGAGTACTTTTCATGAAATTCCAAAAGATTTGAACTTGAAAAAAAAGTCATTTAATCATTCATTTAAGCTCAATTTAATGAAATAGATTGGTTTACTCATTCACATGGGTTTGAAAAATGTAAATGATAATCATTTTAGTTCAAAAGCCTCAAAAACACGCAAAAACTAAAAAAACAAACACACAAAAATCTGAAAAACAAACAAAATATTGTTTTTTTTAAAGTAAACCAAATATAATATGAAAATCCTAAACTACAAAGGTTTCCTCCCCCACACTTAAATTATGCAGTGTCATCAATGCATTAAAATAGATTTAAACATGTAAGAATATTTGAAAATGAATCACATTAAGCAAGAAAATGTAGAGGAGAGGTATGACCTGATGGATTTTATTGATAAATAGGTTGGAGGAGTGTGATATCCTCCACTATCTCTGATAGCAGGGTCCCAGGTAATTTCTTCAAACTATGCCCATTAATAGTGAACGGATCCTGCTCTACATCCTTCATAATCTAAACACCACAAAAAGGATATACATGAGTAACTGTAAATGGATCTTCCCATTTGGAATGAAGTTTACCTAGCATCAGCTTGAGTCATCAGTTGAATAACAACACTTTGTCTCTAGGATTGAAGTCTTTCAGTCGGATCAACTTATCATGGGCCACTCTTGTTCTTTATTTTTAAATCCTAAAGTTTTCTAATTCTTCCATTATAATTTTATCTTGCTCTTTAAACTTCAATCTTATTTCCTTCCTAGCACTTTCAAGGTCTAAATTTATTTTCCTCATAGCCCAATACGCCTTTTGCTCCAATTCCACAGGTAGGTGGCGGCTTTTCCCATAAATCAGCCTATATGGAATCATTCCAATTGGGGTTTTGTAGGCCATCCTGTAAACCCATAAGGTATCTTCCAACATTTGCCTCTAATCCTTTTTGTTTGGATTAACAGCCTTTTCCAAAATTCCTTTGATTTCCCTGTTGGAAACTTCAGCTTTCCCATTAGTTTGTGGATAATACGGAGTTGATGTTTTATGATGCACCCCATACTTATTTAGTAAAGTCTCCATTCTACAATTGAATAAGTGAGTCCCCCAATCACTAATGATTGATCTAGGCAGTCTAAACCTACAAAATATGTTATCCCTAACAAAATCTCAAACAACTTTATCATTGTCAGCCCTAGTAGCTTTTGCTTTCGCCCATTTGGAAATATAATAAACTACAACCAAGATATAAGAATTTCCAAATGAAATATGGAAAGGCCCCATAAAATCTATCCCCCAAACTTCAATAATGTCCCAAAAATTCAGTGGCTTTTGAGGCATTTCTTGTCTCTTTGAAATATTTCCTGAAAACTGACATTTTTCACATATTTTTCAAAATTCATGAGCATCATTAAAAATGGTGGGCCAATAAATTATAGATTCTAAAATCTTCCTTATTGTACTTTGAGGTCCAAAGTGGCCTCCATAAGCTAAAGTGTGAAAAAACTCAAATATATATTTAACTTTACTTTCATATAAACAAATTCTTATTACTTGATCATTGAAAATATTCCAAAGGAATGGATTATCCTAAATGTAATACCTAGATTTAGCTTTTAGTTTTTGAATTTGGTGAGAATTGAAATAATATGGGACCTAAGATGTTACCAGATAATTGACCATGTCAGCATACCAAGGCACTTCTCCTTCAATCAAGTACAGCTTCTCTCCTGGAATTTGATCATTCAGTGGGTCTCTTTCTGGAATTTCAATTTTAGCAGTGTTTTGCAGTCTACTTAAGTGATCAGCCACTTGGTTCTCAGATACCTTCTTATAATTTATTTATATATTGAACTCTTAAAGTAGTATCATCCATCTCACTAACCTCGGTTTAGAAATATCTTTGTTCATCAAGTACCTCAGAGCTCCATGATCAGAAAACATAGTGATTTTAGTTCCAAGAAGATATGATCGAAATCTTTCTAAAGAAAAAAAACTAATAAGAACTATTTTTCCATGGTTGTGTAATTGAATTGGGACACATATAAGGTTCTTGAGTAATATGAAATGACTTTTGGTATGCCCTCAATTCACTAATAATGGACTGCTCCAACTGCTTTGTTGGAGGCATAACAAAGTATCTCAAATGGTTCTTCCCAATTTGACAGTTGCATCATGGGTGGTGAAATAAATCTGTTCTTCAAATCATCAGAGGATTTCCTAAATGCACCATTGATATCAAAATAAGCATCTTTCAAAAGTAATCTAGATAAAGGGAGAGAAATATTACTAAAATATTTCATAAAACTCTTATAGAATCTTGCATGTCCAAAAAATGATCAAGCATGTTTCACACAAGTAGGGTAAGGCAATGAATTTATCACTTAAATTTTTGATTTATCAACTTCAATTAAATTTTGGGAAATGACATGATCAAGTAAAATTCATCTTTTAACCATGAAATGACACTTTTCAAAATTTTAAACAAGATTTTTTTCAATGCTGGATTTAAAAAATTTCCAGATTTTTCAAACAATGATCAAAAGAATCTCCAAAAACTGTGAACTCATCTAAGAAAAATTCCAAGAAATTTTCAATGTGATCAGAAAATGTACTTACCATGAACCTATGAAATGTACCTAGAGCATTACATAATCCAAATGGAATTCTTTTATATTCAAAATTACCAAAGGGACATGTAAATGTCGTCTTCTCTTGATCCTCAGGGGCAATGGGTACCTGGAAGTAACCTAAAAATCCATCCAAAAAAGAAATAATGAGTTCTCCCTGCCAATCTCTCTAAAATTTGGTCAATGAATGGTATGGGGAAATGGTCTTTTTGAGTGACCTGGTACAATTTCCTAAAATCAAATCATACTCTCCAGCTATTTTTAATTCTCATAGGGATTAACTCATACTTTTCATTCCTCAGAGTGGTCAGGCCAGTTTTTTAGGAACGACATGAATAGGGATAACCCACTATGAATTTGAAATGGGATAGATGATCCCATCTTCCAAGAGCTTCTTGATCTCCATCTTCACAACCTTCATCAAGGTGGGATTCAACCTCCTTTGGGGCTATCTAACAGGTTTGAAATCTCCCTCAATAAAAATTCTATGTGAGCATATTTTTGGGTTTATTCCTGGGATATCACTTGATCTCCGCCCTATTGCTTTGAAATTATCTCTCAAAAGCTCAATCAAAAAAAATTATTAGGTTTTAGACAGATTATTTGAAATTACCACTGGTAATTTCTCTCCTTCCATAAGGTACACATATTTCAAATCATTGGAGAGTGGTTTTAATTCAAGTTCATGTGGATTCTCAAGGGTTGAAATTAAACTTACATTCCCCACTTCAAAAGGGTGGACCTCCTGCACACAAGAAACAATATCATATTCCTCATCAATCAACAAATCATCAAATAAATCAGATTTTACCTCTTCTTCCCACATAAAATTAGAATCTACAGTGTATTGTGTATTTACATGTTAATTAATGGAAATAATATCTCCTAAGTCTAAGAATTCATGGAACATAACTGATTCTTCAATGGGTTTAGTAATAACTTCATGGGAGATATAAAAAAGTGAGTTATCATCTTATGGGTACCTCATGGATTCAAAAATAATGAAGTGGATAGTGCTATCTCCAAATTCCATGGTGAGTGTACTTTCATAGAAATTGATGGTGGTTTTATATGTCTTCAAGAATGGTCTCCCAAAAATGATGGGTGATTGTGATGGGTTCCTATCTTCTTTCATATTCAGCACATAGAAGTTAGATGGGAATAAGAGATCTTTGACTTTTACTGGGACATCCTCTAGAACTCCAGCTAGGAAAACTGTGGATTTGTTTGAAATATGGACCACCACTCTTGTGGGATTTAAGTATCTAATATGAAAAGAAGTTTATAAATATTGAGGCAATACATTAATTAAAGCACCTATATCACACAAAGAATTAGAGAAATTTAATGAACCAATGGTTCATGGAATGAAAAACGTCCCTGGATCTTGACATTTGGTTGGAATATACGATGTGATAAGGGTTGAGACACTTCTACCCATATTGATTCTTTCATTACCATGAAGTATTCTCTTTTTGGTGCAAATATATTTCAAAAAAATTTCATACTTTGGAATTTTTTTACAGCTTCAAGTAAGGGGATATTGATTTCCACTTTCTGAAAAGTGTCTAGAATTTATTTTTGAAGTGTTTCTTCATGTAATTTTTTTTGATTCAATCATCCTTGATGGAAATGGTGGGGATAAGTATTTCTTCTCCCTTTGTTGCCTTTGCATTGGTGTTTCTTGTCTCTTGTTATGTGGCATATCCTTCTCCTCCTCCTATTCCTTTTCTTCTTCTTGGTGTATTTTCACAAGATTTTCTGAATTTTCAACATCATTCTCCTTCAGAATAGGTGGTATTATTTCATGTTCAAGGTTGGCTTGAGGTGGGACTTATTTTCCACATCTTGTTATGATTTCATTGACATTATCTTTAGAGTTTGGCATTGTTTGGGATGGAATATTCCTTGTATTATTGGTTATAATTTCTAGAACATTTTCTAAATGGTTAGATAATTCTTTAAAAAAAATTTAAGCCCCTCAACATCTGACTGTAGCTATTGGTTCTCACATGATGGTTATGCACTGGTGGAGGGCTTCTCATATTTCTTTCTTTGGAATAGTGGTGTACGAAAGGGTTGTTTATAGTACTATTTTAATGGAGGGGTTTCTGGTATTGTTGTTGAAAAGGAGGTCTATCCTGGGTCTGTTGGAATCCATATCCTGGTTGGTTTTGGGGAGGACATGGTGGATTTGGATGGAATTTCCTTTTCTTATAGGTAGCAGCATAGAATTTGGTTCCCTACACTTCTGGACACTGGTCAATGTAATAATAATTAGAAGAGCATAAAACACATACCTAATTTGGTTCTTGTTGTTCCTTTACTTGTTTCACAGCCATTTGTCGCACTAACCTGGTTAGTTCGCCCATCTCACTTCTAATTAATTCTATTGAATCAGACATTCTCACCTCATGGATTCCTCTTGTTATCGGCCCTCTTATTACAAATTGTTGTGAGTTTTGAGCAATCTTCTCAATTAGTCCTCTGATATTTGATGGTGACTGGTCAATCAGGGATCCCCCAGATGAGGCATCTAGAAGATTTCAATCATTATCCAGAAGTCCTTTGTAGAAGAACACAAGGAATTGGTGTTCCTCCATTTCTTGATGTGGGCAGCTGGAACGTATCTTCTTAAAATGCTCCTAGTACTCGTAGAGGGTTTCTCCAGTTGATTTCCATATGATGTAAATCTCCTTCTTGATGGAAGTGCTCCTGGATGTGGGAAAGAATATTTACATGAAACATCTTTTTAGGTCTTCCCAATCACTGATCTCCCCTGGATTTATATTGTACAACTATTCTCTAGCCGCTCCTTCGAGTGAGAAGGGGAATTCCCTATGCTGAAATTGGTCTTTAAGTGCTCCTCTTGGCCTGAAGGTTGAGCAAGTAAATCTAAATTCTTGCATGTGCTGATTTGGATCTTCTCCTGCAAGACCATGAAACTTCGAAAGCAGAGGAATCATATGGACACATAATTAAAAATCATTTGGTTTAGTGGGTGTAATTAGTTGGTTATTTTGAATGGAAAATTGAGGTTCACGTAGATCACACAGTTTTTTGTTGGGATTTCTAGCCGTGATTTCAGGTTCAGAGTGAACACTAAGAAATTCACTTGAATACGAGAGATCTATTTCTTCAATGATTTCCGGTAGGTTTATTTTTCTTAGTTGGGTTAATTTTCTTTCAATTTCTATATAAAATTCAATTAATGGTTCTTTTTATTTTTGGGTCACTCAATTTTTAAAATCTTTTTTTATTGCATTGTCTCCCTGGCTATGGCGCCATGTTTGACGCACGCCTGTCGTAGGGTGTCGCAAGAAAATTTTTATATATTCCCTAGTGTAGTCTAGTGATTAACCCTAGTAATTCTCCCTAAGAGTAGTGAACACAAAATATTTTTCCACTTTTAAACGAGGAAAAAATGATGTGTTTTTAGAATAAACCAATAAGATAATGATTGAAAGGAAAATTGAAATTCAAATAATTGAAAAACTATGATATTAAAAATGGTGATTAGGTTGGGGTCGGTTTCCCAATTTTAATTCTATACCATTTCAATTTAATTCAAACCTCTTCTTCTAAGTTGATTAAAGTGAGTTTCCACAACCGTTTCCTCTCACTTCCTTGTTGAAATTATGATGGTGAGAGAAAACCTTACCAAGATCTCAGTTTGGTCAGCTCTCCTTCCATGTGCAGAAGAGTTGTATTGAATATCCTCAATTGATTTAGGCAAAACCCGATTGGGTCTTGTTTATCCCAAAAAAATCAAGAACATTCACTACCCTTTTTACATGTACCGATGATCGTCAAGTAATTCACCACTAATCCTCGGTCTATTTGATCATATATAAACCAGAAATCAGTGGAGGAAGATAATGACTATATAACCAAGGAAAAAATCAATAACAGAATTAAAATTCAAGAATTATTGCACTTGATAATAAAATCCTCTATATAAAATTGAAAAAAATGTTGAATAAGAATGAAATTTCATTCAATTACGTCTAAGAACTCAAGAATTACAAAATAGAAAACCAACCATTCCCCAATCACTCAAAATGTTTACCCCACCATGGTAAGGGTAATCGAGATGAATGGGGAATAAGAAGAGAATAAAAATTTATGGAAAAGAAAATAAATAAAAAGAGAAAACCAAAAAGTTCTCCTCCTTGGTGTCCTTGAAAAAATAGGATGGAATGACATGCTTTGAGAGGGAGGAGCTCCCCTCTTTTATAGCCAGAATCTTTACCCCAAAATATTATGTGTTTTATACCCATTAAATGACATCTTTACGTATTTCACCCTTCTTGAATGTTGTTAATAATTACCTTTTCTATCTCTCAAAAAACTTTCAGCCTATTTGGACTAGTATTCCGATATTTATGCATATTTTCCTCTGATAATTTATTATATCCAGTAAGACTCTCCGAATCACAAATAATTGGATTAGAATGCTTCAATTACCACTAAAATGGCTAATTAATGCGTCCCTATCTTCATTAAATATGTTAAAAAATTTCTTGTGTGTCCAATCACCAAATTTCACAACACTTGGGTGTGACATATATGATTTATAGACCTCACACCAAAAATTGACAGATCTGTAATCAATTTTCATGTTCCAAATTGTGAGCTTCTTTTGAGCTTACATATGTTCGATTCAGCTTTTAGTCAATAAGTATGAAATGAATCCCTGAATGTTTATAATCTGGAAAAGAAATAATTTTTCAATTTGGATTAGTGAATAAAATTTTATGGAAAAAATAAATAAATAATTTAAAATAGTTAAAAATTCAAAAATGGGCCATTTTTACTATTCAACTCAAAATATCACCAATATCATAAAAATACAGAAATTTATCTTAAAGTAACACTTTGGTGGGTTTAAAACAATGAAATTAAATGTAAATTTAATTTAAAATAATTTCTCTATTACTTTCCCCACACTTAGCACTTGCACTCCAGGACAAGTAAACATCAAAGTCAAATCAAATCAAATCCAAAACACATACCAATGAGATCTACCAAATCCACACTAATAAACAAAAATATATCATGCCTCATCAAAAAAAATTATTTCAAGTTATCCATTTTAGATTATTTAATATATGTCCACTTCATTTCTTATCTCATGCACACAAAACACCTACCTCGCATGAATTTTCTCTCATCTCACAAATGTAAATGTATAACAATGATTTTCTCATCCAAAATTGCACAAAAGTCACCATAGGCTTGATAAATTCCCACTTCTCCACCCGATGTGAGACAAGGAAATGTGTTTATCATGAAAACTTTTCAGTGTTGTTTTGTGGCTTCCAGTTTGTAGGATTTAGATATTAAAAAATTTTGAGGCCAAAAAAGGAGGGCTTGGCTCTTTTTGAAGCAAAATTGAAAGATTATAATTTTCACTCAATCATGGTATCCTCCTCTTCCCATTTGTAGAAAATTATCTCCATAATTATAATAACTCAAGAAATGTTCATGTCATTTATTATTTTACTAGAAAAAATTCTTTTGAAACATAGTTTTTCTTGAAATCTCTAGATAGGAACATCTTTTTTTTACATTGGAAACTCCAGAAAGGCAAAACTTCTTTTATCATGAAAGCTCCATAAAAGGCATAGGTTTTAAAAAAATGAAATATTCAGTAGAAACATCAGCTCTTCAACATTTTATTTTCCACCCAAAGTATCACCAAATTAGGTAGTACACCACAAGACATCTTCCCACACACATAAGTTCAACTAGATCATGAAATTTCACTTCAATGGCAGGTTGGATAGGGAAATTTGGCTTGTAATGTGGCTAATACAACAAGATATTAATATATTCTAAGGGATACAAGTATTAATGTATAATATAGTCCATAATAAAAATTATTATATTGAAAAGGGAGATTAAAACCAAATAAATGCCTCAATTATTTAAAACATAAGTACCTCAAACCCTCAAGTTTTGATAGGAATAAATCAAATTATAGTTAAAGAAAGAATGGTCTGGTTCTCTCACGAAATGAGGTGAATGTAAATAATATGACAACAATAGTAAATAAGCCTCACAAGAAAGTGATTTCAAAAATAAAGATAGTGATATGTGGCATGAGATTCAAAAAATCAGAGTACTTTTCATGAAATTCCAAAAGATTTGAACTTGAAAAAAAAAGTCATTTAATCATTCATTTAAGCTCAATTTAATGAAATAGATTGGTTTACTCATTCACATGGGTTTGAAAAATGTAAATGATAATCATTTTAGTTCAAAAGTCTCAAAAACACGCAAAAACTAAAAAAACAAACACACAAAAATCTGAAAAACAAACAAAATATTGTTTTTTTTAAAGTAAACCAAATATAATATGAAAATCCTAAACTACAAAGGTTTCCTCCCCCACACTTAAATTATGCAGTGTCATCAATGCATTAAAATAGATTTAAACATGTAAGAATATTTGAAAATGAATCACATTAAGCAAGAAAATGTAGAGGAGAGGTATGACCTGATGGATTTTATTGATAAATAGGTTGGAGGAGTGTGATATCCTCCACTATCTCTGATAGCAGGGTCCCAGGTAATTTCTTCAAACTATGCCCATTAATAGTGAATGGATCCTGCTCTACATCCTTCATAATCTAAACACCACAAAAAGGATATACATGAGTAACTGTAAATGGATCTTCCCATTTGGAATGAAGTTTACCTAGCATCAGCTTGAGTCATCAGTTGAATAACAACACTTTGTCTCTAGGATTGAAGTCTTTCGGTCGGATCAACTTATCATGGGCCACTCTTGTTCTTTATTTTTAAATCCTAAAGTTTTCTAATTCTTCCATTATAATTTTATCTTGCTCTTTAAACTTCAATCTTATTTCCTTCCTAGCACTTTCAAGGTCTAAATTTATTTTCCTCATAGCCCAATACGCCTTTTGCTCCAATTCCACAGGTAGGTGGCGGCTTTTCCCATAAATCAGCCTATATGGAATCATTCCAATTGGGGTTTTGTAGGACATCCTGTAAACCCATAAGGTATCTTCCAACATTTGGCTCTAATCCTTTTTGTTTGGATTAACAGCCTTTTCCAAAATTCCTTTGATTTCCCTGTTGGAAACTTCAGCTTTCCCATTAGTTTGTGGATAATACGGAGTTGATGTTTTATGATGCAACCCATACTTATTTAGTAAAGTCTCCATTCTACAATTGAATAAGTGAGTCCCCCAATCACTAATGATTGATCTAGGCACTCTAAACCTACAAAATATGTTATCCCTAACAAAATCTCAAACAACTTTATCATTGTCAGCCCTAGTAGCTTTTGCTTTCGCCCATTTGGAAATATAATAAACTACAACCAAGATATAAGAATTTCCAAATGAAATATGGAAAGGCCCCATAAAATCTATCCCCCAAACTTCAATAATGTCCCAAAAATTCAGTGGCTTTTGAGGCATTTCTTGTCTCTTTGAAATATTTCCTGAAAACTGACATTTTTCACATATTTTTCAAAATTCATGAGCATCAGTAAAAATGGTGGGCCAATAAATTATAGATTCTAAAATCTTCCTTATTGTACTTTGAGGTCCAAAGTGGCCTCCATAAGCTAAAGTGTGAAAAAACTCAAATATATATTTAACTTTACTTTCATATAAACAAATTCTTATTACTTGATCATTGAAAATATTCCAAAGGAATGGATTATCCCAAATGTAATACCTAGATTTATCTTTTAGTTTTTGAATTTGGTGAGAATTGAAATAATATGGGACCTAAGATGTTACCAGATAATTGACCATGTCAGCATACCAAGGCACTTCTCCTTCAATCAAGTACAGCTTCTCTCCTGGAATTTGATCATTCAGTGGGTCTCTTTCTGGAATTTCAATTTTAGCAGTGTTTTGCAGTCTACTTAAGTGATCAGCCACTTGGTTCTCAGATACCTTCTTATAATTTATTTATATATTGAACTCTTAAAGTAGTATCATCCATCTCACTAACCTCGGTTTAGAAATATCTTTGTTCATCAAGTACCTCAGAGCTCCATGATCAGAAAACATAGTGATTTTAGTTCCAAGAAGATATGATCGAAATCTTTCTAAAGAAAAAAAACTAATAAGAACTATTTTTCCATGGTTGTGTAATTGAATTGGGACACATATAAGGTTCTTGAGTAATATGAAATGACTTTTGGTATGCCCTCAATTCACTAATAATGGACTGCTCCAACTGCTTGGTTGGAGGCATAACAAAGTATCTCAAATGGTTCTTCCCAATTTGACAGTTGCATCATGGGTGGTGAAATAAATCTGTTCTTCAAATCATCAGAGGATTTCCTAAATGCACCATTGATATCAAAATAAGCATCTTTCAAAAGTAATCTAGATAAAGGGAGAGAAATATTACTAAAATATTTCATAAAACTCTTATAGAATCTTGCATGTCCAAAAAATGATCAAGCATGTTTCACACAAGTAGGGTAAGGCAATGAATTTATCACTTAAATTTTTGATTTATCAACTTCAATTAAATTTTGGGAAATGACATGATCAAGTAAAATTCATCTTTTAACCATGAAATGACACTTTTCAAAATTTTAAACAAGATTTTTTTCAATGCTGGTTTTAAAAAATTTCCATATTTTTCAAACAATGATCAAAAGAATCTCCAAAAACTGTGAACTCATCTAAGAAAAATTCCAAGAAATTTTCAATGTGATCAGAAAATGTACTTACCATGAACCTATGAAATGTACCTAGATCATTACATAATCCAAATGGAATTCTTTTATATGCAAAATTACCAAAGGGACATGTAAATGTCGTCTTCTCTTGATCCTCAGGAGCAATGGGTACCTGGAAGTAACCTAAAAATCCATCCAAAAAAGAAATAATGAGTTCTCCCTGCCAATCTCTCTAACATTTGGTCAATGAATGGTATGGGGAAATGGTCTTTTTGAGTGACCTGGTACAATTTCCTAAAATCAAATCATACTCTCCAGCTATTTTTAATTCTCATAGGGATTAACTCATACTTTTCATTCCTCAGAGTGGTCAGGCCAGTTTTTTAGGAACGACATGAATAGGGATAACCCACTATGAATTTGAAATGGGATAGATGATCCCATCTTCCAAGAGCTTCT
The DNA here is from genome assembly GCA_963277665.1 of Viscum album. Lineage (NCBI taxonomy): Eukaryota > Viridiplantae > Streptophyta > Magnoliopsida > Santalales > Viscaceae > Viscum > Viscum album. The sequence continues at coordinate 1,046,399,298 of OY728161.1, read as the reverse complement.
TGATCTCCATCTTCACAACCTTCGTCAAGGTGGGATTCAACCTCCTTTGGGGCTATCTAACAGGTTTGAAATCTCCCTCAATAAAAATTCTATGTGAGCATATTTTTGGGTTTATTCCTGGGATATCACTTGATCTCCACCCTATTTCTTTGAAATTATCTCTCAAAAGCTCAATCAAAAAAAATTATTAGGTTTTAGACAGATTATTTGAAATTACCACTGGTAATTTCTCTCCTTCCATAAGGTACACATATTTCAAATCATTGGAGAGTGGTTTTAATTCAAGTTCATGGGGATTCTCAAGGGTTGAAATTAAACTTACATTCCCCACTTCAAAAGGGTGGACCTCCTGCACACAAGAAACAATATCATATTCCTCATCAATCAACAAATCATCAAATAAATCAGATTTTACCTCTTCTTCCCACATAAAATTAGAATCTACAGTGTATTGTGTATTTACATGTTAATTAATGGAAATAATATCTCCTAAGTCTAAGAATTCATGGAACATAACTGATTCTTCAATGGGTTTAGTAATAACTTCATGGGAGATATAAAAAAGTGAGTTATCATCTTATGGGTACCTCATGGATTCAAAAATAATGAAGTGGATAGTGCTATCTCCAAATTACATGGTGAGTGTACTTTCATAGAAATTGATGGTGGTTTTATATGTCTTCAAGAATGGTCTCCCAAAAATGATGGGTGATTGTGATGGGTTCCTATCTTCTTTCATATTCAGCACATAGAAGTTAGATGGGAATAAGAGATCTTTGACTTTCACTGGGACATCCTCTAGAACTCCAGCTAGGAAAACTGTGGATTTGTTTGAAAGATGGACCACCACTCTTGTGGGATTTAAGTATCTAATATGAAAAGAAGTTTATAAATATTGAGGCAATACATTAATTGAAGCACCTATATCACACAAAGAATTAGAGAAATTTAATGAACCAATGGTTCATGGAATGAAAAACGTCCCTGGATCTTGACATTTGGTTGGAATATACGATGTGATAAGGGTTGAGACACTTCTACCCATATTGATTCTTTCATTACCATGAAGTATTTTCTTTTTGGTGCAAATATATTTCAAAAAAATTTCATACTTTGGAATTTTTTTACAGCTTCAAGTAAGGGGATATTGATTTCCACTTTCTGAAAAGTGTCTAGAATTTATTTTTGAAGTGTTTCTTCATGTATTTTTTTTTGATTCAATCATCCTTGATGGAAATGGTGGGGATAAGTATTTCTTCTCCCTTTGTTGCCTTTGCATTGGTGTTTCTTGTCTCTTGTTATGTGGCATATCCTTCTCCTCCTCCTATTCCTTTTCTTCTTCTTGGTGTATTTTCACAAGATTTTCTGAATTTTCAACATCATTCTCCTTCAGAATAGGTGGTATTGTTTCATGTTCAAGGTTGGCTTGAGGTGGGACTTATTTTCCACATCTTGTTATGATTTCATTGACATTATCTTTAGAGTTTGGCATTGTTTGGGATGGAATATTCCTTGTATTATTGGTTATAATTTCTAGAACATTTTCTAAATGGTTAGATAATTCTTTAAAAAAAATTTAAGCCCCTCAACATCTGACTGTAGCTATTGGTTCTCACATGATGGTTATGCACTGGTGGAGGGATTCTCATATTTCTTTCTTTGGAATAGTGGTGTACGAAAGGGTTGTTTATAGTACTATTTTAATGGAGGGGTTTCTGGTATTGTTGTTGAAAAGGAGGTCTATCCTGGGTCTGTTGGAATCCATATCCTGGTTGGTTTTGGGGAGGACATGGTGGATTTGGATGGAATTTCCTTTTCTTATAGGTAGCAGCATAGAATTTGGTTCCCTACACTTCTGGACACTGGTCAATGTAATAATAATTAGAAGAGCATAAAACACATACCTAATTTGGTTCTTGTTGTTACTTTACTTGTTTCACAGCCATTTGTCGAACTAACCTGGTTAGTTCGCCCATCTCACTTCTAATTAATTATATTGAATCAGACATTCTCACCTCATGGATTCCTCTTGTTATCGGCCCTCTTATTACAAATTGTTGTGAGTTTTGAGCAATCTTCTCAATTAGTCCTCTGATATTTGATGGTGACTGGTCAATCAGGGATCCCCCAGATGAGGCATCTAGAAGATTTCAATCATTATCCAGAAGTCCTTTGTAGAAGAACACAAGGAATTGGTGTTCCTCCATTTCTTGATGTGGGCAGCTGGAACGTATCTTCTTAAAATGCTCCTAGTACTCGTAGAGGGTTTCTCCAGTTGATTTCCATATGATGTAAATCTCCTTCTTGATGGAAGTGCTCCTGGATGTGGGAAAGAATATTTACATGAAACATCTTTTTAGGTCTTCCCAATCACTGATCTCCCCTGGATGTATATTGTACAACTATTCTCTAGCCGCTCCTTCGAGTGAGAAGGGGAATTCCCTATGCTGAAATTGGTCTTTAAGTGCTCCTCTTGGCTTGAAGGTTGAGCAAGTAAATCTAAATTCTTGCATGTGCTGATTTGGATCTTCTCCTGCAAGACCATGAAACTTCGAAAGCAGAGGAATCATATGGACACATAATTAAAAATCATTTGGTTTAGTGGGTGCAATTAGTTGGTTATTTTGAATGGAAAATTGAGGTTCACATAGATCACACAGGTTTTTGTTGGGATTTCTAGCCGTGATTTCAGGTTCAGAGTGAACACTAAGAAATTCACTTGAATACGAGAGATATATTTCTTCAATGATTTCCGGTAGGTTTATTTTTCTTAGTTGGGTTAATTTTCTTTCAATTTCTATATAAAATTCAATTAATGGTTCTTTTTATTTTTGGGTCACTCAATTTTTAAAATCTTTTTTTATTGCATTGTCTCCCTGGCTATGGCGCCATGTTTGACGCACGCCTGTCGTAGGGTGTCGCAAGAAAATTTTTATATATTCCCTAGTGTAGTCTAGTGATTAACCCTAGTAATTCTCCCTAAGAGTAGTGAACACAAAATATTTTTCCACTTTTAAACGAGGAAAAAATGATGTGTTTTTAGAATAAACCAATAAGATAATGATTGAAAGGAAAATTGAAATTCAAATAATTGAAAAACTATGATATTAAAAATGATGATTAGGTTGGGGTCGGTTTCCCAATTTTAATTCTATACCATTTCAATTTAATTCAAACCTCTTCTTCTAAGTTGATTAAAGTGAGTTTCCACACCGTTTCCTCTCACTTCCTTGTTGAAATTATGATGGTGAGAGAAAACCTTACCAAGATCTCAGTTTGGTCAGCTCTCCTTCCATGTGCAGAAGAGTTGTATTGAATATCCTCAATTGATTTAGGCAAAACCCGATTGGGTCTTGTTTATCCCAAAAAAATCAAGAACATTCACTACCCTTTTTACATGTACCGATGATCGTCAAGTACTTCACCACTAATCCTCGGTCTATTTGATCATATATAAACCAGAAATCAGTGGAGGAAGATAATGACTATATAACCAAGGAAAAAATCAATAACAGAATTAAAATTCAAGAATTATTGCACTTGATAATAAAATCCTCTATATAAAATTGAAAAAAATGTTGAATAAGAATGAAATTTCATTCAATTACGTCTAAGAACTCAAGAATTACAAAATAGAAAACCAACCATTCCCCAATCACTCAAAATGTTTACCCCACCATGGTAAGGGTAATCGAGATGAATGGGGAATAAGAAGAGAATAAAAATTTATGGAAAAGAAAATAAATAAAAAGAGAAAACCAAAAAGTTCTCCTCCTTGGTGTCCTTGAAAAAATAGGATGGAATGACATGCTTTGAGAGGGAGGAGCTCCCCTCTTTTATAGCCAGAATCTTTACCCCAAAAGATTATGTGTTTTATACCCATTAAATGACATCTTTACGTATTTCACCCTTCTTGAATGTTGTTAATAATTACCTTTTCTGTCTCTCAAAAAACTTTCAGCCTATTTGGACTAGTATTCCGATATTTATGCATATTTTCCTCTGATAATTTATTATATCCAGTAAGACTCTCCGAATCACAAATAATTGGATTAGAATGCTTCAATTACCACTAAAATGGCTAATTAATGCGTCCCTATCTTCATTAAATATGTTAAAAAATTTCTTGTGTGTCCAATCACCAAATTTCACAACACTTGGGTGTGACATATATGATTTATAGACCTCACACCAAAAATTGACAGATCTGTAATCAATTTTCATGGTCCAAATTGTGAGCTTCTTTTGAGCTTACATATGTTCGATTCAGCTTTTAGTCAATAAGTATGAAATGAATCCCTGAATGTTTATAATCTGTAAAAGAAATAATTTTTCAATTTGGATTAGTGAATAAAATTTTATGGAAAAAATAAATAAATAATTTAAAATAGTTAAAAATTCAAAAATGGGCCATTTTTACTATTCAACTCAAAATATCACCAATATCATAAAAATACAGAAATTTATCTTAAAGTAACACTTTGGTGGGTTTAAAACAATGAAATTAAATGTAAATTTAATTTAAAATAATTTCTCTATTACTTTCCCCACACTTAGCACTTGCACTCCAGGACAAGTAAACATCAAAGTCAAATCAAATCAAATCCAAAACACATATCAATGAGATCTACCAAATCCACAATAATAAACAAAAATATATCATGCCTCATCAAAAAAAATTATTTCAAGTTATCCATTTTAGATTATTTAATATATGTCCACTTCATTTCTTATCTCATGCACACAAAACACCTACCTCGCATGAATTTTCTCTCATCTCACAAATGTAAATGTATAACAATGATTTTCTCATCCAAAATTGCACAAAAGTCACCATAGGCTTGATAAATTCCCACTTCTCCACCCGATGTGAGACAAGGACATGTGTTTATCATGAAAACTTTTCAGTGTTGTTTTGTGGCTTCCAGTTTGTAGGATTTAGATATTAAAAAATTTTGAGGCCAAAAAAGGAGGGCTTGGCTCTTTTTGAAGAAAAATTGAAAGATTATAATTTTCACTCAATCATGGTATCCTCCTCTTCCCATTTGTAGAAAATTAGCTCCATAATTATAATAACTCAAGAAATGTTCATGTCATTTATTATTTTACTAGAAAAAATTCTTTTGAAACATAGTTTTTCTTGAAATCTCTAGATAGGAACATCTTTTTTTTACATTGGAAACTCCAGAAAGGCAAAACTTCTTTTATCATGAAAGCTCCATAAAAGGCACAGGTTTTAAAAAAATGAAATATTCAGTAGAAACATCAGCTCTTCAACATTTTATTTTCCACCCAAAGTATCACCAAATTAGGTAGTACACCACAAGACATCTTCCCACACACATAAGTTCAACTAGATCATGAAATTTCACTTCAATGGCAGGTTGGATAGGGAAATTTGGCTTGTAATGTGGCTAATACAACAAGATATTAATATATTCTAAGGGATACAAGTATTAATGTATAATATAGGCCATAATAAAAATTATTATATCGAAAAGAGAGATTAAAACCAAATAAATGCCTCAATTATTTAAAACATAAGTACCTCAAACCCTCAAGTTTTGATAGGAATAAATCAAATTATAGTTAAAGAAAGAATGGTCTGGTTCTCTCACGAAATGAGGTGAATGTAAATAATATGACAACAATAGTAAATAAGCCTCACAAGAAAGTGATTTCAAAAATAAAGATAGTGATATGTGGCATGAGATTCAAAAAATCAGAGTACTTTTCATGAAATTCCAAAAGATTTGAACTTGAAAAAAAAAGTCATTTAATCATTCATTTAAGCTCAATTTAATGAAATAGATTGGTTTACTCATTCACATGGGTTTGAAAAATGTAAATGATAATAATTTTAGTTCAAAAGTCTCAAAAACACGCAAAAACTAAAAAAACAAACACACAAAAATCTGAAAAACAAACAAAATATTGTTTTTTTTAAAGTAAACCAAATATAATTTGAAAATCCTAAACTACAAAGGTTTCCTCCCCCACACTTAAATTATGCAGTGTCATCAATGCATTAAAATAGATTTAAACATGTAAGAATATTTGAAAATGAATCACATTAAGCAAGAAAATGTAGAGGAGAGGTATGACCTGATGGATTTTATTGATAAATAGGTTGGAGGAGTGTGATATCCTCCACTATCTCTGATAGCAGGGTCCCAGGTAATTTCTTCAATCTATGCCCATTAATAGTGAATGGATCCTACTCTACATCCTTCATAATCTAAACACCACAAAAATGATATACATGAGTAACTGTAAATGGATCTTCCCATTTGGAATGAAGTTTACCTAGCATCAGCTTGAGTCATCAGTTGAATAACAACACTTTGTCTCTAGGATTGAAGTCTTTCGGTCGGATCAACTTATCATGGGCCACTCTTGTTCTTTATTTTTAAATCCTAAAGTTTTCTAATTCTTCCATTATAATTTTATCTTGCTCTTTAAACTTCAATCTTATTTCCTTCCTAGCACTTTCAAGGTCTAAATTTATTTTCCTCATAGCCCAATACGCCTTTTGCTCCAATTCCACAGGTAGGTGGCGGCTTTTCCCATAAATCAGCCTATATGGAATCATTCCAATTGGGGTTTTGTAGGCCATCCTGTAAACCCATAAGGTATCTTCCAACATTTGGCTCTAATCCTTTTTGTTTGGATTAACAGCCTTTTCCAAAATTCCTTTGATTTCCCTGTTGGAAACTTCAGCTTTCCCATTAGTTTGTGGATAATACGAAGTTGATGTTTTATGATGCACCCCATACTTATTTAGTAAAGTCTCTATTCTACAATTGAATAAGTGAGTCCCCCAATCACTAATGATTGATCTAGGCACTCTAAACCTACAAAATATGTTATCCCTAACAAAATCTCAAACAACTTTATCATTGTCAGCCCTAGTAGCTTTTGCTTTCGCCCATTTGGAAATATAATAAACTACAACCAAGATATAAGAATTTCCAAATGAAATATGGAAAGGCCTCATAAAATCTATCCCCCAAACTTCAATAATGTCCCAAAAATTCAGTGGCTTTTGAGGCATTTCTTGTCTCTTTGAAATATTTCCTGAAAACTGACATTTTTCACATATTTTTCAAAATTCATGAGCATCATTAAAAATGGTGGGCCAATAAATTATAGATTCTAAAATCTTCCTTATTGTACTTTGAGGTCCAAAGTGGCCTCCATAAGCTAAAGTGTGAAAAAACTCAAATATATATTTAACTTTACTTTCATATAAACAAATTCTTATTACTTGATCATTGAAAATATTCCAAAGGAATGGATTATCCCAAATGTAATACCTAGATTTAGCTTTTAGTTTTTGAATTTGGTGAGAATTGAAATAATATGGGACCTAAGATGTTACCAGATAATTGACCATGTCAGCATACCAAGGCACTTCTCCTTCAATCAAGTACAGCTTCTCTCCTGGAATTTGATCATTCAGTGGGTCTCTTTCTGGAATTTCAATTTTAGCAGTGTTTTGCAGTCTACTTAAGTGATCAGCCACTTGGTTCTCAGATACCTTCTTATAATTTATTTATATATTGAACTCTTAAAGTAATATCATCCATCTCACTAACCTAGGTTTAGAAATATCTTTGTTCATCAAGTACCTCAGAGCTCCATGATCAGAAAACATAGTGATTTTAGTTCCAAGAAGATATGATCGAAATCTTTCTAAAGAAAAAAAACTAATAAGAACTATTTTTCCATGGTTGTGTAATTGAATTGGGACACATATAAGGTTCTTGAGTAATATGAAATGACTTTTGGTATGCCCTCAATTCACTAATAATGGACTGCTCCAACTGCTTGGTTGGAGGCATAACAAAGTATCTCAAATGGTTCTTCCCAATTTGACAGTTGCATCATGGGTGGTGAAATAAATCTGTTCTTCAAATCATCAGAGGATTTCCTAAATGCACCATTGATATCAAAATAAGCATCTTTCAAAAGTAATCTAGATAAAGGGAGAGAAATATTACTAAAATATTTCATAAAACTCTTATAGAATCTTGCATGTCCAAAAAATGATCAAGCATGTTTCACACAAGTAGGGTAAGGCAATGAATTTATCACTTAAATTTTTGATTTATCAACTTCAATTAAATTTTGGGAAATGACATGATCAAGTAAAATTCATCTTTTAACCATGAAATGACACTTTTCAAAATTTTAAACAAGATTTTTTTCAATGCTGGTTTTAAAAAATTTCCAGATTTTTCAAACAATGATCAAAAGAATCTCCAAAAACTGTGAACTCATCTAAGAAAAATTCCAAGAAATTTTCAATGTGATCAGAAAATGTACTTACCATGAACCTATGAAATGTACCTAGAGCATTACATAATCCAAATGGAATTCTTTTATATGCAAAATTACCAAAGGGACATGTAAATGTCGTCTTCTCTTGATCCTCAGGAGCAATGGGTACCTGGAAGTAACCTAAAAATCCATCCAAAAAAGAAATAATGAGTTCTCCCTGCCAATCTCTCTAACATTTGGTCAATGAATGGTATGGGGAAATGGTCTTTTTGAGTGACCTGGTACAATTTCCTAAAATCAAATCATACTCTCCAGCTATTTTTAATTCTCATAGGGATTAACTCATACTTTTCATTCCTCAGAGTGGTCAGGCCAGTTTTTTAGGAACGACATGAATAGGGATAACCCACTATGAATTTGAAATGGGATAGATGATCCCATCTTCCAAGAGCTTCTTGATCTCCATCTTCACAACCTTCATCAAGGTGGGATTCAACCTCCTTTGGGGCTATCTAACAGGTTTGAAATCTCCCTCAATAAAAATTCTATGTGAGCATATTTTTGGGTTTATTCCTGGGATATCACTTGATCTCCACCCTATTGATTTGAAATTATCTCTCAAAAGCTCAATCAAAAAAAATTATTAGGTTTTAGACAGATTATTTGAAATTACCACTGGTAATTTCTCTCTTTCCATAAGGTACACATATTTCAAATCATTGGAGAGTGGTTTTAATTCAAGTTCATGGGGATTCTCAAGGGTTGAAATTAAACTTACATTCCCCACTTCAAAAGGGTGTACCTCCTGCACACAAGAAACAATATCATATTCCTCATCAATCAACAAATCATCAAATAAATCAGATTTTACCTCTTCTTCCCACATAAAATTATAATCTACAGTGTATTGTGTATTTACATGTTAATTAATGGAAATAATATCTCCTAAGTCTAAGAATTCATGGAACATAACTGATTCTTCAATGGGTTTAGTAATAACTTCATGGGAGATATAAAAAAGTGAGTTATCATCTTATGGGTACCTCATGGATTCAAAAATAATGAAGTGGATAGTGCTATCTCCAAATTCCATGGTGAGTGTACTTTCATAGAAATTGATGGTGGTTTTATATGTCTTAAAGAATGGTCTCCCAAAAATGATGGGTGATTGTGATGGGTTCCTATCTTCTTTCATATTCAGCACATAGAAGTTAGATGGGAATAAGAGATCTTTGACTTTCACTGGGACATCCTCTAGAACTCCAGCTAGGAAAACTGTGGATTTGTTTGAAAGATGGACCACCACTCTTGTGGGATTTAAGTATCTAATATGAAAAGAAGTTTATAAATATTGAGGCAATACATTAATTGAAGCACCTATATCACACAAAGAATTAGAGAAATTTAATGAACCAATGGTTCATGGAATGAAAAACGTCCCTGGATCTTGACATTTGGTTGGAATATACGATGTGATAAGGGTTGAGACACTTCTACCCATATTGATTCTTTCATTACCATGAAGTATTCTCTTTTTGGTGCAAATATATTTCAAAAAAATTTCATACTTTGGAAATTTTTTACAGCTTCAAGTAAGGGGATATTGATTTCCACTTTCTGAAAAGTGTCTAGAATTTATTTTTGAAGTGTTTCTTCATGTAATTTTTTTTGATTCAATCATCCTTGATGGAAATGGTGGGGATAAGTATTTCTTATCCCTTTGTTGCCTTTGCATTGGTGTTTCTTGTCTCTTGTTATGTGGCATATCCTTCTCCTCCTCCTATTCCTTTTCTTCTTCTTGGTGTATTTTCACAAGATTTTCTGAATTTTCAACATCATTCTCCTTCAGAATAGGTGGTATTGTTTCATGTTCAAGGTTGGCTTGAGGTGGGACTTATTTTCCACATATTGTTATGATTTTATTGACATTATCTTTAGAGTTTGGCATTGTTTGGGATGGAATATTCCTTGTATTATTGGTTATAATTTCTAGAACATTTTCTAAATGGTTAGATAATTCTTTAAAAAAAATTTAAGCCCCTCAACATCTGACTGTAGCTATTGGTTCTCACATGATGGTTATGCACTGGTGGAGGGCTTCTCATATTTCTTTCTTTGGAATAGTGGTGTACGAAAGGGTTGTTTATAGTACTATTTTAATGGAGGGGTTTCTGGTATTGTTGTTGAAAAGGAGGTCTATCCTGGGTCTGTTGGAATCCATATCCTGGTTGGTTTTGGGGAGGACATGGTGGATTTGGATGGAATTTCCTTTTCTTATAGGTAGCAGCATAGAATTTGGTTCCCTACACTTCTGGACACTGGTCAATGTAATAATAATTAGAAGAGCATAAAACACATACCTAATTTGGTTCTTGTTGTTCCTTTACTTGTTTCACAGCCATTTGTCGCACTAACCTGGTTAGTTCTCCCATCTCACTTCTAATTAATTCTATTGAATCAGACATTCTCACCTCATGGATTCCTCTTGTTATCGGCCCTCTTATTACAAATTGTTGTGAGTTTTGAGCAATCTTCTCAATTAGTCCTCTGATATTTGATGGTGACTGGTCAATCAGGGATCCCCCAGATGAGGCATCTAGAAGATTTCAATCATTATCCAGAAGTCCTTTGTAGAAGAACACAAGGAATTGGTGTTCCTCCATTTCTTGATGTGGGCAGCTGGAACGTATCTTCTTAAAATGCTCCCAGTACTCGTAGAGGGTTTCTCCAGTTGATTTCCATATGATGTAAATCTCCTTCTTGATGGAAGTGCTCCTGGATGTGGGAAAGAATATTTACATGAAACATCTTTTTAGGTCTTCCCAATCACTGATCTCCCCTGGATGTATATTGTACAACTATTCTCTAGCCGCTCCTTCGAGTGAGAAGGGGAATTCCCTATGCTGAAATTGGTCTTTAAGTGCTCCTCTTGGCCTGAAGGTTGAGCAAGTAAATCTAAATTCTTGCATGTGCTGATTTGGATCTTCTCCTGCAAGACCATGAAACTTCGAAAGCAGAGGAATCATATGGACACATAATTAAAAATCATTTGGTTTAGTGGGTGCAATTAGTTGGTTATTTTGAATGGAAAATTAAGGTTCACATAGATCACACAGGTTTTTGTTGGGATTTCTAGCCGTGATTTCAGGTTCAGAGTGAACACTAAGAAATTCACTTGAATACGAGAGATCTATTTCTTCAATGATTTCCGGTAGGTTTATTTTTCTTAGTTGGGTTAATTTTCTTTCAATTTCTATATAAAATTCAATTAATGGTTCTTTTTATTTTTGGGTCACTCAATTTTTAAAATCTTTTTTTATTGCATTGTCTCCCTGGCTATGGCGCCATGTTTGACGCACGCCTGTCGTAGGGTGTCGCAAGAAAATTTTTATATATTCCCTAGTGTAGTCTAGTGATTAACCCTAGTAATTCTCCCTAAGAGTAGTGAACACAAAATATTTTTCCACTTTTAAACGAGGAAAAAATGATGTGTTTTTAGAATAAACCAATAAGATAATGATTGAAAGGAAAATTGAAATTCAAATAATTGAAAAACTATGATATTAAAAATGGTGATTAGGTTGGGGTCGGTTTCCCAATTTTAATTCTATACCATTTCAATTTAATTCAAACCTCTTCTTCTAAGTTGATTAAAGTGAGTTTCCACAACCGTTTCCTCTCACTTCCTTGTTGAAATTATGATGGTGAGAGAAAACCTTACCAAGATCTCAGTTTGGGCAGCTCTCCTTCCATGTGCAAAAGAGTTGTATTGAATATCCTCAATTGATTTAGGAAATACCCGATTGGGTCTTGTTTATCCCAAAAAAATCAAGAACATTCACTACCCTTTTTACATGTACCGATGATCGTCAAGTACTTCACCACTAATCCTCGGTCTATTTGATCATATATAAACCAGAAATCAGTGGAGGAAGATAATGACTATATAACCAAGGAAAAAATCAATAACAGAATTAAAATTCAAGAATTATTGCACTTGATAATAAAATCCTCTATATAAAATTGAAAAAAAATGTTGAATAAGAATGAAATTTCATTCAATTACGTCTAAGAACTCAAGAATTACAAAATAGAAAACCAACCATTCCCCAATCACTCAAAATGTTTACCCCACCATGGTAAGGGTAATCGAGATGAATGGGGAATAAGAAGAGAATAAAAATTTATGGAAAATAAAATAAATAAAAAGAGAAAACCAAAAAGTTCTCCTCCTTGGTGTCCTTGAAAAAATAGGATGGAATGACATGCTTTGAGAGGGAGGAGCTCCCCTCTTTTATAGCCAGAATCTTTACCCCAAAAGATTATGTGTTTTATACCCATTAAATGACATCTTTACGTATTTCACCCTTCTTGAATGTTGTTAATATTTACCTTTTCTGTCTCTCAAAAAACTTTCAGCCTATTTGGACTAGTATTCCGATATTTATGCATATTTTCCTCTGATAATTTATTATATCCAGTAAGACTCTCCGAATCACAAATAATTGGATTAGAATGCTTCAATTACCAATAAAATGGCTAATTAATGCGTCCATATCTTCATTAAATATGTTAAAAAAATTCTTGTGTGTCCAATCACCAAATTTCACAAAACTTGGGTGTGACATATATGATTTATAGACCTCACACCAAAAATTGACAGATCTGTAATCAATTTTCATGGTCCAAATTGTGAGCTTCTTTTGAGCTTACATATGTTCGATTCAGCTTTTAGTCAATAAGTATGAAATGAATCCCTGAATGTTTATAATCTGGAAAAGAAATAATTTTTCAATTTGGATTAGTGAATAAAATTTTATGGAAAAATAAATAAATAATTTAAAATAGTTAAAAATTCAAAAATGGGCCATTTTTACTATTCAACTCAAAATATCACCAATATCATAAAAATACAGAAATTTATCTTAAAGTAACACTTTGGTGGGTTTAAAACAATGAAATTAAATGTAAATTTAATTTAAAATAATTTCTCTATTACTTTCCCCACACTTAGCACTTGCACTCCAGGACAAGTAAACATCAAAGTCAAATCAAATCAAATCCAAAACACATACCAATGAGATCTACCAAATCCACACTAATAAACAAAAATATATCATGCCTCATCAAAAAAAAATATTTCAAGTTATCCATTTTAGATTATTTAATATATGTCCACTTCATTTCTTATCTCATGCACACAAAACACCTACCTCGCATGAATTTTCTCTCATCTCACAAATGTAAATGTATAACAATGATTTTCTCATCCAAAATTGCACAAAAGTCACCATAGGCTTGATAAATTCCCACTTCTCCACCCGATGTGAGACAAGGACATGTGTTTATCATGAAAACTTTTCAGTGTTGTTTTGTGGCTTCCAGTTTGTAGGATTTAGATATTAAAAAATTTTGAGGCCAAAAAAGGAGGGCTTGGCTCTTTTTGAAGCAAAATTAAAAGATTATAATTTTCACTCAATCATGGTATCCTCCTCTTCCCATTTGTAGAAAATTAGCTCCATAATTATAATAACTCAAGAAATGTTCATGTCATTTATTATTTTACTAGAAAAAATTCTTTTGAAACATAGTTTTTCTTGAAATCTCTAGATAGGAACATCTTTTTTTTACATTGGAAACTCCAGAAAGGCAAAACTTCTTTTATCATGAAAGCTCCATAAAAGGCACAGGTTTTAAAAAAATGAAATATTCAGTAGAAACATCAGCTCTTCAACATTTTATTTTCCACCCAAAGTATCACCAAATTAGGTAGTACACCACAAGACATCTTCCCACACACATAAGTTCAACTAGATCATGAAATTTCACTTCAATGGCAGGTTGGATAGGGAAATTTGGCTTGTAATGTGGCTAATACAACAAGATATTAATATATTCTAAGGGATACAAGTATTAATGTATAATATAGGCCATAATAAAAATTATTATATTGAAAAGGGAGATTAAAACCAAATAAATGCCTCAATTATTTAAAACATAAGTACCTCAAACCCTCAAGTTTTGATAGGAATAAATCAAATTATAGTTAAAGAAAGAATGGTCTGGTTCTCTCACGAAATGAGGTGAATGTAAATAATATGACAACAATAGTAAATAATCCTCACAAGAAAGTGATTTCAAAAATAAAGATAGTGATATGTGGCATGAGATTCAAAAAATCAGAGTACTTTTCATGAAATTCCAAAAGATTTGAACTTGAAAAAAAAGTCATTTAATCATTCATTTAAGCTCAATTTAATGAAATAGATTGGTTTACTCATTCACATGGGTTTGAAAAATGTAAATGATAATCATTTTAGTTCAAAAGTCTCAAAAACACGCAAAAACTAAAAAAACAAACACACAAAAATCTGAAAAACAAACAAAATATTGTTTTTTTTTAAGTAAACCAAATATAATATGAAAATCCTAAACTACAAAGGTTTCCTCCCCCAAACTTAAATTATGCAGTGTCATCAATGCATTAAAATATATTTAAACATGTAAGAATATTTGAAAATGAATCACATTAAGCAAGAAAATGTAGAGGAGAGGTATGACCTGATGGATTTTATTGATAAATAGGTTGGAGGAGTGTGATATCCTCCACTATCTCTGATAGCAGGGTCCCAGGTAATTTCTTCAAACTATGCCCATTAATAGTGAATGGATCCTGCTCTACATCCTTCATAATCTAAACACCACAAAAAGGATATACATGAGTAACTGTAAATGGATCTTCCCATTTGGAATGAAGTTTACCTAGCATCAGCTTGAGTCATCAGTTGAATAACAACACTTTGTCTCTAGGATTGAAGTCTTTCGGTCGGATCAACTTATCATGGGCCACTCTTGTTCTTTATTTTTAAATCCTAAAGTTTTCTAATTCTTCCATTATAATTTTATCTTGCTCTTTAAACTTCAATATTATTTCCTTCCTAGCACTTTCAAGGTCTAAATTTATTTTCCTCATAGCCCAATACGCCTTTTGCTCCAATTCCACAGGTAGGTGGCGGCTTTTCCCATAAATCATCCTATATGGAATCATTCAAATTGGGGTTTTGTAGGCCATCCTGTAAACCCATAAGGTATCTTCCAACATTTGGCTCTAATCCTTTTTGTTTGGATTAACAGCCTTTTCCAAAATTCCTTTGATTTCCCTGTTGGAAACTTCAGCTTTCCCATTAGTTTGTGGATAATACGGAGTTGATGTTTTATGATGCACCCCATACTTATTTAGTAAAGTCTCCATTCTACAATTGAATAAGTGAGTCCCCCAATCACTAATGATTGATCTAGGCACTCTAAACCTACAAAACATGTTATCCCTAACAAAATCTCAAACAACTTTATCATTGTGAGCCCTAGTAGCTTTTGCTTTCGCCCATTTGGAAATATAATAAACTACAACCAAGATATAAGAATTTCCAAATGAAATATGGAAAGGCCCCATAAAATCTATCCCCCAAACTTCAATAATGTCCCAAAAATTTAGTGGCTTTTGAGGCATTTCTTGTCTCTTTGAAATATTTCCTGAAAACTGACATTTTTCACATATTTTTCAAAATTCATGAGCATCATTAAAAATGGTGGGCCAATAAATTATAGATTCTAAAATCTTCCTTATTGTACTTTGAGGTCCAAAGTGGCCTCTATAAGCTAAAGTGTGAAAAAACTCAAATATATATTTAACTTTACTTTCATATAAACAAATTCTTATTACTTGATCATTGAAAATATTCCAAAGGAATGGATTATCCCAAATGTAATACCTAGATTTAGCTTTTAGTTTTTGAATTTGGTGAGAATTGAAATAATATGGGACCTAAGATGTTACCAGATAATTGACCATGTCAGCATACCAAGGCACTTCTCCTTCAATCAAGTACAGCTTCTCTCCTGGAATTTGATCATTCAGTGGGTCTCTTTCTGGAATTTCAATTTTAGCAGTGTTTTGCAGTCTACTTAAGTGATCAGCCACTTGGTTCTCAGATACCTTCTTATAATTTATTTATATATTGAACTCTTAAAGTAGTATCATCCATCTCACTAACCTCAGTTTAGAAATATCTTTGTTCATCAAGTACCTCAGAGCTCCATGATCAGAAAACATAGTGATTTTAGTTCCAAGAAGATATGATCGAAATCTTTCTAAAGAAAAAAAACTAATAAGAACTATTTTTCCATGGTTGTGTAATTGAATTGGGACACATATAAGGTTCTTGAGTAATATGAAATGACTTTTGGTATGCCCTCAATTCACTAATAATGGACTGCTCCAACTGCTTGGTTGGAGGCATAACAAAGTATCTCAAATGGTTCTTCCCAATTTGACAGTTGCATCATGGGTGGTGAAATAAATCTGTTCTTCAAATCATGAGAGGATTTCCTAAATGCATCATTGATATCAAAATAAGCATCTTTCAAAAGTAATCTAGATAAAGGGAGAGAAATATTACTAAAATGTTTCATAAAACTCTTATAGAATCTTGCATGTCCAAAAAATGATCAAGCATGTTTCACACAAGTAGGGTAAGGCAATGAATTTATCACTTAAATTTTTGATTTATCAACTTCAATTAAATTTTGGGAAATGACATGATCAAGTAAAATTCATCTTTTAACCATGAAATGACACTTTTCAAAATTTTAAACAAGATTTTTTTCAATGCTGGTTTTAAAAAATTTCCAGATTTTTCAAACAATGATCAAAAGAATCTCCAAAAACTGTGAACTCATCTAAGAAAAATTCCAAGAAATTTTCAATGTGATCAGAAAATGTACTTACCATGAACCTATGAAATGTACCTAGAGCATTACATAATCCAAATGGAATTCTTTTATATGCAAAATTACCAAAGGGACATGTAAATGTCGTCTTCTCTTGATCCTCTGGAGCAATGGGTACCTGGAAGTAACCTAAAAATCCATCCAAAAAAGAAATAATGAGTTCTCCCTGCCAATATCTCTAACATTTGGTCAATGAATGGTATGGGGAAATGGTCTTTTTGAGTGACCTGGTACAATTTCCTAAAATCAAATCATACTCTCCAGCTATTTTTAATTCTCATAGGGATTAACTCATACTTTTCATTCCTCAGAGTGGTCAGGCCAGTTTTTTAGGAACGACATGAATAGGGATAACCCACTATGAATTTGAAATGGGATAGATGATCCCATCTTCCAAGAGCTTCTTGATCTCCATCTTCACAACCTTCATCAAGGTGGGATTCAACCTCCTTTGGGGCTATCTAACAGGTTTGAAATCTCCCTCAATAAAAATTCTATGTGAGCATATTTTTGGGTTTATTCCTGGGATATCACTTGATCTCCACCCTATTGCTTTGAAATTATCTCTCAAAAGCTCAATCAAAAAAAATTATTAGGTTTTAGACAGATTATTTGAAATTACCACTGGTAATTTCTCTCCTTCCATAAGGTACACATATTTCAAATCATTGGAGAGTGGTTTTAATTCAAGTTCATAGGGATTCTCAAGGGTTGAAATTAAACTTACATTCCCCACTTCAAAAGGGTGGACCTCCTGCACACAAGAAACAATATCATATTCCTCATCAATCAACAAATCATCAAATAAATCAGATTTTACCTCTTCTTCCCACATAAAATTAGAATCTACAGTGTATTGTGTATTTACATGTTAATTAATAGAAATAATATCTCCTAAGTCTAAGAATTCATGGAACATAACTGATTCTTCAATGGGTTTAGTAATAACTTCATGGGAGATATAAAAAAGTGAGTTATCATCTTATGGGTACCTCATGGATTCAAAAATAATGAAGTGGATAGTGCTATCTCCAAATTCCATGGTGAGTGTACTTTCATAGAAATTGATGGTGGTTTTATATGTCTTCAAGAATGGTCTCCCAAAAATGATGGGTGATTGTGATGGGTTCCTATCTTCTTTCATATTCAGCACATAGAAGTTAGATGGGAATAAGAGATCTTTGACTTTCACTGGGACATCCTCTAGAACTCCAGCTAGGAAAACTGTGGATTTGTTTGAAAGATGGACCACCACTCTTGTGGGATTTAAGTATCTAATATGAAAAGAAGTTTATAAATATTGAGGCAATACATTAATTGAAGCACCTATATCACACAAAGAATTAGAGAAATTTAATGAACCAATGGTTCATGGAATGAAAAACATCCCTGGATCTTGACATTTGGTTGGAATATACGATGTGATAAGGGTTGAGACACTTCTACCCATATTGATTCTTTCATTACCATGAAGTATTCTCTTTTTGGTGCAAATATATTTCAAAAAAATTTCATACTTTGGAATTTTTTTACAGCTTCAAGTAAGGGGATATTGATTTCCACTTTCTGAAAAGTGTCTAGAATTTATTTTTGAAGTGTTTCTTCATGTAATTTTTTTTGATTCAATCATCCTTGATGGAAATGGTGGGGATAAGTATTTCTTCTCCCTTTGTTGCCTTTGCATTGGTGTTTCTTGTCTCTTGTTATGTGGAATATCCTTCTCCTCCTCCTATTCCTTTTCTTCTTCTTGGTGTATTTTCACAAGATTTTCTGAATTTTCAACATCATTCTCCTTCAGAATAGGTGGTATTGTTTCATGTTCAAGGTTGGCTTGAGGTGGGACTTATTTTCCACATCTTGTTATGATTTCATTGACATTATCTTTAGAGTTTGGCATTGTTTGGGATGGAATATTCCTTGTATTATTGGTTATAATTTCTAGAACATTTTCTAAATGGTTAGATAATTCTTTAAAAAAAATTTAAGCCCCTCAACATCTGACTGTAGCTATTGGTTCTCACATGATGGTTATGCACTGGTGGAGGGCTTCTCATATTTCTTTCTTTGGAATAGTGGTGTACGAAAGGGTTGTTTATAGTACTATTTTAATGGAGGGGTTTCTGGTATTGTTGTTGAAAAGGAGGTCTATCCTAGGTCTGTTGGAATCCATATCCTGGTTGGTTTTGGGGAGGACATGGTGGATTTGGATGGAATTTCCTTTTCTTATAGGTAGCAGCATAGAATTTGGTTCCCTACACTTCTGGACACTGTTCAATGTAATAATAATTAGAAGAGCATAAAACACATACCTAATTTGGTTCTTGTTGTTCCTTTACTTGTTTCACAGCCATTTGTCGCACTAACATGGTTAGTTCGCCCATCTCACTTCTAATTAATTCTATTGAATCAGACATTCTCACCTCATGGATTCCTCTTGTTATCGGCCCTCTTATTACAAATTGTTGTGAGTTTTGAGCAATCTTCTCAATTAGTCCTCTGATATTTGATGGTGACTGGTCAATCAGGGATCCCCCAGATGAGGCATCTAGAAGATTTCAATCATTATCCAGAAGTCCTTTGTAGAAGAACACAAGGAATTGGTGTTCCTCCATTTCTTGATGTGGGCAGCTGGAACGTATCTTCTTAAAATGCTCCCAGTACTCGTAGAGGGTTTCTCCAGTTGATTTCCATATGATGTAAATCTCCTTCTTGATGGAAGTGCTCCTGGATGTGGGAAAGAATATTTACATGAAACATCTTTTTAGGTCTTCCCAATCATTGATCTCCCCTGGATGTATATTGTACAACTATTCTCTAGCCGCTCCTTCGAGTGAGAAGGGGAATTCCCTATGCTGAAATTGGTCTTTAAGTGCTCCTCTTGGCCTGAAGGTTGAGCAAGTAAATCTAAATTCTTGCATGTGCTGATTTGGATCTTCTCCTGCAAGACCATGAAACTTCGAAAGTAGAGGAATCATATGGACACATAATTAAAAATCATTTGGTTTAGTGGGTGCAATTAGTTGGTTATTTTGAATGGAAAATTGAGGTTCACATAGATCACACAGGTTTTTGTTGGGATTTCTAGCCGTGATTTCAGGTTCAGAGTGAACACTAAGAAATTCACTTGAATACGAGAGATCTATTTCTTCAATGATTTCCGGTAGGTTTATTTTTCTTAGTTGGGTTAATTTTCTTTCAATTTCTATATAAAATTCAATTAATGGTTCTTTTTATTTTTGGGTCACTCAATTTTTAAAATCTTTTTTTATTGCATTGTCTCCCTAGCTATGGCGCCATGTTTGACGCACGCCTGTCGTAGGGTGTCGCAAGAAAATTTTTATATATTCCCTAGTGTAGTCTAGTGATTAACCCTAGTAATTCTCCCTAAGAGTAGTGAACACAAAATATTTTTCCACTTTTAAACGAGGAAAAAATGATGTGTTTTTAGAATAAACCAATAAGATAATGATTGAAAGGAAAATTGAAATTCAAATAATTGAAAAACTATGATATTAAAAATGGTGATTAGGTTGGGGTCGGTTTCCCAATTTTAATTCTATACCATTTCAATTTAATTCAAACCTCTTCTTCTAAGTTGATTAAAGTGAGTTTCCACAACCGTTTCCTCTCACTTCCTTGTTGAAATTATGATGGTGAGAGAAAACCTTACCAAGATCTCAGTTTGGGCAGCTCTCCTTCCATGTGCAAAAGAGTTGTATTGAATATCCTCAATTGATTTAGGAAATACCTGATTGGGTTTTTTTATCCCAAATAATAAATAAAATTCACTACCTCTTTTACATGTATTGACGATCGTCGGGTACTTCACCACTAATTCATGGTCTATTCTATCGTATATAAACCAGAAATCTGTGGAAGAAGATAATGGTTATTTAACCAAGTCAAAAATAAATAACAGAATTAAAATTCAATAATGATCACACTTGATAATAAAATCCTCTATATTAAATTGAAAACAACTTTGAAGAATAAAGAAATTTCATTCAATTATGTTCAAGAACTCAAGCATTGCAAAATAGAAAACCAACCCTTTCTCAATCAATCAAAATGTTTACCCCACCATGGTAAGGGTAATCGAGATGAATGGGGAAGAATAATATATTACAAATTTATGGAAAATAAAATAAACAAAATAGGGAAAGCTAAAAATTTCTCCTCCTTGGTGTCCTCAAAGGAATGGTATGGAATGAGATGCTTTGAGAGGGAGGTGATCCCCTCCTTTTATAGCCAGAAATCTTTCCCCAGAAAGTTTTCACGTTCTATCCCTATTAAATGACATATTCATGCATTTCACCCTTCTTTAATGTTGTTCATACATATCATATTCGTCTCTACTCAAAATTTTAGCGTATTTGGACAAGTATTCCGATATTTATGCTCATTTTACGCTAACAATTTATTCTGTCTAGTCAGACTCTCCAAATCGCAAATCTCTAGATTAGAATGTTTTAATTACCACTAAAACGGTAAATTACCGCATCCAATCCTTCATTAAAGATGTTCCAAAACGTATTTCACTTCCACCCATAGAATTTCATAGTAATTGGTCCCACCATGAATGAGTTATGAGCCCCACACAAAAAATCGGCAGATCTATAAACAGTTTTCATGGTCTAACTTGTGAGCTTCTTTTGAGCTTCCATATAGTCGATTCAGCTTTTGGTCAAGAAGTATTACATGAATCCCTGGATGCGTATAATCTAGAAAATAAATAATTTTTTCAATTTGGATTAGTGTAGAAAATGTTATGGCCAAAATAAAGAAATAATTTAAAATAACTAAAAATCCAAAATGGGCCATTTTTACTATTCAGCTCAAAATATCACCAATATCCTAAAAATACTGCAATTTATCTTAAAGTAACACTTTTTTGAGTTTTAAAAAATGAAATTAAATGTAAATTTAATTGAAATATTTGATCTATTAGTATGTCATTAGATAAAAATATTATCTAATGCATTAGAGGGATATATAATGTTGGGTCGATCTACCTCGTTCATATTATGTGCATACATTTGTGTGCCACATAGAACATACAACATAATAATGTCATTCATCACATATAATCCCACAATAAATGAGTTTGGGTTATATAAATGTATATACCCCATCAATTAAGGAGAGGTATAACTAGGTGAATATCCTTGAGTGGAAATGGGTATGATTATTCACAACACAATAGTTTATCGTGGAATATCACAGAATCATTTTGGTAGCATAACAAGTGTATATAAAGGTTCGTGGAAGGGATTAATGAGATTGAAAGGTCATATCTCATTACATAGTCATCATATAGATAGTAAATGAATGTGTAAAAACATATTTCAACATGAACAATTGGAAATCAAAAGGCTTAATTCAAATAAATTACTTCAATAAAGAGGTGGTGGAAGATAATCCCTTACTTGAAAGGTTTCTTCTAAAATCTTGGGAGAAGATTCTTAAAATCTTTAAAACATCTTGTGAGGTAATTAGAGAGTGATAAGGAGAGTAAATCCATGCTCAATGGGTTTTTAGTGTAGAGAAAAGGGAGGTTGGGAGGGTATTAACATTAAAAATAAATTGAATTCTTTATTAATGTCAAAACATAGGTTTTGGACTCTGAGTGATAAAATAATCAAAAACCACAAACCTTATGATGGTATTTACCCATGGTTTATTCTAGAGAAGTACATTAAAATATTTTATTATCATATGGACTGAACTCATTAAAACAATACCATTCATGATGTGGAAATGTTTCATGTTCATAAAGAAATGTTTTTAAAACCTTAAAATATAATATAGGTATTAGAGGATTCATTATAGTCTTATTAATTAATAAAATAGACTATTTTTGGTCATGTATTCCTTTTAGAGTATTTATTACATCACTTTGGGGCAATTATGATGTCATAATACATAACGTATTTAATTTTTACCTAAAAATTAAATTTTCTTAGAGAATTATGAAAAATTCACCAATGACTATTTTTGATGTGATGCTTTCAAAATTCATGTTTATTTTACAAAAATACTTTTCGAAATATTGTAATGCCAATATTGAAATGAAAATCCTTATTTATTGAAAAAATACTAGTTTTTATGACCATAATAAATTTCTGAACCTTATAAAAATTAAATTGGACTTCATTATAATATCATTTATATTTAAATAAATATATTTTAATAAGAATAATTCATGAAAAAAAATTATTTAAAAAAAAATTAATTTATCAAAAACCTTTTTTTAATTGAAACTATATATTTCCCAAAAATAAAAATTGGGTTTCTTTATATCAAAATCTAATTTTTATCAAACTCATTATATAAACATGTATATATGTTAAGTAAAAATGAAAACGGATAAATATAATCATTATTTTATTAAAACATAATATAAAAATTCATACTATTATGGTACAGACACATATCCCCTTATTAAACCAGCATATTCTCTAAGGGTGAGGTGTGTGATGTTAGTACATTCTTGGGGTGGTTTAACGAACTTGATTTTGGTAGTGATCTCTATAAGATCAAATATATATTATAACTGGTCTCTCTCAAGTTTTAGTTACCGAATCTCATCTAGGGCTTGGTTAAGGGAAAAGAAGAGTGATGACATCTCCCTTAGATGCTCTGATAAATAGGCTTTGTAGTGTATGATCCCACTAGTCGAGGCCATCGCGTCATCCTTCTATGTCAATAAGATTTTATTATAAACCTTAATAAGTACTCATATTAATGGTTACTATAAATTGAATATATTAACTATGGTTATGATTCTTAATGTTATTTTAAAAAAATAGATAAAGTATAGATTTTATAATGGTCTGAAAAAAATAAAATGAAATATAGTGCACGTGTTTTTTATAACTGCATTCCATAATAAGTTATTTATTCATTAATAAGGGAATTTTATTTATAAAATTTTGGGTTGTTACACCTCAATCCTCTAAATATTGTTTGATGGACCATTTATATATAATTCTACTAAGAAGCTTCATGGAAAATAACTATATTGGTTGTTTTTAACACTTCATGTGACAAACCAACATCTAAATCACCCAAAAGGGTTCCACCACTAAGGAATACACTACCCACACTAAATCAACACTATAATAATATATTCATTTACTGACTAACTAAGGGTCACTACACATCCCTTTCATGAAGGAATTCATATCCACCACTATAAAATTCCTCAACATAACAACCACATGACCTTCCACTAAAAGAAAATACCATGGTTTACCTAATAATAATTCCACTAACAAGTTATATAGGAAAACATGGTATAAGTTATTATTGAAACATTAAACAATTGAACCTCAAATCAGTAAAACTATCACAGACAAGCACATTTATGTCATGAGAATCCTACTTTCCAACCATGATGTATGATCTCATACATCTTTCCAATAGGCCAAGATCAAAAATAGAAAAAAAAATCTTTAAAAAACATATAATACGTGAATCAAAATATACATCATAATATAGAGAACTATGTATAGTGATTATATATTC
Organism: Viscum album; assembly: GCA_963277665.1. NCBI lineage: Eukaryota > Viridiplantae > Streptophyta > Magnoliopsida > Santalales > Viscaceae > Viscum > Viscum album. Next base: position 1,046,374,698 of record OY728161.1, on the reverse strand, counting down.
TAAGTAATAAGGACTTTACAACATCAAAGGTGTTCATAAAATACTATTTTGAGGTCTATCACAAGCTCCAACACATCTCTATTACTTTTTGTTCATAACCCCAAATAGTAAGATAAATAAAAGGTATTTGGATTCCACTTTGTGATTCCCCACCCAAGAGGCCATTCATCAATGCCCTGGTTGAGGTGCCACATGACATCAATCATGACTCCCTGAACATCAGAGAATTCCAACTGGTGGTGATGGAATAAATCATATATTATGGAGTCTATTACATCAAATTAGAGTCAATAAAATAGTGAAAATTGAAAAAAAATACATAGAACACATCAGAGTACATAGAAACCAATGAAAAAATCTATATAAAATGAATGTAGAAGAATTAAACATACGTCCAAAATGGTCAACCATTGTAATAACATCATATATATATTATAAAAATACCCAAATATAAAATAGGGTCTTCCGGAATTCTTGAGATGTAAATTATCCCAGTCTATGACACTCTATTGAGCTTCCCCTTCCCGATCCATGGTATAAATAGTATTCTAACATGTAAAGTAGACATAGTGTCTACATGCCCATCAGAGTGATCATGCGGGGTATGAAAAATGCATCTTAGTAGGGCCTTACTATGTTATCCTAAAATACATTATCATATACATGCATACATAAAGATAATAAATAAATGTGATAACATAAGGTCCTCAGAATGTTGTGTGTTAACCAATCCACAATAACTCCATGCACACAAGGTCATCATGTGTTACCTAGGACACCATGACACCTGATCATACCTTATTTATAATAAGTCAAAATCCACTGACATCATGTCTTTTACCTATAACCCAACCTATCACTACTGAAAATATGGTCTTTATTAGCGCCATAAAAGGGCATTAACAGCGCTAGAAAACCGCTATTAATTGAGGAAAAGATAAAGGTAGATCCCTTTTATTAGAACTTAGAAAAGAACTGATAAAGGCCCCTTTTATCAGTGCTTTTTTAAGAACTGATAAAAGTCAAAAAAAATAATAAAAAAATCGCTAAAAATAATTTATAATGTGGGGAGATTTTAACAGCGCTTGACCCCCCCCCCCCTTATTAGCGCTAGGCGAAGCCCCCTCCCTCTCATTGCATGCTACACTTTCCTGCGCAACCCCCTTCTACTTGCCTGCATGCCCTTACTTCTACAAGAACTCGAATCCGAGACCTCCCCCCTTGCGCGCCTGCACCTTTACCACTAAGGTGTTTAGTTTTTTTCTCCATTTAATGATATATTTATTTATTTATATATATATAGTTATATTTATTCATATATTAATATAGATTCATATTAATATAAATATATTTAGTTATATTAACACATATATATTTATTCATATATTAATATATATTTATTTATTCATATATTAATATCTATTTATATCTATTTATATATATATATATTTAGTTATAATTTTTTATCCATGTATTTATTTGTATATTAATATATATTTATAAAATTAGTTTTAAATACATTTATAAAATGTGTTTTTTTATGTGTGTTTATAAATAAATAAATACATACATATATACAATACACACACACACACATATATATATATATATTTACGAATAAATACATATATATGTGTATTTGAAAAGCCATAGAATGTTAAAATGACCATAAATTCTAATCCAAAAGTCTGTTTCAACACCAAAACCAATCAAATCGAAGGAAATGAAACAATATTTGATATTATATGTGGTACAAGCCTAGATGACATCCAGATCAGAAGTTATAGCTATTTGAATGTTAAAAAATCGGGGTATCCCAACTAAAAACTCGGTTTTTGAGGTCTTCTGGGCATTTTTTGGCCTTGAAAATTGTTATAAAAGGTTCCCTTCAATCATTAGTGCATAGATATCATCTCAAGATTCGATTTGATATGTTGTAGAGCTCAAACGGACACCCAAATCAAAAATTATGGCCGTTAGAAGTTTGAGTTACATTTTCAACTTATTTTAGATCTTTTATTAATTTTTTTTATTTTTTTTATCTTAAAATTGTTATTAAATGATTATTAGTTGATAATAATTAGAAAATTATTAATTGATAATATTTTTTAAAATATTTTAAATTCATTTTCACTAAATTTCTTATATATTAAATATAATAGTCTATTTATACTTATCTAAAACATATTTAAAAATATATATATTATATTTATATCAATATAAATATACTTATATATCAATATATTATTTTTCATGATTTTTTTTTTGAAATATACACTTTATCAGTGCTAGTAAAAAACCGTTGATAAAGCCCCCCCTTTATCAGCTCTACTAAAAAAAGCACTAATAAAGGGTGGCACTACGGAAACCTGGTTTTGTGGTAGTGTATACCCAAAGTCTCAGTGTAGGGAATCCTATAATCCTTAACCACAAAATAATTTTGTAGTGTAGGGTCACTCGTCCAAGCCCTAGAACAACCCTTAACACTTAGGTCAGGTCATCCATGAAGCCCTAAACTCTACCATATCAATCTTGGTAGGGTTTCATGTCAGTGTATCGATTGTTACATTCTTACTCAAGGTAGGTTCCATCTTCCACATATCAACATGACCAACATTCTCACTCAAGACATTCCATCATCTTGACCATGACCTTTTCATTTAAGTTAAGGTCCCATGATGTACAACAACCTAACCAATACCTTCTCACTTATGGAAGAATTTACCCAGAACCTTCTCACTATACATTAATTATTAATACATACATTCACTATAACACCCCTAGTTTCACTTTTATGTGCTGGTATTTTTTGGGTGGTTTATACCCTCGCGTTTGATGTGTTTTGGGCTAAAAGGGTAAAAATTTGGGGACTTTTTTCAGGTCACATGGTTAAGGCACATGATTAGTTTAACCATGCGACCTAAGTGTACAGCCCATGCACCCTTTGATAGTGAGGACTTTCATGGTTACTAAATAGTTTGTTTTATAGTGTTAGTAAACTATACAAACCACTCAAAGAGGGTTATTTTTTACCTTTAATGTTCTTTTTAAGTGGGGTTTTTTCCCTTGGCCTCCCCACTCGGTTTCCCTCAACTTGGATGCCTCCAATGGGATTCTCTTCCACTCTAAAGCTCTTCTAATTAGATTTTCAGGTATTTTTTGGTGATTCTTCACCCATTTTTAAAGGTTAGAGATTCATTATCCTTATTCTTAGGTTTTCTTCCATTTCCCATTCTCCTCTAACCCTTGTAGCCATGTTTGGACAATTTACATGCCTAGGGTTATGATAAATTGTGGATTTTTCTTCCTAGGGGTTGTGAGCCCTCCTTTGAGACCTAATCCAGAGTATTTTATCAAATTAAATATAATTCCACCACTTGAGGTAAGTGTTTCTAATTCATTTCCTTTTATTTAAGAGTTCCATGATTTCTTTATGCTTTAAATGTAAGATCCTAGAATTCATGGAGATACATTCCTATTTAAATATTTTTTTAAATTCCTTAATTTTGGTTAATTAAGTTTTTACTGGGTGTATGAGGAGGTTCAAGTATGTTTTAGGGGTTCATGACATGAAATAAGTGGGGAAATGGCCATCCAGTGCATGTTTCATGGTTGGTGCATGGTTAGAAGTAACTGTGTTCCCTAACTGTGTGTTCCGGGATGAAGTTTTAATGGGTTGGATGAAACCATGAAAGGTTTAAATCTAAACAGTGTGGTATTGGATATATCCATTATACATAGTTAGTGCATGTTTTGTCAAACTGTGAAGGCTCCTTAGGTAACCATGTGACTTGGACCCCTCTTGGACCAAGGCTGGCGCACAGTTGGTGTACAATTTGGAAAATTATGTGACACATTAAAAGTGGGATTTTACTATTTACCCCCTTGAGATTTTAAGTGTTTCGCCTTATTTTCTTCACCGTTATTCTCCCAATAACCCTAGTGATAAACGAAGACAACTAAGGCTTCCCAATATCAATATCCTTCATTTCTAGGATGTTTATAGTGTCGTTGGGTGTGAATCTAAGATCCAGAGGATCTTAAGTTGGGGATTCAAAGGGTGTTTGAATCTAAGTTAAGGGGAGTGTTTAAGCATGAGTTAATCTTCAGAATCGAGGTAGGTGTTCAACAAGTTATATCCCATTATCTTGAAGTTGATTTGTGCATGTGTGGTTGTGTTAATGGTTCTCTCTTGTTTTGTATTTGATTCCTTTAAATGGATTTGATAAAATGTTTGTATAAATGTTGAATTGAACCCCTCACAATCCTTGTGGGATGCATTGAGGATGACTAAACTGATTTAGGGCCACCCATGGGGTGTTCTAACATTCTTGAAAATGGAAATTTTTAATGTTAAGCATATAATTAACTTTTGATAAAGTAGATCCCATGATGAACATGTTTATATGTTAGTTGAGTTGAAAATTTAATATTAATGGTTGTGGATAGACTTTGATAATGTCATAAGGGATTGTTTTTCTTGTTATGAAATGGGTTAGATGAAATAATTTGATTGTTCTAAATAACTTATGAATTGTACTTAAAATTAATAAGTGGGTTAATACATGTGGAATGATTAATATTTTGAAAATGGTAAATGTTGGTGAATTAATGAATGTGTTAAATGGGCTAATGTAAGGAAATTGATGAATATGTTAAATAGGAAAAAATATGGGAATTGTTGAATATGATTAATAGGTTAAGGGGTGAGAAAGGAAAATGTGTTAAATGGGCTATGCAATGTAAATGGTAATTGTGCTAATGGGTTAAGGATTGATATTAATCCACAAGTTGAATAGTTATGAAATTTTAATGTTATGTGTATTGATTTTTTATAGTTTATGATGTGGTAAATGGATACATAAGTATGTGTACAAGGATTGTTGGTGTGTGGGATAATGGATTGAGGCTCCTCCCATGGGTCATGTTGGGATAAGGATCTAAAACCCACACCTATAATGCACGGGTTAGAGAGTCATACTAAGGCTCTAGGCCCCTAATAGTTTCAATGGATGAAACTATATGGACCGAGGCTCCATGGTAAGTGTGATGTAATTGATTGTGAAATGGTTTTCCCTAGTGAGATAGAGAATTTTACTTACTCTATTATTCTTAGTAATTGAACATCTTAGGTTGTAGTGTAAATGATTTAAATTCATAACCCATGGAACAAATGATTAAAATGGTTAATGTAATTTTTTTAACTATTGGCACCCAAGTATTATTTTGTTAACTTTTAATCTATCTAGTATTTTCATGCACTATCTATTTAGACTGGATATTTTTTTGACACCATTGGTGGTTTCCTAATGAGTTTTATTCATACCCTTCTCAGGCTGTCATTGGGTACCTGAGTAGATTACATGGTTGCAAGTCATGACAAGGGAAAAGTCCATATGCTAGGGAGTTGTGTTGGGCTTGGGATGTGCATGGATAAGGATCCAAACTTGGAGTCTAGAACCATTCTAGGGACTCAGTTGTTCATATTTATTTTGGGGTTTCTTCCACCTCTGGAACTGTTAGCACGACATGGAATATTTATTGTTTGGTTGTGGTTTGTACCCTGTTTGGGGAATGGTTAGTAATGCATGTTTGTGGTTTATTGTTTATTGTTTCCTTTATTTCATATGTTATCTACTATGGATTACTATGGTAAAGAGGGTATAATATCCCCACATGATCCAGTATACCCTCACTACTAGTCAAAAACATCTGGTGTGTGGGGAGGCATGCTTGAGGACGTGTGGTGACCCAACTTGAGGAACCAGTTTAGTGGATTCTGGTTCAGGGGTGTTACAAAGTGGTATTTGAGGGGTTCTTTTCTCTATATTACTATTTAGGATGGTATGTGGGATATTAGTAAGCGTTAGGAATTTGTATTGATCTTGTTCATGGGAGTATCTAACCCATGTATGGGGGGAAATCCAAGTACCCAAGGTGGGGATTGTTGTTCTTAATGTGTGTTATTACAGTTGAACAATATTTCACCATCGGGTGATGCACTTGTTATGTGATGTGACTATTTTTTATATTTTTATCATGGATGGAATGGAATGATATTTTTAATTCGTGAATTTTTATAGTCACCTAGGTAAATATGTGTAATTCACCATGGTAGGCACACATGGGGAAGGGTGTGTGGGTGATCTCACCATGATTCAATGTTTCATTTTAACCCTTACACCACTATGCTAAACTAGTTTTGTATTAAAAATGATAAAAATAATAATAAATTTCACTTCATAATTGATTAAATTATTATTTTTTATCACTTTTAAAAATGGAAATGTTACTTGTTTTGATAATTTTATTGTAGTTGGAGGTGATTTGGAGGACCCATGATGAAGTTCAATAAAAATTGGCCAAACTGCACAGGATCCAAACACATCAGTGGACTCAACCACACACTTATACTAAAACATGAATCACAATGGACTGATATTTTGTTTACTAGTCCAATATTCAATGGGATACAACTTTTATGAAGGAATTCAAGCTCAATTCTACCATCTGGTGGCCCATTTGGACAGATTTTTCCAAGATACCAAATTTGCACAAAGTTAAAAGTGGTGTGCTATGTTCTATCAATATCTCAATATTTAGGTGTCCAAATGAATTCAATATTTATGTGGAGATATTAAAGAGGTGGTTAAACAAATCTTTAGTTTTTTCCAAAGTGAGATAAGACTGTCTAGATGTCGAAAACCATGGGCCAAGTGGTTGTAAGAAATCAGTGTGGCCAAAACCACCTTCTACTTTGCCTATAAAATGGAACCTTGGGATTCTCATTTTTAATCTCGAAATAGAAGTAAATATCTACTATTTTTTAGTCTTATAGTATTACCCTACTCATACTATAAGTTTTTAGGCCTCTATCCTCATAGGAGGGTCAAGAATGAAGAAGGAGTGCCACCCAAGCTTCTTCCTCCTCTCGATGTCAGGCTAAACGGTGTGCGTTTGTTGTAAGAGAGATACGCAAATGTCAATGGAGTTCAAACACATCTATTATATAATGGTTTGAATTAATTTGTGTTTTAAAACATTTAATTACATGTATCTTATATGATTTCATATTTTAATGATTTTTCTGATGCATGTGAATGTTATGCTCTTAATTTCTAACCAATCAGTGTGAGGTTTTGAGCGCATGACTTATATTGTTATAATTGTACAACACAAGAATCCTTTTCTTACCCAATTTCTTGATATTTCAATTTTATTTGGAATCTATTATTCGATGCATAATTTCTATACCTTTTCAATATGATTTTAATGTCAAGGATTGGTTCTTTAAGCATTAAAATAAAATATTAGGAATTAATCAGGATTCCAATTAATTTCAACCAAATAATTACTCCAAAACTAAATGAATATCTAAGAAAAATCAACTTGAAATGTGTGTAGTAAAATTACAATGACCCCTTCATCTCATATTTTTTAAAATCCACTTTGTTTTTCAAACTATTAAACTCTTTAAGTTAAGTTATTTTCTTAAAAATGTTTTCAAAATCACCCCCATTTTTAGTAATTTTAATTAAAAACTCATACTCTAAACCTATAAACACTCCTTTAGAGATTACCTAGGGTATTACCTATACTATAAATCAACCTTAAAATAATAATAAATTTGGCGTATCATGAAAAAGAAGTCAGTGGTACATGAAGGGTATAATTCATTTTGTATTCCTTAAAAATTTAAAGAAATTAATGTCTAACAAAGATGGTGAAAATGGGTAAATGGAAGGAATGTTAAATAATGTTTAAATAATTGTTCTTAAATGAAATTTTGTAAATGAGTTAAAAATATTGGTTGTAACAAGTTGTGAAACGGTAAATGTTCCTAATAGAGAAAGATTTACTTTTTGAAAGAGTAAATGGTTAAAACAGGATGTCTAATAAAAAGGGATTATGGTTGTGTGAGTTAATTTGTCCCTGTTGACCATGACCTATGGTAGTTATGGTTGAGGATAGTGTTATAGGTTTAATAGTTTTTTTGGGATAGTGTTTTTGAAATGGGTTATTTATGGATAGTGGAGATCTTTATTTTGTACAAAATGTGAAAGCTTGATGTTATGTATTCTAAGACTTTTGTTTGGAATTATAGAGAAATACCCCCATGATGACATGTGTTGGTTGGACTACATGGGATTATCATTGATAATACTCTACCAGTAGTGGAGAAAGGGACCCCATTGGTCTAGGTTGACCGAGGAGAGGAGTAGTTCTGTGAGAACTTCATTCGTTGTATGCAAATGATAAAATAGTATCCAAGGCGGGTTGTGCCAAGCATGTTCGATCTAACTAGATATTTCCAGTTGTAACACCATTTGAAATTTTTTGGAGAGGGTGGACTTGAGTGTCAAGCATGTGGTAGTTTAGGACATAAAGGGACACAGGAAGTGGGTATCCCTAGTATTGTGAACATACCTTGAGTATGGATGGTTTGGGTAGTTAGAGTGCCTCAGTTTGGAGATCTTAGCGAGTCTAATGTGTTGAGTAGAGGGTTGGAATTTGTTTTACCTTTGGTTAAGTTGTGGATTTGAGGTTTAGGGGTATCTTTAGGTATCCCGGATGTGGTAACCCTTGTGTATTGTGATCTGGTAGGTTATGTTGGGGTTTGAAATGGATATCTTAGTTCATGGTACCATTAGTGGTGGTTGTATTATTATGGGATTAGAACCTAGATTAAATTACTTCTTTAGTGCATTGGATGTAGTGATATAGGATGAGGGAAAGAGATCTACCTGTGACTGGTGACTTATCAAAAAAATTATGTATATGGCCGAAAGAGAGGGCTTAGTGACTTCTTACCCCTAACCCTAGTTTGGGAAATTGGTATCATTTGACCTTCGAGAGCAACCCATCAGAGTGGTTAATGATTTTGTAACTACTCTTTGGTGCGTTAGGAACAGGTGGATGTTTTGGATTTGGATAGGTGAGAGTTTTTCCTAGAGGGATAAGTGGGAAGTTCAATGGTTTTGGGAAAAGTGACTTGAGTTGTGATAATGAGTTGACAGTCTTTGAAAAATAGAGGGTGGCCTTGAGGGGGGTTAGCCTAGTGTTGCAGGTGCCTTGGAATGAAAATCATGGGTGGGTGCTTCAGAGGAGGAATCAATGTCTGGTGGGTGTCATCAAGTTTTGATGAAAATAGAATGACTATGCCTTAGTTTCTCTCTTAAGGAAACACTTTATCTTTTGAGGTGGGTTGTATGGTTGGTTTCAAGGGTCAGGATTGTTACGGTGCTAGAAACAAAATTTTATGACATTTGATGTGGGAAGCGGGGTCAATTTTGTGGATGAGACAAGTATGAATAAGGCATGGATGGACACTTTTAATATGAGAGTGACACCAGGGGTGAGGGGTGGTCATGTAGTTGGGTTTTTTGTGTGAAAGGTTGGGCTGTTGGATGAGAATGTTGATAATGACTCTAGTCCGTTGAGGCTGATGGACCAGGAGGCATTGTTATTTTTATAGGAGGATGTTTGGGTCTGGTGATGTATGGCTTGTGATGTCCAGAGTTGGGATCAGTGTATGGTCGTAGGAAGGAACGATACCTTGAGGGCTCGGATGACGTTCATATGTGGGCATGTGCTGGTAAGGCCTGATGGCATTCAGGATGCACTACAAAAAAACAGTAGATTAGTGGTGATTATTTAGAAGGGGTTATCCACAACCCCCTCTAAATTAATTTTAGAGTGGATTATGCACAACCCCCTCTAATCATTGAATTTAGAGGGGGTTCACAACCCCCTCAAAAAAATTTAGCATCTTTTCTTTGTTATATTTGGTTGGATTTTAGAGGCAGTTGTGTCAAAACCATCGTTAATTTAATAATTAGTGGTCCTATATGTTCGGTTGGATTTTAGAGGCTCTATATATAAATAATATTCATTTGGATATTAAAGTCTATATATATATATATATCATGTAATTTGTTTTTTTAAGGAAATAGTGGGGTTCACAACCCCCTCTCATCTCTTAAATAAAATATGATTCATGAACTATAATTAATCCCATAGATTAGAGGGGATTTTGAACCCCCTCTAATTTATGTCATTGGAGGGGGTTCATGAACCGCTGTTAATCCCTTTAATTAGAGGTGTTTTTCTCCTATAATTTTTTATTTCTTTTTTAAAATAAATATAATTTAAATTCAAAATTTATAATATATATGTGTGGGTTCACATGTGTGCGTGTAAATATATATATATATATATATATATATATATATATTACATAAACACATTATATAAATGTATTTAAATTCATTATAAACATGTATATATATAAAAAAATTATATAAATACTTGAAATAAATACCTATACATATAAAAAAATGTATACATATATAAATATTGGCATACAAAATATAAATATAATTATAAATATATTTATACAAATATAAAAAATTTACATATAGTTTTATGAATACTATACATTTATATTATGATTTATATTATGCATATATTATATTAAATACATTTTTATTGTATATTTATGTATAAATACATTAATATTATATTATGTATACAAATAAATATAATATAGATAGAATTAAATATATATGTATATATTATATATTATATATATTATATATATTATATTATAAATATTTTATTATATATAAATTTATATATATTATATAATTATTTTATATATATTTCAGTATACCATAATAATTATAAATTTATTTAGTAAATATATATATCATTTAATTATATTATATATTTCCAATTATATGATTGTATTTAATTGTATTTATATGTATACATAAATATAATTTTATAATTTTATGTATATATATATATATATATATTTGTATAAATTTTATTTCATATAATATTAATTATATGTAACATAAAAGAATAAACATATTATATAAATATAAATATAAATATAATTTATTTAAAAAATATATCATATAAAAACTCAAGATTTTAGTTTTTATAATTTATATTATAATAATAATAAATATATTTTTTAAAAATATGTTTATGATTTTATATTATATATAATTAATATTATGTGACATAAAATTTATACAAATAAATATATATTAATGTTCACAATATTATTCAACTATATTTATTGAAATACATATATATTAAGGTACATAATATTATACAATTATATTTATTGAAATACATATATATTAATGTGAATAATAATAAATATGTGTATTGAAATACATTGTATAAATATTTATATAAATTATATTTCATATATCATTAATTAAATATTTTAATAAGTTTTATTTCATATATAATATTTGTATAAATTTTATTTCATATAATATTAATTATATATAATATAAATATTTGTATAAATTTTATTTTACATATATATGTTTCATATAATATTAATTATATATAAATTATATATAATATTATACAATTTATACAAATACATATATATTAATGTTCATAATAATAAATATATGTATTGAAATACATTATATGAATATATTTTTAAAGACATTATATAAATATATTAAATAAATACTTATATATATATATTATATAAATAAAAATGTACATAATATATAAAAATGTATTTAAGTATATAAATAATTTAAATAAATATATTTATAAATATATAAATGTGTGTAACACCCCAAACTTCTACGGTACGTTTCCCTTCGAATAATGCGATAGCGTGTGTTGTACGCAACCTCGAGTTCTAACACACACCACAACTAATTAAACTAGCCGTTGTAAATAGTGATACCTACTTTTTGAAATCATATATATTTTATATTTCAAAATGGACTTCATTTTTGGATTCGGAATATCGAAATTATCCTAGGGTGAAATTTTGGTACTTTTCGGATAACTTTTATATTTTGATGAATAGTGAAAATTACTAAATTTTAATTAAAAACAACTTTTTTAATCAAAATAAGTAATAGTGATAAATTATGAATTTGAGTGGTTTTAAAGTATATTTAGAATATATTTTTACCATTTAATATAATGTTGGTCATTGGACATAATTTTACAATTAAACCGAACATAAACAAGTGTCAATCTTTTGGTAGTTATTATCTCTTAAAAACACGCTTTTTGTTTTGACAGCGGGAATTAATTTTAAATTAATTTCTGCCACTTCTGTGTTTTGAATTTAGAAAAATGGATTCCATATTTGGAATCAGGATTTTCAAATTGTGTAAATAGGTAACTTTTATTTTTAGACATTTTGAATAATTACTGCGGTAAATATTTTATTTACCATGGTTAAGGGTAAATCCGGTAAATAAGGGTTAAAAAAAATATTATAATAATACTAAATTACCCTAAAACGTGTCTTAACCCTATTGGTTGATACATAGTCGACCATGGGCATCTTTGGGTCTATTTTGGGACCCCATGGATCCACTTGTAAGTGATAATGACACTTTATTTTAATTAAGTCAAAATGAATACAAAAATGACACAAGCATATATCTTTTAGAACAACAATTTTTTTACATAGGGTTATACATGTTGGATTTTCGATTATAAATATTCATTAGAAAGATAAAAAGATTTCATACATAATGATATTTTATTTATAATTTTTAGACATTAAATAAGTTATTTTATTTATAACACAATGATGATGCAGTAATTACTATAATAGTGAAAAATTAAAATAATTGATATTATAAATACCCAAATAAATATAATATGAAACTTTTAATGAATTAAACTAATTTTCTAGGCTAATATGATATATTAGGATTGATTTAATGGACTTTGTTCGAAGTAATCAATCTGTTATGAGTTTCACAAAAATCAACTATTGAATAGTGTCAAAATTGACATAAAAGAGTTCTTAAAACAAATATTATATTATTAATTGATATTAAATTCCTAAAAATCTAAGGTTCGGCCAAGAGACTTATATTATGATAGGTTAATCATTAATGGACCACTTGGGGGTCGCTTGGATTTATATAGTAAGTTTATTAACCATAATATATAAAAATACAAAGAGACATTGTAAAAGTGAAACTAATTAACTTAGAGTTAATACTTAAAGATAAGGTTAATATAAGTACCCAAACCTGTCTAAATTCTATTGGATGAGTTGTTTTCGACCTATCCCCACCTCATCCTTTGAATAGTCAACTTTGGAGCCTTTAGAAACCGAATATGAATTTATTATAAATTAATATTTCTAGCTTTTCCAAAGGTGCCCCTCACCCCTCTTATAAAAGGGAACTCCTCCTTCTCATTTCTTCACACCTTCAAAGCCTTTTGGTTCGGCCAAACTCTGCCCAAATAATCTCCCAACATCCCTCACTACAACCTAGAGGCCTTAGTTTGATCAGAAAGCCAACCTAAGGAGCCCTTTTGATCAAATCAAAAGGAAGAACCCGAAGAAGAGGTAATGATTTCACCACCCTTTTCTAAGTTCATTTCTTCTTCCACTTCTTCTTCCTTTGTTCTTACCATTCTAAAATAATAACTCTAGTATCTCACATATACTGTGATGTTATTATAAGTATGGTACAACCATATTCAGTATTCTATCCACCCTTTGAATAACATGTCACCATACGTGAGTACGTACGGCTTACCGTCTCCACATCGTGGTGTAATTGTTATTCAATATAATTTTATTTGGATGGGTATAATAATGATGTGTAACTCATGTAAATAATAAATATAACATGTTAATGATTCTGTATATATGATATACCATTCATTTATATATTATTTTAATATCAAAAGAATGATATTGTCGCTCGTGCGTACGTACGGACTACCGTCTCCACGAACGCGATGAGATTCATTCTCCATCATAACCATTCAAGTATAATTATCATTTGATGATTTAAAAATGATTTTTAAGGACTAGATATCATTCTGGATATGAATAAGATACAACAACCATGTCTTATGTAACAAAACATATAAATAAAATGAGTAAGTTAACACCCGAAACGACGATAATTCTAAGATATTATTAACAAATCAATGTTAAAAGATCATATATGATATCATATTAATATATATGATTCTTGTATAATTTAATAACAATTATTTCACCATTATACAGGAGGTTAACCTACCCCAACAAAGGAAAAGTACAAGGTAAGCGTTATTTCACAAACTCTTCATTATCCGAGGTTGTTTATATGTAATAATCTACTGGGATCTCTTTATCATCCACATCCATGTTTCTTAAAAATGTATTTCAAAACATTTTTACTATTTACAAGAATATGGGTTAAAGTCATTTATACCCTTTTTTGACTTTTTATAAGAGGTTTATAAAGGAATCTTTCCGTCGTTTTCAAAACAAGGTCCTTTTTAACCTTTTCGACAGAATTGAGGTAAGAATGTTTTTTTTTAACTTATACGGCGGGTGCGGTTATTTTACGCCGTTATAAAATCTTCAAAGCTTTCCTTACAAGCTTATAAGAATATTTTCAAAGAAAATGTTTTATTTTATATGGATCTTAAATGATTTCAAAATAAAAGGAGATACTTCTTTAAAAAGAATTTTTATTTCATCTATGTCAACATCCTTTGATGGATTTTAAGATTATTTGAAGTTGATTTATTATGATACAAAACTTCTATATTGTATTGAAGGTTTTGTGATATGTTTGACTGTGGATGTGCTATTTTTATACCATTCATAGTTTATGGTGAAATTATTGACATTTCGTATGCTAGTTTTAATACGAATGTTTATGTTATGTTTAAACCTTTTCATATGGGAATGCATTGGACTTAATAAGTGACGGGTGGAGCCCGCTATAGCTCCTCGATGCATCGGTAGGTCTCATGAGACAAACTAGTGTCTTGGCACAAGGCCTTGACAAAATCTTATTTGTATTCTTGGCACGAGGTCTTGGCTATGTGGTTATGATAGTCTGGCATTATGCATTCCAACATTATGAAAGTGGTTATTGATTTTTGCATGTGATTATTCGATTAGTAGAATATCCATGTGAATAAGTAAATGGCATTATTTCATTTTATTTATGCCATACTATGTTAAATGTTCAAGTTTAAAAGGCTTTTGTTTTAGTTATACATTGCCTTAAATGTTTATTTTTATTTATGAAAGTTTCCTCTATATTGTTATCCTTACTGGGCATTTGAGCTCACCCCTTTTCTATATTTTATTTTTCCCAGGTAGTGAAGAAGTAAATTATGAATGACTTGCAGGGATATTATGAGGGGTTAATAGTGTGGATATGAAGACTTTGTTGTTGTAGTAGTTTTTCACTTTGAAATGTAATGTAAAACTTTATGATTATATCTAGTGTTTCCAAGGCTACTAAACCAATCGGTCTTTCGGGATTTGATCTTTCTTGTGATCATGCCAATGTTATGTAATTAATGCACCGACTCTGGGCAGCTGGGGTCGGGGCGTTACAGTTGGTATCAGAGGAGGTTTAGTACAAACCTTGGAAGCTAGATTTAGATAAACTCTGATTAGAGCACGTAGACCTAAGATGAACTTTGAGGATTAGTATAGAAGAACTTCCTAGAATTTTGGTATTGTAGAGATTTTGTGAGTTTTCCGAGCAATACATCCCTGTCTGGATACGAGCAGGTAGAGGCGGCTCTGGCACAGATGTACCTAGGGGTAAAACCCGAAAACACCGCTTTGAGCTAGACTCGAACGGGAACTGGTGCACGACAACGGGCCTTGCTGCACTCTTGGTTACGACACTCCCGGGGGATATGCTTAGGATAACTCTCACTATCTTTACAAATCATTATGAAGGGTTTATGAGTATATACTTCCTCAAAGAAAACATTTTTATGATTATGGATTATATCCATAAATAGTTCAATTTATGTTAAGTGTTTTATAAGTATGGGATTATGTATTTTGATTCATAAACTGATCTAGTTTATGCCATTGTTTAGAAATGGTGCCTAGTGGAAGAAATGGAAACCGTATCAATGCACGCACTCCATGTAGGGATTGCCCTCCTGCTCAAGATAATTATAGTGGGGCTGGTGATGCAACTGGTGCCGATCAGCTAATCACCATACTGGGACAACTTACTCAGGTTATGAATAATAACCTTACCCGTATGGAGCACCCTGATCCGCAGCATGGAGGATCAATGTTAGATCGATTCATGAGACAACAACCACCAACGTTCAATGGGAGTACAAATCCCTTAGTAGCTGAGCAATGGATATTTTCCCTAGAGAAAATATTTCAGGCTTTGGGGAGTAGTGAAAGGGAAAAAGTTACCATGGCAGTTTACCGCCTCACTGGAGATGCTGATCAATGGTGGTCATTGATTCAAAACATGAAGGAAGATGATGAAGTATAAAACATGGAATGGAGGGAGTTCAAAGATCTGTTTTTAGAAAAATACTTTCCTCGCGACCATCGAGCAGATATGGAAAGGCAATTTCTGAGTCTGAGACAAAAGGAGGATGATAATGTCACAAAGTATGAGCCTAACTTTACAAGGTTAGCGAGGTATGCTGGAGATTATATTCGCAACCCAAGAAGTAAGATTGATCGTTTCTTTGATGGGTTAAAACCATTTCTCCGTCGAGCATTAGTCTCACAATCCTTTTCATCGTACGAAGACATTGTCTCATGTGCTATCAAGACCGAAAAGGAATTCTCTAAGTCTTATGACTTTAAAGCAAAGCAAGAGAAGAAGAGACCTGCTGATCAATCTGGGAATGGAAATAAGGGGAAGAAGGAAAAGGTTGAATATCCATCTTGTGGTAAGTGCGGGAAGAAACACCCCGGTGCTTGCCTGAAGGGAATGGGAGTCTGTTACAAGTGTGGTGAAAAAGGCCACCAAGCTCATGATTGCAAGGGGAAGAAGGAAGATACCAACGTTCAGTGCTACAATTGCAGGGAGATGGGGCATTATGCAAATGCATGTCCTAAGCGTCAGGAGAACTTACCTCAGAAAAGGCCAAGGGATCAAGGTCAGGCTTATGCTATCACTACTACTGAGGTAGAAGCTCCGAAAGACGTGGTGGCAGGTAATTTAATGGTTTCCTCAAGTTTAGCAAATGCATTATTTGATTCTAGATCATCGCATTGTTTCATATCTTCCCAGTTTGCTAAGAAAATTAGATATTTCCAATTTGATTTAATAAGGGAGTTGTCAGTTAAAACTCCTAAGGGAAGTATCGTTGCAACAAAGTTTTGTGAATCAGTCCCCATTAGAGCACATAAATTTTCTTTATCTGCTGATTTCATCGTCATACCTATGATTGAGTTTGATATAATCCTCGGTATGGACTGGCTTTCGGACTATGATGCGAAGATTTATTGTAAGAAGAAAGAGGTTACGATTCTTGATGATAATGATAAGGAGCACCTTATTTTTAGAGCAGAATCGTCACCACCTAATTCTTATTTAGATCCACCCCCTGTAGCTCAACTTAATTCAATTATCGGGGAGGAAGAGAATGAAATAACTGTCGGTGAGGAAAGGAATGTTCAAATAGAGTATGTACCTATTGTGAAAGAGTTTGTAGATGTATTTCCGGAAGATTTACCTGGACATCCTCCAGAACGAGAAGTAGAGTTTTCCATTGATTTAATTCCTGGATCAAGGCCTATATCGAAGACCCCTTATAGAATGGCCACTGTAGAGCTAGTCGAACTAAAGAAACAACTAGAGGAATTGAGTAATAAGGGATTTATTCGCCCTAGTGTTTCTCCATGGGGAGCCCCTGTTCTTTTTGTTAAAAAGAAAGATGGATCTATGAGGTTATGTATCGACTACAGGGAGATCAATGCTATAACGATAAAGAACAATTATCCCCTACCTTGTATTGATGATTTATTTGACCAACTGCATGGAGCTCAATACTTTTCAAAGATTGACCTTCGATCTGGATACCATCAGTTGTGTGTGAAGAAGGAAGACATTCCGAAGACAGCATTTCGAACCAGGTACGGGCATTACGAGTTTACTGTAATGCCGTTTGGATTGACTAATGCACCCTCTGTATTCATGGATCTGATGAATAGAGTTTTCAAGGAGTATCTCGATGAATTTGTGGTGGTATTTATTGATGATATCTTGGTATACTCCAAAACCTACGAAGATCATGAAAATCACTTGCGCATTATCTTGAAGACTCTGAGGAGGCATGAATTATATGGAAAGTTTAGCAAGTGTGAATTCTGGCTTCAGGAGATTTCTTTTCTTGGCCATATTGTCTCTAAAGATGGAATCTCTGTTGATCCTTCTAAGACCAAAGCAATCCAAGAATGTCCAGCACCTACGAGTATAACTGAGGTACGTAGTTTTATTGGCTTGGCAGGTTATTATCGACGTTTCGTCCAGAATTTTGCCCGATTGGCTAACCCATTAACGAAGCTCACACGTAAAGGGGTTAAATTTGTTTGGACAAAAGAGTGTGAAGAATGTTTCGAAGAACTGAAGAGAATATTAGTCAATGCTCCTATATTGACTCTACCATCGGGGAATGATGGGTTCGTTATTTATAGTGATGCATCAAAGAAAGGACTTGGCTGTGTCCTTATGCAGAATGATAGAGTTATTGCCTATGCATCACGACAGTTGAAAATTCATGAACAAAACTATCCTACTCATGATCTCGAGTTAGCAGCAGTGATCTTTGCTTTGAAAATATGGAGGCACTACCTCTATGGTAAAAAATGTGAGATTTATATTGATCACAAGAGTTTGAAGTATATTTTCTCACAAAAAGAACTCAACATGAGGCAAAGGAGATGGCTTGAATTACTCAAGGATTATGATTGTACGATACACTACCACCCAGGGAAGGCAAACAAGGTGGCAGATGCTTTGAGTAGAAAAGACCATGGAGTTTTGAACAATATGAGAATTGAAAGGGATCCAATTTTCATGGAGCTAGTGAAGATGGACATGGGAATAACCAGGGAAGGTGAAACATCAATGCTTTTTCAAATGGTTGCCAAACCATCTTTACTAGAAAGGATTAAGAGTTCTCAGACTGATGATGAAGAATTCCAAAAGAAGATTAAAGCTGTGAATGATGGGAGATTGAGAGACTTTGCGTATGAAGGTGGAATTTTGAAATTCGGGAAGAGACTTTGTGTTCCCAATATACCTGATCTAAAAAGGGAATTGCTGGATGATGCTCATAGTTCCAATTTCTCTATACACCCTGGGAGCACCAAAATGTATAGAGATTTGAAGGAACATTTTTGGTGGGACAACATGAAGAGGGAGATTGCTGATTTTGTGTCAAGATGTATGGTTTGTCAACAAGTGAAAGCTGGAAGGCAACAGCCTGGAGGAGTCATGCAACCTCTTCCCATACCGGAGTGGAAATGGGACAATATTACGATGGACTTTGTCATGGGGCTACCAAAGACTCCTAGAAGGAACGATGCAATATGGGTTATTGTTGATCGTCTTACCAAGTCAGCACATTTTCTTGCTATAAGAGAAGATCTACCCCTGGAACGTCTAGCAAGACTATACATTAATGAAGTTGTGAGACTTCATGGAGTACCCCTATCGATTGTTTCTGATCGTGATCCCCGTTTTACTTCAAGATTTTGGAAAAGTCTTCAGAAATCCCTGGATACTGAACTTCATTTGAGCACTGCTTACCACCCTCAGACAGACGGACAATCAGAACGGACTATTCAGACCTTAGAAGACATGTTGAGATCTTGCTCACTTGATTTTCAGGGTATGTGGGATCAATATTTACCACTAGTAGAATTTTCCTATAACAATAGCTTCCATTCGAGTATTCAGATGGCACCATATGAAGCGTTATACGGAAAGAGATGTCGTACACCAACCTGTTGGGATGACGTTGGTGAAAGAAAACTTGTAGGCCCAGAACTGGTGGAGGAAACGGTGGAAAAGGTGAAGGTAATCCAAAATCACATTAAAGCAGCTCAAAGTAGGCAGAAGAGCTATGCCGATAATCGAAGGAAGGATTTGGAATTTCAAGTCGGTGATCATGTTTTCCTGAAGGTATCTCCGTGGAAGGGAGTCATACGTTTTGGTAAGAAAGGTAAATTGAGTCCCAGGTACATCGGACCTTTCGAAATTCTAGAACGAATTGGGGCTGTAGCTTACCGATTGGCAATGCCGCCAAGTCTCTCCAAAGTTCACGATGTGTTCCACGTATCTCTGTTGAGGAAATACATGTATGACCCAACGCATGTACTCACCTATGAGGAATTAGAACTGGAACCCGATCTTTCCTATTGTGAAGAGCCCGTCAGGATTCTTGATACAAGAGAACAAGTACTGAGAAACCGGGCGACGCGTCTGGTAAAAGTTTTGTGGAGAAATCATAAGATGGAAGAGGCAACGTGGGAACCCGAGGAACTTATGATGAAGAACCACCCGAGTCTTTTTATGCAGTAATACCCTAGAAATTGCGAGGACGCAATTATTTGAAGGAGGGGATAATGTAACACCCCAAGCTTCTACGGTACGTTTCCCTTCGAATAATGCGATAGCGTGTGTTGTACGCAACCTCGAGTTCTAACACACACCACAACTAATTAAACTAGCCGTTGTAAATAGTGATACCTACTTTTTGAAATCATATATATTTTATATTTCAAAATGGACTTCATTTTTGGATTCGGAATATTGAAATTATCCTAGGGTGAAATTTTGGTACTTTTCGGATAACTTTTATATTTTGATGAATAGTGAAAATTACTAAATTTTAATTAAAAACAACTTTTTTAATCAAAATAAGTAATAGTGATAAATTATGAATTTGAGTGGTTTTAAAGTATATTTAGAATATATTTTTACCATTTAATATAATGTTGGTCATTGGACATAATTTTACAATTAAACCGAACATAAACAAGTGTCAATCTTTTGGTAGTTATTATCTCTTAAAAACACGCTTTTTGTTTTGACAGCGGGAATTAATTTTAAATTAATTTCTGCCACTTCTGTGTTTTAAATTTAGAAAAATGGATTCCATATTTGGAATCAGGATGTTCAAATTGTGTAAATAGGTAACTTTTATTTTTAGACATTTTGAATAATTACTGCGGTAAATATTTTATTTACCATGGTTAAGGGTAAATCCGGTAAATAAGGGTTAAAAAAATATTATAATAATACTAAATTACCCTAAAACGTGTCTTAACCCTATTGGTTGATACATAGTCGACCATGGGTATCTTTGGGTCTATTTTGGGACCCCATGGATCCACTTGTAAGTGATAATGACACTTTATTTTAATTAAGTCAAAATGAATACAAAAATGACACAAGCATATATCTTTTAGAACAACAATTTTTTACATAGGGTTATACATGTTGGATTTTCGATTATAAATATTCATTAGAAATATAAAAATATTTCATACATAATGATATTTTATTTATAATTTTTAGACATTAAATAAGTTATTTTATTTATGACACAATGATGATGCAGTAATTACTATAATAGTGAAAAATTAAAATAATTGATATTATAAATACCCAAATAAATATAATATGAAACTTTTAATGAATTAAACTAATTTTCTAGGCTAATATGATATATTAGGATTGATTTAATGGACTTTGTTTGAAGTAATCAATCTGTTATGAGTTTCACAAAAATCAACTATTGAATAGTGTCAAAATTGACATAAAAGAGTTCTTAAAACAAATATTATATTATTAATTGATATTAAATTCCTAAAAATCTAAGTTTCGGCCAAGAGACTTATATTATGATAGTTTAATCATTAATGGACCACTTGGGGGTCGCTTGGATGTATATAGTAAGTTTATTAACCATAATATATAAAAATACAAAGAGACATTGTAAAAGTGAAACTAATTAACTTAGAGTTAATACTTAAAGATAAGGTTAATATAAGTACCCAAACCTGTCTAAATTCTATTGGATGAGTTGTTTTCGACCTATCCCCACCTCATCCTTTGAATAGTCAACTTTTGAGCCTTTAGAAACCGAATATGAATTTATTATAAATTAATATTTCTAGCTTTTCCAAAGGTGCCCCTCACCCCTCTTATAAAAGGGAACTCCTCCTTCTCATTTCTTCACACCTTCAAAGCCTTTTGGTTCGGCCAAACTCTGCCCAAATAATCTCCCAACATCCCTCACTACAACCTAGAGGCCTTAGTTTGATCATAAATCCAACCTAAAGAGCCCTTTTGATCAAATCAAAAGGAAGAACCCGAAGAAGAGGTAATGATTTCACCACCCTTTTCTAAGTTCATTTCTTCTTCCACTTCTTCTTCCTTTGTTCTTACCATTCTAAAATAATAACTCCAGTATATCACATATACTGTGATGTTATTATAAGTATGGTACAACCATATTCAGTATTCTATCCACCCTTTGAATAACATGTCACCATGCGTGCGTACGTACGGCTTACCGTCTCCACGTCGTGGTGTAATTGTTATTCAATATAATATTATTTGGATGGGTATAATAATGATGTGTAACTCATGTAAATAATAAATATAACATGTTAATGATTCTGTATATATGATATACCATTCATTTATATATTATTTTAATATCAAAAGAATGATATTGTCGCTCGTGCGTACGTACGGACTACCGTCTCCACGAACGTGATGAGATTCATTCTCCATCATAACCATTCAAGTATAATTATCATTTGATGATTTAAAAATGATTTTTAAGGACTAGATATCATTCTGGATATGAATAAGATACAACAACCATGTCTTATGTAACAAAACATATAAATAAAATGAGTAAGTTAACACCCGAAACGACGATAATTCTAAGATATTATTAACAAATCAATGTTAAAAGATCATATATGATATCATATTAATATATATGATTCTTGTATAATTTAATAACAATTATTTCACCATTATACAGGAGGTTAACCTACCCCAACAAAGGAAAAGTACAAGGTAAGGGTTATTTCACAAACTCTTCATTATCCGAGGTTGTTTATATGTAATAATCTACTGGGATCTCTTTATCATCCACATCCATGTTTCTTAAAAATGTATTTCAAAACATTTTTACTATTTACAAGAATATGGGTTAAAGTCATTTATACCCTTTTTTGACTTTTTATAAGAGGTTTATAAAGGAATCTTTCCGTCGTTTTCAAAACAAGGTCCTTTTTAACCTTTTCGACAGAATTGAGGTAAGAATGTTTTTTTTTAACTTATACGGCGGGTGCGGTTATTTTACGCCGTTATAAAATCTTCAAAGCTTTCCTTACAAGCTTATAAGAATATTTTCAAAGAAAATGTTTTATTTTATATGGATCTTAAATGATTTCAAAATAAAAGGAGATACTTCTTTAAAAAGAATTTTGATTTCATCTATGTCAACATCCTTTGATGGATTTTAAGATTATTTGAAGTTGATTTATTATGATACAAAACTTCTATATTGTATTGAAGGTTTTGTGATATGTTTGACTGTGGATGTGCTATTTTTATACCATTCATAGTTTATGGTTAAATTATTGACATTTCGTATGCTAGTTTTAATACGAATGTTTATGTTATGTTTAAACCTTTTCATATGGGAATGCATTGGACTTAATAAGTGACGGGTGGATCCCGCTATAGCTCCTCGATGCATCGGTAGGTCTCATGAGACAAACTAGTGTCTTGGCACAAGGCCTTGACAAAATCTTATTTGTAGTCTTGGCACGAGGCCTTGGCTATGTGGTTATGATAGTCTGGCATTATGCATTCCAACATTATGAAAGTGGTTATTGATTTTTGCATGTGATTATTCGATTAGTAGAATATCCATGTGAATAAGTAAATGGCATTATTTCATTTTATTTATGCCATACTATGTTAAATGTTCAAGTTTAAAAGGCTTTTGTTTTAGTTATACATTGCCTTAAATGTTTATTTTTATTTATGAAAGTTTCCTCTATATTGTTATCCTTACTGGGCATTTGAGCTCACCCCTTTTCTATGTTTTATTTTTCCCAGGTAGTGAAGAAGTAAATTATGAATGACTTGCAGGGATATTATGAGGGGTTAATAGTGTGGATATGAAGACTTTGTTGTTGTAGTAGTTTTTCACTTTGAAATGTAATGTAAAACTTTATGATTATATCTAGTGTTTCCAAGGCTACTAAACCAATCGGTCTTTCGGGATTTGATCTTTCTTGTGATCATGCCAATGTTATGTAATTAATGCACCGACTCTTGGCAGCTGGGGTCGGGGCGTTACAATGTGTGTGTGTATACATAACATTAATAGAATTATAAAATATATTTAGTCAAATGTATGTAAATACATATATAAAATATATAGTTTATATAAATTTATAAATTGAATATAATATAAATTTATTATAATATAAATACATAAACACATAATATAAATATATATAATTTAATTCATATAAATATATATGTAGGTTATTTATTTATATTTATTTAAATATTTATTCAAATAATATTTATTTGAATTAACATGCCAATACATATGTGTGTGTGTGTGTTTATAACAACAAAAATCACTTACCTTGGTGGAAGATGTGTTGGGATTTGTTGGGGAGGTGAGGTTTTTGAAACCCACTAGAAACATTTTACGAGAGGCTTGAAGGAAGGTGGTGGGTCACGGGTGACACGTTGCATGGATAGGTAGGTGGAAACACGGTTGTGGGGGCACAAATGGAAAACCTAAGGGAGGGGTGTGGGGAAAAGGGGGAACCAGTTGTGTGGGGGGACACAAATGGGGAACCTGAGGGGAGGGCATGGGTCATGAGGGGAACCTGAGGGGCAGGGTGCGGGAAAGGGAAGATAACTAGAGGGGAAGAGAACTTGTTGGAGGGTGAGGGCAAGGGAAGAGAACTGGAGGTAAAGGGAACTTGCAAGAGGGAGGGTGTTTTATTAAAAAATGAAATAAATATTTAGAGGTGTTTCATTGAAATTTCCTCTAATACGTCATAAATATAGCTCAATTAGAGGTGATAAATAGAGGTGGTTCATAGAACCACCCCTAATAAATAACATATAACTCACTTAGTGGTGGTTTTAAACCGACTCTAATTTGGATTATATATTAGAGGGGGTTAAAACGCCCTCTAAACTAGAATTTTGTGGTGATATTTGAGGGGGGTTTAACCACCTCTAATACAATAGCCACTAAATTTCACATTACTTTAACAAAAGTTTCTCAAAAGCGCCTCTAACAAGTGTTAGTGGGCACATTATTAGCAATTACTCATCAACACTTCTAATGTGTTTAGAAGTGGTTATAACCCCCTCTAATCGGGTAATTTTTTTGTAGTGATGGGTGAATAGGTGTCCCAGGATAAGCTCGTGTCGTTCTTTGTGAAACCAAAGTGGGAAGCATGATTATGCGAGAGATCATTGGTTTTTTATTGATGTGGTGGACCATTTTTTTAGGTTGTTAACCGTTGGGGTTATGTTGGAAGAACTTGAGAGGCATGGTGGAAGTAGTTCCATGGGAAGCGTTGGTTCAAGGATACTTTATAAAGAGTTGGGAAGTTGTGGTGAGTTCGGTTGGTAATCCCACTTGAGTGTTGGTGGTCAGGTGTTGATGAGGTGTTGGCAGGAAAGGAATCCAAATACTTTCAATAGGTCAAGGTGTCCTAGTAGTGGGAGGTGGTATCAGTGATGGATAGTTGTGGCAGTGTTCATCGATGAAATGTCAGTATACTTTTAGCTAGTGAAAATCATTCCAAATATTATGACATAATCTCAGGTATTCTAAGAGAGCTATAGCTTTATACCTAGCTACATGGATGTATTTTGATGGAATGCAGCGCCTCTTAAAGGTTACGCTCATATATCGGTGCATGTGAAGATAAATGTTGGGAAGTACACCATCGACTATTTATGGGTGATGTCCTTGGGATGGACCAAAGGTCAATGAATTTCATGGGTTCCATTCTTTAAATTCATGAATGGGGAGTGGTTGATGTTGGTTTTTCTATTCTGGTGGAATCTAGATGACCATGTTCAAGTTTTTAGGGTTCCTCCTATGCTTGAAGCATCGTCTATGGTGGTTGGAGTTACTTGAGGAGAGTAGTGGTAATGAAACTCCTAAGGTGGGAAGCAGTAAGTCATTCATGGAGGTGTGGATCAAACTGTGGTGTGGATGTGGTGGTTCCAGGATGCCAATGAGAAACCCATGAGGTGCATGTTTGGGTTCCTCGAGAATGACCATGTGGTCCTTGGATGTGGTGGTTCATTGAGACAAGCTTTGGCTTCAGTCTTAGGGTGGTTCTAGGAATAATCTAAGATGCCTATGTTAGAATAATTTATGGTCTAAAAAATGGAGGTTGGGTGTTATAACTTCATTGGAAATTGGTCATGGACTCAAGTAGGTGGGTCTAAGTGACCTTGGAATGTCGGTTGGGGTAAAGGCATCTTGGATATGTGAAGTAGTGTCATGTCAATAGTGAAACTGGTTGTTTCCAAGATTAGTTGGACAGGTATAACTCGACTCATCTCGGAAAAAAAATGATGGTGGTGGGTTTCAAACCACCTCAGTGAACATTTAAGAATGATAAGTGTGTTTCATAAGTGGAATGGGTTTTGGGGGAGAACTAAGTTGTTCTTAGTCGATGTATGAGTGATAGAGGTGCTTTTGTTGGGAATATTGATCAGTGCAATGTGGCACAATGATGGCATTGAGAGTAATGGGTACCTTGATAGTGGAGTTTTACCAGAATTTGGGGAAACAAATCTGGTAGGTTCATTAGGTAATAGTGGTATGCCTTGAGTGATCAGGCACCATGGGTAGGTAAAGGGGGTAGTATGTTAACAGTGGAAGATGGTGTTCTGGGAGAATCTAGTTAGGGTGGTCTAACAAGACTTGGTAAAAAGGGAATAGATGTGTTAAGTTATAAACCACCCTCAGTTTTATGTTTTTAATGGAAATTGTGCTTTATAAATAAAGAAAAACATGAGGGAGGTCTGGTTATTCCTAGTATGTGAATGGATGGTGTATGCAAGTTCATCCTAGGTGGTTTTGATGGTGATGTTGGATTTTAGTGTTGGGTGGAGTTCTCGTAGATGCTTGGGCATGGTAGATTAGGAAGAATGTCAGGTTTTTTGTGAAGTTTGAGTTGCAGTCTAAGTGATTCTTTTCTAATGATGGTGGTGTTGACTATCAGAAGATAGTGGTTGTGAGCTAATTTGTATGGTGGGGAGCACCATAGTGAGTGGTGGTCAGTTGATGTCTTGATTGGTGTTTTTAATTGGATAGGATAAGGTAAAATCCATCTTGGTGTTTGATTTGGAAACAGTTTTTATCTTGGGTTTTGATCATTTGAGTACTTTAAGATGAATGTTGTTCTTGGGTTTTGTGATGTTTGTTTGGGATGGAACAAGTTCATTGGACCTTGAGTTTTGGAACAATGTAGGTAGGGGTATGCAGTTGAAAAACCGTGTGTTTTTATTGTAGTGATTATGAACATGGGTACCCATTAGGTCTTAAAAATAAGGTAATATGTCACCAAGAAATTTTTTCAATGAGTTGTAGAGAGGATCAGGTTGATGGAGTTTTTATTAGCTCTTCCATAGTGGTATAGTGGTAGACATGGTGTTTTTTTTCTTTATTTTATGTGTCACAACTTCGACAGTATCACCCTAACCCATCTCATGTGGTTTATGTTTATGATGTTGAGCTTGAGCTTGATGCATCCTTTGAGGATCATCTAGTTCATATTGTGGATCATAGTGAGAAAGTCTTGCGGGGCAAGACTGTGCCCTTGGTTTTAGTGTTGTGGAAGCATGGTAATGTTCAGGAAGAAACTTGGGAGAGAGAGAGGGATACATATGGGCCCAATGGCTTGATCTCATTACCTTGGAAGCTCAATAATGCTTGGAAGTGCAGCTCAAGGATGATCCATTATAATTTGGGAAGGTTATAAGATCCTAAAATTCATGGAGGTATATTCTTGTTTAAATCTTTGTTTAAAACCCTTAATGTTGGTCAATGAAGTGTTTATCGGGAGTATGAGAAGGATCAGGGGTGTTTCAGGGGTTCAGGGGATGATAGAAGGGGATAAATAGCCATCCAGTGCATGCTTCATGGTTGGAACATGGTTATAAGTAACAGTGTGCCCTAACTCTGAGTTCCTGGAGGAAGGGTGTATAGGTTGGATGAAACCGTGTAAGGGGGAAATCCAAAACGTGTGGTCTTGGATATAACCATTCTATATGGTTGGTGCATGGGTTTTCAAACCATGTGGGCTCCCTAGGTAACCATGTAACTTGGACCCCTCTTGGATATAGTTTGGCACACAATTGAAATATATTTTGGAAAACCATGCGGCCAATCTGTGCTTCCCATAAAAAGTGGTATTTTACAATTTTACCCCTCTTTATTTTAAGTGTTTTACCCAATTTTCTTCCACATTATTCTCCCAAAAACCCTAGTGATGAACCAAAATGACCAAGGCTTCCCAAGGATCAATCTTCTTCATTTCATGGCCTTTTGGAGTGTTGTTGGGTAAGGATCAAAGCTTCTACATATCTTAGGTTGGGGCTTCAAAGGGTGTTTTAATTCAAGTTAAGGGCCATATTTAAGTGCGCGTTCATCTTTGGAATCGAGGTAGGTGATATAAAAGTTATATCCCATAGTCTTAAAGTTTATTTGTACATGTTTGGTTGTGTTAATGGTTTTATCTTGTTGTGAATTTTATTCCTTAAAATAGATTTGGTAAAATAGTTGGCTAAATGATGAATTGAGCCCCTCATGATCCTCATGGGATGCATTGAGTATTACTAGACCAACTTATGGACACTCATGGGGTGCACCAACATTCATGAACATGGAAATTTGTAATTTTAAGTATATAATTGACTTGCAATAAATTATAGCCCATGATGAACATTTTGATATGTTATTTGACTTGGAAAGGGAATATTGATAGTTGTGTCTAGACTTGGATAATGTCATAAGGGATTATTTGGCTTGTTATGAAATGGGTTAGATGAAATAATGTGATTGTGCTAAATGACTTATGAATTTTACTTGAAATTCATAAGTGGGTTAATGCATATGGAATGATGAGCATGTTGAAAAGGGTAAATACTTTTGAATTTATGAATGTTTTAAATGGACTAACATATGGAAATTGATGAATATGTTAAATAGTCCAAATTATGGGATTTTTTTAATATGATTAATAGGTTATGAAATGAGAAAGGAAATTGTGTTAAATGGGATATGCAATGTAAATGGTAATTATGTCAATGGGTTAAGTCTTTATGCTAATTCACAATTTGAATATTTATGAAATGTGAATGTTATGTGTATTGATTGTGTATAGTTTATGATGTAGTTTATGTGGTAAATATATACATAAGAATGTGAACATGGCTTGATGGTGTGTGGGATAATGGATTGAGGCTCCTCCCATGGGTCGGGTTGGATCGAGGCTCTAAACCCCACCCCTGGAATGCATGGGTTAAGGAGTCTGACTGAGGCTCTTGGCCCCTAATGGTTGCCTTTGATGAAACTAACTAGACTAAGGCTCCAAGGTAAGTGTGATGTAATTGATTGTGAAATGGTTTTCCCTAGTGATATAGGTAACTTAACTTACTCCCTTGTACTTATTAATTGAACAGATTAGTCCATAGTGTATATGATGTAAATGTCTAACCCATGGAATAAATGATGAAAATAGTTAAAGTTAATATTTTTAACTATTTGTACCTGAGTATTCTTTTGTTAACTTTTTCATTTTTCTAATATTTTCATGCACTATCTATTGAGACTGGATATTTTGTAGACATTGTTGGTGGTGTCTTACTAAGTTGTATTCACACCCTGCTCAGGCCAGAATTGGGTAACCTAGAATATTTCATGGTTATAGGCCATGAAAAGGGCAAAGTCCATATGTTAGGGAGTTGTGTTTGTCTTGGGATGTGCATGGATGAGGATCCATACTTGGAGTGAGGACCCATTTTGGGGACTCGGTTTTTTGTCTTTATTTTGGGTTTTCCTCCACCTTTGGCACTGTTAGCATGACGTGGAATATTTATTGTTTGTTTGTGGTTTTTTCCTTGTTTGGGGAATAGTTAATAATGAATTTTTATGGTTTATTGTTTATTATTTCCTTTATTTAATATGTTATCTGTTTTGGATTACTTTGGTAAAGAGGGTATAGTCTCCCCATAGGATTTATTAGACCCTCACTGCTAGTTGAAAACCTCTAGTGTATAGGGAGGCATGTTTAAGGTCATGTGGCGACTTGGCTTGGGGCACTGGTTTAATGGCTTCCAGGTTGGGGATATTACATTAATTGTGTTTTGGATTTAAATTACTAATGAATATGATAGTTAGTTTTGATTTTTCAAAGTTTTTCCATGATTGTGTGGGTTTTCTATTTGGAAAAGTGGGTTATTTTCTTAATTTAATGAAACATGGTTGTGAAATGGTGTTTTATATATTTTCTATGTTGATAAAATGCCAAAGTGGGATTTTTCTTGTGAAATGAATTTTTTTCTTTGGGAATTAGGCTAAATGAAGTTTTTAAAGTGGTACCTCTTTTGTGTTTAATATATTTCCCTATTTTAAAGGGTTAGTTTAGTTTTATAAATTGAAAATGGATTTTCCCTTAACTTATTTGGTTGTTCTTAGAAGTATTAATGATTTTTGGAATTGTGTTTGAATTTAAAATTTTTTTAAAAAGGGATTTCCAAATGCATATGATATAAGTGAAGGCCCAGTTGGAGCTTATGATATGATATTGATTGTGACCTTATTAATACCCCTTGTATTGTTGACAGTGTTGTATTGATAGATGATTTTTTATGTGATTCATGTTGTGCACGTGGATTGGGGATCTTATTAAGGGTAGTGTGAGAGGTGGGATGGATGTGATTTTGGTGTTACCTCTAGGGGATTTATTATTTTCATATGATGAAATCATTTACTCATGTACCACCTATATTATTATTCCATGGGGAGACCAAGGCTGCTAAGTGGGAATTAGTGGTGCATTGTTTGGCAAGTTGAGTTTTAGCACTGGACAGCCCCCTAGTTATACATAACACTTGCCTAGGTGGAATTTCACTGAGGATAATTCTTAGAGTGATTTGGTTGACTGATGTGTGACTGTTAACCTGCCGATAATAGGTGAACCTGTTGGTTGTCCCATTGTTCCTTATGGTGTTTCCCCATGCTATGTATCATATGTTATTACTTTTTATATATATTGGCATGTGATATGATTATTTCTTGGATGGACTTGTTTTATTTGTTGATTCCTTTGCGGTTTAGTCTTGATGTTGACTAGTTTTGTTCTATCCATTTATTGGTATTATTCGTGACTTATTATGGTGGTGATTTCTATGTTCTTTACCATGTTTCCTTGTTTACCTTTGAAATAGGTGTGTAAAAATATTTTAAATGAAAAAGTGGGAAATTATTTCAAATTGGTAGTTTTTTTGTAAACAATTTTGAAACGTTTTAAAACAATGTGTGGGTTTTTTTTCAAAAGTGTGATGTTTTAAAGAGAAAAGGTTAGATTCTAAATGGGTATTGTTTTGTTAAAACATCTTAGGCATGTTTTTCAAATGGTGTTTTTTGAGAAAGTGCATGATTCATGTTTTTTTGTCTCTATATGGTGTAAAATGAAAATGAAAACCTGTTTGTTTACATTATTTACAAACTATAAGTTTTGGTTTATTTTATAAAAGGAATGAATTGGACTCATCATGGTATCCTATTGGTTTTGGATCACACCCTACATACTCATGTTAGTGGGTACGTAGTCTTAATATTTCATGTAGGTTTCTTCAGGTCTTCACTTTCAGGTTTGTTTTTGGTATTGTCTTCCTTGGGAATCGAATGGTTTTTGGGATTGTGGAGGTGACTTGTGATTCACATGGAGATGGTGATTAGTCCCTCAGTTTCATGGAACCAGTTGGCTTGAGTTCTGGGTATCGACCTCTTGGGTTTTTAGTTTTCTTATCTTTTAGCTTCTATTGAAGTTTTGTAATCTTGTGTTAAAATATTTTTTATATGAGATGTATGTTGAAATGTATTTTTGTTTATTTATTATTATGACATGTTTAGATGTTTTTTTTTTGTATTTTGAGGTTGAAATTGTCCCCAACAATTATGTGTGATACCCTTGATGCTTTCGTCAACTTGGGGGGATAGAGGATGCTCCTTGAGTATGTGACGAGCTGGATCGAGAATCATATGGATGGATTTCCAAGGTTGATTCATTACATTCACACTTATGGTTATCCAAAACTTCAAACACACAAGGATCCCATCTCACTAATGGTGATCCAGCTAGTGTCATCTCACTCAAAGGGGAGATAGGCCTCCAGATACCCATCACCAACACCAAAATATTTCACCAATCAAAAGAACATGTAATCACTATAGGACACATGAACCATTACATAATTTGACCAGATCAACATGGAGTGATAGTCATGTGAGACCTAGCCCATCATCATGAACACATATCAGTATCAAAATCAGAACATTTTATTCCATTGGGTATTCTCATCACATCTATTAGGGAATCCACGGGGGTCCTCCACACCCTCTCAGTCTCTTCTCATAAACACCAATCCATATTTATCACCCCCTTAGTGACCTCATGAATCATAGTCTCCTTATGAACCTAGACTCAAATTCCAGTCCAAACCTCATCAAGAACCGACATCACTCATAGCCTCGCAACATAGGAACCATCCAAGTTCATGTATTCCAACCCCTTATAATCCCCATGACATGTCCTCAAGCCTAATCTCAATCCACACTTAGGAGAGTGTTCCCCATCTAGAGTGAGATATATTGACTATCTAACCTATCCCACTAGGCCTAAGCCTCTCATTTTAGTATGCCTGGCCTTAT
This sequence comes from Viscum album, assembly GCA_963277665.1. NCBI lineage: Eukaryota > Viridiplantae > Streptophyta > Magnoliopsida > Santalales > Viscaceae > Viscum > Viscum album. The sequence goes on along the minus strand of OY728161.1, from coordinate 1,046,341,905 downwards.
GAAGCCCACCCTAGGCTACCCACAACTCATCCCATAACCTAAGACATACCTATGACACCCATAGGGTCACATGTATGTCTAAATTTGAGTTTTTATTTATCTTTAAGTGTGTTCCTAGAGTTATCGAGTGTCAGGGGTTGAAATAAGGAGCTTTATAGAGATAGACCAGGGCACTTGGTTAAGGCTTGATTTGTTTTACCGTGAGGAAAACCATGCAAGGGGGGTGTATTTTTTGACAGTGCAATTTCACACAGTTTGAGCATGATTTTTCAAATCATGCAATACCCTAGGGGGAAACCATGTGGCCTATTTTGGGTGGATAGTGGAACCATCATGGTTGGCACACGGTTTTCCTAACCGTGTAACCAAACTATGTGGCCCCATCCAGCTCATTAAAAATGGTCTTTTACTAAAATACACCTATCAGGTTTTTATAGTTTTCGATTTCATTTTCCTTTCCCCATGAATTCAACCTCTCCTCTTTGGTTGTACACTCATCCCCCTCCTTAGTATTATATTTCCTCTTGGATTCTTAGTTTTTTTCTTGAGGTAAGTTGATTTCTCTTTGATTTATTCTTCCTCTTCCCCTTCTCAAAATTTATTCATCCATTTTTGTGGAATTGTGGAACCCTAGGGGTGGTGTTGGATGAATCTAGGGTATGTAATGGGGTTTTTTGGTTTAAGTTCTTGTGTATTAGGTGTGTGAGTCTTGGTACCACCTCTTTTGGGTGATATTTGTCAACGTAGATGAGATTTGGACTGAATATGAGGCAAGTGTCTCTATTTAAGGGCATTTTACATGGAATGCCTTTAATTTTCTAATCGACTTTGGTTTATATTGTTTAAATTTACATTTTTACAATTTATGATCAGTGTGTATTACATGTTTGATGTGTTTCATAGATTTTTTGTCAATTTGGGTGATTAAAGATGGTTTTCTAAATGGGGGTGGCATGTGTGTACCCAAAGTGTTTGATAAAATGGTTCAAAGAGTTTTTGTGAATTTAAATGGATTTATAAAATGGTTTTGGAAATGGTTTTACCTTTTTGAATGTTTTTTGATAAAATAGTCTTGATGTTTGTGAAAATGGATTGTGAAATGGATTGTTTTATGGCTTGATTAATATGGGCACTTGTTGGTGATGTGTTGTCATGGAGTAACACATGGGTTAATTGGGGAGTGAGTGAGAGGTTTGTTCGAGGGACTATGTGAGACTTTGGAGGGAGGACCGTGTAAGGCTTCATTTGTTTCTAAGGGAACGCGTGAGACTTTGTATAGGGAGACCATGTGAGCTTCCATGTTGACTGTTAAGAGATTGTGTGAGCTCTTGTAGTTGGGGCTAGGGAAGTATAGAAACCCATGATTAACATACATGGATATTACATCATTTTAGATAAATTTTAAGTACATTAAAAAAGTACATTTCTGAGGACCGTAATAGTTTAGTGTCTTTGGAAACATGAAACATAATCTTCTAAAATGGTGAATGATATTCAATGTTTCCCACAAGGATATTCCCATTTATTACTCCTACTTAAAATCGTTCTTCATAACCTAGGGAAAGGAAATGTAAGAAAGGGGTGATCTCAAATTCTCAGTAAGGGTAAGCAATGAGATATGTAGGCATAATCATGAGTATAATGGTATGAGAACATGAAAATAATATTTGAAGATCACACCCTGCATATTAAGGATCATATACATGAGTCACAGTATAAAGATTGGAAGTTCATAAGACATGAATCATAAGGGAATCAAGAGCATAATCCATGAGAGAATAACATAGGAATAAGACATAGAATGTGTGGTGCACATGTAAGCATATAAAATCATTCCCTATAAGTCAAGGATTATTTCCAAAACCTATCAAAAAACTTCATGGGGGATAGACATACTGGGAAGGACACACCACCATCCCCAATTGTATCCCTTTCCTTATAGTGGAATTTTTTCACTCCCCAAACAATCTTAGTAGTCAATGTTCACTCCCAAGACCATCTTAGTAGTCAAGGTTCAATCCCAAGACCATCTTAGTAGCCAAGGTTCACTCCCAATACCATCTTAGCAGAAAAATCCCTTTATTAAACCAAGTTCACTCCTCGTTCCGACCATGTCTATCTCATGAGATATAAATCTTTACCCAATGCATTGGAGGGAGATATAGGTCTCACCCATCACATAATGAAATCATACATACGTGTACCACAAGATAATAAAACATTAATCATATCATGACCCATAAAAAGAGATGGGTTTCATAAACATCATATCATAACCAATGAAATGAAATGGGTATCATAAACATTTCATCCTATCATAAGAAAGGTTTCATAATCATTTCATCATAGAATAACATGTGAAAGTGCTACTACAAAATAAACTTTTAACAGTGTTGGCCTTTATCAACTCTAGAAAAAAGCGCTAATAAAGTCTCTTTTATCATCGCTTTATTTTTAGCACCCATAAAGGGATCCTTTATTAGCACTTTTTTAACACCGATAAAAGGTCCTAATAAAATGAAATAATTAAATAAAAAAATAAAAATGAGTTTATAAAAACAATTATTAATTAAACAATTATTGATAAAAATGAATAAATTGATTATACTATATATAAATTATAAATACTAATAAATAGTATATATTAAATATATAGATATATGTAAAATAAAAATTGAACAAATAAAAATAAAATTTAAGTAAATTGAGAAAAATATTAAACATTTTATTAATTAAATAATTATTAATAATCTTAATAAATGGTATAAATTAAATATATAGATATATATGCATTTGTATAAATATGATTTACATAATAAAAAATATTTATGCTTTACATTAAATAGTAATATATTTAGTGAATAATAGTTTATAATTAAAAATTAATATGAATTAAAAATACTGACTAATTGCAACAAGTAATGGACATAATTGAATGTCGTTGGATTTTTCAGTTTAACATAGATCTAATGTGTGTTATATTGATTTAACATATACGTAATTAATTAATTTTTATATACACACACACAATTTTTTTTTTGAATTTAATCAATTTCTATTATTTATTTTATATATATTTATTTACAATATTTTAATATTTTTAATTTGTGTTCATCTTTATTTCAATATATATCTATTTTTTAATAATTTATATTTAATTAATAAAACTTATCCATTTTTCAATATTGTTAAAGTGTACTCATTTTTAATTATTCAATTTCACTCATTTTAACATGCATGTACTTGAGATTAGATATTCATTAATAATGTTAAAAAAATATTTTATAAAAAATATTTATAAATAGAAATATTATAAGAACTCGGGTTTTTAGAACGGGTCAAATCCTGACCTTGTTTGAAATTTTGGCTTGTTTCTGGGGAAAACATTTAAAATTTTGGGAGGTTGTGCAGGTGTGCATGGTTGGCGCATGGTTTGAACAATCCATGCAGGCAAGCCGTGCGAAGTCCCTGGGTGAGACAGTAGCAACCGCACGGTTGGCGCACGGTCTGAACAAACCATGCGGACAATCCAGGCGAAGTCTTTGGGTGAGCCAGTGGAAATCGCATGGTTGGCGCACAGTTTTCCAAACTGTGTGGGGTAACCGTGCATCCACTTAACGTTAGGTTTTTTAAGTTCCGGGCCACTCAGGATTCCCCATTCTTCTCTCTTTTCTTCCTCCCTCTCGTGGCTCACGCGAGAGAGCCATCCGAATCTCGTTTTTTCCCTTGATCGTCCGTCTGAACTCTTTTTCGATCGACGTCATGTGCTTTAGAACCCCCTCGGTAAGGCCTTGATTCCTCTTGATTTGTTTTTCTTGATTTTTGTTCTAGAATGAGTTATTGGGGTTTGAGTGTTTTTTATTCTTTTGTATATCTACCATGTTTTAGGCCAAATTGAAGGTTGTTATCGGAGGAGTAGCATCGTATGAGTCTCAGGTAGGTGGTGCATACCTCTTTTTGTGTTTTTGTGGTCATTTGGGTAGCGCGGCCTTCAGCGCATTTTCAGGTATTTTGAGAGAGACCCTAATTTATCTACTATTACTTGTTTAAATTTCTTATTAGACTTATGGGATACCTTTGGGTATGCCCTTTGTTCTGTCTTGATTGAGCAGGGTTGGGTGAGAGGTCATTACTCACATGTGTCATTTTGGATGGGGTTTCCAAAATGATAATACTTGAATTATATTGGTTTAAACTATTAGGTTTAGTTATTTAAACCTTGATATGAATTTTTGGGGACCTTAGAAACTTCAGTGTTTGTATGGGACAACACTTGCTTAGTGCAATTAATCTGTTTATATGGTTTTTCCTGTTATGTGTTCTATTTAAATGTGTTTTATATGTAAATGTTGAATTTCATATGTTGGAACCTTCGGGTTGTGATGGGTGTGGCCCAGATATTTTTGAGTGATGTTGATCACAAGTTGGGCTTGGATAGGGTTACATTGGGTGGTTTTGACCATGAGATTGGGCATTATGGACGTCGGCTTGAGGTAGTATGACTGTCAGGTTGGGCTTGGACTAGGGTTACTTTGGGTGGTTTTGACCACAGGATTGGGTGTCATGGGCGTCGGCTTGAGGCAGTATGACTGTCAGGTTGGGCTTGGCCTGGGGTTACTTTGGGTGGTTTTGACCACAGGATTGGGTGTCATGGACTTCAGCTTGAGGCAGTACAACTGTTTGGGCTTTGCCTGGGGTTACTTCGGGTGGTTTTGACTATGGGATTGGGCATCATGGATGTCATCTTAAGGCAGGATGAATGTCAGGTTGGGCATGGCCCGGGTTACTGGGATGGCGAGACCATCAGACTTGAGCAACATAGCTGTAGGGACACGAGATGTTAGATGTGTGGTGGATTAGTTACTATTTTAGTGATTACCACTCACCCAAAACTTGAGTGGTGTGCACACAGAGATACTCCATGATGAGGTGGTTTTGACCACTCATGTGGGTAGAGTCCCCCGTAAATGCAGTTTAGGTACATTGGTTGGGGGTGCTTGTCATAGGAATCTACGTGGGAGGTGAGGAGCCTCCAGGGGATATATTTGAGGCTATCGGGTTAGGGGCTGAGGCTCGTCGTGATTTGAGGGCAGGTATTGTTGTCCATCTGGTTGCTTATTTGAGGGCGGATATCGTCATCCCTCTGGTTACTTAATTTGAGGGTTGGTATCGCTGTCCCTCTGGCTATTTCTTTGAGGGCATACATCACTTTCCATCCTGCTATTTATTTGAGGGCATACATCGATGTCCCTCCGGTTATTTATTTGAGGATAGGCATCGCTGTTCCTCTGGGTTACTTCTTGGGCGTGCCTTCGGGTCGTCGGTACTTGAGGCACAAGGTGTCAGGAGGCACAAGGTGTCGGGTTACTATTCTTGGTCATGCCTTTGGGACATTGGTGCTTGAGACACGTAGTGTTAGGGGGAACATGGTGTCGGGTTACAAGATAGAGATTCCGGCGTAAGCCGAAGCAGGTGATGCTCCATGGTGGCCGCTGAGCAACAGTGGAGTTTGTGTTTATTTTTGCATCGTACTATTTTCTATTTTCCTTATAAATGCATGCCTTCTAAAACCCTTATATTAGGTACGCACCTTTGGGTGGTATCCTACTGATATTTGTCTCACACCCTACACGGGCCCTTCGGGACACGTGTAGACTTTATGGATTTACATGTAGGAAAGAGGTCATCTTCAGGAGCTGGGTTGTATTAGTTATTGCATGGAGATGGTATGGACCTTGAGGTCTTACCTATCTTGATTTTACGTTGTTTTTATTTATTCATGTATCAATATGTTTTGTTGTTTGTTTTTAGCTACTTATGGTTAGCCATTGGCGCATTTACATCTGGATATGTATGACCTGCTTTGGATGCATGTTCTATTGTTCAGTAGTTGTTACAAGTGTTATGCATGTTGTTGTGTTTATTTCTGCTACTGTTGTTTATATTTATTGCTTCCATTGTTTACCTATATTGATTGTGCTTCCACTCTATGGGTCTGGTTCGAGTCTGCTGAGTTGTTTCTTATGATACATAACTATTATTATACTTGGACTAGTACCATTATTATCCTCTAAGGGGGTATAGCCTCCCCGCTATTCCTAAAATACCCTCACTGCTAGTCGGCAGCCTTTGGCGTTCGGGGAGGTGCGCCTAAGGTAGTAACACCCGACCCGTTTATCACCATTCTGGTGGTTGTTCGTGTCCGTTTTGTTACAAAGTGGTATCAGAGGAGTTCTTGACAGGGATTTAGTATCATTTTTTTGCTGGATGCTAATGAGTTTGAGACTTCTCTTTTTATTTTTATTGGTTTTACTATTTGGGATATGGTAGATTGGATATAGGTTGTTAACTGGAACTGGGTTTCTAGCTTGTGCTTGGGTTCCTGTAGCCCCAGGTACGAGGGATAGACCAAGTTTCCATGGGTGGGAATTTATGTTTTCATTTGCTCAGATTACAGTTTATATGATTTCCACCTCGGTGGCTCACTTGGTGTGTGATGTTATGGATTGTGATATTTAACCCTTGACCCGGTGCGGTAAGGGAGAATTGGAACTTCGCCCGGTATGGAAAGGCTTGTTTTCTTGGATTTTGATAGGCGCATTTTAGGGTATTTTAATTTCATAACTGCACGTATGCTTTGTGATGTGATAATACCATGTGAAGAAAATGTCAATTTCCATGCTTTGTATTCTTGAAATGTGAAAAGGTGAAATTCCTGATAGAATTGCTTGTTTTTTGCATTGTGTATGCCATGCTTTATATGTTGCATAATTTCATGTGACTGAGTAATTGGGTCTGGCTCTAGTACGAGTAGGCAGGTACTATTGGTTGAGGTGATTTCAATCACCCGGATTGGGAGACTCGGTCATCGGTTTGAGGCAACGTTGGTTGTCAGGATGGGAATAGCCCGAGTGAGTTCCTTTATCTGACTCAGATGGAGCGTCGGGCGGGAGATGATACAGCGCCGTAGGTGCAGGATCAGGTTCAGGATCTAGTACAAGTAGAGAAGGAGCTACAGGTATAGGCTCTGGGACAGGATCAGGTTCAGGATCCAGTGCAGACAGGACAGCGGCTCGATGAGCAGATCTGAGGTAGCATGGTACGTGTCTTGTAGGGAATCGATAGAGGAGCACAGGGTACAAAGTCATCTATGGCATATCTGACACAGGAGTTCCAGTCGCCGCGCCCGCTGCTTTTTCAGGGTGAGGTTGGTCCACAAGCAGCTGAGAACTGGATAGAGGGTATGGAGATGATCTTCGAGCATCTTGAGACACCTCCAGGGTGGAGGGTTAAAATGGAGACGTACATGCTGAGGGGACTGACAAAGCATTGGTGGGATGTACAGGTTCAGGATCGTAGGCATGAAGGAATAGCATGAAAAGACTACGAGGACAGGTTTTTCGAGCACTTTTACCTAGATACACTGAGGGTTGGGAGAGATCGGGAGTTCTTGAGTCTTCGGTAGGGAGACATGTCTGTCATGGACTATGCAGCTACGTTTACTGAGTTGTATCTCTTTGCACCTGGTATGGTAAGCGATGATGTGGAAAGGGTGAGATGCTTCGAGAATGGCTTATGACACGCCATTCAGATCTAGGTGAATATCTTATGGCTATGTTCTTTCTCAGAGGCGGTGAATCAGGTGCTCATACTAGAAAGAAATCAGAGGGATAGGCCCCAAGTCAGTCGGGCGGCGGCCTCGGGTGATTTTTCAGATAGTAGGAAGCGAGGATGAGATGAGTTTCAGCAGGTCAGTCAGGCCAAAGACTCAGCTAGACCACCTCGTAGCAATTCTCCAATGGTTTTCTTTCAGTGTGGGCAGCCAGGACATGTTCGGACTCAGTGTGATATGCCTCCAAAGGAGTGCCGAGCATGTGGATAGTTCGGGCATCTGGAGAGGTTCTGCAGGAAGCCTTCTCAGATAGCCGGTAGGCAGGAACCAGGACAGACGGTGGCATCTGTAGTTGGTTCAGGTTCGGCACCAGGAGAGGGTAGTCGATGTTTAGCTACGCGTGGAGGACATTACAGAGATAGAGGGATCTAGCTAAGGGGTCATTGGCTGGTGACTGGAGCAGCACCACAGGGAGGTCAGGCATCAGGCAACCGTACTTTAGGCTAGGTGCACACCGTGGAGCTACCAGGATAGAGCAGGCTGGTGAGCCGACGACGGTTAGAGGTACATTGCGGGTGTGGCCGTGATTCTCATTTTCTTTTTGGCATGACCTATTGAGGCATGTTTGTTTTGAGTGCACGAGGTGCGCATGATCTATGTGGACTGACTAGATGTTAGTCAGTGGGATTGTCACCATATCGGGTGTGTGATATATTTATATATATGTATGAGATGTGTAGCATCAGGGGCATCGAGGATGCAGGTTACTTGAGGTGTTGTGGGAATCAGGGCATCTAGGATGCGGGTTACTTGAGGTGATAGGCACCAGGTTTGTTTTGAGCAGCCATGGGATGTAGGACCTCATGGAGGCAAACACCGATGCGGTGCGGGATGCGTTTGGGTGTCAGAAATGACACGGGGTGCCAATGAGGCATAGGGGTGACGATGTTCCATAAGAGGACCTTGAGTCCAGAAAAATGTTAGTGAACCTTTTCTTGTTTTAAGTTTTGTCAGTTTGAGACTGAGTTAGGCAGTTCCTAAGGTGGAGAGCCCCTTGAGGAATTTAGCCAGATCCTTGATACAGGGGAAGTCCATGTTACTTTGAATGGGGTGGCATGTTCGGTGCCATCTCTGGGTTTCGTTTGATATCTCGGGGATGAGCTATGTTAAGGTGGGGAGTTTGTAAGAACCCAGGTTTTTAGAACGGGTCAAGTCCCAACCCTATTTGAAATTTTGACTTGTTTCTAGGGAAAAACTTTTAATAGTTGGGGAGGTCGTGCAGGTGCACATGGTTGTCGCACGGTCTAAACAAACCATGCAGACAAGCCATGTGAAGTCCCTAGGTGAGATAGTAGCAACCACACAGTTGGATCACGGTCTGAACAAACCATGCAGACAAGTTGTGCGAATTCTTTGGGTGAGGCAGTGGCAACCACATGATTGGCGCACAGTTTTCCAAACCGTGTGGGGTAACCGTGCGGCCACATAAATTAAAGTTTTTTATGTTTTGGGCCACTTGGGATTCCCCATTCTTATCTCTTTTCATCCTCCCTCTCATGGATCACATGAGAAAGCCGTCCATAGCTCGTTTTTTCCCCTGATCATCCATCCGAACTCCATTTCAATCGTCGTCGGGTGCGTTAGAATCCCCTCGGTAAGGCCTTGATTCCTCTTGAGCCGTTTTTCTTGATTTCTGTTCTAGAATGAGTTATTGGGGTTTGAGAGGTTTTGATTATTTTGTATATCTATCGTGTTTTAGGCCAAATCGAAGGCTGCTATCGGAGGAGTAGCATCGTAGGAGTCTCAGGTAGGTGGTTTATACCTCTTTTTGTGTTTTCATGGTCATTTGGGTAGTACGGCCTTCGGTTCATTTTCGGGTATTTTGAGAGACCTTAATTTATCTGTTACTGCTTATTTAAATTGATTATTAGACCTATGGGATACCTTTGGGTATGCCCTTTGTTCTGTCTTGATTGAGCAGGGTCGGGCGAGAGGTCGTTGCTCGCATGGGGAATTTTGGCCGGGGTTTCCAAAATGATTATACTTGAATTGAATTGGTTTAAACTATTAGGTTTAGTTATTTAAACCTTGATATGAATTTTTGGAGACCTTAGAAACTTTGGTGTTGGTATGAGACAACACTTTCTTAGTGTAATTCATTTGTTTAGATGGTTTTGCCTGTTATTTGTTCTGTTTAAATGTGTTTTATATGTAAATGTTGAATTGCATATGCTGGAACCTTTGAGTTGTGATGTGTGTGGCCCGGATATTGTTGAGTGATGCTGATCACAGGTTGGGCTTGGCCCGGGTTACTTTGGGTGGTTTTGACCACAGGACTGGGCATCGTGGACGTCGGCTTGAGGAAGTATGACTGTCAGGTTGGGCTTGTCCCGGGGTAACTTTGGGTGGTTTTGACCACGGGATTGGGTGTCATGGACGTCGGCTTGAGGAAGTACGACTGTCAGGTTGGGCTTGGCCCGGGGCTACTTTGGGTGGTTTTGACCATGGGATTGGTCATCATGGACGTCAGCTTGAGGCAGGATGACTATTAGGTTTGGCATGACCTGGGTTACTGGGATGGAGAGGCCATCAGACTTAAGCAGAATGGTTGCAGAGACATGAGGTGTTAGATGTGTGGTGGCTCAAGTACTATTTTGGTGATTACCGCTCACCCAGAACTTGAGTAGTGTGCACACAGATATTCTTCGTGATGAGGTGGTTTTGACCACTCGTGTGGGAAGAGGCCCCCGTAGATGTGGTTTAGGTACATTGGATGGGGTTATTTGTCATAAGAAGCAATGTGGAAGGTGAGGAGCCTCCAGGGGATAGCTTTGAGGTGATCGGGTTGGGGGCTGAGGCTTGCCATGATTTGAGGGTAGGTATCATTGTCCCTCCGGTTGCTTATTTGAGGGCGGATATCACCGTCCCTTCGGTTACTTGAATTGAGGGCAGGTATCGCTATCCATATGGCTATTTATTTGAGGGAAAACATCGTTGTCCCTCCAGCTATTTATTTGAGGGCAGACATCGATGTCCCTCCGGTTATTTATTTGAGGATAGACATCATTGTTCCTCTGGGTTACTTCTTGGGCGTGCCTTCGGGATGTCGGTACTTGAGGCACGAGGTGTCAGGAGGCACAAGGTGTCGGGTTACTATTCTTGGGCGTGCCTTCAGGACATCGGTGCTTGAGACATGCGGTGTCAGGGGGCACATGGTGTTGGGTTACACGACAGAGATTCCAACGTTGGCCGAAGTAGGTGATGCTCCATGGTGGCCACTGAGCACCAGTGGAGTTTGTGTTTATTTGTGCATCATACTATTTAATGTTTTCCTTATAAATGAAATATTTCTTAAACAATTATATTAGGTGCATACCATTGGATGGTATCCTACTGAGATTTGTCTCACACCCTACACAGGCCCTTCGGGACGCGTGCAGACTTTATGGATTTACGTGCAGGAAAGAGGCCAACTTCAGAAGCTGGGCTGTATTAGCTGTTTCATTGAGATGGTATGGACCTTGAGGTCTTACCTAGTTGGAGTTTACCTTGTTTTTCTTTATTCCTGTATCAGCATGTTTTATTGTTTGTTTGTAGCTACTTATAGTTAGCCATTGGTGCCTTTACATCTGGATATGTATGACCTTCTTTGGATGCATGTGATATTGTTTAGTAGTTGTTACAAGTGTTTTGCATGTTGTTGTGTTTATTTCCACTACTATTGTTTATAATTATTGCTTCCATTGTTTATCTATATTGATTGTGCTTCCACTCTGGTGGTCTGGTTCGAGTCTGCTGAGTTGTTTCTTCCACTGCATAACTATTATTATACTCGAACCAGTACCATTATTATCCTCCGAGGGGGTATAGCCTCCCCAGTATTCCTAAAAGACCCTCATTGCTAATCGGCAGCCTTTGGCGTTCGGGGAGGTGCGCCTAAGGTAGTAACACCTGACCCGTTTAGCACCGTTCGGGTGGCTGTTCGTGTCCGGGTCGTTACAAATATTTATAAATGTATATTTACTATTTTTATACATTTATATGTTTATAATTATAAATAAATAAATAATATTTTTTAAAAAAGTATTTATTAATTATAATTAATTAATGATATATATTTAAATAATTATAAAATTATAATAAATTTATTTAAATAATGAATATATTTAATATGTTTATATTTATATTTATTTATTAAATATAAATATAACGATATAAATATTGTTTTTAAAAATTATTTATATAATTATAAATAAATAATTATAAAATTATAATAAATATATTTAAATAAAGATTATATTTATTATATTTATATTTATATATATTTATTAAATATATATATATATATATAATTATTTAAATATATTTACAATATTTTTTATTTATAATTATAATTATAAATTATTTATAAGCTCTTAATTAATTCGTGCTGATAAAAGGTATATTTATCAGCATTTTTTTAGCACTGATAAAAGGGATCTTAATTATTGATTTTTTGGAAGCACTGATAAAAGTGTCCCAATCTATTTAAATAACCCTAACCAGTCGGAAACTCGTTATGATACCGAAGCTTTCCGCAAAAGCCACCATCTGTCAGCACTCCTCCTCAGTCAATCGAAGCTCGAATCAAGGATCAAATCCAAGGCTCGAAAAATTTCAAGGCTCAAATCCAAGGCTCGAATGATTCAAGGGTTGAATGAATCCAAGGCTCGAATGTTTTCCAAGTCTTTGATATCTCTACTTCTCTTGGGAGATTCAAAGCTTCAACCCAAGGTATGTTATTTTCTCATCGTCTTCCTCACTCGTTTATTGTTTGTTTGGCAAGATCTATTTACATTTTTTATCATCATTCTTTCTTTACCATCGGCATATGTCTATGGTTAACAATGTTTATTGGGGATGTTTGGTTGAAAGGAGATAGGGCTATCATTTCTTGTACTCCCCCACCCTCACTTCTTATTGATTATATTCATCCTGCCCACCCCAATGCCATTGACTCTTGCTTTATGATAACATTGACCCCTTAAAGTTTTTTATAATTTGTAAATAGAAGAAATTTCATCTACACCATTCCCTCTTTCTATACATGACTACCTCCCCTCTCAAGTGATCACTCTTCCCAGCACAGGCGACCACCGCCACCCTTCTACACACAGACAGCACCAAACAAGAAATTTTCTTCCAGTTAGACTCGACCATAGGGTCTATCGAATGAAAACTAGGTGCATTCCCACCTCACCTGGCACATGTCAATATAATGATATATATATATATAATTGTAAATTTATAATATAATTATATTTACATACACACACAAACCCACACACATGTTTATAAATACATTTATATTTATGTATCTCAATATATATATGTGTGTGTGTGTGTCTATATAATATGTGTGTGTTTGTGTGTACATATATTTATAATTTTGTATTAAATAGATTTAACACATTACATATATAAATATGTTAAATATTCATATATTTGTATGTATAAATTATAAAAAAATAAAAATATATACAAAATACAGATATATATTTATATTATATATTATATATTTATATTTATATTATATATACATATAGACACGCACACATGTATATTTTAAAAATAAAAATAAATATAGATAGATATATATATATATATATAATATAGATATATATTATACAAATAATTTATGTAAATATATAGTATAATACACAAATATATATTATACAAATATATTATACCAATATATTATAAAAATATACAATATAAATATATTATAAAATTATATTATAAAAATATAGATTATATAAATATGTTATACAAATATATTACCCAAATTTATATACAGTTAAAAAATAAAAAATTGTTATGAGGATTTTTCACACTTCGAAACTATTTTTGTAAGAGTGGGTCATCTCCCATTTAACTTAAAACCTCTATATCTTCCATAATTACTATTATTTATTTCATTATGACTTAAATTTTATACTATTTTCCCAAAATCGCCATAGAACCCATAATTTCCATGAAAATGAAATTTTATTATAAATCCTACTCTTCGTCTGCTTGAAAATAATTCTTGTTTTCAACCTATCTAAACATAATTCTTGAATCAATTTATCAACAAAGAATTTTTAGATGTTTAAAACCATTATTGTCATTAGGTTTATTCTTTTCCTAAAATTATTTTTTCCATTCCAAATCAATTTTCAATTGAAATTATAATTTTGATATGTTTTCAAATATTTGATATACCATTAATATTAAATGTAATAATTTGTTAGGTTGTTACATCTCTTGTTCCAAAAAATATAATGGAGGTTATCAGATTCTATAAATGTTGGAATAATTACTATAAGTTATTTTAGGTATTCATCATGTTAGGTCTACATGTATTGGTTCCACCCCTATGAATCTTTGATTACCATCCATGTATATGAAATAACTCTTTATTTATTAAAATGTTTTATCAATACATTTTTATATCCTCTAGTTGATCAAATGATAGTTTATTATTCTTTTTTATCATATTTTGGATTCTTATTACTCCTTAATTTCCTATATTATATTTTCATTTGTTTAGGGGATTTAAAAAAGACTTTGTGAATCATTTTAATAGAGGTGGGACTAGTCTTATTAAGTGGATTGAAATTATTAAAAGTGATATTTCTCTTATAAATATAAAATTTATAGAGGCCCCAAAGATTCATATATCATAACATATCCCCATCGAGACCCCTTGAATCACATAAAAGAATTTTTATACCCCCAAAATCTCACCTTAAATTGGCCATGAGTTAATAACTAGTTCCAATTGTGTAATTCTCACAAATGGGGGACATTTCCCCTTTTATAGAACACAATGAAGTAAAATTATCATCCTCGTCGGCTTCATCTCCCAAACAATTATTATTAAAAAATAATTCCTTAAGACTCATCCCACATCTCTTTTATATTTCTTGTACTACTCTTAGAATTAATCATCCCATGGATGTCTATTTCTTAGAGTATTTCAAGAAACATAGGTTCATTTCCACAAGAGATGTATGATGTGTGTCAAACAACAAAATGCAATGATAAATGTTCAGGAGATGAGCTTATGAGGATGAAAGTTGTTTATAACTTTCAAGAAACATATAAAATGTCTTATATGTTAGAGGGGACCACAAATAGGGGATTTATATTCCTAATAGTGGAACTGAATCCCTAAAACCATTAAAAAAGAATGAGAGTTAAATGTGAAGGTAAAAGTTTTGTTTAATATACTATGTTTTTACTCATAATAGTATATGTTATCTACTACATTAATGTAATCTATATTAAATGTTTGACTACTCATACAGACAATGTCTTCTACACATGATGATGTCACCAATCCCTCAGAAGAACAAACTATAAAGAAGGAAACCCTTTGGGAAGATGTAAAGGTAATGTTATGATATACTTTCTCTATTTTACCAAAATATTATATAATGAAACATTGATTTAATTTTCATTATTTCTTGTATATTTCATTTATTTTAGAATATTTTTATCCATATTTCATGATTTTATGCACCAAACCTTTCAAACACATCTTCTCCCTCAAAACATTTTCACCCATGCAGTGTTGCATTTATCACTTTCCTTCAAGTTTCCTCCACTTCCTTTGTAGGAAGAGAAACAAAACTACCTATGATCAATCACAAAGGTAATATTGATTTTTACAGAGTAAAATCATTGTCCATATAATTAATGTATTGTTTTATACTTACGTTTAATTTATTTCTATTTTATTATTAATCATATAATAATTGTTTTCTTATATAGTTGGAATATTTTGTTTGAGTAAGGTTGGTTTGTTCGAAGCTTCTCATGCTCATGATATATTGGACTTCGTGCCTGTAAATAAGATAATTACAATAATTAAATTCATCAAGAATGCTTATGACCATCATGAGAAGGTGAATTACTACCACATATTTAATTAATTTTGTGATCATTTTATCAACAATTTATAAGTTCATTTCCTTATCATTTCTATCTAATACTTATTTATTTTTTTATATATCTTTTTTGAAGTCATATTTTTCTTTCAAATATCTGTAACAAGACACAAAAGAGATAAAAAATTTCTTTCTGCCTATGTCACCACGATTTCTATTTCCATTGTCTTTCTTTATCGAACTTCCAACACTACATATTGACTCTATGTTCTTAGCCAAAAAAACTCTCTTATTATTTAAAGATATAAGAGTAGAGGAATATCATTTTCCCATTGTGGTGGCTTCTCATGATATAATGGGCACATGAGCTTCCTCTAATCTTCTAGATTTTAACAACAGGAAAGGTTTTTCGGCTAAGAACATCGATTCAATATGCGGTGTTGGAAGTTTTACAAAGAAATACAATTTAAATCATGATAAAATTGGTAGTTAGGATTGTATTGAGACTTAGAGATGTGTAGGAATCAACCACACCTCAATATGATACATGGTGTGACCAGTATGACTCCAATTGCTTATTTTTATTTAAAATTGAAATTAATTTTAGTAAGAACGAAAAATGGCATACTCAAAACCAAGTAAACATATTCATATTATTTTTATAAATTAATAAAATTATTCGTAAGTAGTTTTTTATGTATAGGAATCAACCACACCTCAATCCAATACACGATGTGTCCGGTATGACTCAAAGTGTCTGTTATCAGTTTAAAATTGACATCAAAAAGTGTCACTCATTGAAAACTGAGAAAAAATGCTTGGATTTTCTTAATAATTTAATACATATATTAATAAATCATTTGTGACATGTATTAATAAATCTCACATCAAACCAATACATGATGTGATCTGTATGAGTCGAAGTGTGTGTTTCCAATTTAAAATGACATTTTAGTATAAAAAAAAGTGATGTATGCAAAACTGATAAAATGCACTCATATTGTTTTTATACTTTATTAAAATGATCTATAAGTCATTTGGGACATGTAAGAATCATCATAGCCTCAATTTGACACACGGTGTGACTGGTATGACTTTAAATGCTTCTTTTTATTTAAAATTGACATTAATTTTAGTAAAAAGAAAAACTGACATACTCAAAATAGATTAAACATATTCCAATTGTTTTTATAATTTATGATAATGATCAATAAGTCATTTGGGATGTGTATGAATTAGCCTCACCTCAAGTTGATGCATGGTGTGACCGATATGACTCAAAGTATGTCTTTTTATTTAAAATTGATATCAATTTTAGTAAAAATGGCAACCTTCTCAAAATTGAGAAAATGAATTTTGATTGTTTTGATACTTTATTTAAATTATACATAATTAATTTTTGACGTGTAGTAATTATTCTCACCTCAATATGATACATGATGTGCCTGATATGACTCAATGTATCTGTTATCTTTTTAAAATCAATAGTTTAGTTAAAAAAGTGTCACTCACTAAAAACCATAAAAACACGCTTGGATTTTCGTTATAATTTAGGACATAGATTCATAATTTATTTTTTTATGTGTAGGAATTTTTCTGACATTAAACCGATACATGATGTTATCATTATGAATCAAAGTGCGTGTTTCCAATTTAAAATGTCATTTTAGTAAAAAATAAAAGTGGCATACCCAAAATTGAGTAAATGCATTAAGATTGTTTTAATATGTTAGGAAAAATATCCACAAGTCATTTGAGATATTTATGAATTAGTATCACCTCAATATGATTCATGGTGTGACTGGTATGACTCCAAGTGTGTCTTTTTATTTAAAATTGACATCAATTTTACTAAAAAATACCAAACAACGTACTCAAAACTGAGAAAACACATTTGGATTGTTTTGATAATTTATGAAAAATATAAATAAGTCATTTTTTCCATGTAATAATCAACCTCAACTCAATAAAATACACTATCTTCCTGATATGACTCAATGTGTCTATTATCAGTTTAAAATTGATATTTTAGTTCAAAAAGTGTTACTCACTGAAAACTGAACAAACGTGCTTAGATTGAATTGATAATTTAGGAAAATTATTAATAATTAATTTTTGATATTTATTAATCAATATAATGTAAAATTGGTATATTAAGTGACTATTTTGAGTCAAAGTACTTGTTTCTAGTTTAAAATGACATTTTATTAAAAAAGACAAGTGATGTACTCAAAACTGATAAAACACATTCATATTGTTTTTATACTTTAAAAAATGTATCCATAAGTTATTTGAGACATTTAGGAATCATACATACCTTAATCTGACATATGGTGTGACCATTTTGACTCCAAGTGCGTCTTTTTATTTAAAATTGACACTAATTTTAGTAAAAAGGACAACTAGCCGGCTCAAAACTAAGTAAATACATTCAGATTATTTTGAAACCTTAGTAAAATTATTTATAAGTCCTTTTTGATATGTATGAGTCAAATTAACCTTAATCTAATACATGATATTCCCGGTATGACTCAATGTGTCCATTATTAGTTTAAATCGACATTTTAGTTCAAAAAGTGTCACTCACTGAAAACCAAGAAAATGATATTGGATTGCCTTGATAATTTAGGAAATAATTAATTAGTAATTTTTGATCTATAGGAATCATTATCATGTCAAACCAACACATGATGTGACCAGTGTGAGTCAGAGTGTGTGTTTACAGTTTAAAATGACATTTTAGTAAAAAAAGAAAAGTGATGTACTCAAAACCAAGAAAACACTTTCAGATTGTTTTTATACTTTAGGAAAATTATCCATAAGTCATTTGAGATGTTTAAGAATCATCCAAACCTCAATCTGATGCATGTTGTGACATTTATTAATCCAAGTAAATTTTTTAATATATAAGTTTCATTTTAGTTTAAAACATTCTTCACATCGCCAAAGCTGAAAAAATTATCCTAGATTGTTTTCTCATCATTTTATTTTCTATTACTTAATTAATTTCCTTATCATTTTTATCATATAGTAATTTAGTTAATTTTCATAGAGATAATTCTTGAAGACTAACAAGAAATGGTGTGAAATGCAAGAATCAACTACAACTCAATATGATACATAGTGTTCCTGGTATGACTCAAAGTTTAGTTTAAAATTAAAAATTTATGTAAATTTAACTCTTTATATTATTTCTAACATAAGAATTTTTTTCTTATATAGGTGTGTTTTTTGCTTGAGTGGGGGTTAGAATCAAAAGACAAAGGAACACTGATGTTTTTGAATGTATGTAATAATTTATACATATGTAATTATATAAACCAATGTTTGAAATGTCAATAATATAGTGTTTTTTATACTTATGTTGAAATTTTTATTTCATTTAAATTTTTTGGTGTGCTGTTACAACACACTATAATAGTGATACAGTGTTTTGTTACAACACATTGTGGCATGCCCCTTTATCAATGCTTTTAAAAGCACTAATAAAGGACCAATTTATGAGAACTTGTTTAGTACTAATAAAAGACTAGGTATTTTAAACTCACTCTGGTATTCAGTGCTTCTCTAAAGCTAATAAAGGCCATTTTTAATACTATTAAAGGCCTATTTTGTAGTAGTGAAGGAAGCGGGTTTCACAATCATTTTATCATAGTATAACCTATGTAAGAGAAACAGGTTTCATAAACAACTTATCAATTTAAACATAATCCATTCAAATAAATAATAAGAATTGTTTCCTTGGATAATATATCCAATAAAGCATAAGTTATATCAAATGATTTCATTTTAGATGGAGAATGAATTTAAAAGATCACTTTGAGAATTTCTTAAGGAAAATAACCTCTCTTTGAGAATCATTTTTTTATAACATAAAACATTTTCAAAATCCTTTTATTTGAAAATCACTTTGAAAATGTAGGAAGTGATATTTAAAATAATTTAAAATAATTCTTGAGTAAAATATTATTTCTAATTTGAAAAATACTTTTTAAAACATAAAACATTTTGAAAAAAAAAATATTTTAAAATAACCTTGAAAACTTATAAAGTAATATTGAAAACATTTTTAAAACCTTTTCATTGAAAATATCTTATAAAAATTATAAAGGAAGCCTGAAAAAATTTTCTTTTAAAATATATTTGAAAACTTATAATGTAAACTTGAAAAAAATTGAAAAAAAATTATTTTAAAATATTTTTTAAAACT
Source organism: Viscum album (assembly GCA_963277665.1). NCBI lineage: Eukaryota > Viridiplantae > Streptophyta > Magnoliopsida > Santalales > Viscaceae > Viscum > Viscum album. The sequence continues at coordinate 1,046,322,170 of OY728161.1, read as the reverse complement.
TATAAAGGAATCTTGAAAACATTTTTAAAGCCGTTTTATTTTAAAATATTTTTAAAAAATTATATATAAATCTTGAAAAAAAATTAAAAAATATTGTTTTAAAATATATTTAAAAACTTATAAAAAAAGATTGAAAATTTTTTGAAAATTTTTTTATATTAAAATAGATGTTAAAACTTATAAATAAATCTTGAAGACATTTTGGAAAAAAATATTTTAAAATACTTTGAAAATTTTTAAGGAAATTTTGAAAACCTTTTGAAAACCTTTTTTTAAATATCTTTGAAAACTTATAAAGGAAGATCGAAAAAAATTTGAAAAAATTTTTATTTCAAAACCACTTTAAAAAAATTGAATATCCATAATATTAAGAAAAAAATTCTTTAAAAAACCTTGTAAACTTGAAAAGGAATATTCAAGGAAATGATGGTCATGACAGCGAGTAAATCTGTACATTCTGAACATTCCTTTTGCACCATAAAATGTTTAGAAAAGTACCTTGATTGAAAAATGACAAGAATATTCCTTTTAAAACCATTTGTAAAAAACTAAAACATGGGTATAAATGTCTTTTAAAAATCATAAAATAATAGTATAACATTTTTAAGAAACATTTTTATAAAACATGGTTTTGAAGTTAAACGAATTTCCGACCGAAGAAAAAAATAAAGTCAGATTTTCTCTAAAACATTTTTTTAATTATCTTAAGTACCAAATAAGAGAAAAAATGGAACCATTAAATTAATATATCATTAATAAATATAGGATAATAAAATTCATGAGAGATCTTGATATTTGGATCATAATGTTTCATCAATGGAAGCATAATCATAAATAATCCAGATAAATGATAAGATTGAAGAATAAATTATTACCACTTTGGTAACTTTAAATCACATTAAACATGATATAATAACATTAAATGAATCGTAAATTATTATTAAAACAATTATATTCATGATAAAACATGTTAAATGTAAGTATATACACCTTATAAAAGAATATGGGTGCATAACATAACATGTGTCTCGAAGAAGGAAAATTGAGACAAAATTACCTTACTAATTTGGTAACTTTCAAACCATAAACCCCATGAAAGATAGATCATAAAAGGGATATTTAAATACCCATAAATTTAAGGATAATAATCATATAATAAATTCATGGTCAGTATATACATCACACAAAATAAACGAGTGGTGACTATGGCATAAGTTTCGCAGAAATAAAAGTGAGACTAGAAAACCCTTACCTTAAGTATTGAATTTATTCATACATGTTCAAACCTCATGTATAATAATTATAAGTTTATTATACATCTAAAAAATAATCATTTTCTTATATATCATACCGTATATGATTTTATTATGACTCTATATTACCTATTTATTAACAATTTCATGTTAAAGTTACATTTCGGGTAATAACTGCTTTCTTTTTCATATATTTTTTGACTTGTTATTCTTGATCCAGTTACTTAAATTATGATTTAATTATTTCAATAATTTAAATAATGATATAAATATCATATATATTTAGTATATATGTATTTATAATAATCTATAAAAGATAGAAATGGGAAATGAAATGCATTGTTCCTAGAGATAGTGTAGGTCGTACGTACGCATGAACATTGATCCCATTTTCATGGTGTATTGAAAGAAAGAAGGTATAATATATATATATATATATATATATATATATATATATATTATAATTACATTATCATAATTATTTCATATATAATTCATATATTTATTAAACTCATCCTTAATACATTCCATGTTAAGCATGAATGAATCACATCATATTGAGGAGGCTGCAATCCACATGTCTACAAAAGAAGTTATTGTATTCCCATAAAATAGAAAGCATGAATTAATGTGTTATATAATAATTACATAAGCATAAATAAATCATAAATATCATATATATAATATAAAAATAGAAAGTTTGTCATTATTCCCAATCTTAAAAGGTGTCAATGTAATAATGAACGGCATCGGTTCGTGAGGCGGTAGTCCGTCGTACACATGAATGATGATTGTGTATCCCATTTGATGGTAGTGTGTGTGAGTTTAGGTAATACCCTTAGTATAAAAACATATAATTATATTTAGGATACTTATTTTATTATATAAGTATGGAATAAGAATAATTTAGGGTTGGAGAAAGAAATAAAACAAAAGTGCTTGTTGAAGGATGTTACTTCTTCTTTGGGTAACTCCTTTTGATTTTCACTAAAGGGATTCCTTGGTTGGATTTATTCTCAAAGGTTGGGTTCTAGGATAAAGGTAGTTAAATTGTGAGATTATTTTTTTAGGTGTTTTATGATACAAATGGCTTTATATGTGTGAATAATTGAGGGGGGTGAGTGTTATTTTTATAGTGGAGGAGTGGTATTCTGGTAAATACAAAAAGGTAAGCATTATTGAGAGGTCTCTATTACATCATGTGCCTTCAATAATATTCCAGTTTCAATAAAATGGATAATTTGGTATAAAAATTTAAATAAAATGTCTTTTGTAAATGTGTTTAGGTTATTTGGCCCCTTAAGTTGAACTTTAACAAGTAAGTAAACTTGTTTTTACCTTAATCATTGTAATTAATTTTAATTAATTTCACAAATATTTTTGGTCAAAAACTAATTTTAACTTACTAGAAATTATAAATTATTATTATTATAAATATGGAATCCATTTTTCCAAATCATAAACACATAAGTGGTATAAATTAATTTAAAATTAATCCCATGGACAGGATGAGACAACGAGTTTTTAAAGTGAAAATGGTCAAAAGTTTGAAATGTTTTTTATATCCAATTTTAATGTGAAATTGATTCCAATTAAATAAATTATATTAATATATGTAAATTTTATCTAAATATACTATGAATAAAAATTAAAATTTAATTTAACTATATAAATAAATTAGATGAAAATATAATTTTCAATTAAAATTCAGTGTTTTTTAACATTCATCAAAAATGAAACTTCTCAGAAAAATACCAAAAATTCACCTAAAGTAAAATTTGATATTCCAATTATAAAAATTAAGTTTATTTTGAAAAATAAAATTACAAATGTTTAAAAATTATATTTAAAATAGGTTATCCATTAAAAGTTAGAAATATTACCTTTTAGAAAAATACATCTTTTCATTCATAAAATTGGATTTATTATTATATTATAGCAACAAAATCTATTTTACGACTCTCAAAAAAATTTATTTAATATGTAATATATAAATTTTATTAAAAAAAATCATCAAAAGTGGTTTTTTTAATTTATTGAGATAAAATTGTGTTTATACATAGAAAAATAGTTTTTTTAGAAAAAGAATTTCTTTATTTTCAAATAGTTCATACTTTCATTTATAACTAATTGATAACCAAAAAATTAATTTTATATACATGTTTAAATAATATTTTCACAATTTAGTTAATATTATTCATAACTTTAATTCCAACAGCTATGTGGTAACTATAATAATATTTTAATAACAATATTAATAGTATATTTTAGTTTGGTAAAACTCGGTCTTGCATGTAATGCAAGTTATCGAATGAACTTGTAATTGTGTGTAACACAATTAAAACATAGTTTTTTTATCAAAAGATGATATAAGTGTTTCATGTAGTGAAATATTAACTTGGTGTTGCGTGAAATGCAAGACAAAATTAGTGATTTCATATAACACAAGCTAGATTCAGTATTGCGTGAAATACAGAATTTTAAATGAATTTAAAAAAAATCACAAAATCTTGGGGTGTTACATTATACCCCCATTAAAATTAATTTTACCCTTTAAATTCATATAGTTTATCAAAGGTTTAATACTTGAAATTTCTTTTCCTAGAAACCCACGTCGTAAAAATGAATACTAAAACTTTCTTTAAAAAGGGAAATTTAGAAACATAACAGTTACCCAAAGTAACTAATAACTAGGTTTCCACATATGAGAGCATAGGTTGCAAGTGAAAACATGGACATTGAAGAGAAATATAACTATCAAGTTCTGATAGAGAGTGATAGAGAACATAGTTAAGAGAAATTTAATGATCATAAAGCCATAACCTAAATAGGATTGAAAATTCTCATTGATATCATCAAAAATGATGATAATAGAAAAACATTTCATTTCAATACCCTTTTTCCTAAAGTTAAATAATTTTCATGAGAAGCTATACTTATATGATTTTAAGAAAACCTCGCCCTTTGTTATTCCTTGATCAATTTCCACTTCATTGCTTATTCCAATAAATGAAGGTGAATTTGTCATTATTGAATCATTAGTGGATCATGAGATTTATAAATAGAATGATAGGTAATTCCATATATCTTTATCACAAAAAAAATGTTATCACAAGTTTTCCAATATGTATAAATATTCATATGGAGAGATAATACTTTAATCTCTAAAAACTAATTTGAAGTTTAACATAAACCATTCCATAAATAGTTAACCTTATAAACCTTCTGAAATATGAAATTCCAAAACTTCAGAAATAAAGTCACTAAATGTATCAAAAACTGCTTAGCATTGATCCCTAGTATATCATAAATTAACTCTTATTTGTAACATATGAAACATGTGAATAACTTCATCATTTATTCTCTTGAAACATGGTAATAACCTAAATTAACATAAATAATTATTCAAAACATTCATGTTTCCTTATTCTAAAGTTTATTGGATATATTCCTTAAATCCAAAAATGTTGTAAACACCATCCATGATAGCACAAATCACTTTTTCAATAAATCCTTAATCAGTTCCAAGGTAATCAGTACCATCCAATTCACTTTATCCAAACATCATTATCTTAACATCATGAACATATTAAGGGTTATCTTTCCCTTAATCATGTTATTCCTAGGAATATTACCTTTCCATTAAATCACTTTTATAGTTCATCATAACCATTCAATATATTCTTGTAAATATTTAGTGGAAAACATAAACTGAACAATCCTTATATATATCACAATTCATATAGCATAATTTTTTAATCCAAATATATAAACACTTGATGATTCCACCACATCCTTATTAAAGAAACTAGGATACATCATCATATTACTTAATACCTCTTTCCTTTCATATTTCACCTATAGTCTCATCATCATCAGAAATATAACCATTACTTGTACCACCTTATTGATTCTCTTCAAGATATTTACACATAGAAATTTGATTTTCATAATGCCCATTCATTCCACATTTAAAGCATTCAACCATCAATGATACCTCAGGGAGACCATTATTCTCATTAATTTCATTAACCAAAATTTTCATTTTCCCTTTATAGTTACTTGATTTGTGTCCTTCTTTTCCATAGTCAAAACATCTCCCCATTCCTCTAAGACATTCACTTGGGTGCTTCTTTCCACATTCTCAACACAAAGGAAACTGAATCTTCTTTCCTCTATGGTCTCTATTACCTGAACTCTTAGTAAACTCCTTATTTATCTTCTTTGGTGAGTCTGAGAGTTGGTTAAGGTATATGTTTTTAATCATGTTTTGTGAAAACTGATTAGGCATGATCCCAACATCTGTTACTCCAGTGATCATCCCATTTAACTTCTCATTAGAAAATTTTCTATCACATTCAATGTTTACCTAGTTACTTTTGGTTCCCTCTATGACAACCCTGCTTTCTATTACAACTTAAACATGCTTTATTACATATAACTTCACTTGATACAACAAAGAAGATCGAGAGGTTTAGTGTATTTGGGGCTTAGGATCATTACATAAAAACTTTAAACTTGAAATACAACATCTTTATTGAAAACTTCCTTTACATGACCACTACATTCCTTCGTACTTAGCATTGCATGGGATAACCTGAGGACATGCATAAGAAAAGGGTGAGCTATAAAGCCCAGTAAGGGAGTACACAATGAATAACATGAGGAGTTCAATACATGTTAGGCAATATGAATATCAATAGATCATAAGAGTAACATGAACATAAAGGCATGATAAAGCATGATAATCATAACATGGAAATGTGGCAACAACACTTAACATTGAATTAGCATGAGCCAAGGCTCATTGCACATGGAACATGAGTAAACCCTCATTGCACTTGAAGCACGAGTAAACCCTAATTTCACTTGAATTAGCATGATTCAACACTCATTGCACATGACGTATCATGATACTATACTTTACCCAATGCATTGGAGCGCTATAAGGGCGCACCCTTCTTAAACATTTCATTTCATGCATAAGTGTGCCACATGGATCATAAAACATGGATTCATAAAACATAATCATTTATTCCACGATAAAGGAATGTGGAATTCATACATGAAACTTTATAATCAATAAGTAAATGTGCATAAAGGTGAATACCCTTTATGGAGAAATGGGCATGGTATTCACCACACAATGATATTGGCTTAGAAAATCGGTGTGATTTCGGCAGCATAACGGCGTGACATAAGAATTCATAAAAATGGTTGATGAGAGAGAAAGGGGTTACTCATCATATTTACATGTAATGGAAAGTAATGAGGTCATATAGATACATTTCCCAACAATTGAAAAGTAATTTAGATTCATGATACAAAAGTATTGCTTGAATATAAAAGAGGAGAAAAAGTTCCTTTCAGAATTTCGGCATAGTAACGGGTGTACATGGGAGGAATTTAATGAGAGAGAAAGGGGTCTCCCATAATTCAAAAAATAAGAGGGCAGTATGGGGGAGGTGAAAAACCATACCCCAACATTCATAATTGAAATTAAAAGGGCAATAGAACTTAAAGAAAATTGACAAAAATGAGAAAGGAAGAAAAAACCCTTACTTGGAAGTGTGCTTCCAAAGGATAGAGAGAGGCTTGTGAGAGGCTTCTTGGGAGCTTGGGGCACCTTGAGAGGATTCTAGAGAGAGTAGGGCATAGGTTGGACGAACTCCAAGGGATTTGAGTGAGGAGTAAGTGTGAGCTTGGGTGGGTTTATATAGGAAAGGTGAGGGAATTCTTTATTATTTAGGTTTGGGACCCCTTATATTAAAATAATCCAAACCACAAACAATATCATGGTATTTGCCCATGGTTTCTGGAAAAGGAAAGAGGAAAACAATATTTTACAAGGCCAAGGTCCGAACTTATTAAAAAATTAGGGTTGCTTATGTGGAGGTGAGTCACACTCCCATGGAAATTAATTTAAAAAGGCAAAGTGTTGAATAAGTCTTGAGGGATCCATTAATGCTTTGAAAAGTAAGTCAAAAAAACCCAAAACCTCATTATTTTAATGATAAAACACATATTGGCCGAACATAAGGATTATGGTATTTTATTACATCACCATTGGGTCATTATGATGTCATAAAACACATTATATATTTAAATGGTATTTAGTTTTTACCCAAAAATTTGACTGTCTCAGAAAATTATGAAAAATTCACCGTTGGATAATTTCGACGTCATGATTCCAAAAATAATATTTATTTTATCTAAATAATTTTCTAAATATGTGAATTTTCACTTTTAAAATAAAAACCGACATTTATAAAAAATTCACGGGTTTTGACAGAAATGGCTTTCAAACCTTAATAAAAAATTTAATTGCATTCATAAAATTATAAGATCATTTATATTTAATAAAAATTAATTTAATATTAATAATAATATTTTATTAAAATATTATTTAATTCAAAAATCCTTTAATTTAATAAAATATAATTCTTAATTAAATAATAACTAAAAACACCATTTGTACTTTAAAAACTAATTACAATGTATCAAAAATGACTAGAAATTATATTCATTATTATATACAAAAATAATGTACATGAACATGGTGCGACTTATTTGTTACATAACCCCTTAAAATAGCCACATAAGACCTAAGGGTAAGGTGTGCGATGGTGACAGACTCTTGGGGCGGCTCGGATAACATCGCTCGAGTGGTAATCTTTATCAACTTCCACTTTTCCCGTAGACGGTCCCGTTCAAGCTTGACATAATGAAGCTCAGCTTGGGCTTGGTCAAGGGCGAAGCCCAAAGACGCCACCTCTTTTCCGAGCTCCGACAAATGGGCTTCGTAAGGGGCAATTCTACTGGATGAGGCCATCGCTTTCTTTGTCTGAGTAGAAATGGATTCGTTAAAGCCTTATATTTATACTACTCAGATGATCACTGTTCAATGGATATAAAAGTAATGGTCACAAATATTAACGTAAAACTAAAGAAGTTGACATCTTATAAAAACATTTTTCATAAAGAAACATTTAACTAGATCAAGAGGGATTTTCCATTAATGAAACTTTGGGTCGTTACACCCTCTATTTATTAAAACCATAAATCGTAGTGTGAGCATCACTTATCATAGTGGAAAACCACATAATCATGAAAAATCACTTATAGGATGTCTAAATTATGACACTTTCTTTTAAATCTATAACACCTTAGGCTTATCCTTAGAGACATCCCTATACATATCCTTATAAATATCCCTAGGGATCTCACTAAAGTTTTCTTATCCTATTTTTCTAAAGGTAGACTAAACCATTCCTTTGATACCAACTATAGTGCCTGAGGCATAACATAAATGGATATTACATCATTTTAGATGAATATTCCACACATTACAAAAGTATGTGCCTAATAACTATAATAGTTTAATGCCTTTGTAAACTTGTAACACAATCTTCTAACTTGGTGAAAGATATTTAATGTTTCCCACAAAGATCTTCCCATTTAGTACTCCTATATAAAACCTTTCTTCATAAACTAGGGAAATAAAACATAAGAAAGGGGTGATCTCAGATGTTCAGTAAGGGTAGAAAAGGAGATATGTAAGCATAATCATGAGCATAATGGTATGAGAACATGAAAATAAAATTTCAAGATCATACCTTTCATATTAATTATCATATACACGAGTCACGACATAAATATTTGTAGTTCAAAAGACATGAATCATAAGGGAATCAAGAGCATAATCCATGAGAGCATAATATAGGAATAAGATATAGAATTTTTGGCACACACGTAAGAATATAAAATAATCCCCTATAAGTAAAGGCTTATTTCCATAACCTATTAGGATATTTCATGTGGGCTACACCTGTTGGGTGGGACACACCGCCATCCCCAGTTGCATCCCTTTCCTTAAGTGGAATGGGTTCACTCCCCAAACCATCTTAGTAGTCAATTTTCCCTCTTAAGACCATATTAATAGTCAATTTTCACTCCCAATACCATCTTAGTAGTCAAGGTTCACTACCAAGACCGTCTTAGCAGACAAAGTCCTATATTGAACCAAGTTAACTCCCCATTCTATCCATGTCTGTCACATGAGATATAAATCTTTATGAAATGTATTGGAGGGAGATATAGGTAACAACCTTCACATAATTAAATCATGCATATGTGTTCCACAAGATAATAAAACATCCATCATATCATGACCCATAAAAATATATGGGTTCCATAAACATCATATCATATCCCATGAAATTAAATGGGTATCATAAACATTTCATACTATCATAACCTATGGAAAAAAGACAGGTTTCATAATCATTTCATCATAAAATAATCCGTGAAAGGAATCGAGTTTCATAAGCATTTTATCATTGCATAACCCATGGAAGAGAAATGGGTTTCATAATAAACATGCCAATTTAAACATAATTCATTCAAATAAATAATAAGAATGGTTTTGTTGGATCATATCTCTAGTAAAGAATAAAATATATCAAAGAATGCCATATTATACGGAGAAGGATTTTGAAATATCACTTGGAACATTTATTAAGAAAAATAACCATTATTTTAAAGTCATTTTTTATAACATAAAATATTTTAAAAATCCATTTATTTTAAAACCACTTTGAAAACTTATGAAGTAATCTTTAAAAATAATTTAAAACATTTCTTGAGGAAAATATCTTTTCCACTTTGAAAAATTATTTTAAAACATAAAACATTTTGAAAAAAAATTCTTTTAAAATAACCTTGAAAACTTATAAATGAATCTTTAAAACATTTTTAAAACTTTTATTTGAAAATATCAATGAAAATTTATAAAAGAATATTGAAAACATTTTGAAAAGCTTTTCTTTTAAAATATATTTTAAACATTATAAAGAAAGCATGAAATAATTTTGAAAACCTTTTCTTTTAAAATAACTTTAAAACTTATAAAGTAATCTTGAAAACATTTTAAAAACATTTTTATTTGAAAATATCTTTTAAAATTTATAAAGAATTATTGAAAACATTTTTAAAACCTTTTCTTTTAAAATATCTTTGAAAAAACATAAAGGAATATTGAAAACTTTTTGTAAACTTTTTTATTTAAAAATTACTTTTAAAACTTATAAAGAAATCTTAAAAACATTTTGAAAACCTTTTTATTTGAAAATAATTTTAAAACTTATAAATAAATTTTAAAAACATTTTGAAAACCTTTTCTTTTAAAATATCTTTTAAAACATATAAAAGAATATTGAAAACATTTTGAAAATATTTTTCTTTGAAAATCAATTTAAAAATAAAAAATTTCCAGAATATTAAGAAAAATATTTTCTTTAAAAATAACCTTATATACCTAAAAAGTAATCTTCAAGGAAATGACAGTCATGATGATAGATAAATCTGTACATACTGAACATTCCTTTTACACTATAAAATGTTTATAAAAGTGACTTGATCGTAAAATGACCAGAATATTCCTTTTAAAAACATTTTTAAAAAGGTAAAACATGCGTAAAAATTTATTTTAAAAATCATAGGATAATAGTATAACATTTTTGAAAAAAAAAATTAGAAAAAATGGTTTTGAAGGAAAACAAATTTCTGACTGAAGAGAGAAATAAAGTCAGATTTTATTAAAAACGTTTTCTTAATTATATTAATTACCAAATAGTGGAAAAAATGGTACCATCACATAAATATATCATGAATAATAATAGGATAAGATAATTATTGAGATATTGTGAGATATGAATTATAATATTTCGTGAATGGAATCATAATCATAAACAATCCCAACAAACGATGAGATTGTAGCAAGAAATTGTTACCACTTTGGAAACTTTGAATCATAATACCCATGAGAGAATAACATTAAATTAAGATTAAATAAAAATTAAAATAATTATATTCATGATAAAACATGTAAAAGGTCATTATATACACTTTATAAAATAATATAGGTGCATAACATAACATGTGTCTCAAAGAAGGAAAATTGAGATAAAATTACCTTACTGATATGGTAACTTTCAAACCATATACCCCATAGAAGATAGATCATAAAAGGGATATGTAAATACCTATAGATTTAATTATAATAATAATTTAATAAATTCATTAATAGTATATACACCATTCAAAATAAACGAGTGGTGAATATGACATAAGTCTCGCATAAATAAAAGTGATACTTGAAAACCCTTACCTTAAGTCTTGACTTTCTTCGTACACATTCAAAACTATAGAATAATAAGTATAAGTTTATTATAAATATAAAAAATAACCATGTTATTATATATCATAACATATATTATTTTATTATAACTTTATATTTCCCTTTTATTAACAATTTTATGTTAAAGTTATGTTTCGGGTAATAACCGCTTTGTTTTTTGTATATGTTTTAACTTGTTATTCTTGATCCTATTAATTAAATTATGATTTAATTATTTATAGATTGTAAAAAATGATATAAATTTCATATATATTCATTATATATGTATTTATAATAATATATAAAAGATATAAATAGGAAATGAAATACACCGTTCATGGAGATGGTAGGTCGTACATATGCATGAATGTTGTTTGCATTTTCATGGTGTATTGAAAGCAATAAGGTATAATATATATATATGTATGTATGTATGTATTTATATAATTCAATTAGAATTATTATTTAATATATAACACATATTTTTATTAAACTCATCCTTAATACATTCCATGTAAAGCGTAAACAAATCACATCGCTTTGAGTAGGTTGTCGTCCACACATCCACAAACGAAGTTATCGCATTCCCACAAAATGAAAAGCATGAAGATATGTGTTATATAATAATTCCATAAGAATAAATACATCTTAAATATCATATATATCATATAAAAATATAAATTTCATCATTTTTTCCAACCTTTAAAGGTGTAAATGAAAGAATGAATGACATCGGTTCGACGAGACAGTATTGAGTCGTACACACAAACGATGATTGCGTATCCCATTTGATGGAAGTGTGTATGATTGTAGGTCATAAACTTATAATAACAAAATATCAGTATATTTATGATACTTAATTTATTATATAATCATTTAATAAGAATAATTTATGGGGTTTAGAAAGAAATAAAATAAAAGTTCTTAATGAAGGATGTTACCTCTTCATTGGGTAACTCTTTTTGGTTTGCAACAAAGGGATTCCTTGTTTGGATTTATGCCTAAAGGTTGGATTTTAGGATTAAGTTAGGGAATTTAGGAGCTTATTTTTTTAGTTTTTTTATGATCCAAAGGTCTTTATAGGTGTTAAGAAGTGATAGGGGTAAGTTCCCTTTTTATAGTATAGGAGTGGCATTCTTGTAAATACAAAAAAGTTAAACACTATTGAGAAGTCTCTCTTACATAATTTGCCTCCAATAATGGTAAATTTTAGATACAATTGAGGATATGGTCTAAATATTTCCATTAAATTTCTTTTGGACTTTTTTTTAGGTTATTTTTTCCATTAAGTTAAAGTTTAACCACTAAGTAAACTCATTTTTACCTTAATCATTATAATTAATTTAAATTACTTTCACTAATATTTTTGGTAAAAATCTAATTTGATATAACTGAAAATTATAAAATATTATTATTATAAATATTTAATCCATTTTTTCAAATTCTAAAAATAAAATTTTTAGAAATGAATTTAAAATTAATCAAATAGACAATACGAGACAACGAGTTTTTAAAGTGAAAATGTTCAAAAGTTTGAAATGTTTTTTATATCCAATTTAAATGTGAAATTAATTCCAATGAACTAACTTGTATAAATAGATGTATAATTTATATAAATATTCATTAAAACAAATTTAAAATGTAATCTATCTATATAAATAAATTATATGAAAATGTAGTTTTCAATTAAAATTCAGTGTTTTTCACTATTCATCAAAAAATGAAACTTATTAGAAAAATACCAAAAAATAACCCAAGGTAAATTTTGATATTATAATTTAAAAAATGAAGTTTATTTTTTCAAATAAATATTATAAAATTTTAAAAAATTATATTTAAAATAGGTTCACCATTAAAAGGCGGTAAAATTACCTTTTAGAAAAATAAGTCTTTTATTCATAAAATTAGATTTATTCTTATATTATACTTATAAAATCTATCGAATGAGTTTTAAAAATAATATTGAATATATAATATATATTTTAAAAAAAAATCATTAAAAGTGGTTTGTTTAATTTATTGTGATAAAATTTTGCTTGTACATAGAAAAGTAGTTTTCTTAGAAAAGGAATTTCTTTATTTTCAAATAGTTATTACTTTCATTTATAACTAATTGATAACCAGAAGATTAATTTTATATATGTGTGTAAATAATATTTTCATAATTTAGTTATTGTTATTCATAACTTCCATTCCAATGGATACATGGAAACTATAATAATATTTTAATAACAATATTAATAGTATATTTTAGTTTGTTAAAACTCTGCCTTGCATGTAATGAAAACTATCAAAGAAACTTGGAATTGTGTGTAACACAAGCCAAACATAGTATTGAGTGTACCATAAGCTAATATAAGTTTTTCATGTAGTTCAATATTAACTTGGTTTTGTGTGAAACACAATCCAAACTTAGTGCTTTTATATAGCACAAGCTATATTCAGTGTTGCGTGAAATGCGAAATGTTAAATTAATTCGGAAAAAAATATTTCACAAAATCTCGGTGAGTTACCAAAACACCTTGAGATATTCCATTTGTTTATCTAACTAGAATAATTGTTTATTTACTCACATTAGGACTAATTTTTATGTCTCTAGGTGCACATTACTCATGTTTGATTGGTTATATGATTTATGTATTTTATTAGTGCCATTTTGATGTGAAGATGTGTATTATGCCCATTCATTCATTTTCCATTTATATGGTTATATTATATTGATTTTTATGCTCTATCTTATGAATTTTTGGTTGTGTTGATTTTGTTTATACCTTTTTTACTTGATTTTTTATTTAATCCATGTTTAGAAATTATTTTGGAAAACCATGCTTTGTTTTGAAAAGGAGAACTGAAGGGATTTTGAGGGTTTAATTAGAAATTGTATATTTTCAATGTGGTTTTAGTTTTGAAAAAAATTTCAAAATATTTTATTGGTTTGCGTGGGTAAAATACTTAAATATATTCATGGTAGTATCTTACTGGGATTCTTACCTCACACCCTACTTGGTCACTTTTTGGTGTTTGCGGATTTTGTTTTGAAAGACATGGGTAAAGGCAAGGGAACCATGTGTTAGGGTGGCTCTTATTGATTATCGTCATCTAGTATATTATGTAGGAGATGTGGTCTCATAGTGATAGACTCTTATGGAGTTTTTTTTTTGATATTTTTTACCTATTGGGTTGTTCTTGGGACTTATTTGGAATTGTAACCCTATCCTTTGATTTTACATTGTTTGTTTTTGAGATACCATGTATATGTATATGTCATATTATAGCATGTTTGTACTGTGATGTATGTTTTGGTTTTTGGTATCTTCTTATCTTCTATTATTTACTCTAATGATATAGATGTTGTTATCTCATTTTATGGATGATTTATGTTGGTTACCTATGGAGAAAACATTCCCAATCGATAGTTGGTTATGACTAGTGATTATTACAAGCCTGTGGCAATCAAGAATGTGCTTTGGGCTGTGTGGCGGGCCGGCTCGGGTGATGAGTTGGGTTGACCAAGGTTTTTTAATTAAAAAATGATATAAGAGAAAGTTTTTTATTTAGTATTCAGTGGTATAATGGATCTAGGATTGTCGAGACTCAAGAGGTAGGAATGGGGGAGTGTCTGGCCAGCTCTTCTTTGGGTCAAACCTTGAGTTTTCATGGGTGGTATGGGATTATGGATATGTTTTGATACCAATAATGGGTTATTTGAATGATGTTTCAAGGTATTTATCAGTTAGTGGCATGTTCATGGGTAGGAATATGGTTGTTTTTAGTGTTTAGGGTGAAACAAGGAGGTCTAGAGGGGGTGCACGGTTAGTAGTAACCATGTGCATCTCATGCAGCCTTGCCTCAAACTCTAGTGACACCTGTATGGTTAGAGCACTATTTTACAAACCATGAAACCAAACTATATAGTGTGGTAAATGATTGAAATTTTCTATGTTTTGGTTCCTTTATCATCTAGAGTTTCTTGTGATGTTAGTGCTATTTATTTGATACCCATATTTAGGGTTTCTTTTTTATCTTTATTATTTTTTAAGATTAAATTGTGCTTGATTAAGCTTATTATTTTTTTCTTGTAAACAATGCCTCCCAGAAGGACCTCATCCAGGTGTAGAGAGGGTGAAGTGAAGAGTATCCCATAAGAAAACCCTCATATTGATCCAGCTTTGGTGGAGTCAATGATTCATATGATCCAAACCTTGGGTCAGGTGGGTGGTTGTGAGTAGACACAAACCATGGACCATGCTCAAGAGTTTTAGAGGTATAATCCACTGGTGTTCTGTGGAGACAAGGTGACCAATGATCCTGAGGAGTGGTTGGATCGTATTGAGTAGATCTTCGAGTTCTTGAGGTCCCCTGAGTCATCTAAATCATTATTTTCCACATATGTGCTGGAAGGACCGGGTAGAAAGTGGTGGGAGTCAATGGTGCTCACAGGGAAGCATGAGGATCTCACATAGACCACTTTCAAAGCAACGTTCAACTGGAAGTTCTACGCTAATACCTTAAGAGAGGAAAAGTACCATGAGTTTCTAAAGCTGGAGTAGGGTGACCATTCAATTATAGAGTATTCCCCTAGAATTACTCGGTTGGTTCATGTTTCTCTAGACCTCCTCATGAATGAATACCTCAAGGATTAGTGTTTTGAGGTGGGCTTAAGGGCAGAGAATATATCTATGCTCATTCTTCTATGTTTATCGACCTATTCAGAGGTGATTGACAAGGCGTATATGGTATAGGTGGATTTAATTAGAAAGACAAGTCTTAGTGGTGTTCCTTTAGTGAGTGGTATCCATAGTTCCTCATTAGGGAATAAGCGGAAGTGGGGTGATTCTCGGAGAGGTAGTGGAAAGAGTGTAAAGAAGTCTTCAGGGTTATCTTTTTTGGATCCCATGGGGAATATACTAGTTATATATTATCGGTGCAGGAAGGATAGACATGCTAGGTCAACATTCCCAAAGACTCTGATGATGTGCCACTAGTGTGGGCAGTCATGGAATATCCAACAATTTTGTTAGTTGTCTTTATGTGGTAGTGGTGTAGGATCCACTTTTTGAAGGGATCTTAGGTGAAATCGGATGCTTCCAAGGGTGGAGGATCTCATCCTCTCAACAAGGGGGGTTCTCACCATTGGAATAATACTCATGGTAGGCTTGATTCAGGGAGACTCCATGCAGTGGAGACTATTCCAAAGGACTCGGATTATGGATCATCCACTGTTAGAGGTGTGGTGTTTATTTATTATTCTATGTCATTAATTTTGTTTGACATTGGTTCATCCCATTATTTCATTTAAAATAAATTGATTGATGATTTAGGTATGAAGAATAAGTTAATTTCATATTTTATGGTTTTTCTAACCCATTTGGGTGGGAAGAAGGATCAAGGGTTTAAGTTCCCTGAGTGTATGTTGTGGTAGTAGGTGTGGAGGCCATCTAGGACTTCCTTATTTGGGACCCGAATGTTTTTTACCTCATTATTGACATGGATTGGTGGATTAGTTATAATGAATTGGTCAAATGTTATTTTTGTAGGTTATAGTTACTAATTCCTGATGGGAACACTCACATATTTTAGGGTGAGTTGGATTTAGGATCAGAGAGGGTAGGACCGGTTGCTTCAGAGT
Organism: Viscum album; assembly: GCA_963277665.1. Lineage (NCBI taxonomy): Eukaryota > Viridiplantae > Streptophyta > Magnoliopsida > Santalales > Viscaceae > Viscum > Viscum album. Next base: position 1,046,305,111 of record OY728161.1, on the reverse strand, counting down.
TGGGATTGATCTCATGCCAGTTGTCCAGGTTATTTCTTAAGGTTGTTGATAATAATTATTTGGGTGAACTTATAGTGGTCATGATTAGGTACCAATATGTGTTTAAAGATGATTTCTTAGGGTTACCATCCTAATGAGAGGTCTATTTTACCATTTATCTACTCCCTAGGATAAGCCCGATTTCCCTTCTGTCATATTAGATGGCTCCAACCAAGCTGAAGTAGTTGAAAGTTTAGCAAGAGGATCTTAAGGTAAATGGTTTTATCTATCCTATAATGTCACCATGAAATTCACCTATGATATTTTCAAATAATTTTAATGGTAGCCTCTGACTTTGCATATACTACCAAAATCTTAACCAGGTGATAGTAAAGAATAAATATACATTTCCCAGAATTGAAGATTTGTTTGACTAGCTTAGAAGGGCATGTTGGTTTTCAAAGATCAAACTAAGATCAGGGTACCACCTTTTGAGGGTATAGGAAGAGGATGTTCCAAATAATTCTTTTCAAATATGGTACATACATTTTGAGTACTTGGTTATGCCATTTGGGCTTACCAATTCTCTGGTTGTTTTCATGGTTTTAATGAACCAAATCTTTTATCACTTTTTTGTACTCCTTTGTGGTCATGTTTATGGAAGAAATATTGGTGTATTCCAAGATAGAGGAGGTTCATGGTGAATATATAGAGTTTATTTTAGGTTTTTTGAGATATAATCTCTTATATTCCATGTTTTCCAAGTTCCATTTTTGGATTTAGGAAGTGAATTTTCTGGTCCACATGATTTTCAAGGAGGGAGTTTCAGTGGATCAATATAAAGTTTTAACAGTCTTATCTTGGGATAATCCGAATAAAATAAAATTTTATTGAATATTTTATTGATAATAAATGAAAAAAATTCCTCAAATTTTGTTAAATATTTTTATTAATAAAATATTTGGGATTAGATCATTCATTTGAAAATTTGATGAAAATTCCAGTTTTACCCTTTAAAAAATCACGGTAGTATTTCGAACATAAATAATTTTACTTGAATTATTTGAACTTAATATTTTTAAAATTTGTTCCTGACTTAATGGTATACAACTTTTATTCAGGACATATGAGCTAAATTAAGAATTTTATTGGACTTAATGGGCCATGAAGTCAAAGCTGGTCTGGACTCGCTAGATTAGACATCAGTTCTGTATTTGGGTCATAACTTCTTCTTCTGTGCTTGTATTAGGCCAAAATTTTGAGAGTATATCTAGGAATAATTTTATCACAAATAATACTACTTTAAGTATATATGGTTCATGATTTTTTGTGTTCAAACAGGCGGTTTAATTTTCATTAATTTATTTAGATGAATTTCACCATTCACACTTGCAACCTCTTTAAACATAGCTTACGCTCCACTCTATAAATTTGTTTCTTTCTCATTTTGATGGGTTTGTAATTGAATTAGGATATTTAAATAAAATAATAATTTTTTTCACTCAAATTCTCCAACCATTGTAATATGGGTATCTCTTGAAGCAAGGATCCCCTCATCGAAGCCTTCTTCTTCTTCTTTATATTGTAATGTTTGCATTTGCGTAATAAACTTATTAGTTACTCTTTTATTTATACTATTTTCTTCTATTTTGTTCAATTATATTATTATTTAATAGTACTATTTGTTATAGAATCAATATTTGAAATGATATTGGGTTATACCCTTTTTTAAACCTTTGCACATGCAAAACATTTCTACGATGATTGCACTGCCCATGGAAGAGTATTTCTTTTTAGTAATTGATCGACCTATATCCTTATTCATTAATTTATTTTAAATAAATGAACTAATATAATTCACATAATATGATATATTAATTTAGTTTTTAATTTAAATGAAACTAATCAATCAATTGAACAATTAATACAAAACACGCGAGGTCGGGAATTGTGTGAATTGTGAGAGCACGATCTTAATCGGTAATACAAAACCACACGAGATCAATTTTTAGAGTTAAAACATAATACCTAAACTCAATTAGTCCTAATTTCTAGAATGGTTATGTTCCCTAATTTAAAACTGACCATAATCTAGACTTTTGATGTCAATTAAAGTTGGGTGTTGCGATTGCGTGTTCTGAAGCTAGCCTAGGGTTTAACTCTTTTCATATTGTGGTAATGTTAACTCACGTAGGGTTAGAGGGTTAAACAATTAGGGGATAATAATTAAGTGTTTATTAATTTAAATTATAATTATTAATAAGTAAGTGAATTTGTAGAGTTAGATCGATTATTCCTTTTAAAATATTTTCAAAAAAACATCTTCTTATTGTGTCTTTTTAATCGAAATTCATTTCAAAATTAAAAACAAATACAATCTTCATCAAGAAAAAGTATTATATTTTATAAAATATAACCCCCCTCCCATCCTTTCAATTAGTGTGTTTAAGTTATTTAATTTTATTTTCAAAATATATTTATTCATTTGTTTTAATTACTGCCTCCTTGAGAGACGACCTAGGTCAACCACCCTATTGCACCTAAATAACCCCAAAAATAAACATCATTTGAGAGCACCCACGATAGAACCTTTCAAATTGGAATATTTTCTAGGGAGTAAAGTAATTATTTCAACCAATTAAAGTTATTCATTTTATTTTTCATTTTATTCTCTTCTTCTCTTCTTTCTTCCTTCTTTACCCAATCTGAATTTTTCTTCTTCTTTTATTTTCTTCTTCTACTTATTCTTCTTTTTTGGACATCAACTCAAAATTATCATTTTTATTTTATTATGGTCCAATTTTCTTATTTTTATTTTTATTTTATTCATGAAATTAACTAATCCTAAAGATCTATTAAATCTTGATCTTGAGATTGAACACAACCTTAGGGCTTGAACCATACATTTTCAGTCTATGGGATGTTTCAACATTCAACCAGTTGAAGAATTTATCCATTCCATGAACAAGGAAGTTGGAAACACTTCTAAATCAATATCAAAACAAGAACCAATGGTTTAAAACAATAACAATTAACTTAATAGAACCATTTGAGAATTATTTTCACCAAACATTAATTATCAACCAAATTGTATTGCATACCCAAATCTCAAATAAGACTTTGAACTGAAATCTAGGTTAATTCACCTTCTTCCAAAGTTTCATGGATTATCTGGTGAGGACCCAAACAAACACCTTAAAGAATTTAATGCGGTTTTATCAACCCTAAAACCAAGAAATGTATCTGAAGATAAAATCAAACTAAGAGTATTCACATCCCCACTTTATGGAGCTATGAATGATTGAATGTATTATTTAAAACCTAAATATGTAACTTATTGGAATGATTTGAAATGTATTTTCTTGTGGAGATTTTTCCTAGAATCAAGGACCACATCTATTTGAAAAGATATCTTTAGGATCAATAAAGTACATGGGGAGTCAATGTATGAGTACTGGGAGTGATTCAAGAAGTTGTGTGCAAGATTCCCACATCACCAAATCAATGAGAAAATACTCATCCAGTACTTCTATGAAAGACTCACACCTATGGAGAGAATCATGGTGAATGTCGCATCTAGAGGGGAATTGGTCAACAAAACACCAACAGATGCACGTGCATTGATCGACAAGATGACACAAAACACCCAACAATTTGGCGATCTAGGTACACCACATGTCAGGGGAGTACATCAGGTAAGTCCTTCTCTTAAGATTCATTTAATTGATACCATGTTAGAATAATTGAAAACTATGGTGAGGCGGATCACTTTAGCTCAAAAGCCATCCCAACCCACTCCTGTGAGACCTTGTGGAATTTTCATTGAAATAGACCAACCGGCTGATTGTTTCCCCCAATTATAAGAGTCAAAGGATTGTGCAGTAGTATTCCCTAAGAGACCATATTAACAGCAATGATAGCCACGTCCCCAAAATAAGTATGATTCCTTTGCACCAACATACAACCAAGGGTGAAAGGATCAATCAGACATGAGGTATGGATATGGACAATAACAAAGGCCCCCTTTTCAATAAAACTTCCAACAGCCTCTGCCTTACCAGAAGGGTTTCCAACAACCCCAAAGGAGATTTGAAGCCTAATCATCAACAAGACAACAACAAGGGAATTATCAACCAAAGGTATATTCTAATACTAATGATCTTTTGAAACAAATTGTTTTTAATCAATAGAATGAGATGAAAAGTCAAGGTTTGGATATGAGGGAGTTGAAGACTCAAATGAGCCAGATTGTTACTGACCTCCATGAACTTGTGAGTAAGAATTACAGAAATCTACCTTCCCAACCTACTCCAAATCTCAAGGGGAATGTCAGTGCCATCACATTGAGAAGTGGGAAGTAAATTAATGATACTTCTACATCTACCATTCCACTGGGATTCAACTCAACTCCAGAGAAGCTTCATTCAATACCAGCTGATGAGAAACCAAAGGAGAAAGATAAAGGTAATAAAAAGATTGATGATGTTCCTCCTAAATCCCTTCCCTTTCCAAATAGGGTTATAAAAATAAATAATATGTCTGATGAGGTGATGCAAAAAGAGGTTTTGGACACATTCAAGTGTGTTGAGATCAATATCCCTCTACTTGAAGAAATAAATAAAATCCTAAGGTGTGCCAAATTTTTAAAATAACATTGTACCAATCAAAGAGGGCTCAAGGGAAATTAGAGGATCAATCTTGGAAGGAATGTGTTAGTACTCATTACACCAAATCTAGCAATTCCAACAAAGTGAAAGGATCCTAGAACATTCATCATACCATGCACCATAGGGTATTTACACTTTTATGATGCTTTATGTGATTTGGGAGCTTCCATAAATGTGATTCCTCACTCTGTATTCTCTTCTTTACAGGTTGGTGAGTTGAAGACGATGATGGTAGTGGTGCAGTTGGAGAATAGAGCTACAACATATCCAGTGAGAGTCCTTGAGGATGTACTTGTTTTGATAAGAGACATGATCTTTCCAGAAGATTTCTATGTGATTAACATGGAGGGTGATCAGGTAAGTTCTCATGATTCCATTATATTAGGTAGACCCTTCTCCAAAACTGCAAAAAATGATCATAAATTTCCATGAGGTTACACTTTCCATGGAGTTTGGAGATGAATTTGTGATATTTAATGTCATGGACTCCATGAATTACCCCTCAGAGGACTATTCTAATTTTTTTATCTCCTGTTTTGAACCACCAAATAAATAACCCCATGTAATTTTATTGTCCTATACTTAGGGAGATTATGATTATTGGTTCTAGTTTGATGTCTAAGATCACTTCCACACTGGTTTCTAATGCAAAAACCTCTATTAAATTTGATTTTGAAATGGATTCGTATTCTGATTTTGATCATGTTCATTCTTATTATGACTTGGTTGTTGAATATGATGATGGGTTTGATAAATTATTATCTGGTTTTGATGATTTTTATTCTGATACTGATGTTATTTGTGCACATATTTTAGTTCCTTCAATGTATCCATCCATACATCACCCCCCGCCTTTGTTGGAGCTCAATCCATTTCCACCAAATCTCAAATACTCATACTTGTTAAGTGGTGAGAGATTACCTATTATAATTTCTAATAATCTCCCTTTTAAACATGAAGAAAAACTTTTGAATCTTTTAAAGGAAAACATTAAGGAAATCAGGTGGACCTTGGCTGACGTATCAGGTATTAGACCCTCTATTTTCATGTATAAGATTCTTTTGGAGGAGGGGGATAAATCGGTTAGGCAGACACAAAGGAGACTCAATCCAACACTTTTAGAGGTTGTTAAAAAATAGGTTGAAAAATTGCTCGAGGCAAGTATAATCTATCCCATTTCAGATTCCCAGTGGGTGAGTCCTATTCAAGTTGTGCCTAAGAAAAGTGGTGTTACTTTTGTTAAAAATTATAAATAGGAGTTAGTTCTAATGAGGGTGAAAATAGTTGGTGAGTGTGTATTGATTATAGGAAACTAAATCAATCCACTCACAAGGACCATTTCCCTCTCCCATTTATAGATCAAATGATTGAGAGACTAGCTGGGAAGACACATTATTGTTTCTTAGATGTATTTTCTAGATTTTTTTCAGCTCCTATTTCTTTGGAGGATTAGGATAAGACAAAATTCACTTGTTCATTCAGTACGTTTACTTACCGGAGGATGCCATTTGGACTTTGCAATGCCCCACATACCTTCCAGAGATGCATGGTGAGTATTTTTTCTGATTTTATTGAGACCTACATGGAGGTATTTATGGATGATTTTATAGTGTATGGATCCACATTTTATGAATGTATAAGTAGTCTGGGAAAGGTGTTGAATTGTTGCATTGGGAAGAATCTGGTCTTGAACATTGAAAGGTGTCATTTTATGGTAGAGCATGGGATTGTCTTAGGTAATGTAGTGTCAAAACATGGGATAGAGGTTGGTAGATCTAAGGTAGGTATTATTTCATCCTTACTATGTCCTTTATGTGTGCGTGATGTTAGATATTTCCTAAGGCATGCAGGATTTTATCGGTACTTCATCAAAAAAATTAGTAAGATTTCTCTTCCTTTGTCATGATTAATTCAAAAGGATTCTGATTTTGTGTTTGATGATTCTTGAAGGACATCCTTTGATGAGATAAAGAAGTGTTTGAACACTCCACTGATCATACAACCCCCATGATGGGAACTTCCTTTTGATCTTATGTATGACGCCTCCAACTTTGTGGTCCAAGTTGTCTTATCTCATAGGGTGGAGGGACATTCATATGTGATTGCATATGCATCAAGGACATTGGAATCATCCCAATCAAATAGCACAACCATGTAAAATGAGTTTATTATCATCATATTTTCTTTAGATAAATTTCATTCATATTTATTAGGCTCTAAAGTAGTTATTTTTTTTGACCATGCAGCTCTAAGGTGCCTCTTGAAGAAGCCAAATGCAAAGCCCAGACTTATCTGATATATGCTCTTTCTTTAGAAATTTGATATTGAGATAAAGGATAATAAGGGGTCAAAAAACCAGGTGGCATACCACATGAGTAGGATTACTCACACATTAGAAGCTGACACCTTAGACCAGGTACCACTTCAGGACACTTTCCCCTATGAGCATAATTATTACATATCATATAAGAATCCTTGGAATGATGATTTAGTGAACTACCTTGTTGCATCTAAAATACCTATAAATTTAAAGAAACATCAAGTCCAAAAATTAAAAAGTGAGTCTCATTATTATGTGTGGGATGATCCCTACCTTTGGCGCGTGTGTAGTAATCAAGTCATTAGGAGGTGTGTTACTAGTCATGTGTTTGAGTCTATTTTACATTTTTTCATACACTTTCTTGTGGTAGACACTTTGGACCCCAACACGTAGCTAGGAAAGTATTAGACTCTGGATTATATTGGCCTAGAATATTCCATGATGCTCGTGTGTTTTTTAAGTCATTTCTTGTGGCCAACACACTGGGAACATTTCTAAGAGACATGAGATGCCCCAAAAACCCATACTATTTTGTGAGATTTTTTATGTATGTGGAATCAATTTTATGGGCCCTTTTCCTAGTTCATTTTGTTTTTTGTATATTTTGGTTATTGTTGATTATGTGAGTAAATGGGTGGCGGCTAAGGCCACCAGGATGGATGATTCTCATGTTGTAGTAGACTTTGTCAAGACACAGATTTTTTGTAGGTTTGGAGTACCAAATTCCATCATCAGTGACCAAGGGACACACTTCTGCAATTTGAATTTTTCTTACCTCTTTCGGAAGTATATGGTTACACACAAAACATCAACACCATACCACCCCCAAAAAAATGGTCAGGCTGAGGTTTCAAATCGGGAGTTGAAAAAAATGGAGAAAAATGTGCAGCCAAATAGGAAGGATTTAAGCAATCACTTGGATGATGCACTTTGGACTTATAGAATAGTATAAAATACACCCATTAGTATTTCCGCATTTCGGACTGTTTTTGGGAAAGCATGTCATCTCCTAGTGGAAGTCGAGCATCGAGCATGTTGGGCTATAAAGAAATGTAACATGGATTTGGCCTATGCTAGAATAAAAAGGAAGCTACAAATTCAAGAGCTTGAGGAGATTTTATTGTCATTGTATGAGAACTCAAGGCTCTACAAGGAAAGATCAAAAGAAACTCATGATAGAATGATCCATCAAAGGGAGTTTCATGTTGGAGAGAAAGTCATACTGTATAGTTCATGACTGAAGCTGATACCTAGTAAGTTGCATTCTAGATGGTTAGGTCCTTATATTGTATCTAATTTTTTTCCTTATGTTTCAGTAGAGATCATGTAGGATGATACTGGAATAAGCTTTACAGTCAATGAACAATATTTGAAGCAATACATTGAGGGAATTTCTACTGATGCGGTGGATTTCATCACACTGCATGACTCCATCATCACTTGAGAATATCAGGTTGTTCCTAACCCTTTCACTTTTATATTATTTTTCCTATTTAAAATTCTATATTTAATGTGAACATATCATCTCATGGGTTCACATTGAGGACAATGAAATATTTTAAGTGTGGGGGAGGGAAACTTTTAGTTTAGTAATTTCAATTGTTTTTCTATTTTTCAAAAAAAATGTGTGTTGTTTTTTTAAATTTTTATGTGTTTCTGAAACTTTTAAGCTGAAATTATTTTCATCACAATTTTTAAATCCATATCAATAAGAGAAACAATTTAACCCATGAAACTGAGCTTAAATGAATGTTGAAAATGACTTTGTTTCAAGTTCAAATCTTTAGTAATTTCTTGAAAAGTAATTTGAATTTTGAATCTCATGCCACATCTCACTGTCTTTATATTTGAAATCACTTTACTATGAGGCTTCTAAACCATTATTTTCATATTCTTTACATTTACCTCACTTCTTGGGAGAACCAAACCATGCTTGATTTAACTAGAATTTGATTTATTACTGTCAAAACTTGAGGGTTTGAGGTATTTTTGTTTTAAATTATTGAGGAATTTTTTGGTATTAAATCCCATATTTCATAATAATCCTTTTTATAATTTCCTAACTTGAACATTTAATCGTTATATCCCTTATAATCCATGAACATCCTATTAGGTCAGTCACATTAAAAGCCAATTTTCCTTATCCAAACAACTCTTGAAGTGAAATTGCATAAGTTAGTTGTACTTAAGTGTGGGGGAAGATGTCTTGTGTTGTTCTACCACATTTTTTGATACTTTGGGTGGAAAATTAAATTCTTAAGTGATGTTTTTTCTGATGAAAAAAATCATTCTGTTGGAAACTGTGCCTTTCTAAAGCTTCCAATGAAGAAAGAAAGTTGTGCCTATATAAAGCTTTCACGAAAAAAATTATGTTTGAGAAGATTTATATTTTTATTGATGACATGATGAATGGTGTAAAATTTCCTTGAGTTTTCATTATGATGGAACTGGATTGATACTAAGGGCAGGGAGGAGGATACCATACTTGAGTGAAAATTAGAATAATGCAATTTTGCTTCAAAAAGAGTCAAGCCCTCCTCATTCAGCCTCATAATTTTTCACATCTAAATGATACCAACTAAAAGCCAAAAAACAACCATGAAAAGTCCTCATTATAAAAATATTTTCTTGAATCACATCTAGTAGATATATATGAATTCATCAAGCCTATGGTGACCCTATTATGAGTTTTGAATTAGAAAGACATTGCTGAAAAATTGACATTTGTGTGATAAGAGAAAATTCAAGTGAGGTAAGTCTTTTTTGTGCATGGGGGGAGGAATGGAGTGGAAATATATTGAATGATATAAATGGAGAACTTTAAATAATGTTTTTTTATGATTAATTATGTCTTTTATTTCTTGGTGTGGAATTGTTGGATCTCAAGGATATGTGTTTTAAAATTTGTTTTGATTTGATATTGATGTTTACTTGTCACAATTTTTTGGAATACATGATATGAGCTTTTTCCTAGGAGTGCAAAAGGGTAAGTGTGGGGGAGTTGATAAAATTCAATTTTTTTGAATATTTTATTGATAATAAATGAAAATATTTCTTCACATTGTGTTAAATATGTTTATTTATAAAATATTAGGGATTAGATCATTCATTTGAAATTTAATGAAAATTCTAGTTTTATCCTTTAAAAATTCTATGTAGTATTTCAAACCATGAATAATTATATTTGAATTATTTGAACTTAATATTTTGTCACTATTTTACTGAATTAATGGTCTACAGCTTTCATTCAGTACATATGAGCTAAATTGTTCATTTGATTGGACTTAATGGGTCATGAAGTCAAAGTTGGGATGGACTCTCTAGATTGGATATCAGTTCTGTATTTGGGCCATAACTTCTTCATCCATACTTTTATTAGGCCCACATTTTTAGAGGATCTCTAGGACTAAATTCATCACAAATCATCCTTATGGAAGGACAGCTTGTTCACACGTTTTGGTGGTCAAACAGGCAGTGAAAGTTAGCTTAATTTATTTTTCCTAATTTCCCCATTCACACTTGAAACATCTTTAAACCTAGCCTCCCCTCCACTCTATAAATTGGTTTTTTTCTCATTTTGAGGGATTATGTCGTGCATTATGAGATTTAAGAAATAGTATAATTTGATTAACTCAAATTCTCCAACCATTTTAAGAGGGGCATCTCTTGAAGCAAGGATCCCCTCATCAAATCCTTCTTCTTCTTCTTCATGTTGTAATGTTTGCATTTGCATAATAAACTTCTTAGTTCCTCTTTTATTTATTCTATTATATTCTTCTTTAATCATACTATTTGGTATGTAATCAATAGTTGAAATGATATTGGGTTATACCCTTTCTAAACCTTTTCACATGCAAAACGTTTCTACGATGACCACACCGCCCATGGAAGAGTAGTTCTTTTTAATAATCGCTCAACCACTATAATTATTCATTCATTTATTTTGAATAAATGAGATATTGTAATTCACATAATATGATATATTAATTTAGTTTTTAATTTAAATTAAACTAATCAAGCAATTGAACAATTAACACAAAACATGCAAGGTCGGGAATTGTGTGAATTGTGAGAGCGTGATCTTAATCAATAATACAAAACCACATGGGATCAATTTGTAGAGTTAAAACATAATACCTAAACTTAGTTAGTCCTAATTTATAGAATTGATATGTGCCCTAATTTATCACTAACCATAATATATACTTAGGACGTCAATCCGAGCAGGGTGCTGAGATTGCATGTTCTGAGCTAGCCTATGGTTTAACTCTTTTCATCTTTGTGGAAATGTTAACTCCCATAGGGTTTGAGGGTTAAAAAATTAAGTGATCATAATTAAGTGTATATTAATTTAAATTATAATTATTAATAAGTAAGTGAAGAGGTAGAGTTATATTGATTAATACTTTTAAAATATAAAAAACATATTCTTGTTGTGTCTTTTTAATCGAACTTCGTTTCAAAATTAAAAACAAAAAAAATGAAATATTCTTCCAGCAAAATTCTTCTAGTTTTATAAATGATAAACAACCCCACTATACTTTCAAGTAGTGTGTTTAAGTTATTTAATTTTATTTTCAAAATACCTTTATTAAGTTTTTTTAATTATTGCCACTTTGAGAGATGACCTAGGTCAGCCACCCTACTGCACCTAAATAACCTCAAAACTAAACATCATTTGAGAGTGCCCATGACAGCACCTTTCACATCCTAAGACCATGTTTGAGATCCTTAGTTTTCTAGGATTTACTGGGTAATATATACTTTTTTAGAACTTATAAATGCTACCTTCTCCCTTGATATATTTGACCAGGAAATAATTGAAGTTTTAGTGGGATGAGAAGTTCCAAAGTTCTTTTGAGAAGTTATAGGACCGTTTGACATCCAAACTTGTTTTTATTCTTCTTGAGCCTAAGATATCTTATGCAGTGTATTGTGATTATTTCAGTGTGGTTTTGGGATGTGTGCTAATGCAGGATTTACATGTGGTGGCCTATGTCTCATGGATGCTATGCCCACATGAGAAGAATTATCCCACCCATGACCTGGAATTTGAAGTTGTTATGCATGCGCTGAAGATGTGGTGACACTACCTCTTTGGAGATAATTTTATTATGTATTCAAAACATAAGAGATTTAATTCCACTTTCACTAAAAGGAATATAAAACTTATGTAGAGACACTAGTTGGAGTACCTTCATAATTTTGATTTTGAGATTTCATATATGATTAGGAAGGGAAATATGGTTGTTGACATGTTGAGAAGGAATATTCTAGTATAGGTTGTTCAGTAATCAGTGAATAAACAATGTCCAATGTGTTTGTTTATTGATCTGATACTGAACATTCTAGAGGAAGGAGGGTAGTTATTATTGGACAATGTGAAAATTACACTCTCTCTCATTAATTGAGTTAGGATTAAGTAGGCATCTAACCCCGAGTTCCAATATATTAGTAGTTCTTTTATGGTGGGGAGACTGTGGGTGATTAGTCTCGATCTCTCTATGCTTCTCTTCTCTTCCAGAAGTATCTAGTTTTTCCTTTTATTTTGAGGTAGGAGGCACACAATTATAGTTTTTCCATTCACCTATGGGTAACCAAGATGTTATATACCTTGAGAGGTCGATATTGGTGGCCTAAGATGAGACATGTTGTGGAAAATTTCATTTCTAGATACTTAACTTGCCATAGGATCAAAGCTGAGCATCAGAGACCATCTAAGTTAGTACATCCACTTTCTATGCTAGTGTAGAAGTGGGTTGAGATATCTATGGATTTTTTCATCAGACTACCTCATACTCTGAGTGGGAAATATTTCATATGGGTGATTGTTGATTGTATAATGAAATCAACTCATTTTCTACTCATCAGGGAGTCAATAAAGGTAGAAGAGATCAGAATCATGTATGTTTTAGTGGTTTTTTGGCTTCATGGAGTGACCTTGGAGATAGTTTCATACTGGGATGCTCATTTTACATATCACTTTTGGAAGGGACTCTAGGAGGCTTTAGGAACCTAGTTTAGGTTGAGCACCACATATCACCTATAGATGAATTGTTGATCAAAAAAACCATCCAGACTCTCAAGGATATGTTGCATGTGTGTGTGCTTTATTTTGATGGTTTGTGGGAAAGGAACCTACCATTGGTTGATTTTTCATATAATAATAGTTATCAGACCTTGATTAGGATGCACCTGTTTGAAGATTTATATGGGTAGTTATGTTAATCCCCTTTGTATTGGGTTGTGGTGGGGTGATCATTACTTAGTTGGATCAAGTCTCGTCTAAGAGACAACTGAGATAGTGAGGATGATTCAAAAATGGTTACTGATAGCTCAAAGTTTCCATAAGTCATATGTTAATCATCTTCATCATTCATTGGAGTTTTAGGCCGGTGATCAGGTGTTTCTACGAGTATCAGTTCAGTTGGGTCATCGTTATTTGGGAAAGTAGGGGAATTTCACATTATGTTGGTCTATTTAATGTTTTGGAGCATCTGGGGAAGGTATCCTACTAGTTAGATCTTCCACTATGGATTACCTCGATCCATGATGTATATTATGTTTCCCAGCTGAATAGATACCACCCAAACCCATATGATGTGTTGGAGTGGGAAGATTTGGAGTTAGATCCTAATGCCACCATTATGGATCATTATATTCTTATAATGGATGTTCATAACAAGGGTTTCTATGTAAAGGTGATATCATTGGTATATGTGCTCTAGCAGCATGGTGGAAATAGCTATGAGACATGGGACTGGGAAGGTTGGGTGAGGGAGTAATGGCCTCACCTGTTTTCTTCTAGCAAAGATTGAGGACATTATGGGGGAATAAATTGGAATGGTGAGAAGTTCTTAACACCCATTGGGTCATTGGTACATCTAATTTTGAGTTTTTATTTATCTTTGAGTGTGTTCTTGGAGTTTTTGGGTGTCTGGGGTTGAAACCGAGAGTTTTTTGGGAGACAAACAAGGGTGAATAGTTATCACATGGTTTGTCTAACTGTGAAACTAATCATGTGAGGGGGATATATTTTTTGATAGTGTGATTATGAACAGTTTTTTAAACCATACAACACCCTAGATGGAGACTGTGCGGCCTATTTTGGGTGGACAGTGGTGCCCGTATGGTTGGCGCACAGTTTTCCTAACTGTGTGGCCAAACTATGCGGCCCTATCCATCTCATTAAAAATTGTCTTCTTACTAAAATACCCCTATCAATTTTTTGTATTTTTAGGGATCATTTTCTTTCCCCCACATGTTAAGCCTCTCATCCTTGGCCATATATATCCTCCCTCTTCTTGGTGGTGGATTTACTCTTGGATTATTGGTGTTTTTTGAGGTAAGTCGAATTCTCCTTGATTTATTCTACCTCTTCCCCTTCTCAAGCTCAGTTATTCCATTTTTATGGATGTTTTGAACCTTATGGGTGGTTTTGGAGAAATATAGGGTATTTAATGGGGTATTTGGTTTAATTTATTGTGGATTAGGTGTGTGAGCCTTGGTTCTACCACTTCTGGGTGGACTTTATCAAGGGAGATGAGCTTTAGACCAAATTTGGGGTAGGTTTCTCTATTTAAGGGCATTTTCCATGGAATTACTTTAAATTTCTAATCTCCTTTGGATTTTATTGTTTAAATTTCCATTATAACGATTTATTATTGGCGTTTATTCCATTTTTGATGTGTTTTATGTATTTTTTTTGGCAATCTGGGTGTTTAAATAGGGATTTCCAAATAAGGGTGGCATGTGTGCACCCAAAGTGTTTAATAAAATGTATCAAAGAGGATTTATGAGTTTAAATGGATTTATAAAGTGGTTTTGGAAATTTTTTTACCTTGGTTAATGGGTTTTGATAAAATGGGATTGATGTTTGTGAAAATGGCATGTGAAAATGGATTGTGAAATGGCTTATGGTATGGATTTATTGATATGGCCACTTGCTTATGATGTGTTGGCATGGAGTGGAACATGGGTTAATTTGGGTGTGGGTGAGATTTTTGTTTGAGGGACCATGTGAACCTTCAGGGGGAGGATCGCACGTGCCTCCATTTATTTCCAAGGGTCTATGTGAGCCTTTAGGTAGGGAGATCGTGTGATCTTCCATGTTGATTGTCGAGAGACCGTGTGATATCATGAAGTTGGGATCATGTAAGACTGAGAGATCTTCCATTTGCTTAGATAGTTTTCATACTTGATTTTCCACTCATTTTAGGCCTTATGGTTAGATCCCTAGGTTCACATTACTCATATTGGATTTTTTATATGCTTTATTAATTTTATTAATTCCATTTTGATGTGATGATATGTATTTTGCCCATTAATTCATTTTCCATTTATATTGTTATATGATGTTGATTTTTATGATCACATGTGTTACTTTTTTGTTTCTATTGAGCTTTTTTATACCATGTGGACTTGAATTTTTATTTGATCCATGTTTGGATTTTTTTTGGAAAAACATGATTTGTTTTGAAAATTAAAACCAAAGGGATTTTGAAGGTTTACTTGGAAATTATATATTTTCAAGGTGGTTTTAGTTTTGAATTTTTTTCAAACTAGTTATTTGGTTGCATGGGTAAAACCTTAAATAGTTTCATAGTGGTGTCCTACTAGACATCATGCCTCACACCCTTCTTGGGCCCTTTTGGGCATTTGGAGAATCCATTTCATAGGACACTGGTAAATATAAGGGTAACATGTACCAAGGTGACTCTTCTTGATTACTATTGTTTAGTGTTTTGTGGAGGATAAGTGGTCTCACAGGGATAGACTCTAGTGTATTTGTTTTGGGTACTTTGTACCCGTTAGGTTGTTCATGGGCCTAATTTTAAATTATACCCCTTTCCTTTTAGTTTTCATTGTTTATTTTTGAGATACCATGTATATGTATATATCATGTTGTGGCATGTTTATTTTGTGATGTGTGTTTTGGTTTATGGTATTTTCTTATCTTATATTGTTGACTCTGATGATATCAGTGGGTTTGTCCCATTTTATGGATGATTCATGTTGATTACCTATGGAAAAATCATTCCCAAGTGATAGTTGGTTATCCCTGGTGCCTCTAGCCAGCCAATGGAAATCATGAACACACTTTAAGCCATGTGGTGGGAAAGATCAGATGATGATTTGGTTCAACCCGAGTTAGTTCATTACAATACCCAAGGTATCTTGTGAACTCAATTGGAACCCTTTCTCCTTGGAGAAAAAATGGTTAGAATATCCTCAAATTAACTAATGTTCTAAAGATAACTTATTTTGGTATTGGAAGGCCCAATAATATCCCATATCATTCTCCACGGTACTCTTGGTCTTTATACCTCTACCTAATACCATTAAACATGTATTAAATCAAGTGATCATGAATAAGAAACCATATTACATTGTATTATAGGGACAAACTTCCCCCATAAAGGAGTTACCATCCAAGCCACACTTTGCACCACCTTGGCCAAGCCCATCAATTTCTCTTCCAAGATCATACCACAACCTGAGACACTATCTCATGCCACAACATTGAAATGATAAATTATAAAAATTTATAATTATTTATTTAATTTAAATGAAGGATTCATTATGATCAAAAACTCCTCGGGCATCACTGTGTCAATGAATGCACTTCCAACGTTGTGTGTTCATCCTTATGGTACTACCTCAATCTAATTTGAGTAAAAGACCCATCAATTCTACTTGATTATACCATGTTATTGTGTAATTGACATCAAAACCTAGTCCAAAATCACACTAAAATTAGGGGGATTTGAGTGGTACAAAATATAGTGGAAGGAAAAGGACTCACCTAAAATCCCTGCTGAAAGGCTATAAGAATCACCACTTGGCATGGGAGATCGAAGGGATGGAGAAAGGGGGAGGGAACCAGATAATTCATCCCTCCTAAAAATTCCTCTCAACTTAAAACATGAGGAGGGGTGAACCAAAAATGATGGTTTTACCACTTTAAAAAACATCACATGTTAAAAAATTCAACCCAGCGGGTTGGCCAGTTCACGATTAGGTGGGTCGTAGTACGACACATAACTTCACCCAATAAGATCATGTTATGACCATGGGGTCAAAAAACATTGTAAATTTTAGTAGATTCATCTTGGAGGCCTCTATCCTAAATGAGGTTACCTTATAAACCTCATCGTATGGTGCACACAGACGTAGTTGACCTTTATATTGTGACCTGGGAATCATAGTGCGACCTACTGTAGCTACAAAAAACTCAACATATGGGTCACCCTGACCCCAAATATGATGTTTACTCGAGCATTTGTAACTCTATTTAGGACTTTTTACTTGTCTAAAAACATCTTCCCAATATGTTTCAACCCTCATAATTCTAATATGAGTCTAAATCCATGAAATAACCCCTAATCGAGAAAAAAAAACAAATTCACTCCAAAAAAGTAACAACCCTAAAATCAATGGGTATTTACATTATGAAACTCTTTTTATGTTTATAGTAAAGATAATATCATGAAATAAAGTAATAAACCAATAAAATTAAATATTATAAGGTCACTTTAACTCATACATTCAAATGTATATGACCCTTTGAGTTTAAAATCAACCAATGAATATTAATATTTTAAATCTTATGTTAATTTTTTTACTCATATGACTTATTTTTTTCCTTTATATTGAGTAAATCATAAGATATATAGAGATTCAAATATTATTAAAGTTGAGTAAATCAAAATCTCTATAGAGGCTCAAATATTATTAAATTTGTAATGTCTTGATTTTTTAAGTAGGTCAAAATCCTAAACCTTTTTAAATTTGTGAGTTTGTTGAGAGGAATAACTTTTATTTTGGGATTTAGAACCTAATTATGAGAGTTTTATTGACCCAAGGCCTTATTTTTAGATGTTTTTTAAGTATTTTTAAGTGATTAGGGAGTTTTAATGGGTTTTAGAAGCATTGGGATTAGAAAACACATCTTTCTAGAAAGGCATATCAAGGTGCATGGTTGGCACGCATTTTTTCTAACCGTGTGGCCTTAACTATGAACCCTATTTTGAAATGGGAATGGTTTGATTTAATAGTGTGTATCCTTAAATAAAGCATTTAGGGAGTTTCAAGTTTTCTCAGAGGGTGTGTATAGGCTGCACACAGTTTTTTAAATTGTGTGTCCTAGCCCCCACACTTAGTGACACTTAGGTAGTAGGTGCGCACCATTGGCGCACAGTTTGGAAAAACTGTTCATCCAAATTGTGAAACCTATTTTAAAGCGGTGTCCCTTTGGATAGATGGTGTGTAAAGTTGGTGCATGGTTAGCCAAACTGTGAAACTTAACTGTGCGCCTCTTTAAAAGTGGTGAAATTACCTTTTTTCATCCTTCCTTATATCTTTTCTCCTCCATTTTTCCTCCCATTCATGCATGCAGCACCTCAAGGCCATGGGAATCTCTCATATTCCTCCTCCTCTAGGATATGATCCTCCTACTCCAATCAGATTCATATTTTAACATTTTTAGGTGTGTTGGATGCATATCAATAAGGCTTTCAATCCTCTTACTTCTCTTTCTCATTTATCTCATATTACAGTATAATAAATCCATGAGAGCTTTTTCACCCTATTTTCTAGGCATTTGTCTAAATATTTGATTCCTCTCATTTTGGATCGATTTAGAGGTCGATATCAGATGAGAGAGAACCTACGAGTTTAAGTTAGGTGGTGCCTAGATTTCTCCTTAATTTTATGGATGTTTTGGGGGGTGTTCTATATACACCCATGTGGGTAGTCCAAGAGAGACCCTTAATCAAATAATGTTTTTTAATTGTTAAATTGATGATGTGGGATGCCTTTAATCATTCCTTAGCCTATGATTATATGTTTCAATATGGTTAGAGGACTTGTGACCACTTGGGAAGGA
The DNA here is from genome assembly GCA_963277665.1 of Viscum album. Lineage (NCBI taxonomy): Eukaryota > Viridiplantae > Streptophyta > Magnoliopsida > Santalales > Viscaceae > Viscum > Viscum album. The sequence continues at coordinate 1,046,286,258 of OY728161.1, read as the reverse complement.
TAGGATAGGTGTGTGATTTAATTTAATTTAATTTTTTATATAGATTACAATGGTTCTATGGGAATGTAATGGGCATGGCCTAAGGATTGAGGTGTTGTTGATCACCTGGAATGGGATGGCATGGTCATTAGGCTGAGGGTGTTGCTCGGGATATATGGGGTGGTGATGATTACTAGGTTGAGGAAACATGGTCATCAGTTTGAGGTAATGAGGGCATGGACCATGTGACATGAGATGGTGTTGACCATCAAAACATAGAGACATGGTCACAAGGGTATTAGGTGTAAAATGATTTGGCTTCATTTTTTTGGTGATTTTTACTAACCTTTTTTGGTATATGTGTCATTAGAGTCATGTTAACATAGATAAGACTTGGTTTAGGTGGTGTTCACCACTTGTTTTGGGTGGAGGCATCCGTATATATTGTGGCTTAGGGGATGGTTTTGACCATCAGATTTGTTGGAGGTGCTCACTATAGAAAGCCACGTGGATATAGATGGACCATCAGGTGATGGTGTTGAGAGCATTGGTTGGGGGATGAGGCTCACTATTATACTTGAGGATATTGGGATGGAGCTATGGGAGGACAGGTGTCATAGTGCCTCAAGACATCAGGTCGTTGAGCTAACGATGATTACTCATTGGAGGACGGATATCATCATGCCTTAAGACATCAGGTTGTGAGCTGTTGGGGGTTTTCTAAGAAGAGGTCTAAGGGACCATTTATTTGATTGGAAATTCCATGAGGACTTTAGGTACTTGATTTATGGAATAGGAGGTGTATGATGGCATGAGTTTTTGGTGATTTATTTATGGGAGGTGCCTGAGGTCTCTCCAAATATGATATTCATCAGGGGCCACCTTGGGCACTAAGCCATGGATCCTCGCCACTTTAAATATATATCTGTAGACATGTATTTTATTCCATATATATATTTGGGTTACATATTAAGAGATATACCAACATTGGAAGAAGTAGGTGAATGATTCATTATGGTTGTTGAGAACAAAGGAAGTAGGTTTATTAATAAAGTGTGTGTGTGTAGCCTTTTTAATTCTATTTTTTATACACCTGCATAATTATGGATGTAATATATGCAAACATTGGTGTTGTCCTACTAATTTTATACTCACCCTACACAGGACCCTTGGGTCATGTTTAATTTTTATGCTTTTAAGATCAAGTAAGGATTCAGGAATGGAAGTTGGACCTTAGTGAACATAGATGTACCTTTGCATGGGATGGATAGCAATGGACCAAGTGGTTCCTATGCATCAAGAAAGACTTTCAATTGAAAATTTTCATGTTATATATGTATGTATTTATATGGTCATCCATGGGAGACCTTTCTTGTTTATTTTTTGTGTGGCATGACTTGTCATGTTTATCATCTGTTTATGGTATATGCCTTTAGGATTGTTATTAATACCACCATTTATCATGCTTCCATTGAGTTCTATTTTGTTTCTTATACTGAAAAATGGTCCTTCTTCTATTGTTCTATATACATATGGACCCTTATTATTATCATCACCTGAGGTTAGAGTCTCCCAACTATCACCTTGTAATGACCCGTGTTTTTTTTATTGGAATTTTGAGAAGAAATTTGAATTTTTTTACTTTTGGATCCTTTAAGGGGTAAAATGGTCTTTTACCCCTAGAATATGATCTCATATAATTTTTCTAACCGCTATGTTGGTCCTTGAATAGGGTTTTTACCCTAGGATAGAAGTTTGGTAGATTTCTAAGCCGTTTGAATTTTAGCAGAATAATTAATAATTAATATTTAAATATTAATTTACTCGTGCAGGTTCATTCAGTTATATATTTTGAATTGAGTGTAATATTAAGATTCAAACTCTATAATTGAGTCTGAAACAGGGATTTTTTCTCAGACAGAGTATAAACTTAGGTTTGACACTGGGGTCGGTCGGGGCCCCCTTTTTCTTTTTCTTTTTCTTTTTCTTTTCTTTTTCATTTCTTTTATTTTCCTCTTTTATTTTCCTCATTCTCATATGGATTCTCATTAACACCCCATATGTATTACCCCTTTCATGTATGAGAGATAAAATTGGAGAGGTAGAGGGAGAATTAGAGGGAGTAAATGTCGTGGAGCTCGGGACACGCTAGATCGTCGTGCGATAGCCGTGGAGCATGGATACGGGCAAAGCTTTGGCAGATTCCACCCAAAGGTTTTATTCTTTTGATATTTGTCATAAATAACCTTATTTTAATAATTTTCAAGTTTTAAATCTCTTTTATGATTGCTTGGGACCCCTAGTGGGTCGATCTATAGCTTTTACTGAGAAAACAGGGGTTTCGGGGTGATTTAAGGGTTTTTTGTTTGGGAAAACTCATCTACACAATGTGTTCTTAGGGTAAAACATTCCATGTGTTATTAATATTCAATAATATGACTTTTATTAAGTACATGTTGTGTAAGGTATTTACACACCTTGTACAGGGTCTTGGCCGTGTAGCCGAGTACCCGGCCAGGCTGCCCGTGTAAAGGGCACATGTCATGTAATGTACACAGCTAGACCCCATGTAGGTCATATGCCATGTATATGTACATATCCAAGAGATATACATGGATATACCATGTGAGGTACACAATAAGGTACCCCATGTAGGGTACACGCCATGTACTCGGGTGTTTACACACCATGTTTGGCTAGAGTACATGCCCAGGTGGGAACTTGAGGGTACACACTGTCTACCAGGGTACACATGTTGTGTACTCCTCCCTTGCTACCCTTTTAGGGTTATTCATGTATTTTTTCTAGGGTTCATAATTGGACCCATGATTAGTCTATTCTATGTATCTTTTTTATGTATATCACAATGGTGAAACCCTTATGGCATTTTAAGGACTCATAGGTGGCATTTTAGGCTTTTCCTAGACTAAGAGGTTCTTCCTATGGTAATCAAATCGAGTTGTCTCTTGAGAGTGAGACTTTGATTTGATATGAGCCATAATCTATCTCTCTAGACCATTATTTTATAACAATTCCTTTTAGGATTTCTCCCTTGTGATGTGTGCCCTTCTGGCCCAGGAGGCTGTGAGGTTAGTTGCTTCCTCGGATCCCCTGTAGGATTCCTCTTCTTATGTTTCTCCCTAGTGGATCCTCTATAGGATGTATCTATCTTTTTATTGTTACAAAGGGTCCCTTATGGGATGCATTTTCTTACTTTATGACCTAGGGAGTCCCTTGTAGTATTCCTTTACCTGTATATCATTCATAGAATCTCATATAGGATGTCTCTTCCTTCATACTCAGTTGTTAAGGGTCCCCTATAGGATGCCTTTTCCTACATATCGTTCTGAAGATCCCATGTAGGATACTTTATTTTCTTATCGTTAGAGGATACCATGTAGGATTACTCCTTTTACCCTTTAATATAATAATCTTTATTAAGATTCCTTCACTTTTATGTAAACCTAGAGGATCCCAAGAAGGATGCCACTCAGTGTTGACTCGAGGGACCCAGTGGGTGCCTTGATGTTTGACTGACCCTGATCTAATACATCGGGTGTGGGTATAGATGGTAGTGGGTGTCACCTTAGAACCTATGCCAAACTTTTAAGCCCATGGGGTTGTGTAAGTAGTGTTGGGTTTAGGTGTTCAAATACCCTCACCCCTTTTCCTATTCTTTCACATGTTTATTGTTGATGTAGTAATGATTACCAGAGGTGATTCCTAGTTGGTGACTATTGAGCCTGACATGAGGCATCTTTCTTTCTCTTTGGGATGCCCAAAAATGCTTTCCTAGGATCTAGCTTCTAAGACAAGTTATTCTTATATTTTTTTATATACCTAGAGGTAATACATGGGATCTGGCTCTTGAGCCTGTATATTTGTAATTATAATGTTTTTGGGATCTTTAGAGGTGTATTATAGGATCAAACTATTGAGCCTACAATTATGATATACAAGTATGACATCCCTAATAATGGTACTCATGGATGATTATGCTCTCCTTGAGTTGTTATATGATGGAGATGATTATTCTCTCCTCAACTCATGGGTTAAATGAGGATGATTATGCTATCCTCAACCTGGGTTTATTGATGGATGAATACACTCTCCTTGACTTGTAGTCTATAGAGGATGATTATGCTCACCTAGACCCATGGATCATGGAGGATGACTACACTCTCCTCGATTTTTCATATAATGAGGATCTCTAGATGTTCTCTCTAGGATCAAGATTATGATCCCTTTTTAATTATTAGGGTGGTTGAGCATGGCGTCTCACACCTATGGCTTATGTTGGGCATGATATCTCATTGGTGATCTCTCCTTACAAATCTCATAAAGGTTATACCCTTAGGTTTCTTCTAAGTCACAATATCATGACCGCCTATGAACATGGACCTAGGGATCATACATTGGAGTGGATTTACATGGAATGAACATCACGATGTCCAACTTAGTGACCATTCATAGGATGTTCAGATGTACTTCCCTAGAATCCTTCTTTACGGTGATTGGAGGTGAGTATGGGTAAACACAAGTTTAGGATGAGTATCCCCCCATAGTGACATATCTTACTCAGAGACATTTCCAGTGTTGGACAAAGAAGGTATATGTTGATTGAAATTATGGACCCAGAGATTGACTTAATGATACATGGCTTGAGTGGCATGACTTCCAACTCAATACCCTTGCACAATATATCCAGTCGATCGGGATTACGAACCCAAGGATCGACTGCTAATGGTTTTAAGTTATTTATTTCACCTTACTCATGTATACTCATATTTATTTATATATGTATAGGTATGGGACTATACATATATACACATATAAATATGGATATCCATGATAGCACTGCCCAGTTGATCGGGATCACAGACCCAGGGTTTGACTTTGGTTTCATGTTTATTTTTCTTTATTTATCCTTTTGGTTTTATCTCATCTAGGATGAGAATAGTATATGAGCATTCACTTATAAAATCATATTTATAGGTTTGTCATTGGGGTGGTGTATTGTGATTATTATTTGGACCAAGGTTGTTCTTTACTAGAAATGGAGTTTGGTTTGTGTTTGTTGTCAATCCACACTGGTTTTATCAAGTAATTTTAAAGACAAGTTATATTATAGTATAGGCTATCAACAACATTGAAGGTGGCATCGTTTCCCAGTGTTTTCAAAATTATTGGGCTAAAAATCCATAGGAAGGGATAGCATTGTAAAATTTTGTTTTCTGGATTCAACTCTTCATAAATATGATAAAGACATCAGTTTCTCAAATATTGGGTTGAGGTTCTCAAAGATATGGAGCATCACGAATAGAGATGATGTTCTTTATGATTACGAGAACTGGATAATCATGAGTGCATGATGATTTTATGGAGATATTCATAACAATGACAAATCTCAAGAGAGTTTCGTGAATGGAGGAGCATCGTGAATATGTTTTTGAAAGATCCAAAAAATGTGATGGAGGTGGTGCATCATTGTGAACAGAAAAGGATATAAATAAAGGTTAGACCCACCTCATTTTAAATGAAATTATTCATGGAAAATCCGGAATTGATCTGATTTCACAAAGCTAGGGGAGCTCTGTGAATCTGGATTTCTATGAGATCTTGAGCATTGCGAAAAGACTAGTTAATTATTAACTGATGCCAATGATTTTAAGTAATGAGTGGTTAGAAATGATTGGGTATTCCATAATGACACAGTGAGCTCCATGAAGATAGGTTTCTTCACAAAGGAGTGTGATTCATGAAGGAGCTTCACAAAAGGAAATTTTGAACCTCAGTTTTTTTCAGTGAGTAGTGATTTCAAAGTGTATCAACTCAGGTATATGGTGCAATAAAAGTCTCATGTTAGTCAGGGAAAATGAATTTAATGTAAATCTACTAAAGAAACATTCAAGTTGATAAATTGAGTAATACTTCACCCAAGGTTGTGATCAAGGGGGAGTTGATGGAAGTTTTCATAGGGACGTAATGTGTTATCCTTAAAATCTTGTAAAGGTGGTGTGCCTAGAATAGAGTGACTGTGTATGGACTTCTATATTCTGAAAATAGTGAAGATTAGTATATTTAGGTATGACTGACACACTGTTGGTGTATGCTCCTTGGACTAGCCCTTAGTGGTGAACCAAGTAAAATTATCGTGTTGTCTCATTGTATGTGATTTTTTTATGCACATTCCCATCAGACAGTTTTAATTGATTACTACCAATATAGGAAAAAGATCTATCACTTTAGAATAAAAAATTAACACCCTGATTCACCCATCCCCTCTCAGGGTGTTTTGGGGTCCTTCAAGTGGTATCAAAGGCGAGGTTTTTTGTGTTAAATCCATCCTTCATTATTATCTTATAAAATTCAGTAAATATTTGGGGAGTCCCCCTCTTTGATGGAAGAAAATTCTAGATTTAGAAGAACAGGATGAAATCACATCTAAGATATCTTGTAATGTAAGTACTCCTTTCTACTACACAAGGGATTCATGTCACTAATGCAACATGATTGTCTATGAATGAAACAAACAGAAAAATTCTTTATGCAGATGCCAAAGCATATAATTACTTTAATGTAGCTTTATCTGATCAAATCTATCTAAAGGTGATGATTTTCACTTCATCCAAGTCTATGTGGGAAAAACTAAAAAATATATATGAAGGAAACATAAATGTGAAGGAGGAAAAACTCTAAGTTTTGAACAATAGGTTTGATGATATGAAAATGCATCCTAATGAAAATGAAGATACCTTTTTTATCGAATAACTGAGGTTGTAGGAGCAATACGAGGACTTGGTGAAGAAATCAAAGTCATTGAAATTATAAATAAAATCTCGATAAGGCTTCCACATATCTAAAATCCTAAAGTGTCAGCCCTTTAGGAAAGTGATATTTCTAAACTTTATTTAGATTATCTGCTAAGTAGACTAGTGGCATAAGAAATGAGAGTCAAACCAAAGGATGCAACAAGTCGAGTAAACAAGGATATAACTTTCAAATCCATGGAAAAACTTGAGATTACTGGAGATAGTGATGATAAAGATAATAAGGAAGATGAACTTATTTCACTCTTTGCTAATAAATACAAGATAATAAAAGGAATATTTGAAGGAAATCTACCTCTTCCCTGTTTTCATTGTGGTAGAGTTGGGAACATTGCCTCTTGGTGTTCAAGGAAGCTTTATGATGAAGAAAGTGAAGCTAAAAACATGTAGAAGACTCATAAAATGTTTCCCCAAAAGGGAGGCTACAAATCAGGAAAGAAATTATAGAGTAAGAGTTTCATCTGTGAAGAAGATGATGATAATTAAGTTTTTGAGGATTAAGAACCAGAGGTTAAATCTGGAACTCAAGGACCCATGATGGATATAGTTGAAAATTATGATCCATTAAAAGATAAAACTAAATATAATCAGTTGATTATTGATTCAGATCTTAATTTTTAACTTGAGGATGCTCTTAGTAAGCTTTAAAATCAAAGAAACAGAAACAAAAAAGTAGAGAGAAGTTCTGGAAGATTCATCAGAATATGTTGACCAGCTTAAATCTGAAATTTATTGACCTGAAGAAATAGTAAAAGAACATTAAACAACTATAGAAATCTTAGAAGATGTAGTAGAATTAAATCCCATGATTTAAGAACAGGAAAAGATCATCAGTGAACATTCATATAGACTAGAGGAGAAGTCCAAGACAGTTGAGGGTATTGAAGAATAAGTTGTTACTCTAAAAAGTAAACTTGAAAGTGAATCAAATTCAAAGAAAACAAAGAAGAAAATATAGATTAGAATATTCTTAGATATTGAGCTGTTAAAGAGAGATAAGCGTGGTTTTGAAGGTGTAGAGAAGGATTTGAATGATCAAAGATCCACATAAATGGGAAAAGTGGAATTGGTTTTGATGATAAAACATCAAAGGCTAGAAACTAGATGAACCAAAATAAAGGGAAGCTGAAAGTTAAACATAACACGAAGGCACCTGAAGTAATGACAAAGAATACCTCAAATCAAACTAAAAAGAGAATTGAAAACCATCCACATGTATTAATAAATGATCACTAGTCAAATAATTTTCCTAAGGAAGGGGGCATGAGGAGGAATAGAAGTGAGAATACATTTCCACTTATGAAATTTCAATTTTGTGGCTATGTAGGCCATACCATATCATACTATAAAGAGGTAATAATCTATTTGAATGGGAAATAGATAGGAATTAAACAAAGGATAATGAATTCATATACTACATATTAGATAAGAAATGTCATTTATGGATATTTTGTTCACTGCTCTAACTATGGTTATAAATCTATTGATTGCAGGCAGAGGAAAGGCGGAAGTATTACCTACAAAACTCAAAGAAAAGTCAATTCCTGCCAACCAGAAGGAGTTACTCTTGCAAAAAGGTTTTATCCTCTACAAGAACAATATGAGTATGAAGAACCAATTCAAATGGAGAATATATTGGAAATACTAATATTTTCATCCACTCGATCAAGTACTTCATAGAAGTAAAAGAAGAAAATGGAAAAATACAACCTTGCAGAAGTATCTCTCAAAGATACAAAGAATAGTAGCACCTGGATTATTGATAGAGGGTGATCATCCCATGTGATGGGGAATGTAGAATTGTTGAATAATTTTAAGAAAATGGTTGATAGAATAGTAAGTTTTGGCAATGATGGTGCTCTAAAAATCTGAGGAAGTGGGAGTATAGAACTAGCAAATAGAGAGCTAAAGAAAACTGAAGTTCATTATGTGGGTGGTTTTCATCACAATATATAGAGTGTTATTAAACTCTATGACTCGGTACTTATAGTGACATTCAATCAAAAGGGGTTCACTATAAAAGTAAATATAGGTAATTCTCTCATGAAAGGATGAAAAACAGATGGCAACTTATATCAAGTTGATAGTAAATAGAACATTTTCTATCTGATAGTTGAAGAAGAAAAAAATTTGTGGCATAGAAGGTTAGGTCACATTAATCAAAAAGACATGAAAAATATATCTAAGTTGAAGATAGTTATGGATGTCCCCAATCTGAAATGTGAACAGGAAAATACTCGTGATGCTTGCATACGAGGGAAGTTGGTTTGTAGTTCATATCATCCAAAGAAGAAAAGGGCATCAAATCTTCTTGATCTAATCCACAAAAACATATGTGGTCCGATAAATATTGTTGGGGAATATGGAGAAAGGTACATCGTTCTTTTCATTTATGATTATAGTATAATGTATTGTGTGATGATTATATATAAGAAACGACAAGTGCTTGATTGCATGAAAACTTATCACTAAATAGCAGAGAATGATACTGGTCACACTATCAAAGATCTATGATTTGAGAATGGAGGGGAATATATATCCATTGAAATTGAAAAGTTCCTGGAAAACATGGAATACAACATAAGGTGTCTGTTGTTGATAACCCCACAACAAAATGGAGTTGTTGAGTGCAGGAATCAATAGGTGAACAATATGGATAAAACTATGTTGATTGAGAGTCGTATCTATTTCCATTACTAGAAAGAGGTTGTTTAAGCTATATTGTATAATCAAAATTGAGCACGACTTTATATGGGAGAAACCAAGACACCATATGAGTTTTGGCATGGAAGGAAGCCCTGTTTGAAGTATTTTCATGTTTTTGGAAGTAAATGTTTCATCCGAAATAAAGAAAGTAGTCAAGGCAAGAATGGTGATGCTATAGATGAAGGAATATTCCTTGAATATTCAATGAAGTGAAAAGATTACAAATGTTTCAATAATCGTCTTGGAAGAATTGTGGAAAGAATTGATGTCAAGATCATTTAAGATAAAACCACATATACCTCAAGGAATTATTATGCTGATATGATAAAAGATGAGGAAGAAAGTGGGCATAGAAAAAATGCAAATCAAAAAGTAGAGGAAATTATGCAAAACATTCCAGGGTCACAAAATGATGATGATTCAAAATAAGAATAAAAATAGGAAACCATGGCTGAAGAAACTTCTTATAAACCTAATAGGAGAAATAGAAGAGCAGAAATCGATCAATTTAATATCATTAGGGATTGGAAAAATCCCATGTTGAAAAGGAGAATGATGAGTGAAGCACATTCTTCCTTCTTATAAATTTTAAAACTATCCTCATTTAAAGAAGTTATGAAGGATAAATCATGGGTAAAGGCCATGAATGAATAATTGGACCATATTTATAATGACCAAACATGGGATCTTATTAAGAGACCCAAAAAACACAATGTGATCAGAAAAAAATGGATTTAAAAAAAATTATGAGCATGGAAATGTGATCGGTAATAAGGTGTGTTTGGTGTGTAAAGGCTATACACGGATTGAAGGAGTTGATGTTGAAGAAACATTTTCTCTAGTAGTGAGACTAGAGTCGATCTGGTTTTTCCTTGCGATGGAAATTCAAAGAGGATGAAAAGTTTTTCATATGGATGTTAAAACGGTATTCTTAAATGGTGTTCTTGAATAAGAAGTCTATATTGAACAACCAGTGGGTTTTATACTTAGTAATAATGAAATGAAGGTTTTTAGATTGAAAAAGGCACTCTATGGTCTGAAGCAGGCACCAAGAGCATGGTATTCTCATCTCTATTCTTATCTGAAGAAGCTTGAATTTAAAAGAGTCAGTGTCAACCACAATATCTATGTGAATAATTCAAAGTAAGATCAATTTATAGTGCTGGTATATGTGGATGATATTATATTTGGCTAAATCAGGTAGAGATCGGTGGAAGAATTTTCAAATCACATGATATCATAATTTGAAATGTCTATGATTGGTGAACTCACATACTTATTAAGGATGAAAGTGACATAGAAGAGGGATTACACTTTCATTTCTTAGAAAAAATATGGAAGAGAGCTACTGAAGAAATTAAACATGATGATTCCAAACCAATGTCGACTCCAATTGGGGTTGGTAAAAAACATGTAAAGCATGATCCTGGGACTTTTGTGGATCCCACCATGTATAGGTGAATTATTGGATGTCTATTATACATAACTACAACATGGCCGGATATCATCTTTACAACATGCTTAGTGAACCGCTTTCAAATTAATCCAAAGGAATAACATGTGGCGGTAATTAAAAGAATCATGAGGTATATTCAAGGTACTCACAATGATGTCTTACACTTTTATATAGGAAGAGATAATGAACCTTCGACATTTTTTGATATTGACTGGTCTGGATATGTGGTAGATAGAAAGTCCACAAGTGGTGGAGCATTTTTTATTGGAAAGAAATGTGTGGGCTAGTTGAGTAAGAAATAGTAAATTACTTCTCTTAGTATGTCTAAAGTAGCATAAATTTCTGCTACAAAGGCTTGCACTCATCTATTGTGGATGATGCAACAACTAACTGATATTGGTGATGATGTGAAATAGAAAATGGAGATTCACTATGATAACAATAGCATGATTGATCTTAAAAAGAATCATGTTCAGCATTCTTATATGAAACATATTGAAATCAGATATCACTTCATCAGGGAAATAGTTGAACAAGGCGTGATTAAAATGTATCATGTTGCAACTAATGAAAAAGTAGCTAATATTCTGACCAATCCATTGGCAGCACATGTGTTCAAGAAACATCAGTTGAACCTCGATGTTCATCCACCTCACATTACATGAGAAGGTTATGTGTAATCCCTTCTCCCCAGATGTGTTAACTATTTTAATCTATTTGTGGAAGTGATGCAAGTTTATGGGGGAGATATGATCTAGGGGGAGTGTTTTTTTTTTGAGCCCTACAAGTAAAAATCAGGTTATTTGGGTTTATTTACAAAGTGGGATAATGGAGAAATGGAGAAATTCAACATTACAAAGAGGGAGAATGAGTTACAAAGGGGGGAATGAGAATGGAGAAAATAATTCAGTGTTATGAGGAAACAGTGAGAGTCATATCTTAGCTTGTGCATATTTAAGCATTACAAAACACGAGAACCCGATTTATGTTTACCCTCTTGTTTTCTAAACTAATAATTTCTCACATAGACATATAGTTTTGGCTGAGTTTTTTCTTGCATATCATGTTTTGATAGTTGTTGGTGCTATATTAAATTTATCTGCAGATTGCCAACAAATCCTAAAGGGGAGATTGTTGGAACCAAGACTATTCTTTGATAGAAATGGAGTTTGGTTTATGCTTTTTGTCAATCCACACTAGGTTGATCAAGGAGTTTTCAATACAAGTGATCTTACACTATAGGATGTTAAAAGTGTTGAAGGTGGTGTCATTTCCCAATGTTAAAGTTTTTTTTGGATTAAACTCTTCATAAATATGGTAAAGGAATGGGTTTCACAAAGACTAGGTTGAAATTCATGAATACATGGAGCATCGTGAATGGAGACAGTGTTCTCCATGATTATGAGAATTGGAGCATCATGAGATCATGATGGTTTGAAAGATATATTTATGAAAATGACAAATCTCTAGGGAGCCTCATAAATAGAGGAGTGTCACAAAGATGTTTTTGAAATATCCAAAAAATGATCTCAAGGTGGTGAAGCATCGTGAATGGATTAGGCTATAAATATAAGGCTTCCCCCACCTCATTTGACATGAAATTATTGAAGGAAAATATGGAATCGCTCTGATTTTGAGAAGTTAGGGGATCTCCATGAATCTGGCTTTCTATGTGATCTTAAGCATTGAAAAAAATACTAGTAAGTCTTAAATAATGCAAATGCTTTTGACTAATGAGTGTTTCACGATGATTGGGTATTCTGAAATGACATAGTGAGCTTTGTGAATGCGGGTTGCTTTGTGAAGGAGTGAGCTTCGCAAAGGAGCTTCGCGAAAGGAAGTTTTGAACATCAATTTTTTTAGTGAGCAGTTCTTTAAAAGTGCATCAACTCAGGTGTACGATGCAAGTAGATTCTCATTCTAGTCAGGGATAAAGACTTTAATGTCAATATTCTAAAGTGACCTTCAAATATATAAACTAAATAAACTTCACCCAAGGTACTGAGAAAGGGGGAGTCAACAAAATTTTTCTAAGGTATGCAATGTGTTTTCCTTAAAATATTGTAAAGGTAGTGTTCTTGTCATAGAGTGACTGTGTATGAAATTTTAAATCCCACAACTCGTAAATATTAGTGGATTTGGGTATAATTGACACATTGTCAGTGTATTATCCTTGTACTATCCCTTAGTGGTGAACCAAGTAAAATTGTTGTGTTGTCTATTTGCATGTGATTATTTTTTTCTACACATTCCTATCAGATAGGTTTGACTGGTTCCTACCAACATGGAAACAAGATCCATCACATTAGAAGAAACATTTGACACCCTGATTCACCCCTTCCCTCTTAGGATGTTTCAGGGTCCTTCAATTATTTCTCACCCATGTATATTCACCTCAGTGTTCATACAAACCTTATATATGATTTTTAGGTTGGGCACAGTTTCATGGTAGTTAGGGTTGAGGCTTAGTGTTGCATGATCGAGCGGAGCTGCTCGTGTGGGTTCTTCTAATTGGCCTAGTGTAGTTCAACAGTGTCTTGAGACTGGGTACATGGTCTGGATCATAATTAGTAGTATATCCATGTACTTTTATTTCAGTTTCTTTTGTATTTGTATATCTATATGGTCGGCTCAGTGGGTGACCAGTATTTTATGTATGACATTTTTTTCAGGATTTTATAGAATTTTAATTTATTATTATAGCATATTCTATTTCAATTTATTAATAGATTCTACACTCTATTTATTTATTATTGTGTAAGATAATTATCTATTTTTGTTGTTTTCTTACTATAATATGAGGGAATAGTCTCCCCACTATCACACCTGAGGCACTCACTGCTATTCAACAGCCTATGGTGTATAAGGAGGTGCGCTTAAGGCCTTGTGGAGAACTGGCTTGGAGCACTAGATTAGTGGAATATGGGTCATGACATTACAAAGTGGTATCAGAGGTGTTTCTTTTCCTATTTTATTACTATTTGGTATATGGTAGACATGAGTATTAGGAATGTTTTGGAACTTGTGATGGATATCAGACAGGTGCGTCAATAACACTTGTTCGGGTAAGAAGTCTTGGTTTCCAAGGGTATGGGATTACTATTCTAATACGTGATGTTATAGTTGTACATGATTTCTGACTTGAGCGACACACATGTTCTATGGATGTTATGATTTATTATGTATTTTTTGGATATTTTACTATTATAAAGATGCCAGAGATGGGTTTTGAATCTTTTATGGAAAAGGAAAGAGGTGTCTTATGTATCATATTTGGCACGTAAGATTCACATCATATAGGTCTATTGGTGTGTGATTTTTATGAACAATAGAATCCAATTGTTTAAAGTGTCAACACAAACTTAAATGGTGTTTTCCTATATAAGTTTTTGGTGTCATTATACTCAATTGATCCTACTTTCATATTAATTTCCCTATGATGGTAGGATATGTGGATCTACGTTGAGGCATTTGGTGGTGTGGATGATGACTCAGTCCTCATTCACGGGAGGTGTAGCGACCCTTGTAGGTTGATAGGGAACATGATACTTATGTTTTATGCCCCTTGTAGGGTGTTCTTTGTCAGCTTCAGTTATTTAAAGTGTTAGTAACAATCTATACAGAGGTTTCTTGCATATATTGGAATGGAATTATACTTAATTGACCTTCATTTGTGGTTATCTAGTTGGATCACTGAGTACGATGTTGATGGGTACCCAGACATTTCTCGCAAACTAGACCTTTAGGGGATATTACTGTATATGAATGTATGGTGATTGTTAGTTTAATATCTATTCTGTGTTAGTATCATAAACTCCAAGTAGTGGTTCGTTATGAGGATACTCGGTGAGGATCCTTGTAGGATTTGTTGGCCGTTTTTGACCCACACAGGTCATTGTGATATTTAACTTCTTTAGAGAGGTTTGATTGTTGGGTCTAGTTGGTTAAACCTTGTGACCTAGTTGTGAGACTTGTTCTATAGGGCTAGGTGGGAGACCTAGAGGCCTTTAGTTTTGACTCAAACCCTTATAGGTCGGCGTTTCATTTTGATTAAGGGAAAACTATGAGTGAGGTTGACCCAGGTTTATGGATGCCTTTTTGGGTAGTTGTCTTAGTTGTATGCTCATTTTTAGATCACGGTAGTTGCTTAGGTTTTTGCATTATAGAAACGTTGATGATTTTGGATTTTTAGTAAGCACCTAGGGTGCTTTGGTATTAATACTATCTTCAATGGCTAGGACTATTCAGGTACCTAGCCTGGTCGTCCAGTGTTTTTGTTGTTTCTAATGTAGTTAGAGTGAGGTTATATTCTCATGACTGAAAATATGTTGTCTGGTGGGTGGTCATAGAAGAAATCATGGTACATGTGAGGTGCTTGATTTTGGATAAGAGTTCCAAGGGAGATTCTGGTTTAATGAGACTGACATGTCTTGTAGCATAGTCATATTATCCTTGTAATGGAAGACTCTCTAGGGTATGATTCGAGTGATAAAGGCACATATCGATTGCACGTAGTACTGTTAAATCATAAATTGGTGAGTGGATGGGTGTGAGCCAAGGACCAGTGTTTTCAATACTTTTCATGGGCATGGTTTTATGGTAGTTGTGGTTAAAATGAAGAATGTACCTGTATGGTAAAGGTAACATCAAGAATAAATCAGGCACCATAAGGCGGTTGACTCACAGTTGGATCTGGACACGCATTGTCGAGAGGCATGGTGTCAGGTGTTGGTTAAAGGAAATTGTATCATGTCTGATGTGGGTGTGGATCAGGAGATCTTTTCATGCCTCTCAATATAATCTTAGTTTACTCCTAGTTAGATATGATCATGCTCTATCTTGACATCATCCTAAGTATGTTGAGATAGTGTCGACCCTACACTGACATTCTTTTATTTTAAATGTTTTTCTTGGATTGATAAGGGAACCTATTGAGGTTTCTCTCTAGGAGCAATGTAAGGTAAGACATATGGTGGGGAGTGGACCATTGGCCATTTGGGGGTGGTGACCCTCATTTTCAGTTTAAATTTGGCATTTTTCATGGTCCATTGGGTTCAGAGTTTGCTTTTGAGACAACGATAAGGGTATTCCTACGGTAGGGAGTACTAGATCGATCACAGTTAAAAGTCTCTTGTGTAGGTGATAGTTGTTGACTCTATGAGATCAGTTATTGGATAGTCCAAACATCTTGTTTTTGTAGATTCTTGGGTTGTGATAATGGTTTCTAGTCTTACCTCTAGGCTTCTTGAGGATGATAAGGTTTATGGTGGGGAGAATGCAATGACCTATGTTTTTTTGAACTAGAATTTTGAGAAAAAATTTGATTTTTTTATTTCAAATGCTTTTAAGGGGTAAAATGGTCTTTTACCCATTTCATATGATATCAGATAATTTTTTACCACTTTTTTGGTCCTGAAATAGGGTATTTACCCTTGTACATAAGTTTGGTAGATTTCCGTGCCATTCAAATTTTAAAGGAATAATTAATATTTAATATTTAATAAATAAAATATTAATTTATTCATGCAAGTTTGTTTATTCATTTATTTTAAATAGAGCATAAGATTTAGATTTCATCTCCAACTTTGAGTTTGGAATGAGGAGTTTTGCCTAGTCAGGGCATAAACTTGGGTTGGGCACCGGGGTTGGTCGGGGCCCTCCTTTTTCTTTTTCTTTTTCTGTTCTTTTTATTTTATTTTCTTTTCCTTTTTCTATTCCTCCTTATAATTTGGATTATCATGCATGACCCTTGTGGATTCCCATTCATATACTTGAGAGATAAAATAGGATAGGGAAAGAGATAAGGATAAGTAGGTATCGCCACAGAGCTCATGACGCGCCAGATCGTCGTGCGATAACCATGGAGCATGGAAACGGGTGAAGCTTCATAGGATTCCTCCCAAAGGTAGTTTTTTTTAATTGTTTCCATAAATGTCTATATTTTAATCTTTTTGAAGTTTTAAATCCCTATTATTCTTTCTTGGGTCCCCTAGTGGGCCGATCTATAGCTTTTGCTAAGAAAACTGGGGTTTTAAGGCGATTTGAGGGTTTTCTGTTTAGGAAAACTCATCTACACGGCATGTGGTTCAAGGAAAACATGTTTTAAATTCTTACTATTTAGTAAGATGACTTTTAAAAAGTAAATTCCATGTATTTTCTTTACACGTCATGTACTGGTTCTCGGCCATGTAGCTGAGTACCTAACCAGGATGCCCATATAAGGGGAACATGTCATGTATTGTACACAACCAGACCTTGTGTGGGTCACACGCCATATAGATGTACATGGATAATCCATGTGATGTACATAGTAAGGTACCCTATGTAGGGAACACACTATGTGCAAGGCCAACACACCGTGTACTTGGGAGTTTACACGCCAAGTCCGGGTGGAGTATACGCCCTGGTGGGGACTTGAGGGTACAAATCATATACTAAGGTACACACATCGTGTACTCCTCCCTTGCTACCCTTTGAGGGTTTTTCATGTCTTTTATCTATGAATCAAAATTGGACCCATGAGTGATCCATTTTTAGTATCTTTTCACATATATTGCATTGGTGAAACTCGTATGGTGTTTTAAGGACTCCAAGGTGGCATTTTAGGATTTTCCTAAATGGAGTGGTTCTTTCTCCGGTAATCAAATCTTATTGTCTCCTGAGAGTGATACTTTTATCTTAGGTGAGGTATGATCTATCTCTCTATATTTTTTATTCTGAGATCTTCCTTTGAGGATGTATCCCTTGTGATATATTCCCTTTTGGCCCAGGAGTCTGTGAGGTTAGTTACTTCTAAGGATCCCATGTAGGATTCCTCTACTTATGTTTCTCCCTAGAGGATCCTCTATAGGATCCCTCTATCTTTTTACCATTATCAATGGTCCCCTATGGGATTTATTTTATTATGTTCTAGCCTAGGGAGTCCCTTATCGGGATGTTACACACCTAATCAAATCCTCATTGTTAGTCGGAAGCCTTTAGTGTACAGGGAAGTGTGCCTAAGGCCCGATATCCAACCGGCTAGGAGAACTATTGAGTTGAACACCAGGTCTAGATGTTAAAAATTTTATCATAGGGTTTCCTTGTTGATGTTTCCTTATAGAATCATAAGTCATGGGTATTAAAATGGTATTCATGTTCGGCTGGTTACAAAGGGTATCAAAGTGCTTTCTTTTCCTACTTGGTCTTACTATTTGGGCTATGGTGGACTAGAGACTAGGATGTAGTTGGAATTGGGTAAAGAGCTCATGTTTGGGTTCTTGTAGCCCCATGCATGGGGGATTTACCCAATTGTCAGGGGTGGGAAATTGATGTTCTATTGTGTGATTTTATAGATGATTTGATTTCCACCTCAAGTGGCACACTTGGGTGTGATGTTTATCTATTATGTGTTTTGACCCTTGTCCTGATATAGTAAGGGGGGATTGTTCATGCATCATGATAGGCACTTAGGCTCATATGATGTGTGTTTTATTGAGATCGCCATTGGGAACCTAGGATATGCTAAGAGGGGTTGGGCTGTTTAAAGTGTCAACAAAGAAGCTAAATATTGTTTTTCTGCTTAGCCTTTTTGGTGGAATTATACTCAACCAGTCTAGGTATGTGGTTCTTGTTGAGATCAGATGTGATTATATGCATGTATGATATGGGAATGACCCTATTATGGGTATGCAGTGATGATAAAAGGGGGGTGAGTTATTTAAAATTTCAGCAAAAATCTAAACAGTGTTTTCCTACTTAGCCTTTTTGGTGGCATTCTACTCAACTACCCCAGATTGATGTTTTGTGGTATGTGATGCTTGACTCTCCTATGGGTATGAAAGTGTCCATGAGGCTAGGTTATATGTGAAACCTGACTCTGATATAGGTAGATAAGGGGGCATGAGGCCGAATGTCATGTGACATGGGTGCAGTAAGGGAGTGTGATGGTGGTGAGATGTGTTGCCTGTTATAGTTTTCCCTATCTGGGATATATATGTGATTGTTATAGTTATTTGACTGTGGTATTTGTTATTCAGTGGGATGCCACCAAGATAGCTTCTGGTGGAGCGTCAGGAGGGTGGTGATATGGATCCACATGAGTGTGCATGTTATTAGTCCTATTAGGGTTAGGATGAGACCCTTGAGGGTCAAGATGATCATGATCCATAGGTATAGGCTCTGGTACAGTCAGTTCATCCACAACATATGAAAGATTTTGGGTTATGGCTTAATGAGAAGCCCAGAATGAGCTTGGTTTGGATCATATAGGGTATTGACTGGGGAGTTTAGGGAGTTGATTTGTCTATGGAATACTTGAGTCGTGATATAGCATCTCGTGTTTTTGGACCGGATGAAATTCCAAAGGATTTTTAATTTTATCATTTGATGGATGGTCTATTTTGTAAACCAAGACTCAAAATGGAATTCTGAGAGTTAGAACACTTCAATGCGTTTCTTTTAGACTTGTTTTAAGGCTTAAGAATACCCTTGGGTGTCTCGTTGAGTTTTGAGAGTGTTGGGCCCTGAAAAAATCAAATTTTGGTGTGGATTGGTAATGGTGCACATTTTTTATGAAACTGTGTGTCCCACCAGTGCAAATCGTGAGACTTCTCCACATAAGCAGAAGTGACCTACATAGGTTATGCGCAGTTTCCCAAACCGTGCACCTATCTTGCATTCTTAGTACCTTTTAGGCAGTGTGTGTATACTTTTCAGTGCATAGTTGGCGCACAATTGGGAATACTATGTGGGAAAACCATATGAGGCGTAGTTCTTGAGCAGTAGAAGTCGCACAGTTAGCGCACAATTTGGCCAACCATGTGACCAAACCATGCTAGCCTTTAAATAGGGGTAAATGATCAGTTTTTCCTTGATGAGTTAAATTGTTTAATTTCTCCTCTCTCTTCTCTTCTTTCCAATGGGTTTCTCCTCCTCCCTCATGCGTGAGGCTCCTCCAAAGCCTAACTTAGGCTTTGATCGATATCCTCTATTGATTTTCATATTTGAGCATCATCGGATCCTATGGATTCCTCTCAGTAATCTCTATGTTCCTCTTGAACCTTTTTTCCATTTATCTTCTTCTTTACCATGTTATCATGGTGTAATATATTTTTTTATATTTTTAGATCATTTGTCTGTTTCTCCGATTTCTCTCAAACCATACAGAATGAAACCTTGATATTGTACTTGTAGGTCATCCTTGTTATAAGGTAGGTGTTCTAGTTTATTTCCACAAGTTTTATCACTTTTTATATGGTGTACTATAGTTCCATGCACCAGACTCTTCCGTAAATGACTCACTTTTTTCAAATTAATTGAATTGAACTCATTACCATGTCTGGTATAACCCTAGTGAGTAGTGAATCACCACTTGGGTTGTCTCCTTAACTTTATCCACTCTGATGGGTTTCCTTCCTCCTTTGATACCTAATGACTTAATTCTTGATTGTTTCAACACCACCACCCCTTTGGGTATGTTGCACCCTTAATAAATGAATTACATGAATGAGTTGAATTAATAGGGTTGTTGGCCATGAGTTAGACCCGTAAGATTAATGATCATGCTTCATGACATGGTTGAACACTTGAAATGAAATTAATTAGAGTAAATTGGTTGAGCGACTCTAATGAAATGCCTTGTGCTTTATGATTATATCTCATGCAAGTTGTCAAATGCTTATGTATTGTGCTTCATGTCATACTTATACTTTTTTCCTTGTGCCTATGCTTCATTACTCACACTTATTGCTTCTTCACCATTCCATGTGCCATATACTATATGCTTATCATTTATACCTAGTTCTTATTCCTTATACCATGTACCTAATTCCTTGGTATTCTTTACCACGTATCATGGCTTATTGCTTATGCCAGATGTCATATGACATGTCTGTGTGATTGAATAAATTATTAGGCTAGCCTACTTACCTTATGGTTCATGTGAATACTTTGTTATGATATGTGTATGATAATGTTATTCCTCACCTGATTACAGACTGGGAGATAACACGGGTCCTGAATTAATAATTTCATGCTTGGCTTGGTACTACTTGACGCATCAGGAGTGATCCTTTAACTTTCCTTAGATGGGATCTCTGGGTGAATTATTTATACTCATGAGTGGCATCAGTTCCCTAGGGTAGAAACCATGGACAGACACATTGGAAATATGGATAGGTCATGCCTTGGGTGATACTTGGTCCCTTATGTGAGATACTTGCTACGAAATCATAGTTTATCATACCATGAGTGATATGAGGAATGCCATTACAGGTCATCTTGGATGGACTCAGTGGTATTGGTTATATCAAGGGATCCTGTAGCGACCCATGGGATTCTATTATGAATCACCTTGTATGGGATCAGGATGTCATTACTGGATTTGACAGATGATTTGCATGGATTACTTATGGTGCCTTATTTTCATTGTTTTTATGATTACAAATTGGTATCTAAATGCTTGGATGGTGTCTTGGGGGTGTGACCGCCAAGCTAAAGCACAATATTGGGGTCATCCCACTTCTGTTGCTTCATATACATATATGATTCCATGTATATATCACATTGTATCTATATATTTCCTTGGTTCGTACACCCGACTTAGGATGAAGCAGGTATAATCGGTCAGGTATTTATTTGGGAACCCAAACCGAAGTGTTATTTTATTTATTTAATTAACTCTGTGTATTCACCTATGTTAGTGCACTGTTCATTTTATAGTGCACAAAATGGATTGATCTAGACACCATGGGTGGTAGCCTACTGGTATTATATCCCACACCCTACTTGGGCCACCATTGCACTGGGATACCTGATCAGACCTTCATATTTGCAGGTCTATGGATTTATTGATTTTTTTGTGTTGTGTACTTGGGAGCTTGGGAGTATAGGACTGAGTTGGTATTCAGTATGATCATGGAGTTATACCTTAGGGTTATTTTTCTTTTATTTTTCTTTTACCTACTGCTTGTATTTGGAAATACCTCCTGGACATGCATGCATCATTATATGTATTAGCATTGGCCATTTTCTTCTATTCAGTCACTATATTTATCTTTCGCTACTTTTCCATCTATTATTATTACTTCTTATATCTTCAATTTATTTATACCCAATATACCATTGTGTGACTCTAGCCATGAGGTTATAGTCTCCCCATCATACCACTGTTATACCTTCACTACTAGTTAGTAGCTTTTGGCATACGGGGAGGCGCGCTTGAAGTCATGCGGCGGCTGGTTCGACAACTGATTTTGTGGTCAGTCGGGTTGAGACATTACAAAGTGGTATAAGAGATCTTTTTTCCCTTATCTTATTATTTTGGGATGGTACACTGGAGACAAGGAATGTGTCGACACTTGGTAAATAGTTGTTTATGGGAATGATCAACCCACATATAGGGAAAAGTCCAAGTGGCTGGGGATGGGACTATTTTTCATGTTGCTCATTATTACAGTTGATTTTGATTTCACCTTCAGTGATTGAAGTACTTCTGATGATTATTTATTTATGAGATTTATAGAATTCTCACTTGGTCTGGTATGAAAAGAAAGTAGCATTACATGCACCATGATCAACACATAGGAATTCACATGTCATGCATATGTCATTCCATGTAGATTGCATTGTTAGGAAATTTGAAATTGTTTATATGCCTTGTGTGTTATTTTACTACCTATTATATACCATGTTAGGTGCTTTTAGTAACATTCTTAGCTTTTACCTACTTAGGTATTTCATTACATGCTTGTATGTAACATGTTTAAGAGGTTAATTGATATGCTTGTTTTGAGTGTTATGTCATGCTTCCATGGTTTTATTGTTATGATTATCATGTTGTTTATGATTCCATGATTTCTTACCATGTTAAACTATATGGAATTTCTATGTTTATAATTACTAGTCATAAATTTTAAAATGTGCATTTGGTTATTTATAGAGACACCTCACTAATAAATTATGATAGGTTTGGGCCATGAACCATTGGTTCTGTGGGATGAAACATTATGTCTGGGATTAAATGGGAGCAAATTTCCAATTAGTAAAGTGTATGGATTCTTTATCAGTTGGAAAAGGGTGACCCATATAATTAAACCATTATAGATTCACTTTATATACTTAAAGGCTATTGCATAAATGTTGAGGATGTTGAATTTTCTTTTTAATTTTAGATGAAATGGTTTTGGTTAGATGGGATTCGCCTACAACTTGTAAAGTGTATGGAAACTTTATAATTTGAGAGGTGGTAACCCATAAAACCTAACCATCTCTTATGAGCCTTTTGTCTTGAAACTTATATAAATATAAATGTTGCTAAGTTTTTACCTTTAATGTTTTGGCTGCCTTATTAAGGATTGTACCTCTATGAATTGGGAATAATGACTCATATGGCTAGAATTCTTAAATGCTCAACAAGAACCATATAGGTTATTTGGGTAATTTTTCTTATGTAATGAAACTGCTAAGGGTTTTTTTTAATCTAAATGATGAAATTGCTCGGGATGTTCTAGTTGAACCTAATATTGCTTGACGAGACCCTTGAAGGTCACCCTTTCTCTTGGGCCTTAGATCTTAAACCCCATAAGGGTATGTTAATTATATGTGTTGGGGTCATCTAAAGAACTCGTAGCTACCTATATGGTTTCGTATGAGAACTTAATGTGGCATCCTTTTGACTAGTACCCCTTTAATTAATAGAATACCTTTTAATCTTCTTGAGTTATAATTGTTTGAGGCCTTATAAATAAATTATTGGTGTTTAAAATTGGGTTATGTGATAAAATTTCCTAATTACAATATGATGTAAATAAATAAATAATTCTTAAAAGGAAGTTTAATATAACTTGCATGTTTTTCTTTGTGTCCTTGGCTAAATATAGTACCAACTCACGTTGTCTTTTGACCAGTTTTTGATGTTTTAAAATCGAGCCTTTAAAATATTTTGAGTTCAAATTTAAATAAATAAATCAGCTCAATGAAAATTTAAGGTGTCTTTATTTTAGTTTTAAACCCTCATGTATGGGTATTTTAAATCCTTTATGTGTTTTCCTTGAGTTATTCCCTAAAACGGGAGCGTGAACGTTTTATGTGGTCCTCTTCTCCTATAGATCTAACCTAAGTGATAGGCTCTTTAGCTTAATGACCCTTTTTCGACATGATCACTTGGTATGGTTAGTGCTTTATGTTTCTATAAGGGGATAGCCTATTATTGGTATCACCCTCAAATCTCTAAATCCCTAGCTAAAAGCTTGTAAACCTTTTCAGGTATATGGTACTATTCGGGTGTCATAGTCTCATATAGGATTCTTAGTTTGTAAAATGACACCTTGTTTGTACTGGTGGTCGTGTGATGCTTTGACACTCATTTTAGGCATGAGGATCATGTAATACCCAGTTTCAGTGAGCTAGACATACCAAGGGCACGTCATAGGTTATGTGACCCGCCCTTATTCTTCCTCTTTATTTATAGAAGACTCAGTAGGTCATCAGTCATGTTAATAGTTATATGAGGTAATATGTCTTCGGGTTTGAACTTTTTCAGGCCACCCAATACTCGAATTCATATTTTCATTAATCCTATGGATAGTATTAGGGTTGTTTCATTGGCTCATCTAATATCAGGTAGTATGCATAGATATATGTGGTACTCATTGAGTTTCTTAAATGGGACAATGAACTATTTGTGTTCGGTGGTACTCGTGTAAGCCTTAGAATGTTGTGTTACATTCACAGGCCATCTCTGGAGTAGAGTGACCTGATCTTATAACAAAATTAAACTTGTCCTAATGCTCAAGGTGGAGTTTTAAAAGGATTAGGTGTTTGGCATGCTGGTCAGTTGCTCTGAATTTTACACCCAATGCTATGGTGTATGTGAACGTAACTTAGGAAGATAATCATGTGTACATCTAAATTTGAATCCAATATAGTTCTCATAAGCATCTATTTTCTTATATCTCTATTAAACGCTTATTAAAGCGTGATGACCACCTCTAGAAGCCACAGTTAGTGGTTGATGGAGCGTGTTTCATAGGATAGGATCCCTTTCTCTATAAATCCTACTTTAAGGATACTCCTAAGGTGGGGATAATCACTTTAGTTATAGTTAAATGTGCCCTTACAAGTACAAGAATCATAACCAATAGGACCACTATGAGATGTTCAGTGTTGTTTCTGGATACCCTTGGGGTTGGTGAGTTTTGAACTGCATCAGTGCCTGTGAGGAAGCATGAAGACGACTAGGTGTACATATATAAAACCCTTGAAAAACATTGTTGGTTGTATATGTACTTTTGTGGTTGTTCTTTAACAATCATGTAATGACTCGTCTAGTAAAAGAATCATGGTTGTGTAATGGAAATTCTTTGGTGGGAGTAGTTAAGCTCTTCTAAGTAAGTCGGCCTATAGTGGTTTGACTGTCTTTCTCCTTGTGTTGTCGGTAATTAAAGGTTTAGAGATTTACCGAGACTTTTTCTATGTTTTAGTAGGAGTGTCTTGGGTCCTTTTTAGAAACCATTCAAATCTTTTTAGTTCACTCTTGGCTGAATGATGATCATGCTTTTTATCTCGACATCAGCATCAGTTATTCACTATGCTAAATTTAAAATCTTTTGGGCTTGTTAAGTGGTTTATATTAGAGTGTGATCTAAAAGCGTGGTTTTTTTAGAGGTATTTATGGTCTTGAGTGATACTCGGGTTTTTAAGTAGGAATGTCATGGATGAGCTCATGGCCACTAGTTGTTTCCCTTTAACTTGATCGCTAGGTGGATGCCGCTATGGGAATGGTAAGTGTTCTTGGTAAGTGGATTTTCATATTTGTATTGATATTTCCCTCTTGGATAAGATCCTTGGACCCCTATCGATTATTCTAAGGTTACCCCATATTTCATTCAAGCTTGAATAGGATGTTGAATGTGAAAATATCCAAGTGTGTTGGATCGGTCTTACACCCATGTTTGTTCCGGTCATGATAGCTTGATGGATGGTTGGTTAGAGATGTCATCAAAGGCTAGTTACAGGATTTAGTGAGCATTCTTAGAAAAAATATTAGGGTTCCTTCATTTAAAAAGGTATCGGTATTAGTTCTTGAAATGCACTGGTCATCTAAGTTGAGTGCTTTGAGGTTAGTCAACTGAAGGTGGATCATCTGGTTATCCCTCTGTCTATTGTCATGTGTGGTTAGTGAGGAACTAATTAATGGCACGTTGTCGGGTTGAGGAAAGTGCGGTGAGTGTATGATGAGACTTTTTATGAAATTATGGCTCGACCGGGCCTCTAAGGCCAATTGGGAGTCGACCAACCATTTAAGTAGTGAATCATACCAAGAGCATTGTTGGAGTGCTAAGGGGCATGCATAAATCTATAGTTTCATCAATGGAATACTATGAATCATTTTTTTCCTCACAAATTCTAGAAATTGTTAGTGAAGGAGACTTCAATGTGATCGTGTCTCAGGTAAGACGGAATCGGTTTGTCTTGAGTTTCTACAGTGTATGTGTCGTATGTTAAGGCGACACATGGAGGTGTGTTGGGAATTTGAAAATGAAATGTGTCCATTTGAATGAGACTTATCAGCCTGAGTAGATCAAGTGATGTTCTATTAATTTCTCCAAGGATTATCAGGTATGAGAATTTTTATGGTGGGGAGGTTGTAGTATCCTGTGTTTTTGGACTGGATAAAATTCCAAAGGATTTTGAATTTTATCGTTTGGTGGATGGTCAGTTTTGTAAGCTGGGATTCAGAATGAAATTCTAAGAGTTAGAACACTTCAATGTGTTGTTTTTAGACTTTTTTTAAGGATTTATGAGTCCCTAGGGTGTCTTGTTGAGTTTTGGGAGCACTGGTCCCTGAAAACTCAATGTTTGGGGTGGATTGGTAAGAGTGCACAGTTTGTTTGAAACTGTACGACCCACTAGTGAAAACTGTACAACTTCTGCAGGTGAGCAGAAGTGACCCGCACAGGCTATGCACGGTTTCCCAAACCATGTGTCTAGCCCATACACTTAGTTCCTTTTAGGCAGTGTGTGTGCACTATTCGGTGTGTGGTTGATGCACAGTTGGAAAAACCATGTGAAACAACCATGCAGGGTGTGGTTCTTGAGCAGCAGGAATTGCACGGTTGGTGCACGGTTTAGCCAACCATGCAACCAAACTGTGAAACTCTATAAATAGGTGGAAATTACCATTCTCCCCTTAATTAGTTAAATTTTTTAATTCCTCCTCCATCCTCTCTTCTTTCTCGTGGGTGTCTCTTCCTCCCTCACGCGTGAGGCTCCTCCCAAGCCTAACCTAGGCTTTGATCAATCTCCTCCATCTGTTGTTGGATTTGAGCATCATCAGTCCCTATAGATTCCTCTCAGTAGGCTCTAATTTCCTCTTGAACCTTTTTCCATTTATATTACTCTCAACCAAGTTATCATAGTGTGAGATATTTTGGCCTATTTACAGGGTATTTGTTTGTTTCTATGATTTCTCTCAAATTGGACTGAATCAAACCTTCATATTGGATGTGTGGGTCATTCTTTGTATAAGGTAGGTGTTCTAGTTCTTTCCCTCAAGTTTTGTCACTTTTTATATGATGTGTCATTGTGTCGCATGCCGGACTCTTCCGACAACGCCTCTCTTTTGTCAAATTAATTAAATTGGCCTGTTACCATGTCCGGTATGAACCTAGTGAGTGGCGAATCACCACTTGGGCAGTCTCCTTGACTTTAGACACTCTGATGAGTGTGCTTCCTCCTTTCAAACCTAATGCCTTAATTCTTTATTTTTTTAACACCCCATCCCCCTTTGGGTGTGTTGCGCCATTAATAAATGAATTACATGAATGAGTTGAATTAATCGGGTTGTTGGCCATGAGTTAGACCTGTAAACTTAATGCCCATGCTTCATACCATGGTTGAACACTTGAAATGAAATGAATTGGATTAAATTGGTTGATTGACTCTAATATAATGCCTTATACTTTATACTTATATCTCATGCAAGTTGTTAAATGCATATGCATTGTGCTTCATGCCTTGATTATACCTTTTTCCTTGTGTCTATGCTTCATTGCTCACACTTATTACTTGTTCCCCATTCCATGTGCTATATACTATATTCTTATCATTTCTGCCTAGTTCTTATGACTTATAACATGTACCTAATGCCTTGTTCTTCTACATCACATGTCATAGCTTATTACTTATGCATGATATCATATTCCATGTTTTTTGGCTTGAATATATGCTTCAGCTAGCTTGTTTACCTTATGGTTCATGCAACTTCTTTGTTAGGATATGTGTTTGAGAATGTTATGCCTCACCTGTTTACAGGTTGGGATAGAACATGGTTCCCAACTTAAGGACACCGTGGATGGAATCTCCGTGTTTGGCTTGGTATTACTTTACACATTGGGAGTGGTCCTTTGGCTAGCCCTGGATGGGCTCTCCGGGTGGATTATTTATACTCGTGAGTGACATCGGTTCCCTAGGGGAGAAACTATGGATGGACTCATTGACAAGATGGCTACACCATGCCTTGGGTGATACCCCATCCCCTATGTGAGATATTTGTTATGGGCTTAGAGTTTACCATACCATGAGTGATATGAGGGGCATCATTATGGGTCGCTTTGGATGAACTCGGTGGTATTGGTTATATAGACGGCTCCTATAGTGACCCATGGGATTCCATTATGAATCACCTTAGATGGGATAAAGATGACATTATTTGATTTGAAAAATGCTTTGCATGGATTGGTTGTGGTGCCTTATTTTCATTACTATTATGATTACAAAGTGGTATCTAAATTCTTGGATGATGTCTTAGGGGTGTGACCGCCAAGAACAGTCTTGGGGTCAGCCCACTTCTATTGCTTCATATACATATATGATGCCATGTTTATATCACATTGTCTTTACTGGTTCCCTTGGTTCAGACATCCAACTTTGATCGAAGTAGGTAGAATCAGTCAGGTATCCATTTGGGAACCTAGACTGAAGTGTTATTTTATTTATTTAATTATCACCTTGTATTCACCTATGTTTGAATGCTATTAATTTTATAGTGAACAAACTAGATTGATCTAGACACCATGGGTGATAGCCTACTAGGATTATATCTCACAACCTGATCATGCCACCATTGCACTAGGGTACCTAAGAATACCTTTATATTTGTAGGTCCATGGATTTATTTCTTGTGTTGTGTTATGTACTTGGGATCTAGGGAGCGTAGTACTGAGCTAGTACTCAAAATTCTCATGGAGTTATCTATTGGGATCTTTTTCTTTAATTTGTATTTTACCTCCTAATTGTATCAGAAGCACCTCCTCAACATGCATGCATCATTATATGTATTAGCGTTGGTCATTTTCTTGTATTCAGTCACTATATTTATCTTCCACTGTTTTTTCATCTATTATTATTGCTTCCACTATTTTTTATTGATTTATACCTGATATACCATTGTGAGACTCTCACTATGAAGGTATAGTCTCCTCATTGTACCATCATTATACCCTCACTACTAGTCATCAGCTTCTAGCAGACGGGGAGGTGCGCTTGAGGTCATGTGGCAACCATTCCAGCAACCGGTTTAGTGGTCAGTTGGGTTGGGACGTTACACATGAGTTTCAATATCAGTACCCACTATTATTTCAAGGTGAGGGTGGACCATAGGCAGTATAGAATCAGATTGAGTCAGTGTAGATAAATTTTCAATCAGCTTGAGACACCCCCATGTTGGAGGGTGAAGTTGGCAACCTATATGCTTAGAAGACCAGAAAAATGTTGGTGGGATGTCCAAGTTCAAGCTGGAAAACATGAGGGACTGACCTGGAAGGATTTTGAGATCATGTTCTTTGAGAACTTATTTCTAGAGACACTGAGGGAGGACCAAGCCCATGAGTTCATGAATCTCCACTAGGAGGATACATCTATCATAGGTTATGAGGACAATTTCATAGACCTATCCCGTTTTTCACCTACTATGGTGGGAGATGACATTGCTAGAGTGCAACATTTTGAGGATGGATTGCAGCATGCCATCAGGGTTCAAGTCAATATGTTCATACTGATATCCTTCTCTAAGGCAGTCAATTATACGCTGATAGCCAAGGGAAGCTTGAAGGAGTAGTCGTATTCAATCTAGGTGATGGTGTCAAGTGAGCTTAATTGTGATGCTTCCGGTAGTCGAAAGTGGGACCATGAGGAGTTTTAGTAGGGCAGTCTGGCCAGAGACTCGAGTAGACCATCTAGGAGTGGGTCTTCGATGGTGTTCTTCCAGTGTGGGAATTCGGGGATGTTTTTTCCTAATGCAATCAAGTTCTGAAGGAGTGTTAAGCATGTGGTCAGATGGAGCATCTAGAGAGGTTCTGTAGGAAGCCTTCTTGGACTGCCGGGAGTTAGGGACCAGGTCAGCCTCAAGGATCTGAGATAGGACCAAAAGTAGTACCAGGATATGGTAGTTGGGATTCAACTACACATGGAGTATTTGGAAGAGATAGATGTACCCAAAATGAGTATAGTGGTCAGTAGCTGGTATAGCCCCATGGGAAGGTTAGACCTCGGGTAGTTGGGCTCCAGGCCAGGTGCATGTTGTTCAGCTACCAGGTGAAGAGTAGGTCAGGGAGCCGATAATGGTTAGAAGTACTCCATAGGTGTGATTGGGTTTTCCTTTTGTTTTGGTATGACCAGTTTTGGTTAACAAGGTGCACATGTGTTGCTTTTGGACTAACCAGGCGCTGGTTAGTAGGTTGACATCAGTTATGATGCGTGATATATATATATGAGTTGTGCAGGCGCCAGGACTTATTATGGGCACTGATTTGATGCGTGTTATTTATGAGGTGTGTAGGCATCGTGACTATGTTGGGCATGTGTGTGTGTGTGATGTGGGAATATTCTGTGCATTTATTGAGATACAAGATCTTGGGCATCTGATGAGATGCAAGTTATTATGAGTGTAATGTATGACACGAGTATGAAATGGGCATCTGATGAAATGTGGTACTTGATGGGTGTAAGGTATGACACAGAAATGAATTGAGCACTTAATGAGGTACATGAATGATAGTGCTTTATGGGAGGACATTTGAGTCCATGGATGGTCGGTGGACCATCAGAAGATGTTGTTTGGGTTGAAATAGATCGGGTAGGTAACTCCTAAGGTGGTGAGCACCTTAAGGGGAGTTAACTTGTGTTTGATAATCGAGGTAGACCAGGTTAATGTAAATGAGATGGGTATGTTCATTACCATATTTGGGTAATTATTGATAGCTTGAGGACAAGTTATTATAAGGTGGATAGATTGTAATGTCTCGGGTTTTTGAGTGGGTCTAAATCCTTAACCTTTTTGAATTTTTGAGTTTTGTGAGTGTGACAACTTTTATTTTGGGATTTGGATCCTAATTCTGAAAGTCTAATTAACACAAGACCTTGTTTTAATATGGTTTTTAAGGTTATTTAAGTGCCTCTAGAGTTTTAAAGGGTTTAAAAATAATCGGGCTTCGAAAACCTAGTTTTCTAGGCGAACCAAGGCGCATGGTTGGCGCATGATTTGTCTAACCATGCGGCCTCAACCATGCACCTTGTTTTCAAAGGGGCATGGTTTGATTTAATCGTATAGACACTTCAGTCAAGCACATGGGGTATTTCAGGTTTTCTCAGAGTATGTGTATGGTTTTTCAAACTGTGCAGCCTAGACCGCACATTTAGTGCCACTTAGGCAGTATGTGTGCATGGTTGGTGCATGATCTGGTCAAACTGTGAGACCTATTTTAAAGGGTGACCCTTTGAACAGAGGGCATGCATGTTTGGAACATAGTTATCCAAACTGTATGACTTAACCATGAAACTATTTAAAAAGGGTTAAATTACCTTTTTACCCCTCCTTCCTTATATCTTTTCTCCTCCCTTTTTCCTCCCATTCACACATGTAGCACCTCTAATCCATGGGGAGCTCTCCCATTCCTCCTCCTCTAGGCTTTGAGCCTCCTCCTACTATCAGAATCCAATTTGAATGTCATCAAGTGCGTTGGAAGTGTATCAGTAAGGCCTTGAATCCTCTTACTCCTATTTCTCATTTATCTCTCCATACGGTATGTTAAATCTGTGCAAGGTCTTTCACCCTATTTTCAGGGAATTTTTCTAAATCTCTAATTTCTATCATTTTTGCTCGAGTTAGAGGCCGAAATTAGATGAGTGGGAACCTACGAGTATAAGGTAGGTGGTACCTATCTTTATCCTTAATCTTATAGGTGTTTTGGGGGTGCATTATATATAATCCCATGTGGGTAGCTCGATAAAGACACTTAAAAAATAATGTTTTTTTAAAATTATTAAATTGGGGATGTGGTATGCCTTTAAGCATGTCCTAGACTATGATTATAGAGGCCAAGCTGGGTAAGGGGCTTGTGACCACTTGGGAGGGATAGTTCGGGTGTGTGATTTAATTTAATTTAATTGTTTATATAGATTAAAATGATTCCATAGGAATGTGACAAGAATGGCATGAGTATTAAGGTGATGTTGATCACCTGGACTAGGATGACACAATCATCAGGTTGAGGGCGTGGCCCGAGAAATATGGGGTGGTGATGATCACCAGGTTGAGGCGACATAGTTTTCATTTTTATGTGACAAGGTCATTAGGATGAGGTCATGGCCCGTGTGACATGAGATGGTGGTGAACATCAGAACTTAGCAACATGGTCACAGGGACACGAGGTGTCAGATGAGGTGTCTTGGGTTGTTTGGTGATTGTTTTTCAATGTTGTTGGTCGATGAATCGTTAGAGTCGTGTGCACACAAATAGGAATAAGTTGAGGTGGTGTTGACCAATCTTTATGGGTGGAGTCCTTCATAGATATTGCATCTTAAGGGATGGTTTTGACCATCATATATGTTGGAAGTGCTCACAGTATAAAGCCATGTGGATAGTAATGGACCATCGGGTGATGGTGTCGAGACTATCAGTTGGGGGTTGAGGCTTTCCGTTATACTTGAGGTTGTTGGGATGAGACTATGGGAGGATGAGTGTCATCATGCCTTGGGACGTCAATCCATTGAGCCGACGATGATTACTCATTAGAGGATGGATATTGTCGTGCCTTGGGATGTTAGACTGTAATCCAAAGAGGATTTTCTGAGCATAGGTTTGAGGGGCCAGAGATTTGATTGGGTGTGTTGTGGGGACAATGGGTACTTGATTGATGACACAAGTGGTGTTAGATGACATGACGTTCTAGTGATTTATTTATGGGGGGTTCTCAAAGTATCCCCAGATATGATATTTGTCAGGGGATGCCTTGGGAACTAAGCTACGGGTCCTTGCCACTGCAAATATATATATACAGACATGTACTGTATGCCATATATATATATATATATATATATATATATATATATTTAGGGGCATGTATTCAGAGATATATCAGCGTTGTACAAAGCAGGTGAATAGTTCCTTATGGATGTTGAGCATAAGGGAAGTGGGTTTATTATTAAATCATGTGTGTGAGTTGCCTTTTTAATTATATTTTTCATACACTTCCATAATTATGGATGTAAGATATACACATGTTGGAGGTGCCCTGTTGAGTTCATACTCACACCCTACACATGCCCCTTGAGATGCGTGTAGACTTTATGCTTTTGAGATCAAGTAAGGATTTAGGCTCAAGAGTTGGACCTTAGTGAACGTAGATATACATTTTCATGGGATGAATGACAGTGTGCTAGGTGGTTCCTTTACATCGAGCCAGACTTTCTTTTGAGCTTTTTCACGTTATATATGTATGTATTTATATGGTCACCCATGGGCGACCCTACTTGTCTATTTCTTGTGTTACCTAACTTGTATTGTTTATTATATGCTTATGGTATATGCCTTTGGTCTTATTATTGTAATTGTTGTTTATCATGCTTCCACTATGTTCTATTTTGTTGTTTCTGCTGATTTATAGTCCTTTAGTTGTGCTATATACATGTAGACCATTGTTATTATCATCACTTGAGAGTATAGTCTCTCCACCATCACCTAATCAGACTCTCACTACTAGTCGGCAGCCTTTGATTTATAGGGAGGCATGCCTAAGGCCCAATAGCTAACCAGCCTGCAACATTATTGAGTGCCATACCAGGTTGGGACACTACAAAAGTGATGGTGAGAAAAAAATAAGATATGATATGAAGAATTTTTTATCCAAAAATGAAGATGAATACATAAATAAGTAGTTTAAAACTTCTTTTAAAACATATATAATGAGAATGAATATATCTCTTTTTCACATTCTATTATAAAATGGAGTCGTAAAATGAAAAAACATTTTTTTGGTGACCAGGGAAGAAATATGTTATTGAAGACTGAATTATTAATATATTTTTTGAGATAAGAAACAAAGATAGTCATTTATATTTAAATTTTTGTCTTACTTTAACCAATTTCATATAATACTCATTATGTGTCATTGTTTGAGTAGAATCCAACCAAGACGAGTTTGAGAGTGTTTTGTAGTCATTACTTTATCAAAACCAATGTATGAAAATTGGAATAGTTTGATCAGTGCTAAAAAGAGGCGATGTTTCTTTTTTATACACCTGATGGAAGAACCTATATGAGTTATAATCCAAATATAAATTATATAGTTAATATTATTGATGTTATTGTTGTAGAGGGAAATAGTACCTAACAAACATTATTTCAATTTGATGATAAGATTGAAGGGGTTATAGAGATAACACATATCAACAGGTTGTTACATCTATTTGTATACTGTATTTTAATTACAAAAAATATAATTTTATGATCTCAATTGACGAGGAAGGCATAAATCAACTTGAATATAAGTTTTAATGAATTATAAAACAAGTGGAGATTAATTGGAATATCATCAAAATAGTCCAAACTCAAAGGAATTGTATAAATTCATATAAAACAAGCATACTAGACCATGTTGAACAAGTACATATAGGAGAGGCCTTTAAAAATTAAATATTGTGAAGACATCATGGAATTGAAAATAAATCAAATTTAGATGAATGACACTTGGGAGTTAGTGTCTCAATCTAAGGAAATGAATGTGATAATAATGAATTGAGGTTTCAAGAATAAAATCAATAATAAATTTAAGGTATTATAAAATAAATCCCATTTAGTTTACTAAGGATATTCTCAAATTGAGAGAAATGATTTTAATGAGACATTTTCTCAAGTTTTGAGGACCAAAATGATATGATTTTTTCTTGTAATTTGAGCTAAAATGAATCATATTATTTTGAAAATAGATGTTTAGTCTATTCTTTTTATGGATAAAATTATTAATACGTATACATTGAACAAAGTGACAGATTTATTCATGATGGGGATGAAATTTAATCTTTCATGCTAAATATAAAACATTATGGGTTTAAATAAATGCCTTGATAGTGGTATTAGATGATTGTTCATGTCAATAATATTATTTTTTCAAAAAAATATCTGAAATATTATCAAGAGTTTTCCACCCAAATAAAGAATCATTTTGTGGATTCAATGATTGGAGGGATAATGATTTTTTTTGGGTCTAAAACTGATTTAAACAACATTTCATTTTATTATCTCTAGAAAAATATGATCATGAGTCTTTATAATAATTTAGAATGGAATAATAAAAGGATGAATTTACTCTTATATCTATTTAGACAAAAAAATCAAGGAATATTATGGAAAGGTTATGGATGAAAAGGAATTGAGAGGACTGGTCATATGTTATTTATACATGATTGTATCAAGATGTGACATTATGTATATCCTTACATTATGTGTATGATCCTAAAGAAATCTAAAAGTTCCACGTCATATTTTTTCCACGCGGATGCTCCATTATATCGAAGATACACTTGAGTATGTCTTGAGGTATAATAAAGAAAAATATATTAATCTTTATATCATTTTTGAATATGTATTTTTAGATTGATATTTGAGATGGAAAATCATTTTTTGTAGGAGAATTATTTAATGAAATGTGATATGTTTTTTGGCAGTCACAAAAAAAATCACTCTCAGAACTAAGAAAACTCAATTTGTTTTGTCGCATCAATGAAAAAATTAAATGATTTAAAATAAATTACACCATGATGGTATATGATTAGAAGATTGGTTATGAGGTGTGAAAATAAAATTGAAAAATGAATTTGTTTAAAAAATCAAGATTTTAATATGTTGATACTAAATAACATTTCATCACAAAGAAGTTAGAATTTGGTGAAGCCAATTTTAGAGTGTTCTATATAAATGTTCCATGTTATGAATTTGTCAATAAAGTCCATGAAAAAACGAGTAATTCAATTTGTCAGAGTGTTTTCATTATTACATTATCACCAAATGTCCTTAACATTGCCTTCTTTATTTTTTTCCATCTTACATTCCTTTGTATTTTTTGTCAAATGAAAAGAAAATTGATAATAATTTTAGTTGAATCAGGACATGCATAAAGAGGTGATAATCTTGAAGGACTTGTCAGATTTTTTTTAAAAAAATGATTCATATTTCTAATAAACATAAAGGGTATGATTGATAAGAGAATCCCGAAGGATTTTTTGTATAAATGAGAAGTGGAAAATATATTATTGTTCTTTAGATTGAGAAATGTAATTCTCTCACATACATTACTCTATATAGCGATGGGGTGTTCGTATGACTCTTACTTTGGAACATTGCAATTTGATTATATCATGATTTGATGATTCGTGAGTTATGAACATTTCTTTATATTATTTTTTTTCATTTGATTAGAGTTCAATATGTTTCAAAGTAATGAAGTTGTTCAGAGAACATAAAATCCATGAAATCCACATTTTTTTGAATTTTTTAAGACATAATGGTTGCTCGATAAAAATATAGATTGTGGTGAATTTTATGAAAATGACCATGTTTCTCATCACAGTTCTTAGAGAAAATATGTAGATTTAATTTGACGACACAAAGAAGGAAAATCATGTTATGGTTTTATGAACCATATCACTATTCATTTGAAATAGAATTGAATCTTGACATAGTCAAGAGAATGATTATAGTAACTACTATAATTTATGAAGGAAAATCAGAATGTCATTTTACTAAAAATGTCATCATTTCAAAGGTGAAACATTCATGGTATTTTTTTTCATTTTTGTAGGGATTTCTACTAGAACCTTTGATGAAAAAAATGTTCTTTTATTTTGAGGAAAACATTAATGGTTCTAATCAAAATTATGAAATTTTTGAAAGAAATGGCCATTGAATTTTGGAAATATTATATATTAAAATTGTATCTTTTATATCTACTATTGATTAGACGAACCATATCATATAAAATGAAATTATTACATTGATTTTTGATTTCTATATGAAAATTGAGTTTCACATGGAAATTACAGAGGATGTCACCCAATATTTACACAAATCAAGGGAAATAAGATGGTTATTGAGAGTAGAATAAGCATATGGGAGGATCAAAGGAATTTGTGATGGAAGGAAGAAATTCATTGTTATTGATTTATATATTAACCATTGACCATTATTTCAATTATTTTATAATTTTTATTGTATTATTTGTGGGTGGCACACAAATTATCAATAGTCTTTATTGTAATGGTTTTAATGATATCCTCCCATCTAAGAATTCATGTAAATATAAGAAAAATACTGGTATGGGAAAACCTTAAACCATCTCATAAAGGGTTAAAAAGGGATAATGAACCTTGTAAAATCCAAAGCACTAACTGTAAACCAGAGAATGTCGTTTTTAGCGAAATGTTTTTTCAACCACACCTCTCGCTCTGCATATACGTCAAATTGATTATCCAATTGAGGTAATCGCCAATGGAGGGTGAAGATATTATATTAAAAACCATGAATATATTGCACTAAAAAATAATTCCTTCCATTACATCATCCTTTCTTCTCCCCCCTGACGGGTCCATCTTCCTCTCACGACAGCACCGACGCTGAGCTCTAGCAGGTGCCGACGACGTGGTCTTCTACACGCTAGCTCTCATTCATGGAGGCCCTGGTCGATCGGCGACCACCAGTTTATCCCCTTAAGGATGATGCTCAGGATGGAAAACTTTGGGCTCCTCCAATCTAGGTATCTGTTATACTGTGTTTGGTGACATTTTAGTAAAAGAAAAGAAATGATTTGATAGTTTTTAAAAGAAAAGAAATGAAAAGAAATGATTCTGATTTCTCTCATTGTGTTTGGATCAATAACTTAGTTAAATAAAATAAATGATTTGGATTTATCTCCATCATGTTTGGTGACACTTTTTAAAAGAAAAGAAAAGAAATTGTTTTGGTAAAAATGACACAAATAACCTTTGTTAAAAAATAACACATACACACAGGATTAAATGGCATACTTTCCCAAGATAAAAACAAACATAGATTAGATCCCCATGGACACCACACCTACCACCATATTTGTCCAACATCAACAATTTATGTTAAATGACACAAATAACCTTTTTAAAAAATGTATTTGTATTACCTTTTTTATGACAAATCAAAACACATTAATTTTGATTTTAATACATCGTTATCTTTCATATCACCAAAATTAGGTAAACATTAAACTACGAACATTATTAATACAAATTTTCACATTTTAAAAAATTAATTAAAGA
Organism: Viscum album; assembly: GCA_963277665.1. Classification (NCBI taxonomy): domain Eukaryota; kingdom Viridiplantae; phylum Streptophyta; class Magnoliopsida; order Santalales; family Viscaceae; genus Viscum; species Viscum album. Next base: position 1,046,247,684 of record OY728161.1, on the reverse strand, counting down.
TAATCAAAATTATTTATATAATTTATTAATTCAAAATTATTAATTCGAGGTAATAAATATTGTAAATTCAAAATTATTAATTCAAAACAATTATTAATTCGAAATAATTATTAATTCAAAATAATTATTAATTCAAAATAATTACTAATTTAAAACATTTATTAATTCAAAATATTTATTAATCCAAAATTATTTATAAATTATTTATATAAACAATTAATTTAAGATAATCATAATTATTTATAATCAAATTTATTTATAAATTATTTATGATTATTTATGTACACATAATTAGTTATAATCAAAATTATTTATATACACATTATCAAAATTATTTATATTTGATTGTTATTTTTAAAAAAAGGTTAGGTATATCCGTTAAATGACATCTCACGCATGATACAAGGAAAATCCACGAACAAACGGTTTCGGGACTCGACCCCGTGACCAGTGCCCCCAAACAATATTTTTATGAGTATCTAAATATTTTGTTTTTCCACACACAAAAGATAATAATATTGTTTGTCTCATGAAAATATTTTATTTTCCCTGAGAAAATATTTTTTGTTGTTATTATTAATAATTAAAATAATGTTTATTTATATAAATATTAATGGGGAACGATGCGACAATTTGAAGCAATAAAATATGTGAACATCTATATCTATATCTATATATATACTAAAGTAGGCATTTTTCTGACACGTGTCATCTTCCTAAGAAGCCACATCACCCCATACTTTCTATCCCTCTACCATAATTGAAAAAATCTCCCACCCCCAATCGGGATTTACCGTCACATCTCCCACCCCTTTCGGATTCCTCTCCACCCACTCTAGGGTTCCTGCACCCCTCCCTAAATCCCCCCTCCCTGAATCCCCTCTCTCGGTCCTCAATTCGAATCCCCTCTCCAGCCGCGACTCCAACTCCATGTGATCCTCCTTCGTCTCTTTCGCCTTCAGCTCCTCTTCCCTCAGCTCCTTCGTCTTCAGCTCATCCGTCTGCGACTCCTCCTTTTTCGGCTCCTCCGTCTTCGGCTCCAACGTCTATGGATCATCCTCTTTGTGATTTCTGTCAGGTATTTCTAATGTACCAACTGAATTTTTACTGTTGTATCCACCATTCCCTACTTTGTAATCTCTGAATCGCGATTTCAGTCGGCTGTTGTTACAACACGCACAACATTTTTACTACTTCTACACACCCTCATACAAAATGTGCAGTAGCCGTCTCTTTACGGTAATTCGACTTTCATCCAACCTGTTGTTCCATGCCCTCCATACCACAGTCGACTTATCCACCGTCTCCTAATATAGGGTTTTACCAAATCCTATTTTACTTCAAGACAACTTGTCGTTTTTCTCTAATACATCCTCAAACATGCAATTTAGCCCCATCATAGTGCCAAATGGTAATCCCCCTAATCAATTTATGATTATGATTTCAAAGGCACTAATTTTGCATAGAAAATTTTGTTTTTGGGCATTCTCATTGTCCATTTCACAAGTTGATGCAGTGACATCCAGTCTGGTTGACTGGGTTTGATGCAAAATTACTGTAGCCTGGAAATGTTGTGTTGTGACTGGAGGGAGGGGCTTCGTTGCGTGATGTTTGGTGGAAATCCTTGAATGATGAGGTATGTGTCCTAGAACTATAAAAACATCAGAGTTATCATGTATTATCCCCTTCTCTTTGTCATCTGGTTTGGTTGGTTTAATTTTTAATGCATTTAAAAAAACTTTAAATGAATCTGAGACTTCCAATGACTGCACACAATAATATAACTATCATCATTTTATTCTATCGATCAGTTGGAAGGGTTTTCTTGAATAAAAATAATATTATTTATGCATATCTCCCTTTGATTTCTCCTGTTAGCGTTTATATATCCTGTAGTATCTACTTCCATATGACCATTGTTTCAATTATCTATGATGTCCTCCTATCCAAAGACACACATGAAGCTCAAAGCCCATAAAATCTAAACTAGGTCAGCTCTACTTCCTCACATGCTATCTTATTTCTACCATTGTGCGGGGTTTCTTTGATTACAGATCGTTAGCCTCCTCTAATTTGAATTTGGTATGATTTATTGGTTTTTATTTATTGTCATCTATATTGTTAGATTTTCATTAGTTATGGTTTAGTTGTTTTGACTTATTGAATATGATACAGTTTATTTGATTTGTTATTTATAACTATTGGGTTTTATTGTTTCATTCATTTAATATTTCCTCAATCCCATTTATTACTATTTTTCCTAATTTTTATACATTATATTTCAAAAAAATTAATTGTTATGTATAGATATTGTTCAATGTGTCGGATGAACATCGATAAAAAGGTACAATGTGATTATCCTTTATGTTTTATACTATTCTAATTGTCTCCATATTTAATCAACTTTTATAGAAATATTTTGTACCACTAATTTATGAATTCAATATATTCAATATAATCAATATTAATGCAATGTTTTGATCCTGCATACAAGGGGACATGGTGGAGTAACACTATATTTTGGAGAAATACACCATCCTAGAAGGTACAATGTGATTATCGTTTAATAAACTACAACTTTTGTAACCTCACACGCCTTTCTTTTCACAATTAAATGCTTTTGTGTATAGATTTTGTTATATTTTGTTGGTTTCCAAACTATCTCCATTACGTTGACATTCACAATTACAGTGTTCCGATTTCAATGTTCATTACAATTAGTTATTATTTGAATAGTATGTTACATCACATATATTATTTCTCAATGGTATAGTTTTTTTTCATATAAAATTATTGCTTACTAATATTGTGATGTTGTATTAGAAACTTCTAAAACTATTAGTTCTTATTTGAATAGTTTGTTCATTTATATGTTATTTGTTTTGATGAAAATTTAAAATTTGCACATATGATCAGATCATTACAACTGCTTTAGAATTATAATGGGTGATAAATCATTAGTAAACCTTACCGGTTTTGGGATGGTCTTGATCCTATATATAGGGTCACCGGGTGGAGTCACACTACAATTTGGAGAGATACACCATCATGGAAAGGGGAGTAGTGACTCATTTTAGAGTTGTGTATCGTTACAAATTAGTTGCAACACTCGTTTTTGGAGTTGTGTATCATTTTGGAGCTGTGCATATCTGTTAAAGATGCTTAGCATGGTTGAATGACTCCAATCAGGGAAAAGAAATATGTTCTCCCCTCTGATTACATGACACCACCAAATCCTGCTTACACGAGAAATGCATCCTTATTACCTTGGACAGAACATTACAAAATTTATTACAAGTTGAAGCATAAAAGATTCGAGATTATATATATGTGTGTGTATCCTTATTAGTTATAAATTGATATTTTTGGATTTCGTATTGAACTATATCCTTATTGAGAAAAAATGTGTTCTTACAGATATGTTATACATATTTCAAGATTTCTTATTAAAGTGCTCAATTTTTTTCACACATAGTATGTTTTCATAAACATTAATGTATGTGAGGGTAAATATATTGGATGAATGTGTAAGTCCTCAACTCATGGATTATTACATGTTCTTTGACCACTATAACTCTTAACAACTAAAAAAACAGGTACACCAACATATTTGTTTTCTAGAAATGTTTTTTTATGGGTCATCAAGCATTTAACATCCAAAAATTAATAGTTACAATTACTTTTACTAAATCTGAATTGTCATGTTCTAGAGAAGTAAATATTTTTACACAACATAGAGTCTTCTATTTTGTTTGATTAGTGAATCATGTAATTTAATTCAGTAACAGATAACTTTTTAGAGCAGTGGAATAAGTTTGAGCATGTGAATCATGCATTTTTTTCGATACTGGATCATGTTATTTGTTCGTGCAGTGGATCATGTGCTTCATTAGATCAATGAATCATTTTAAGAGCAAAAAATCAAGACATTTAGGATAGTTTCTGTGTTATGTAACCAATAGATAATTATATTTGTAAAAAATATTTAAGTCTCAAGATGCAGTGAATATCCAAACCATCCATGAATAGTCTTTTTAGTCACACTAATATCTTCACTGTATGTATTTTATTCCCATATTGTAGTAGTAAAAAAATATTAAGTCTCACAAAATTTATTCAATATATTATTAGAAAAACATAATGCAGGCCATTACCTTGGATTGAACATTACAAAATTTCTTACAGGTTGAGGCATAAAAGATTCGAGATTATTTATATATGTGTGTATCCCTATTAGTTATAAATTGATATTTATGGATTTCTTATTGAACGGTATCCTTATTGCAAAAAAGTGTTTTTACTGATATGTTATACATATTTCAGGATTTCTTATTAAAGTGCTCCATTTTTGCTACACATGGTATGTTTTCAGAAGCATTAATGTTTGTGCAGGTAAATATATTGGATGAATATGTACGTCCTCTAAGCTAGAACCTTGCACTGAACACGTGGTGTTCTCTAAACTGGAACCTTGCACTGAATCATGTGAAGGTGATGTTGCAACAGCATATTGATCCAACCATTTACTGGTTTTCATTTCTAAATGGTGGTTTCAGTGTATTAATGACTTTACCATGTTGCATTTTAGCCTTTCCTTTTACAATGTAAAATGAAAATTGTATAGCAGCATGAAGGACAAGGCTAAAGTTGATATAGAATCAATGTTGTGCAGGCATTGGCTTCCCTTTAGTCCTGGATTGGACGAATCCCTATGTACAATACATGCATTTTTTGAGATCCTGGAATAGTTGATAACAGGTTGTTTTGTTCAGTTTTTTCTTCTTGATATTTTTCTGGCTTTTCCTCGATGTGTTTTTTGTATTGTAATCCTCTCGATCCCTGCTGTTGTAAATTCATTGCACCTCTCATGTTTTTACTGCTACTTTTGTTTTTTAATAAAGTCATTTGGGGCATGAATTGGGTGACCAATTAATGTCACCACTTTTATATTGGAATGATACAATTTCAATATTTAGTGTTATTTTATCTTATTTGAATTGAAAGATGACTCATGTCTTCTATTTTTCCATGGTCAAAATGAATTATCATTCCTTCACATTAAGCATTAATGTTTTCTACTATTATAATAATGTCCATGTTCTCTAACTATTTCAATATGACCTACCACTAACTTCTATAAAAACAAATATTTTTTAATGTCCATTTGTAAATTTTTATAATATTAATCCCTTTTGAAAAAAAAACCAATTGATTAATAGTGTTGTGCGAATGCACTAACGGGTACTAGTTGTTTATATAGACATAAATGAGATAATATTGGAAATTTAAAAAACAGCACAACCTCACACACTATTTAAGTCGAAATCATCCCAATTTTGGATGATTGGAAACGGAGGGTTGGAGGGAAACGTTTCTCCCTTTTTCCCCGTCATATTTCCTTCGACCATCTTTTGTTTCTCCAAACAAGGAGAAATCGTTTTCTATCCCTCCTAATCCTTTCTTTTCTTCCCGACTCTCGGCTGCCAAACGAGGTCTTAAAGCTCCAATCCAGGTATCCTCGAATCCTTAGATTTCTGTGGAAGGTGCATCGATGTTCAACCTCTCGGATTCGGAGTTTTCAAAAGTCGTTTTGATGCACTCATGGACCCTCTTAGCCCTGTTCAGATAGGAACGACTTTCCCTTTTAGCGTTTACTAGTTGGAATAATTTTACTTGGGGACTCTCTTATCCGGCCGCGATCAGTATCCTTGACTCCAGGCATCTGTTTATTTTTCATGAACTAGGAAATTATTTTGGTTTGGCGTTGTCATAGGGTACTTAGTTCTTCAGTCGAGGATGTTTCATACTATTCAGATTGACCCTTGTTTTTCACAAGAGGAAGGATCCTTCTTCCGCCGCCATGTTTCTTCACTTCCCAGGTCCACCTCTTTTCAAAATCAGGCGGTTTCCCAGGGTATAGGAAACTCATTGGGCAATTTACTTTGAGCTGATCAACCCACCTTGTACATATTGTTTAACATGACCCCTCATATTTACATGGGAATGGATTTATCCTAGTTTCTTTCGGTTCATATGCAACTAGAGAATGTGGAGGAGATATTTGCATGGAAAAAACCAGCTAGGAAGCAGGTGTCAGATATTATATTAACTGTAATCGTTATGGGAATAATAGTGATAGGTGCAGGAAGCTTTCTCGATCATGTTGAAAGAATCCGGCTCACCCCTCGTGTCAGAGTAACGTGTCCCCTCAATAGGATGTGGGAAAACTCATTGAACAGGCCTGTGTGTACCAACAGGTGGGATCTATATAATGTGTTTTTCTCACCTCCTTCCCTCTTTTCCCAGGAGTTTGATTCTTACTAGCCATGCTAAGTAAGTTCGAATGAGAAGGGTTACTCATCATTTGGCGTGGCCTATCCATTGAGAATCCTTGGACATCCTGAAAAGTGTTCCTCCTCAGTTAGGAAAATCATTCTAATAGTCCCATAAACTGTGGACCAGATATTATAGACCCTTCAATGCTCATCAAAGCTTATACTGCCTCAGTTTTGGTGGATGATAAACCTATGGAACATGAGCATAATTAGAGGAGGGCTGCATTGCCAGTCTCCTGTGATAGAGTTTTCATACAACACCCTTTCCTTGATGGGGAAGATATGGATACAGACCTGTCTTTGGTAGTTAAAGGATGGAAGGAGGTGAAATTCTAGGAAGCATTGCCTAGTATATGATAGGAACACATATAGCGTCCTCACCCGTTCATGGTCTAAGGATGAGTCTTCGTTAATGGACCTGTTTGTGTCTTCCGACGGGGAATGTTGTGAGGCCACCAAGGATCTCTTCAAAAAAATCATTTAATGTTTACTTCCCTAGGGAATATTAGAGGGTTTGGGGGTCCTGCTGAAAGTGAATATATCAAGAGGCATGTGATTGTGTAAACCTCTAAAATTCTTATGATCTTTGAACCTAAAAATAAAGATGATGACATCAAAAGAAATCTCTATCAAGCTGAGATGTTTCCACTCTTTGAATTCATATTTAGATATTTTAGAGGGAATCAGTTAAGAAAAAGCTTAGAGAGCATTTATAGACCAGTTTATCACAGTCAATAGTCTATGGATAGATTCATAGCTGACAACCAGCTGATGGACTTGGGCTTTACGGGTGATTCATTCACCTTGTGAAATAAATGTAAAGGTCAGAGAAGTGTGTGGCTCTAGTTAGATTTCTATCTAACTAGCATGGTATGAACTTTTTCGGTTGCATGAAGGTTACACACCTGCTCCGACGCTTATTGTACCACTCCACTTATTATGGAGCTTGGGAATATTTCCCGCAAGAATTGAAGCACCATATACACAAAAAAAATGGACCAAATATAATGATTTTCTTCAGGTGATTAGTCCGGCTTAGAATAAAAATGCCAGTGGCCCACCCATGTCACGCCTCCAGGGGAAACTGGAAAACTATATACAGTTGATCCTGAGTTGATAAGACTGTATAGAGAATATTGATATGGTAGAAACCTTATCCAGGGACATTGATTCTCAAGAGAAGATTTTTAGTGGTCTGGAACTCACACGTCTATGATGAAATGCCCAGGAAACAAGATTGGATGAACTCAGCAATGCTAAAGGAAGAGGTTGAGTCCCGAGAGTGATCTAGGGCATTATGGCTATAGGAATGAGACTGCAATATAGCTTATTTTTATGCATTCATTAAAGAAAAATGGTACATGGCTCGACTTAGCTTTGTAGAATGTGGATGGATATGTTGAATCAAATGTCGACACACATGGTGACTTAGTTGTTAGGCACTTTACATTCATACTCACTGACCCTATTTCTAAATTTTATTTAGATGGACAAAATATAGAAGGGCAGGATTTGTTATATAATATTATGTTCAGATTCCAATAGATTCATTGATAGGAGTGCAGGGCGGGCTGGTCGTAGTGGGCAGTGTGCAACTGTCCAGGGGCAACTATGTAATTACTCTTATAGTTGTTAGGAGGTTGTTAGTTTGTTAGAAATTTGTTCGGAGGAGGGTTTGTCTAGAAGCTTCCAGTGGAGTCTATAAATAAGGGAGTTGTGGGCTGTATGGGGGGGAATTGTTTAGAGAGAAGGGTTCTGCTGTGCAGAAAAACCGGGATGCTGCCTTGGGCTTGAGAGTAGCGACTCTGGAGGAAATTTCTTCTTCTATCTTCTTATTTTTCTTCTTCCATATGTAATTTATGTTGCCTTTAATAGAAGTGCCTACTGTTTCTCTCTCTCTCTAATTGATTCCTATCAATTGGTGCTTTCATTGAGAGATATTCTAGAGATTTTTAGCGAGAGAAATTAGAAGAAAGAGGTTTTTGATCTTGACCGAGGAACTTGAGATTAGGATCTTGATTTGAGCAATGAAACGCGGCGACTGAGGTGGAACGTCTTTTATATTAGTCGAGGAGGGCTCACCAAACGTAGCGGAACCTGTTATGGATGTGCATGATCAAACAGATGGAGAGCAGAATTGCGCAACTGGAAATAGATGTATCTGAGTTGGAATCTGGACTCCACTGCCAAGCAAACCTGGAGACGACTATTCTTGAAATGAAGTCGGAATTTCAGCAGCAAATGCAGGAGATGAAGTCAGCTTTGCGGGAGTTGACGACAACTGTTGTACAACACGTTAGGAGTCAGATGGAGCGATCAACTTTGGATGTTGACAAAGGAAAATCGGCCAATAACGAGGAGGGAAAACACTGTTTGAAACTGGAAGTTACAGGCGAAAACAGAGGAATGAAGCAGTAGTGCCTGACAAGGTAATACGGACTTCCGAGCGAGAGAGGTTGGAGCGGTAGAGGTTGGAGCGGTAGACGCGAGATAAGCTCTAGTTCGTGCAAGCACCAACGCTGACACATGCTCAGTTTTCTGTCCGACAGCAGCATGCGGAACAGGAGATGAAGCTGGAACAGAAAAACATTTCAGCAAAATTTTATGCGCGCCAGTTTACTCTCGGAATTCCGAAACCTTTGCAAGTGGCGTCCAATCATACACAACAGTGCAAGTTGTGAGTTGTATTTCTGGAGCGGTCAAAGGCTGTTGAAGGCATTTCTGCGATATGTGAAGAAGAATACATGAAGTGGATAGTACAGGCCCGTTATACACCTCCCCATGCTCCTGTTTGGGGCAGGAAAACCGGGTACACATCCTCTGGTGGTATGAGGGATAAAACTACATTGGAGAGATTAAAAAAATAACTATCAGAAGTTGCAAAGGCTGAGATCTGTAGGGAAGACATGGAGGGAAAAGAACCTCCACACCATAAGGAGCGTCATCGTGTTCCTAATTCTAAAGCTGAGAAGGAAGAAAGGGCTGTTAATGTTCAGTCAATGGTAGAGGTGTTTTTCAACAAGTTGTTGGGAGGATGAAGATCCTACTCAAGGAGGCATGCAGTAGAGGTGGTGGTATGTTTGGGGCAAACAATGGAGACACATTCCTCGCTGTACAACGAGTCCAACAACTTCAAATCTGCTCCCAAAGGGTGCAACGGTTACAACAACGACAACAACTCCAGAAGCTTATCAAGTTTCCCACCTTGAGGACAAGGTGAAATTTCAAGAGGGCGGTAATGATAGGAGTGCAGGGTGGGCTGGTCGTAGTGGGTAGTGTGAAACTGTTCAGGGGAAGCTATGTAATTACTCTTATAGTTGTTAGGAGGTTGTCAGTTTGTCAATTTGTCAGTTTGTTAGTTTGTTAGAAAGTTGTTGGGAGGAAGGGTTGTCTAGAAGCTTCTAGTGGAGTCTATAAATAAGGGAGTTGTGGGCTGTATGAGGGGGGGGATTGTTTAGAGAGAAGGGTTCTGCTGTGCAGAAAAACTGGGCTGCTGCCTTGGGCCTCAGAGCAGTGACTCTAGAGGAAATTTCTTCTTCTATCTTCTTCTTTCTCTTCTTCCATTTGTAATTTCTGTTGCCTTTAATAGAAGTGCCTACTGTTTTTCTCTCTCTCTCTAATTGATTCCTATCATTCGTAATGCCTCCATCACTTTTGTTTAAGAAGAAAAGGAGATATATGAAGGTGTCAAGGGGATGGGTGTGGAATTTACACCTTGACTTGATGGTTTTCATAGTTAATTATTCTTATTTTCCAAGGATATCATAAAGGGGGATGTCATTAGTGTTGAGAGAGATTTTTTCAGGGGAGGATTTATCGCAAAATCTATGTCAGCCACTACTCTAGTCCTCATTCCCAAGATACAACACCCGTACATCTTCCAAAACTTTTGGCTGATTAGCCTTTGTAAATTTTCATACATGATCATTGAAACTACGGTGAAGAACATGTTAGTTCCTCTCTTACCTTCTATTATATTTGAGGAGTAGCATGCATTTATCCAGGGGAGATGGTTTCAGGGACAATTGGCCTAACCTATGAAATGATGGAAAAGCTAGATAAGAAATTATTGGGGGTAATGTGATTATTAATATTTACATAGAGAAGGTTTTTATAATTTCTCATGATGCTCTAACCATAATCTTGAATGCTAGAATGGAAGAGGGGAAAGTTGGTCGGTATATTGGTAGGTATGGGACTCTAGGAATCTCTCACCGCTTATTTTCATATGATGTCCTGGTTTTCATTAAAGGAAAATAGAAATCTGTAGCAAACATCCTGGACCTTTTCCAGACATATGGAATATAGAGTTGAAAATCCATAAATATTGATAAAAATGGTTTCTTGGTTTCTAAAAAAAATGACTACTGGGAGGAAGGAATATCTAGAGGGATTTCTAGGAATCAAGAAGAACGACTTCCACTTTGCATACCTAGGGTCTCCGCTGATCCATTCCAGAGTGAGGATTCATTATTTTGATGGAACTGTGTCAAAAGTGGCTAATAAGATCCAAAATTAGAAGAATAAATACTTATCTTTTGGTGGCAGGATTATTACCTAGATCAAAAGTGTTTTATCTTCTATGCATATCTGTGCTTTATCTTTGGGGGTAGTGCCTAAAGTAGTCCTCTACGGGTTGGTGAAGATGATGTTAGACTTCCCTTGGGACAACGGTGACAATAAATGCTCCCATTGGGTTGGCTGGAGAACCTTAACGAGGAGGGAGATCTCAATTTCCTTGGCTTGGTTGAATATCTGAAACATTTTCAATTTAAACTGGCGTGAGACTATTTAGATGGAACATCTTTATGGGAAAACTACGTTCAATCTAAGCATGGTAATTCCTGGCAGGTGGTAGCATAGAGAAAAAGAGGAACAAACTCTAGGATTTGGAGAAAAACTACATATATCCTTTTATCCATTCCTCAGCGAGCAAGATGGGCGGTGGGTAATGGGGATTTCTTTTTCTAGCAGGACCGATGATTTGGAATACATCTATTTATTCTAGGGTGCCCAGTCCCTAAAATCACGGTTAGAGAGGAAGTGTTCTACACAGCCTTTCAAAATGCAATGCTAGACAAAGACCAATTAATACTAGAAAATGATATTGTTTTGACATTTTGTCCAGACCGGCTAGCTTATATACCTCCATCTAGTGGTAATTTATCTTCATCTTTTTTTCTATTGTATAAAAGGTTCCCAAAGCCTATAAGGTACGATGGGTGGAGCATATATGGAATAAGACCGATCCCCAATAAAATGAGCATCCCCATTTGGTGGGTTAGAAGAAATGCATTACTGTGTGACAATGTGCTAAAAATTAGAGGTTTCGGTATCTCCCTTGCTTCTAAATGAAGGTGTTGTATATCATCAAAAGTGGAACCAGCAAAACATCTATTTAACAAAGGCATTTAGACGGCTGGAAGGTGGAGCTACATTGGCAACATCATGGATGTTCATTTTATATTGGATTCCTTCGTGACACTGCTGGATTCTGAACTCATTGGCGGGACGAAACAACATGCGAGTGTCATACCACTATGCATAGTAGCTACTATGTGATGGATGATCTGGATGGGGAACAATGAAGGGAACCACGAGGCTACAAACATCTATCTGTAAGGCACCCTCCATCGTTGACCCATCCAAATTCAGGACCTGTTGCATGGTATCGATGATGGAGCCTTAGTCAATTTTCTTCACCAGCTGTGGATGGAAGCCCTTAATATGGGGAATCACATGCCGAGAAATTGTAGAGGAAGTTGGGTATGCTGGTAGCCACCACTTTCTAGGTATAAACTTAACACAGTAGGATCAGCTTGCAACAACTCTAAAGGTAGGGGAGGGGTAGTGTGGGACCATCGAGGCTCAACCATTCTAGTCTTTAAGATCCACAATGGACATGGGTCCATCTTAGTTGAGGCAAAGGGTATTCACTTTGGGCTGGAACTATTTCAAGAGAGGAATATTACCCTTGAGAGTGTTGAACTTGATATGACAGTCATTATTAAATTTTTGAAGGATCTGGAATCAAGCCCACTAGTCGGTCTGGTATCTAATACAGGCTTGTGCTTCTACAGTTGAAGGGGGTACAACTATCAATCATACCTGGAGAGAAGGTAACATGTTGGAGGACTCCCGAGACCTCCATGGTTTGTTTAATAGAGTTATGGAGATCATTTCATTACCCAGACTCCTACCTTTGGAATGCAAACGTTTTGCTTGTGCTGATTTTCTGGGTCTGCATTTTTTATAACCAGCGTGATTTTTTCGGTTCCTAATTACTTTTTCCTACCTATATATTTACCATTTTGATTTGAATAAAGATATCATTTATAAAAAAACATGGTTTATTAGTTTATAACAGATAAGAGATGTGAAAATTCATTAATAGTGAAGAGAAAGATGGATATATAACACTAGAGGATATTTTTCTATTTGAGGAGTTGAAGGGATCAATGATAGGGCCCTTAAATCGAAAGCAGTAATGTAGGAGTTTATATTAGAGGGAACTAACAGCGTACCGGGGATTAAAAACTTGGAGAAGAGTGGGAAGAAGGGAGAAGACCCAGAGTATCCTCGGGAGGCCCCCTGGCTCACCCGCCCAAGCCCAAGGCCGATAATCTCACCTTCCTCTAGGAGTTTCAGCAGCAAGCGTGCCCCCTCACTTCCCCCTTCAGCCTCTCTCATTTCTCAATTGGTTATAACCGAATGGTCCTCATGCCCCACGCCCCCACTTCCACTTCCCCTTTCTGTTACAGACCTCCACCTGTACCCCTATCAGCTTCAGTTGGTTTCAGCCCCTGTGGTCCCCCAACAGAATCTGTTTCAGCCCTATGGTCCCCCAACAGAATCTGTTTCAGCCCTGTGGTCCCCCAACAGAATCTTTTTCAGCCCTGTGGTCCCCCAGCAGAATCTGTTTCAGCCCTATGGTCCCCAACGGACCCCTCCCCTACCTTAATCTTATTCCTTCTAGAATATACCTACCATGTACCCTCTTTTCCCCCCAGCTCTGACATTCGCTGCCCCTTGAAGATCAGTCTTGTTCTCAAGATTGAAGGAAGGAAATTGATTGCGAAGGGTAAACTCATCCTCCCATGTGGCCTCCTCGACCGGACAACCTGCCCACTGAATCAAGAATTGTGGCTGGGCGATGTGATTGTGTAGATGAAGATGGTGGGATAAGACAGCCTGGAGTTCCGGAACATCCGAACTGTCAGGTGCAAGGCCTGGTGGCAAAGTGGGGAGGATTTCTTGAGTTCCCATAGCTGGCTTTAGTTGGGACACATGAAAAACGAGATGGATCTTAGCTGAGGAGGGAAAATCCAACTGGTAAGCAACTGGCCCAACCCAGCTAAGAACGAGAAAAGGGCCATAAAATCGGGCTGCCAACTTCTGGTGGATCCTCTGGGCGACGGACTGCTGTCGATGAGGCCGACATTTTAGATAAACCTGATCACTAACTAGGAAAGTAACGTGTCGCCGATGCCGATCTGCAAAGTGTTTCATGTAATCCTGCGAACGGGCCAAGTAATGTCGAAGTTGGCGTAAAGATTCATCCCGATCACCCAAAGCTGTTGCTATGACAACCACTCGGACATCAGAAGGCAGGAAACACAATATAAGAAGGCAGGTAGCCATAAACTGCCTCAAACAGAGTGGATTTTATGGAGGCGTGCCAGGTTGTGTTGTAGCTCCATTCGGCCCACAGAATCCAGAAAGACCATGTTCTTGGCTGGTCCCCTACAAAGCAGCACAAATAGGTCTCTAGGCAGCGGTTGACCACCTCAGTCTGGCCATCCGTCTGCGGGTGGTAGGCGGAGCTGAACGTGAGGGTAATACCATGGATACGAAACAACTCAGTCCAGAAATTACTAAGGAAAATGGAGTCGCGATCACTCATGATGGAAGCTGGTATGCCATGCAGCCGGACAATCTCTCAAAGAAAAAGCTCAGCAACTGTCCGGGCGGTGTAAGGGTGCTTTAGTAACAAAAAATGAGCATACATTGTCAGATGGTCAACAATAACCAAGATGACCTCATACCCTTTAGATCTGGGCAACCCAGTAATAATATCCATGGAGATGTCGGTCCACACAGCTGTGGGAATATCCAAAGGCTGGAGGAGGCTGGCGGGAGCCAGGGTCGAATATTTGAAGCGCTGACAAATAGAACACTGCTGGACAAATTCCTTGATAGCCTTCTTCATGCCTTCCCAATATAAGTTGGCTGCCAGTTTTCTTTAAGTTCTGTAAAAACCTGAATTCCCCCCGCGGAGAGGCATGAAACTCGAGCAGAAGCTTGGGGATCCATGGAGATGAAGCAGGAATTGCCAGTCGGCTGTGGTAAAGCAGGATGCCATGTTCCAGAGTGAAACCTAGAGTGGCAGATCAACCCTCCTATAGTGCATGGAGCATTCTATCGAGATAAGGATCAGAGAAAACGCCCTCCACCAAGGACCGACCCTCTGTCTAGATGGGCTGGGAATGCAATAGCTGAAGTTGAGATGGAGTCTCTGCCCGGCGTGGCAAAGCATCTGCAGCAGAATTGTCCCTGCTCGACTTATATTTAATTTCAAATTGATAACCCAACAATTTGGCGATCCAACTCTGTTGATCGAGGGTAGTAATGCGATGCTGCAACAAAAATTTAAGACTCCGGTGGTCGGAAAAAAACCGTGAAAGGACGTCCCAACAAGTAAGGATGCCAATGTTGGATGGCTAGAACGAGGGCCATAACATCCTTTTCATATACTGATTTGGCGAGATTCTAGTTAGAAAGAGCCAAACTGAAAAAAGCGATGGGTCGTCTTGCCTGCATAAGGACAGCTCCTACACCTTGTCCCGAGGCGTCATTAATCGGGTAGGGCCAAGACCAGTGCCTCCGTCATTAATTTCTTTAAAAGCTGGAAGGCGTGTTGAGCTTCGACAATCCACTAGAAACCATCCTTACAAGTGAGAGCGGTGAGAGGTCGGGCCACCTTTCCATACCTGGGAATGAACTTTCGATAATACCCGTTGAGGCCAAGAAAACCCCGAACACTCTTAATGGTGGTCGGGGGAGGCCAGTCCTACATGGCCTGGATTTTACTAGGGTCTACTACCACCCCTGAAGTAGAAATGAGATGTCCCAAGTGCTCGACCTCCTGCTGTTTGAAAAAACATTTTTTTTCTGTTGACAAAAAACTGGTTCTCATGTAGACAATGAAGCACAACCTCCATGTGATACAAGTGTGTAGACCCGTCTTTTCTGTACACCAGAATATCATAAACAAAATTAGAACAAATTGGAGGAGCAAAGAACGGAATAAATCATTCACAGTGGCCTAAAATGTGGATGGGGCATTTGTGAGGCCAAAGGGCATCACTCAGTATTCGTAGTGGCCACTATGCATCCGAAAAGCTGTCTTCTCCACGTCAGACTCCCGCATCCGAATTTGGTGGTAGCCTGCCTTGAGGTCCAGCTTTGAAAAATGGGTTGCCCCGTGGAGTTTATCAAGTAGTTCCTCCACCACTGGTATGAGAAATCTGTCCGGAATCGTTACCTTATTCAAGGCTCGATAGTCGACACACATTTTCTAAGAACCATCCTTCTTTTTGATCAGCAATACCAGGTTGGAATATGCACCGGAAATTGGCCTAATAATACCTTGAGTTGGCAGCTCTTGCACCTGTTTTTCAATCTCATTCTTGTGGAGATAAGGGTACCGGTAAGGCTAGATTGAGACCAGGCCCTGGCTTGGTAGCAGATTAATGGTGTGGGCCCGCTGCCTGTGTGCTGGAAGCCCCATGGGTTCTGAAAAAACTGATGGAAAACATTGAAATACTTTGTGCAACTGCTGGTTTTGAATCTTAGTGAAGGGTGTGATGTTGATACTTTTCTTACCCCCAACAACTTGGTGCAGGTCGCTGCTCCGACCCAATTTTTGTGCCCACCGATCCAAGGATTCTGTGGGCTGGTTGTTTTGTCGAATGCCTGAGAGCGTAAAAGGGTGACCCCCCACCGAAAATTTCATCACCATCGAGACTGCCAATTTATGTTAACATCCCCGAGAGTTCTCAGCCACGAAACCCCCAGGATGAGATCCATTCCCCCAATCATGAGAACATGAGCTTCAATTGGGCACTCATAAGCCCCTAGAACCAGCAGGATTTTTCAGCACTCCCGAGGTTCCTGTCTTGTGGCCATCCCCTAGCTTCACTCCCATTTTCTGGGTGGCCTGGACAGTGAGCCCCAGTATGCTTACTAGTCTTGGGCTAATGAAATTGTGGGTAACCTCATTGTCCAACATGATTAGGATGAGAATTCCCCTTATACAACCCTAAATTTTCATGGATGTGGTGGGCTCTTCTTGGTGGCTCTAAGCTTCGCAAAAAAAAAATCCCCAATTCTGAGATTCAATAACTTTACATTCAGCCTCAGGATTTTCTTCAGCAGTCTCCAGCGGTTCCTCCTCATCCTCCAGTGGAGGTGCTAGCTCGAAACTTTTCTCCTCTTCCCCTAATAACAACACCCTCATCTTCGGATCAACACATTTGTGCATGGGATTGTAAGGCTTCCCACAACGGAAGCACAACCCCTTCTTTCTTCGGTCTTCCTATTCCTGGTTGGATAACTGTCGAACTTCCTTTCCTCCAGCCATGGAGGTCCGCTGAATGTACCTAAGAGCTCCGCCTGACCACTTCCCTCCTCGACGTACTGGTGTGGGTGAAAACCCCATCTGCTGGGTAAGTCTTGTCCTGGACGACTGCTGCCAGCCCCCACTCCCATAAGGACACGTTCCTCCTGGTTGGCTTGGGGGCCCAGCTCCCCGACCAAGCGCTAGCTCCACATGTCTTGCCAAGCACATCACCTGTAGCCGAGTTTCCGAGCTATGTATGTGGACCCTGCTTTGAACCTCATCATGCAAGTCATGAAGGAAGTATCTGACATACTGTGGTTCCGGCTGTCGTGGTGCCAAAGCCGTGAGGAACTCGAAGCTTTCAATGTACTCCTGAATCGACCCATTTTGTTGGATTGCCGCCAACTCTTCATATGGATTCCGCACCTCCAATCCACTGAAACGCTCCATCAATTCTTCCTTGAGTTGTCTCCATGTTAAGTTTGGATGCACCACCTCTAACACTATGAACCAGTGGATTGCCACTCCTTCCATGCTTACTTGAGCCAAGGAAATTTTTGAATCCTTCATTGTGTGATTAATCCGGAAGTACAAATCGGCCCGATTGATCCATCCCCGGGGATCTTGTCCATCGAATATGGGCAGCTCGACCCGCCGTACTGCCAGCGTTGGGGCAGTCCCTTCTGCGATTGCCTCCATGGTCCCGTGTGCTTCCTCCCGCAACATGGTTTGGTCAGGTGATTCAGTTGCCCCGACCCCTGTTGTGTTGTGAACTTCCGAAGTGGATGCGTCATCCTGTCTGGGGAGCTTCTCCAGCCGGCGCAATATATCAGACATCGACCTATGTACCTCTGCCAACCCAGTAATTTCTTGCTTGAGTGATCCAACTGAATCCGACAGTCCTACCATCGAGGACTCCAAGCGAACCATGCGCCGGTTTGTGCCAGTCTCTATATTCTCTATCCGCTGCTCCAGTCCTTCCAAGCGAGCTTGAAGTCGTGTTTCCATTGCCCAGACCCTTTCTCCCAGCCGAGGTGTGAGGATATATTTCCGGCAGGTCGGACCAAAATAATAGGGACCTTACATCGAAAACAGTAAAGTAGGAGTTTATATTAGAGGGAACTAACAACGTACCGGGGATTACAAACTTGGAGAAGAGAAGGAAGAAGGGAGAAGACCCAGAGTATCCTCGGTAGGCTCCCTGTCTCACCCGCCCAAGCCCAAGGCCGATAATCTCACCTTCCTCCAGGAGTTCCAGCAACAAGCATGCCCCCTCACATCCCCCTCCAGCCTCTTATTTCCCAGTTGGTTATAACCGAATGGTCCCCATGCCCCACATCCCCACTTCCACTTCCCCTTTCTGTTACAGATCTCCACCTATCAGCTTCAGTTGGTTTCATCCCCTGTGGTCCCCCAGCAGAATCTGTTTCAGCCCTGTGGTCCCCCAACAGAATCTGTTTTAGCCCCGCGGTCCCTAGCGGACCCTCCCCTGCCTTAATCTTATTCCTTATAGAATATACCTGCCATGTACCCTCTTTTTTCCAGCTCTAACAATCAACTTTACATATGCATAGAGTTTGACCGTGAAAAGAATTTGTATAGAAGACGTTTTTATTATGATATTTAATGAATAATGAAGATACATTTTTGAAAAATGGGATAAATTCTAATATATTTGGCGTTTTTGTCTTAATTCATCAACAACACTTTATAATATATTGATAGCTCTTTAGACTATGTCAATAGCCATTACTAGATTGATCCAAATCTCTTAATATTTCTAAGATGGTGGAGTATAAACAAAGGAGAAAGTAAGATTCTACAAGGAAAAATATAATCCCTTGAGGATAAATCTTCATAATACAATGATTACTAATTAGTCCACGGAGAAAAATATCTAACTACTATAATTAAAATAAAAAACTCTATAAAAAACCATTATAAATCCACTCATTGATTGAATTATATAAGAGATTTTGTTATAACATTGAAGTAGCTTGTGGTCTTTTAAATATAATTATGTTCTATTTGGAAGTATGTTTATAGAATAAATTTAGAGTGATTGTTTCAAGCTTTTATAAATATTAAAATGAAGAGAAAAATGAGACACTTTTTCAAATTATATAAATATTCTATGAAAATTCCATATAATAGATTTGAGGGATAAAAAGACAAATATTCATCCTTTTAATGACTGAGTGAGTCGATCATCATAATATGGTTACATAAATGTACATTTCATTTGGATTTAATATTGGATAAAGTCAAGGAGTAATGTTACTTAGAATTAAATAGATATTTCAGAGGAACTAATTATAGATGATTAAAATGATGGATTTGGTAGAGATTTTAGAGCCATAAATGAATGAGTAATAATGACCTATCCAATTTAAATATGGCAATTCATTATCTTTGTTCTTAAATAATTATTTATGTTGGTCGGAGTGGATACTCAAGAGGGGGGGGGGTGAATTGAGTACCAATTAAAAATTTCTGTTTAAAAAATTTGTATTAAAATCCCCTAATTCATATAACAAGTTAAACTGTAGTGAATTTATAAAGATTGTAAATGTTCAATCAGTTTCTCAAAGATTGATTACTTCTTAGTTAACTTAATATGAAGGTTAAGGTAGCTTTTGAAACTAACTTACTGGTTTACAGTTATTACAAACACTTGCTAGTTCAACTATAAGAGCTACTTTAAAATAGATTTATATTCAATGTACTTAGTAGTGGAATATTCAAAATAGTTTTAACAAATGAAAAATGCACAACAGTTTTAAAACATGAGGTTCAGTCTCAAGCTGAGACTTAGTCCTCTTAAACAGTTTATATAAACTATGATCCACACCCTGGATCTCAGACTGTTCAGGTCCTCAGACCTCTACCACAATTCTACGTGGGTAAACAACAACAACAACACTCAGGCTGTCCAGGTCACACTTGACCTCTTCCACAATTCACAGTGGGATACAATAAGGTGTAAAAAGTTTGGTGTGAGGATTTAGTATCCTCCAGTTCAACCCAGGAGTCAGTGTGTGTCCAAATAGACAGATGCACACACACTGCTCAATATGTTAATCAAATGTATACTACAGAGGAAATAAATAGATGATGAATTTAGAATACTCTGAGTGATTTCAGATGAGCTCTGGACTCATTTGGATGTTGCAGATGTTACTCGAGTCCTTTCTGGTGAGGATGACACAAAACAAAGTGTCGTTGTTCTTCCCAGTTATAGTTATCCAGCCTTGTGCATATGATGTTCAGTAAGGCACAACAACTCGGCTTCAGTGTTTGTTCTAGGTGAATGATCTTCTTGAAGCTTTATGGTTTTCACAGGTGTTCTTCAAGTTTTTCTTTTGTTTCGTGGGCCTTCGCACACACGTACGCTCTCGTCTTCTTGTGTGTCTTTGTATATATTTTTTTTTGTGTCGTCTTTTTCACTGCAGATAGATCTTCTTTTTTATTCATTGAGATCTGGTAAAAAGAATGATTACTTTTTGACAGGTACGAGGTACGATTTCCTGATATCCAACAACCAATATTAATTAATAGCAGGTGCATTAAATTAAGCAAATATGACCGTTGGAATTAAATAAGAGTTAATAAAAATTCAAACAGTTTTCATGGCTATCGGTGAGTCATGAGATCGGTAGGTCATTTGAATTTTCATCGGTATCGGTAGGTCATGTGATCAACATCGGCTTCGGTAGGTCATGTGATGAGCATCAGCTTCAGTAGGTCATGTGATCAGCATCGACTTCGGTAGGTCATGTGATCAGCATCGACTTCGGTAGGTCATGTGATCACCATCGGCTTCGGTAGGTTATGTGATCACCATCGGCTTCGGTAGGTCATGTGATCACCATCGGCTTCGGTAGGTCATGTGATCACCATCGGCTTCGGTAGGTCATGTGATTAGCATCGGCTTCGGTAGGTCATGTGATCAGAATCAGTTAGGCAATTGTATCATTGGTGTGACCGTTGTCATCGGGGCGACCGTTGTCATCGGGGCGACCGTTCCTTTAACTATCGGTGACTCAAGAATATAACTCACGGTGAATCAAAAACATAAAATTCTCACAAAGTGTCTGTTTAATCCAGAATACTTCCAGGTCAAAATTAAACCATAAAGAAGCATAGATAAACATATGTAGACATGATTAAACATATATAAACACATTTAGAACAGATTGAATAATTGACTAAATTGACTTATAAAAGAAAACAACAATGATTTGTGATTATTAAAATAATTATTGCACAGAGGGTTCAACAATTTAGATCCTTATTTTGGGATTTTATTGTGGAATATTTAATTTAATACTTTTCTTAATTATAATAGGTTTTTTGTTGGAGTTTGCATACCACATCGGACTTATGGTCTGATGTGGTCTTTATTATTCATTATAAAATAACCTCAAGGCCTCCTATAAAGAGTAACCTTGAGTATGAGGTTTCCACTCTTTTACTTTGGTATCAGAGGAGGTTTAATCCAACCCTAATCCTCCCTTCTTATTTTTTTTCTCTCCCGTCTAGGGTTTCCAGCGTTTTTTCCCTCGTGGGGGGCGGCAGCTTCCATGGCTAGGGAGCCCTAATCCTCCATCGCCCCTCCTTCCATGGCCAATCCTCCACCCGACGACACCTTTTGCGGAGCGTCCCATGTCCGCGACGACTTCCATCCCCTGTCCGCGATGGCTTCCACCCCCTCTGCCTCTGCCGCGCCTTGTCCCGGTTGTCACGACCGGTCATCCCACGCCAGCCCGACCCATCCTCGTCGTGCGTCCCATCCTCGCGATGACCCCCTTTTCGTGCGAGGCATCCCTCGCGCGCCGCCGCTCCCTGCGCGACGCCCGACGGTCGATGACCCCGATTGCCGCTTGCCTCATTGCGTCAGATCCCGACCGCTTTCCATCGGACCCAACGACGGTCTTCCTGCTGCTCCTGTGCGCTCAACGCTCGACAGACCAGGCGGTCTTCCATCTTCTAGATTTGGCCGGATCCTGTTGCCGGTCTCTCCTCCTTGTGACGGCTCCTCTGCCTCTCCTCCCTGCTGGATGACCCCCATCGCGAGCGACTGCTGTGCGTCGCCCTCCGCCCCTCCAGTCCAGCAACCCCTGCACGACGTCTCCACCGCTGCTCCCTTTATGCCGACCTTCTCCTGCGGCAGCCCCCACCTCCATGCCGGCCTCCTCCTGCGGTTTCCCAGCACTCCGACGACCGGCCTGCCCGTGCGGCTTTCCCGACGCTGCGATGACCGGCCCACCATTGCATATTTCACGTTGCTCTGATGACCGGCCTGCCCGTGCGGCTTTCCTGGCGCCCCGACGATCGGCCCCGCAGATTTCCCGGCGCTCTGTCGTCAGGCCCCGCCTATGTGGCTTTCCCGGCGCCTCGTTGGCACATCCTTTTCATCCATCACCTTCCTGAGGGGGAGCAACTCCCATAATGATTTTTTTTTTGATTTGTCATGTTTTGTAATCAAGTTGGGTAGTCCAGCTTGAGGGGAAGTGTTTTCAGCATCTGTTTGCTTTGTTTTTTCTTTATGTGTCCAAGCTAGGTACACCTAGCTTGAGGGGGAGTTTTGGAGTCTGCATCCCACATCAGATTTGTGGTCTGATGTGGTTTTTATTATTCATTATAAAATAACCTCAAGGCTTCCCATAGAGAGTCACCTTGGGTATTAGGTCTCCACTCTTTTACTTTTAACAGTTTTAATGGTTGTTGAAATTGGAAAAATGTGAGGAGTCTTTTTGTAATGATTTGAACCATCTAATTCCACCGGAATCAAAGGAAGTCAACTAGAAATATTTTTGAAGGGTGGAACCTAGTTCTGATAGTATTAGGACAACATGAAATTCCGAAGGAGCTATTGAATATATAGGTGTCTTACATATTTGTATAAATGAGTTCAATAAGACTAGGAAAACTATTAAAGTGAGATAAATATAATCAAGATGCACAAACATTAATATATAAAAAATAAACATGATGATTTTACATGATTTCACCAGCATTGGACCTATGTGAATATCGTGAATTCCACACCTAGTACATCTTTATTATGTAGAGAAAAAATGAAAAAAAATAATAGAATATAATAGAAAACAAAAGACCATCAAAGAAGCTATCCTAGGCATAACTCTTGCTAAAATAAGTGGTCGTGGTCAACTCTAACATGAGGAGCTAACATATTCAATCAACATAGATGAAATCATATAATTCGCAATGGAGAAGAAAATCTATAAGATATAAAAGGAAAAACTAGTGAAATATAAAAATAATCCTAACAGATCATGCCCTCCTACCAAGAATGTGTTTACACCATAAAGAAGAAGACTGAACACCAACACAGAATGTTCTATTATCATATGCTGGTCTCCTTAATCATTTGAGTTATAAACAATGATCTATTATATAATAAAACATCGAATATCTCCAATCATTGATGTACTTAATGAAAATGGATGACCACTTCCTTCACCTTCCACTCTCAATTCTCTCATGGTAGTAAGATGAAAACTCAGCTGGTAATGAATGACTGACGGTATCATAGACAATCAAATGGTCGCATAATGATAGTGCCTCAACTAAAGTGATGAGACGCAATGGCATGTCAAGTAGCATGACCCATCACACAGATTAATGCACATGTGGATAGTGATGAATGAGTGGAAGCCTTATGAAGAATAGTATTATAACAGTGATCAAATGAATTCTATTATACATAGCACATCTAGATAGGGAATGTCACACCCACTGTGTCATTTTTAGCTTTGAGAATTATTATTTCATTATTTTTATTGCATTTTCATTGTTTCAGGGCGAATACCTTTGAAAATATGGAAAAATTGGAGACTAGTGGGGATCTGCACAGTTAGCGCCCGGTTGGTGCATGATTAGTAGTAACCATCTAGGGTGACCCCTTTGTTGTGTGGTGCACAATTAATTAATGATTAGGGAAATTGTGCATCTTAATCATACACATGTTAGTAGAAACCATGTGTCTTAACCTCACATAGTTTGAGGGGTGCACTATTAGCATACAATTAGGAGGAACCTTGAGGATGAATTGTGCATGGATATTGGAAATTGTGTGGTCCAGGGAATGGGTTCCTAGTTTCATTCGCATGGTTGACACATAGTTTACCATACCATGCGGTCAATCCATACACACAACATCAAAATTAGGAGGAACCTTGTGGATGAATTGTGCATGGATATTGGAAATTGTGTGGTCCAGGGAATGAGTTCCTAGTTTCATTCGCATGGTTGACACATAGTTTACCATACCATGCGGTCAATCCATACACACAACATAAAAATTTAATAATGTGAATTTTTAATCTATACCCTACCCAATTTAAGGATGTCTTCCCTTTCTCCTCCACCAACTCAAAACTCTGCAGAGCCCCATGGTGTCGAACCTCTCTCTTCCCTCTCTTTAGATTAGGTTTTGTAGATCTCTTCATCGAATTGTCAAAAAATCCTCAAGTAATTGGTTTCTCTATCTCTTCTTCATTCCTTCTTTCTTTCTTCATTGAATCTCTTCCATCCCAATAACCATCATGTTCTAGTGTTTATGTTCACCCTTAAGGGGGGGGGGATTTTCATTGTGATGTTTTTTTCTTGACTTCGTGGGATACCTTCCTTCTCTTTTTGGTGGAAAACAACTAGTGCAAATAGATTTGATCACAAAAAATGGAAGGTGACTTCTTCTGCCTTCTTGTAGTTATAAACCATGATTTTATTGATGTTTTCTAAATTGTTTTGAGTACATTGAAGTATGTTTTGGTGTTGAAGATGACTGAAATTTATTATGAAAATTTTCTTGTTTAGTTTCTTGTAATCGACCTAGCATATATATATATATATATTCGCTGGTTTTTGAAACTTCACACAAATGTTTCATTGAAATGCTTCAATGTGTTTCTATGAAATAATAATAAACATACACTTATGATAAGCCTGGAAATATAAATGATTATCTAAAAAATTCTATGGTAAAACCTTTTGAATAATGTGATGCTTGGCTTGTATAAATGGGTTTTATCACTTGAATTAAAATCCATTGTAATGGAATGGTTTGCATAATTTTTTTTATGAATATTGGTGGATTTTACAAATGACAGAGAGCTTTATTTCTGGCTTGGGTACTTAAGAGGAGGTTGGGACTCCTGGTATGCTTGGCTTAGGGCATATACCCTTCCTAATAGATATTGTATGTCCTGCCAGATTTGGGAACACACTAGTGCATGCTAAATCATTGGTAGTTGATATACTTATCTCTATTGTCAATCCTACCAAATATGGGTGCAGGGTATAATACGACTCTCTTTAAGGGATCGATCATGCGTGCTTTACAGTGTCTCATAGTCAATATGGCTACCCCCCGACAATGATTCTATGGTTGTTTTTGCGCTCTTTACTTTTTTTTCTATTATGTTTTAATAAAAATTGCTAAAAAGGAAATTATCATTTTTACTTGTTTTGTATAAAATTGAAAGGATCACCTTTCTAAATTATAGTTAATACTAACAATTTATGGTATATTTCGTATGGATTACATATGGAGTACTTAGTGGGATGCTATTGTGATTTTATAATCACCCTGTACACATACTCTTTGGGTGCATGTAGACCTTATTCCGACAAATATAGGTAATATAAAGGTACTAATTGGAGGCTGTGGATATTCATGTTAATTGGGATTGGGTTTTGAAGTAGATGACATGGTGGGAAATAGCCCTCATGTCACAGGGTGATGATGGGTTGCAATAATTTTGGTTTATTATTGGATTTGGTTTTGTGGTATGATCAATATGTTTTATCGCCTTATCAGTTTCTCATCCCATTTCCCATATGATGTTTTTGTTTCGACCATTATTTATATGTATTCTTGACCTCTTGATCATGTTTTTACATTACAGATGATCATCTTCTTATATTTTCAGTTATGGTATATTTTGAAAGTTCATTGATCATGTATCATATTTGATTTTATTCATACATTCATACCTACTTATTTAGTTTCACGACTTTCCAATCTATGGTTGGGTCATGCTGAGTTCTTGGGATGATTCATTAATAGTTTGTTTTATCGGGTTAAATTGTTAGGATCTTCTCACGCAACACAGACGAGCCCAACAATCAGGTATTGATTACAGTAGAACTGGAATTACAGGGCGGGAAAACAGGAAGATGAAAAAAACAGAGGAAGAAGAACAATCGGGAATCCCTCTCTCTAGGAATTATCCCACCCAAGCCCAAGGCCGCTTGAAACTGAAAGTGAATACCCCTGTGTCACCGCTTCTCCAGCCCCACTCACGGTGTAACTGCTTATCCAGCTGTACTTCCCGTTTTACCCCTCTGCACCTCCTCTTGTAACTGACCCAACCTCTCCTCACGTGGGCCAGCTGTACTCCCACTTGTAGCTGGAGTTTTGCCACGTCTGGAATAGACTTTCCAGCCCCGACAATCAGGTATTGATTACAGTAGAAGAACTGGAATTACAGGGCGGGAAAATAGGAAGATGAAAAAAACAGAGGAAGAAGAACAATCGGGAATCCCTCTCTCTAGGAATTATCCCGCCCAAGCCCAAGGCCGCTTGAAACTGAAATTGAATACCCTCTTCCCCTTCCAGACGCACTCCCACTTCACTAATAACCAATTCGGTTTCCCCCACTCCCGTGTCACTGCTTATCCAGCCCCACTCACAGTGTAACTGCTTATCCAGCTGTACTTCCCATTTTACCCCTCTGCACCTCCTCTTGTAACTGACCCAACCTCTCCTCACGTGGGCCAGTTGTACTCCCACATGTAGCTGGAGTTTTGCCACGTCTGGAATAGACTTTCCAGCCCCCAGCAAGGTCTTGGGGTCTATTATTTGCCACCTCTGGAAAGTCAGTCTTGAGGACAAGACTGAAAGTTGGAAACTGATTTTGGAGGACTGTAGATCCTTAGGTTGTTGGTTCGAATCCAGCAGGTCGGACCAAGCTGTTAGGAACCTCTCACGCAACACAGACGAGCCCATCAATCAGGTATTGATTACAACAGAAGAACTGGAATTACAGTGCGGGAAAACAGGAAGATGAAAGAAACAGAGGAAGAAGAACAATTGGGAATCCCTCTCTCTAGGAATCATCCTGTCCAAGTCCAAGGCCGCTCGAAACTGAAAGTGAATACCCTCTGCCCCTTCCAGACACACTCTCACCTCACTTATAACCAATTCGGTTTCCCCCACTCCCGTGTAACTGCTTCTCCAGCCCCATTCACGGTGTAGCTGCTTCTCCAGTTGTACTTCCCGTTTTACCCCTCTGCACCTCCTATTGTAACTGACCCAACCTCTCCTCACGTGGGCCAGCCGTACTCCCACTTGTAGCTGGAGTTTTTCCACGCCTGGAATAGACTTTCTCAACCCCCAGCAGGGACTTGGGATCTATTAGAAACCATTCCTAAAGGTGTGTCCTTGATAACTAGGCACTAATTGCTAGCACATGGGGATCGAAAACACCATTCAAGCCCTATCGTGGGCCGACTTGGGTATTGGGTCAGCGGTGGCCTAATTTAGTTTGACCAAATGGCATCTAAGCCCGATTTTTGATTTATGTTATTTGGGGAAGTTAAGGTAGATAAGAGATGAGATCGCTGGGACTGGAGGGGGGTAGGTTGCAAGTGACTGTTTGGACAACACTCATTGTAACGAACCTTAAGTCACCATGGTTTGTCACGCAAGGATTATTTTCAATGTATTATGATATGTTATTGGTGGGCATTTCTATAGATCTTGGGCTGTAGACCATGAAGAAACCGTGCAACCCATAGTAGTGGAGAATTTCAGTTAGCTCTACATGCTCCATGCATGGTTTATAATACGCTTTGTCCAAAATGTGTATTATATATTAACCATTTAATGAGGCCCACTCGGTTGGCACCCAGTTTGGTGATCCATGTGGTCTAGCCGTGCCTAGGGTGATGTTTTATGATTTTTATTTTTTCCTTCCATTTAATTCTCTCTTGATTTTTAAAATTGTTCTTTTGATATGTATGTATTTAATTTATGTAATTTAATTATTTTAACGGTATCCTTTATTTAATTTCTTGTAGTACCATTCCCCCTCGTGGCCCCCCTATAAATCTTCAAGAGGGAGCTATATAGAAATTTCCTTGAGTTAATCCTCTAGTAGTTTAGAGTTTAATTTAGACCATGGTGCAAACTGTTTGAGTTATGGACTAAGGAGCAGGTCCTCGCCCATCTCTAGATAAGGACCATGCTCAATAATTTCTTAATTATAATCCTCCATATTTTTTATGGAAAAACGATCCTCAAGAGGTAAAGGATTTGTTAGAAAAGTTTGAAAGGATCATTGAATTATTTTAGACTCCTGAATCTATTAAATTGAAGTGTGTTTCATTCATTCTCAAAGGCCCAGTTTAAAATGATGGGATTCAATTGTACATGCTCAGGTTGATGAGAGCCTGGGCTGGGAAGACTTCAAATTCATGTTCACTGAATAGTTTTATCTCGATATTATAGCCTTGGTGAAGTCTTTAGAGTTTTTATACCTCCAATAAGGCAATTAAACCGTTATGGAGTATAAACACTGTCTTTCCAATCTTGTTTACTTTTCAACCAAGATGGTTTTTAATGATTGATTGAATGATCGCAATTCTGAAATGGGCCTTCGACCCAACATTCAATTTCATGTTTTTTTGTTGAAGCTCCCCACCTATGTGGAAGTGGTGGACTGAGCCTTGATTGTGGAAATATATCATTCTAGGATGTGAGGGATGATGGAAGCCCCTCCTATCCATATTTAATTTAAAGGGGGCTCTTGGATAGGAAAAGGAAACAGGGAAAATCTAGAAGAGGATGTCGTAGTGGTTGTAGGTGTCAGTCCTAATCTATAAAATCATTATCCATGGGATGTGGTCTTATTATCTACCATTAATTTGACATGGTAGGGTATGTTAGCAGTTCAGTCCCTTCCATTGAAACCGCCTCTTCTGTCCCCCCAACTGTTTCTTGTTCGCCAGTTCTTTATATGTATAAGAGGGGTAAAAAGGGAAATGCGGACAGCTAGTTAAGAGAGGTATAATTTGAGCACGTGGGGAAAGGAAAGGCATCTATTCGGTTAGAAACTTGAATCGAGCCTGTTGGAAAAGATTTAGGCGGGAGCTGAGGGTAGCACCGAGCTCTTCGACGCAGCAACAGGAGGTAGCCCATGAGGTGGTCTCTTCGGAGTTCTTTCTGTTGTATTTTCCTAAAACGTCTCTTGTAAAACCGATTACGTTGGTAATATCAATCGTTATTCTTTGTGCCACTAGTTTTCTCTTCCTACTCCAAGACACACACACTCTCACTAGCCTAACATGTGGCGACTCCGTTGGGGAGAGTGAGACGAGGCGAACAGATTTGAGCTAGAAGAAAGTGTTTCGCTGTAGATGCAAACCAGGATGGAGAATCGAGTAGGATTGGTTGAATCGGCAATGGAGAGTATCAAGGTTGCGATGACTTCGATGCAGGAGAATTTGGAGAAACTGATGCGAGTGCAAAATGAAAGTCAACTAGTGGCGCTGGACGTCGCGCAATAGACCGAGTGTTTGTCACTGCGAGTGCGGAATCTGGAGGAACATACCATGGAACGGATGAAAGGAGTGGAGCAGCAGTTGGAGCATGGTTCTGAAATGGAAAAGCAAAGCAAGGCAGTACCACAAATCGTAGAAGAAAAGGAGTCTGGTAGTGTGGAGTGTGGGGCGCGCGCATGAGAAAGGCTTCTGCGGAGGATGTCGTTCTTTTTGACGAGATGCGCAGTGTAACGAGACGTGTTGAACTGCCTGTGTTTTTTGGAGAAGATCCATTTGGATGGATAACAAAGGCGTACACCTATTTTCTTATCAATCGCACTCCAGAGGAAATGAAGTTGCATTATGCACAAATTTGTATGGAGGGAACAACATTGTATTGGTTCCTTACTTGGCACAAAGGTATGCCAGAACCGACTTGGAGTATGTTCAAGCCCATTGTTATGGATCGGTTCGGGAAAAATACTGATGGTGATCCGCTGAGGTTCTTGAAGAATTTGTGGCAGACCAGTACGGTGGATGAGTATATTGAGGAATTTGAGCAGATTGCTCTGAGAATTTTGGATTTCCCAAAGCTATGGTATATGTGTTTATTCATGGGGGGATTGCGCCCCGACATAGAGAATTGGATATCAATGCATGAACCGATGAACAGTAGTGGAATGATAGTTTTAGCAAGGAAGGTTGAGAAAGAATTGATCAGTGAAGGAATAATCCGAAGCTCACGATTTTGACCAGAGGCCCCCCTGGACTCGGAAACCCTGACTGGTAATAACGAATGTTACTGCTAGCCGAACAGTTCCTGCCCCCAGCCGACGAGAAGAAGATTTCAAGAAAATTGTTGGAGAGGAACGCTGGAATGGGGTGAAGGCTTTGAGTTGTCAGGAAAGTGAGGAACGTAAGCAGAAGGGATTGTGTTTCCGCTGTGGCCAAACTTTTGGGCCAATGCATAAATGTCCTGATAAAAATTTGCGGGTGCTGATCTGGGAAATAGAGGAACCAGTGGAGTTACAAGGGGGGGACAGCTGAATTAGATTACTATTTGATTCCTGGGAATGAACAGGAAGGAAAATTCCCTGAAACGCCTGAAGAAGCAGTGGAATTCCGTAGTGCAAGTTCAGCATGGGCTGATTCCATGATGTTTGAGGGACATCTCTCCGGAGTACCGGTGCTAATTCTTGTCGATAGTGGAGCAAGCCACAACTTCATTTTTAGACAATTAGCTAAATTGGCTAATGCAGAGGTAAGTCCTACCAACACTTTTGGGATAAAGCTAGGTAATGGGTCACGAGCTTTTTCTTAGGGCTTATGTAAGCAGATAAAAATCAGCCTAGAAAATTTTATTGTGGAAGTTGATGCTTTTGTGTTTGATACTGGGGGACTAGATATCGCGTTAGGCATGTAGTGGCTGAGGGGCTTCGGCAGCGTTTTAACCAATCGGAGCCATAAGACCATGGAATTTTTGGGGTTTGGACAGGAGATTAAACTCCAGGGAAAAACAGCCGGGATGGACCTGCAATCGGGAAAACAACAAAAAGTTCAAACTAAGAATCTGTTATTGGAAGGCTGGAAATGGCAGACCCAACTTCAGCTTCCAGCACAGAAGGTGGGAACATGGGAAATGGGTGACCCACAACAATTGGAGGGAGTTTTGAACAGTTTTCATTTCTTGTTTGAAAAGCCACATGGCCTACTACCTCCGAGCAGGGAAACATATCATGTGGTAACTCTGGTGGCTAGCTCAGTTCCGGTTAGTATCTGTCCTTATAAGATGGCACATTACCTCAAGGACGAAGTCGAGCCGCAAGTTAGTGAGATGCTTGAACAAGGAATTATTCAGCACAACAACAATCCGTTTGCCAGCCCCATTATACTCGTTAAAAAAAAGACGGCAAATGGCGGATGTGTGTTGATTATCGAACACTCAACAAACTCACCGTACCAGATAAATCCCCTTTCCCTATCACAGACGAGTTGTTAGATGAGTTGCATGGGGCCAAATTTTTCTCCAAGATGGATTTAAAATCTAGTTTCCATCAAATTCGAGTCAAAGCCGAGGACGTGCACAAAACTGATTTCCGTACACATGAGGGGCACTATGAATTTCTTGTCATGTCATTGGCTTGATGAATGCCCCTGTGACATTTCAATCTTCCATGAACAGAATTTTCAAGGCATATTTGCGGCGAATTGTTTTGATTTTTTTTATTATATCCTCGTCTATAGTAAATCTTGGGTAGAACACTTGGTCCACTTGAAAACCATTCTCCGAATACTCGCACACAATCAGCTCCACCTAAATAGGAAAAAATGCTTCTTTTCCCAACAATCCATGGAATACTTGGGTCATGTGATCTCTTTTGAGGGAGTTTCCATGGATCAAACCAAGGTGGACTGTATTCTTGGTTGGCCACGTCCTCAAATAGTGAAGGGAGTCCGTGGTTTTTTGGGATTGACTGGGTACTATGGGAAGTTCGTTGCTGGATACGACAAGATTGCCAAGTCGTTAATATAGTTGACCAAAAAGAATAATTTTCACTGGACCACAGTTGAAGAGCAGGCTTATAGTCTCCTCAAAGAATGCTTAGTTTCTGCTCCTTTGCTTGCTCTGCTGAACTTCCAACAACCCTTTGTTATAGAGTGTGACGCTTCTAGCCGTGGTGTAGGTTCCGTTATCATGCAGGCCGGTCGACCAGTGGCATATTTCAATAAGGATCTAGCTGAAGCCAATTTGTCTAAATCTGTTTACGAAAAGGAGGTTATGGCCCTTGTCTTGACTGTCGATCACTGGCGGCAATATCTGGTCGGTAGAAATTTCATAGTCTACACGGATCATAAAGCTTTGAAACACTTACTCAGTCGGCGATTTCATTCGGCTAATCAGCAGAATTGGCAAGCTAAATTGTTAGGAATTGATTTTGAGGTGCAGTACAAGCCCGTGCGCATTAACCAAGCAGTGGACTCTCTTTCCCGTTGCGCCACAGGGGACCTGGACAGTAGCAGCGATTCGTTTGTTCTCGGTTCAGCAGTGTCTGAACCACTCTGGTTGGATGTTGTTACTGTTAAGGTAGAGTACTTGAGTGATGTCGTGATAACAAACTTGCGTACAACATTGCAGCTCAACCCCGACTGTCGTCCACCCTATTCTGTCCATCAGGGGTTACTGTACTATCAGAATCAGTTGATTTTGTTGGGCCGGAGAAAAACAAGGGAAGATGGCAAGAGGGGGGGTGAATTGCCTTTTAAAATATGATTAACAAATTAAAAATCAAAGAGAAAGTGCAGCGGAAATAAAGAGGCAAGACACACAAAATTGATAACGGAGTTCGGCCAAAAACCCGGCCTACGTCTCCGCTCCCAACTCAACCGTTGAGAGATTCCTACCGCTTGCTTTTCAATGGTTTTAGCAAGAAACCCACTAGGCTTTGAGGTAGCACTAGGACCTATTACAGCTTGCTTTTTGTGGTTTAGCAAGAACCCACTTGCTTTTAATGGTTTAGCAAGAACCCACTAGCCTTTTTAACGGGTGAAGGCTAGCTCACCGAACACAAGCCTTTTAAAAGGAAAGGCTTGAAGAAACCTCTTCACACCTTAATGGTGGTGTGAGAACCCAAAAGAAAGGGGGATGAGAAAAGGGTTTGGGGTTTGTAGGCACAAACCCAAAATTAAAGCTCAAAATAAATAAAACACTAAAAACCGTATTGGAGGAAGACTTGGGCGCCAATTGGATGATGGAGTTGATGTAGCGTGCTCTCCCAAGCTTCTTGAGGTGCTCCTTGGATTGGGAATTGGATTGGAGCACTTGAGGATCCTTGAGGAAATCCGCCGGAGGTTCGCCAAAATGATCAACAATGTGTCCGGTGGCTTGGGTGAAGATCCGGTGCTTCCTAGGCCTTTATTTATAGGTTAGGAACCTTCAAGTATCCGTTGGAGGGCTTTGGAGCCGTTGGAAAAGGCCTCGGAGCCGTTGGGAGGCTTTTTGGAGTTGACTGGTCAAAGCCAACGGCTAGTTTGACCAGGCCTACCGGCTGGCCGGTACAGCTCCACCGGCTGGCCGGTGCCTTGGCAGTGGAGGAGAAATCTGGTCCAGGCTCCACCGGCCGGCCGGTGCCAGAGCCACCGGCTGGCCGGTGGTGAGGCAGTAGCTGGCACTATTTGGAGAGGGTACCACCGGCTGGCCGGTGCTGAGGCCACCGGCTGGCCGGTGGGGAGGCAGTGGCTCCCTCTTGAGTGCAGGTGCCACCGGCTGGCCGCTGGTGTGCCACCGGCTGGCCGGTGGTCTGGATTTCAGTCCATTTGCCAGCTTACTTGGGCCAACTTCTTGGCAACCTTGTGCCTATCATCCACAATACTTAAAAACAATGTTAGATAAAAAAGAAAGGTGATTGTGATCATGAAAATCAAACAACGAGGGGAACGAGATGTACAACAGATTTTGTCGACCCGGTCCAACCTTATCCCTAAATTCCTCCACTATTATCATTCATCACCAGTGGGAGGCCATGTTGGATTCCTGAAGACTTGGAAACGTTTAACTGCAGGGTTATATTGGAGAGGTATGACCAAACATGGCCAGCAGTTTGTCTGTGAGTGTGACACGTGCCAACGCCATAAATATCAAACACAACCACCAACGAGACTTCTCCAAGCACTTCCCATTCCGGAACTCATTTGGGACGAGATTTCTAAGGATTTCGTCTTTGGATTACCAAGATCACAAGGAGCGTCCCCTGAGGCCATGTTTGGTAGCCGGTTAGTTGGAAGCACCATTTCGCGGACACACAGAAGGCCATGATCCTGCATGCACGAAGGCGTGCATGGAATGGTTGTGGGAGAATGTCACGACCCAATCATAGGGCTCCTGTCCTACACCAGCAAGAACATCAAAGATGCGGTTCTTTTGGTTTGTCCTTATCTAAGAGATGAGAGTCGCTCCGACAAAGTGGAGGATGGTGCGTGTCAGACTTGATACCACTGGTTGGGAGTTGGGGCCACTCTCTTGATAAGTCCATAACAGGACGAAACTAGTGAACCTCACATATGAAGAGCGGGACGGTTGAACCCCGCCAGCTTTGGAGGGGGCTGGGGTGCCGCACGGGCGAACTGCTGTGCTGAGACGCTCAGCCCGTGACACAAAGCATACTTCCGTTGGGAAATAAAGATGGTGTTCGGAGAACGAGAGACTTCTATGCCAAAGAAGTATGTCAGAGGCCCCATATCTTTGGTCTGAAATTGTTGTTAAAGATACACATTTAGATGGACAATATCAAGTGAGTCGCTCCCAGTGATAATGATATCATCAACATAGACAACCAGCAAGATGCAGTTGGAGGACGTCGTGCGGTAGAAAATAGTGTGGTCCTTCATATTCTGAGATAGACCAAATATAGTGACGACTGTGCAGAATCTTCAAAACCATGCACAAGGAGACTGCTTGAGTCCATAAAGAGAGCGACGAAGTCGACAAACATGAGAATCGGCTCCTGAGGCAAGGAAACCATGATGTTGTTGCATATATACCTCTTTTTCAAAAAAACCATGTAGAAAGACATTCTTGAGATCAAGTTGATCAAGAGGCCAATACTGAGTAGTGGTAAGAAAGGTGGATAATCAGACACATGGATTTGATCACAAAAAATGGAAGGTGACTTCTTCTGCCTTCTTGTAGTTATAAACCATGATTTTATTGATGTTTTCTAAATTGTTTTGAGTACATTGAAGTATGTTTTGGTGTTGAAGATGACTGAAATTTATTATGAAAATTTTCTTGTTTAGTTTCTTGTAATCGACCTAGCATATATATATATATATATTCGCTGGTTTTTGAAACTTCACACAAATGTTTCATTGAAATGCTTCAATGTGTTTCTATGAAATAATAATAAACATACACTTATGATAAGCCTGGAAATATAAATGATTATCTAAAAAATTCTATGGTAAAACCTTTTGAATAATGTGATGCTTGGCTTGTATAAATGGGTTTTATCACTTGAATTAAAATCCATTGTAATGGAATGGTTTGCATAATTTTTTTTATGAATATTGGTGGATTTTACAAATGACAGAGAGCTTTATTTCTGGCTTGGGTACTTAAGAGGAGGTTGGGACTCCTGGTATGCTTGGCTTAGGGCATATACCCTTCCTAATAGATATTGTATGTCCTGCCAGATTTGGGAACACACTAGTGCATGCTAAATCATTGGTAGTTGATATACTTATCTCTATTGTCAATCCTACCAAATATGGGTGCAGGGTATAATACGACTCTCTTTAAGGGATCGATCATGCGTGCTTTACAGTGTCTCATAGTCAATATGGCTACCCCCCGACAATGATTCTATGGTTGTTTTTGCGCTCTTTACTTTTTTTTCTATTATGTTTTAATAAAAATTGCTAAAAAGGAAATTATCATTTTTACTTGTTTTGTATAAAATTGAAAGGATCACCTTTCTAAATTATAGTTAATACTAACAATTTATGGTATATTTCGTATGGATTACATATGGAGTACTTAGTGGGATGCTATTGTGATTTTATAATCACCCTGTACACATACTCTTTGGGTGCATGTAGACCTTATTCCGACAAATATAGGTAATATAAAGGTACTAATTGGAGGCTGTGGATATTCATGTTAATTGGGATTGGGTTTTGAAGTAGATGACATGGTGGGAAATAGCCCTCATGTCACAGGGTGATGATGGGTTGCAATAATTTTGGTTTATTATTGGATTTGGTTTTGTGGTATGATCAATATGTTTTATCGCCTTATCAGTTTCTCATCCCATTTCCCATATGATGTTTTTGTTTCGACCATTATTTATATGTATTCTTGACCTCTTGATCATGTTTTTACATTACAGATGATCATCTTCTTATATTTTCAGTTATGGTATATTTTGAAAGTTCATTGATCATGTATCATATTTGATTTTATTCATACATTCATACCTACTTATTTAGTTTCACGACTTTCCAATCTATGGTTGGGTCATGCTGAGTTCTTGGGATGATTCATTAATAGTTTGTTTTATCGGGTTAAATTGTTAGGATCTTCTCACGCAACACAGACGAGCCCAACAATCAGGTATTGATTACAGTAGAACTGGAATTACAGGGCGGGAAAACAGGAAGATGAAAAAAACAGAGGAAGAAGAACAATCGGGAATCCCTCTCTCTAGGAATTATCCCACCCAAGCCCAAGGCCGCTTGAAACTGAAAGTGAATACCCCTGTGTCACCGCTTCTCCAGCCCCACTCACGGTGTAACTGCTTATCCAGCTGTACTTCCCGTTTTACCCCTCTGCACCTCCTCTTGTAACTGACCCAACCTCTCCTCACGTGGGCCAGCTGTACTCCCACTTGTAGCTGGAGTTTTGCCACGTCTGGAATAGACTTTCCAGCCCCGACAATCAGGTATTGATTACAGTAGAAGAACTGGAATTACAGGGCGGGAAAATAGGAAGATGAAAAAAACAGAGGAAGAAGAACAATCGGGAATCCCTCTCTCTAGGAATTATCCCGCCCAAGCCCAAGGCCGCTTGAAACTGAAATTGAATACCCTCTTCCCCTTCCAGACGCACTCCCACTTCACTAATAACCAATTCGGTTTCCCCCACTCCCGTGTCACTGCTTATCCAGCCCCACTCACAGTGTAACTGCTTATCCAGCTGTACTTCCCATTTTACCCCTCTGCACCTCCTCTTGTAACTGACCCAACCTCTCCTCACGTGGGCCAGTTGTACTCCCACATGTAGCTGGAGTTTTGCCACGTCTGGAATAGACTTTCCAGCCCCCAGCAAGGTCTTGGGGTCTATTATTTGCCACCTCTGGAAAGTCAGTCTTGAGGACAAGACTGAAAGTTGGAAACTGATTTTGGAGGACTGTAGATCCTTAGGTTGTTGGTTCGAATCCAGCAGGTCGGACCAAGCTGTTAGGAACCTCTCACGCAACACAGACGAGCCCATCAATCAGGTATTGATTACAACAGAAGAACTGGAATTACAGTGCGGGAAAACAGGAAGATGAAAGAAACAGAGGAAGAAGAACAATTGGGAATCCCTCTCTCTAGGAATCATCCTGTCCAAGTCCAAGGCCGCTCGAAACTGAAAGTGAATACCCTCTGCCCCTTCCAGACACACTCTCACCTCACTTATAACCAATTCGGTTTCCCCCACTCCCGTGTAACTGCTTCTCCAGCCCCATTCACGGTGTAGCTGCTTCTCCAGTTGTACTTCCCGTTTTACCCCTCTGCACCTCCTATTGTAACTGACCCAACCTCTCCTCACGTGGGCCAGCCGTACTCCCACTTGTAGCTGGAGTTTTTCCACGCCTGGAATAGACTTTCTCAACCCCCAGCAGGGACTTGGGATCTATTAGAAACCATTCCTAAAGGTGTGTCCTTGATAACTAGGCACTAATTGCTAGCACATGGGGATCGAAAACACCATTCAAGCCCTATCGTGGGCCGACTTGGGTATTGGGTCAGCGGTGGCCTAATTTAGTTTGACCAAATGGCATCTAAGCCCGATTTTTGATTTATGTTATTTGGGGAAGTTAAGGTAGATAAGAGATGAGATCGCTGGGACTGGAGGGGGGTAGGTTGCAAGTGACTGTTTGGACAACACTCATTGTAACGAACCTTAAGTCACCATGGTTTGTCACGCAAGGATTATTTTCAATGTATTATGATATGTTATTGGTGGGCATTTCTATAGATCTTGGGCTGTAGACCATGAAGAAACCGTGCAACCCATAGTAGTGGAGAATTTCAGTTAGCTCTACATGCTCCATGCATGGTTTATAATACGCTTTGTCCAAAATGTGTATTATATATTAACCATTTAATGAGGCCCACTCGGTTGGCACCCAGTTTGGTGATCCATGTGGTCTAGCCGTGCCTAGGGTGATGTTTTATGATTTTTATTTTTTCCTTCCATTTAATTCTCTCTTGATTTTTAAAATTGTTCTTTTGATATGTATGTATTTAATTTATGTAATTTAATTATTTTAACGGTATCCTTTATTTAATTTCTTGTAGTACCATTCCCCCTCGTGGCCCCCCTATAAATCTTCAAGAGGGAGCTATATAGAAATTTCCTTGAGTTAATCCTCTAGTAGTTTAGAGTTTAATTTAGACCATGGTGCAAACTGTTTGAGTTATGGACTAAGGAGCAGGTCCTCGCCCATCTCTAGATAAGGACCATGCTCAATAATTTCTTAATTATAATCCTCCATATTTTTTATGGAAAAACGATCCTCAAGAGGTAAAGGATTTGTTAGAAAAGTTTGAAAGGATCATTGAATTATTTTAGACTCCTGAATCTATTAAATTGAAGTGTGTTTCATTCATTCTCAAAGGCCCAGTTTAAAATGATGGGATTCAATTGTACATGCTCAGGTTGATGAGAGCCTGGGCTGGGAAGACTTCAAATTCATGTTCACTGAATAGTTTTATCTCGATATTATAGCCTTGGTGAAGTCTTTAGAGTTTTTATACCTCCAATAAGGCAATTAAACCGTTATGGAGTATAAACACTGTCTTTCCAATCTTGTTTACTTTTCAACCAAGATGGTTTTTAATGATTGATTGAATGATCGCAATTCTGAAATGGGCCTTCGACCCAACATTCAATTTCATGTTTTTTTGTTGAAGCTCCCCACCTATGTGGAAGTGGTGGACTGAGCCTTGATTGTGGAAATATATCATTCTAGGATGTGAGGGATGATGGAAGCCCCTCCTATCCATATTTAATTTAAAGGGGGCTCTTGGATAGGAAAAGGAAACAGGGAAAATCTAGAAGAGGATGTCGTAGTGGTTGTAGGTGTCAGTCCTAATCTATAAAATCATTATCCATGGGATGTGGTCTTATTATCTACCATTAATTTGACATGGTAGGGTATGTTAGCAGTTCAGTCCCTTCCATTGAAACCGCCTCTTCTGTCCCCCCAACTGTTTCTTGTTCGCCAGTTCTTTATATGTATAAGAGGGGTAAAAAGGGAAATGCGGACAGCTAGTTAAGAGAGGTATAATTTGAGCACGTGGGGAAAGGAAAGGCATCTATTCGGTTAGAAACTTGAATCGAGCCTGTTGGAAAAGATTTAGGCGGGAGCTGAGGGTAGCACCGAGCTCTTCGACGCAGCAACAGGAGGTAGCCCATGAGGTGGTCTCTTCGGAGTTCTTTCTGTTGTATTTTCCTAAAACGTCTCTTGTAAAACCGATTACGTTGGTAATATCAATCGTTATTCTTTGTGCCACTAGTTTTCTCTTCCTACTCCAAGACACACACACTCTCACTAGCCTAACATGTGGCGACTCCGCTGGGGAGAGTGAGACGAGGCGAACAGATTTGAGCTAGAAGAAAGTGTTTCGCTGTAGATGCAAACCAGGATGGAGAATCGAGTAGGATTGGTTGAATCGGCAATGGAGAGTATCAAGGTTGCGATGACTTCGATGCAGGAGAATTTGGAGAAACTGATGCGAGTGCAAAATGAAAGTCAACTAGTGGCGCTGGACGTCGCGCAATAGACCGAGTGTTTGTCACTGCGAGTGCGGAATCTGGAGGAACATACCATGGAACGGATGAAAGGAGTGGAGCAGCAGTTGGAGCATGGTTCTGAAATGGAAAAGCAAAGCAAGGCAGTACCACAAATCGTAGAAGAAAAGGAGTCTGGTAGTGTGGAGTGTGGGGCGCGCGCATGAGAAAGGCTTCTGCGGAGGATGTCGTTCTTTTTGACGAGATGCGCAGTGTAACGAGACGTGTTGAACTGCCTGTGTTTTTTGGAGAAGATCCATTTGGATGGATAACAAAGGCGTACACCTATTTTCTTATCAATCGCACTCCAGAGGAAATGAAGTTGCATTATGCACAAATTTGTATGGAGGGAACAACATTGTATTGGTTCCTTACTTGGCACAAAGGTATGCCAGAACCGACTTGGAGTATGTTCAAGCCCATTGTTATGGATCGGTTCGGGAAAAATACTGATGGTGATCCGCTGAGGTTCTTGAAGAATTTGTGGCAGACCAGTACGGTGGATGAGTATATTGAGGAATTTGAGCAGATTGCTCTGAGAATTTTGGATTTCCCAAAGCTATGGTATATGTGTTTATTCATGGGGGGATTGCGCCCCGACATAAAGAATTGGATATCAATGCATGAACCGATGAACAGTAGTGGAATGATAGTTTTAGCAAGGAAGGTTGAGAAAGAATTGATCAGTGAAGGAATAATCCGGAGCTCACGATTTTGACCAGAGGCCCCCCTGGACTCGGAAACCCTGACTGGTAATAACGAATGTTACTGCTAGCCGAACAGTTCCTGCCCCTAGCCGACGAGAAGAAGATTTCAAGAAAATTGTTGGAGAGGAACGCTGGAATGGGGTGAAGGCTTTGAGTTGTCAGGAAAGTGAGGAACGTAAGCAGAAGGGATTGTGTTTCCGCTGTGGCCAAACTTTTGGGCCAATGCATAAATGTCCTGATAAAAATTTGCGGGTGCTGATCTGGGAAATAGAGGAACCAGTGGAGTTACAAGGGGGGGACAACTGAATTAGATTACTATTTGATTCCTGGGAATGAACAGGAAGGAAAATTCCCTGAAACGCCTGAAGAAGCAGTGGAATTCCGTAGTGCAAGTTCAGCATGGGCTGATTCCATGATGTTTGAGGGACATCTCTCCGGAGTACCGGTGCTAATTCTTGTCGATAGTGGAGCAAGCCACAACTTCATTTTTAGACAATTAGCTAAATTGGCTAATGCAGAGGTAAGTCCTACCAACACTTTTGGGATAAAGCTAGGTAATGGGTCACGAGCTTTTTCTTAGGGCTTATGTAAGCAGATAAAAATCAGCCTAGAAAATTTTATTGTGGAAGTTGATGCTTTTGTGTTTGATACTGGGGGACTAGATATCGCGTTAGGCATGTAGTGGCTGAGGGGCTTCGGCAGCGTTTTAACCAATCGGAGCCATAAGACCATGGAATTTTTGGGGTTTGGACAGGAGATTAAACTCCAGGGAAAAACAGCCGGGATGGACCTGCAATCGGGAAAACAACA
Organism: Viscum album; assembly: GCA_963277665.1. NCBI lineage: Eukaryota > Viridiplantae > Streptophyta > Magnoliopsida > Santalales > Viscaceae > Viscum > Viscum album. The sequence continues at coordinate 1,046,206,086 of OY728161.1, read as the reverse complement.
AAAAGTTCAAACTAAGAATCTGTTATTGGAAGGCTGGAAATGGCAGACCCAACTTCAGCTTCCAGCACAGAAGGTGGGAACATGGGAAATGGGTGACCCACAACAATTGGAGGGAGTTTTGAACAGTTTTCATTTCTTGTTTGAAAAGCCACATGGCCTACTACCTCCGAGCAGGGAAACATATCATGTGGTAACTCTGGTGGCTAGCTCAGTTCCGGTTAGTATCTGTCCTTATAAGATGGCACATTACCTCAAGGACGAAGTCGAGCCGCAAGTTAGTGAGATGCTTGAACAAGGAATTATTCAGCACAACAACAATCCGTTTGCCAGCCCCATTATACTTGTTAAAAAAAAGACGGCAAATGGCGGATGTGTGTTGATTATCGAACACTCAACAAACTCACCGTACCAGATAAATCCCCTTTCCCTATCACAGACGAGTTGTTAGATGAGTTGCATGGGGCCAAATTTTTCTCCAAGATGGATTTAAAATCTAGTTTCCATCAAATTCGAGTCAAAGCCGAGGACGTGCACAAAACTGATTTCCGTACACATGAGGGGCACTATGAATTTCTTGTCATGTCATTGGCTTGATGAATGCCCCTGTGACATTTCAATCTTCCATGAACAGAATTTTCAAGGCATATTTGCGGCGAATTGTTTTGATTTTTTTTATTATATCCTCGTCTATAGTAAATCTTAGGTAGAACACTTGGTCCACTTGAAAACCATTCTCCGAATACTCGCACACAATCAGCTCCACCTAAATAGGAAAAAATGCTTCTTTTCCCAACAATCCATGGAATACTTGGGTCATGTGATCTCTTTTGAGGGAGTTTCCATGGATCAAACCAAGGTGGACTGTATTCTTGGTTGGCCACGTCCTCAAATAGTGAAGGGAGTCCGTGGTTTTTTGGGATTGACTGGGTACTATGGGAAGTTCGTTGCTGGATACGACAAGATTGCCAAGTCGTTAATATAGTTGACCAAAAAGAATAATTTTCACTGGACCACAGTTGAAGAGCAGGCTTATAGTCTCCTCAAAGAATGCTTAGTTTCTGCTCCTTTGCTTGCTCTGCTGAACTTCCAACAACCCTTTGTTATAGAGTGTGACGCTTCTAGCCGTGGTGTAGGTTCCGTTATCATGCAGGCCGGTCGACCAGTGGCATATTTCAATAAGGATCTAGCTGAAGCCAATTTGTCTAAATCTGTTTACGAAAAGGAGGTTATGGCCCTTGTCTTGACTGTCGATCACTGGCGGCAATATCTGGTCGGTAGAAATTTCATAGTCTACACGGATCATAAAGCTTTGAAACACTTACTCAGTCGGCGATTTCATTCGGCTAATCAGCAGAATTGGCAAGCTAAATTGTTAGGAATTGATTTTGAGGTGCAGTACAAGCCCGTGCGCATTAACCAAGCAGTGGACTCTCTTTCCCGTTGCGCCACAGGGGACCTGGACAGTAGCAGCGATTCGTTTGTTCTCGGTTCAGGAGTGTCTGAACCACTCTGGTTGGATGTTGTTACTGTTAAGGTAGAGTACTTGAGTGATGTCGTGATAACAAACTTGCGTACAACATTGCAGCTCAACCCCGACTGTCGTCCACCCTATTCTGTCCATCAGGGGTTACTGTACTATCAGAATCAGTTGATTTTGTCGACCCGGTCCAACCTTATCCCTAAATTCCTCCACTATTATCATTCATCACCAGTGGGAGGCCATGTTGGATTCCTGAAGACTTGGAAACGTTTAACTGCAGGGTTATATTGGAGAGGTATGACCAAACATGTCCAGCAGTTTGTCTGTGAGTGTGACACGTGCCAACGCCATAAATATCAAACACAACCACCAACGAGACTTCTCCAAGCACTTCCCATTCCGGAACTCATTTGGGACGAGATTTCTAAGGATTTCGTCTTTGGATTACCAAGATCACAAGGAGCGTCCCCTGAGGCCATGTTTGGTAGCCGGTTAGTTGGAAGCACCATTTCGCGGACACACAGAAGGCCATGATCCTGCATGCACGTAGGCGTGCATGGAATGGTTGTGGGAGAATGTCACGACCCAATCATAGGGCTCCTGTCCTACACCAGCAAGAACATCAAAGATGCGGTTCTTTTGGTTTGTCCTTATCTAAGAGATGAGAGTCGCTCCGACAAAGTGGAGGATGGTGCGTGTCAGACTTGATACCACTGGTTGGGAGTTGGGGCCACTCTCTTGATAAGTCCATAACAGGACGAAACTAGTGAACCTCACATATGAAGAGCGGGACGGTTGAACCCCGCCAGCTTTGGAGGGGGTGGGGTGCCGCACGGGCGAACTGCTGTGCTGAGACGCTCAGCCCGTGACACAAAGCATACTTCCGTTGGGAAATAAAGATGGTGTTCGGAGAACGAGAGACTTCTATGCCAAAGAAGTATGTCAGAGGCCCCATATCTTTGGTCTGAAATTGTTGTTAAAGATACACCTTTAGATGGGCAATATCAAGTGAGTCGCTCCCAGTGATAATGATATCATCAACATAGACAACCAGCAAGATGCAGTTGGAGGACGTCGTGCGGTAGAAAATAGTGTGGTCCTTCATATTCTGAGATAGACCAAATATAGTGACGACTGTGCAGAATCTTCAAAACCATGCACAAGGAGACTGCTTGAGTCCATAAAGAGAGCGACGAAGTCGACAAACATGAGAATCGGCTCCTGAGGCAAGGAAACCATGATGTTGTTGCATATATACCTCTTTTTCAAAAAAACCATGTAGAAAGACATTCTTGAGATCAAGTTGATCAAGAGGCCAATAATGAGTAGTGGTAAGAAAGGTGGATAATCGGACACATGCCATCTTCGCAACCGGAGAGAATATATCAAAATAATTGACACCAAATGTCTGGGCAAAACCTTTTTTTACAAGTACGGCTTTAAGGCGATGAAGAGTGCTATCCGCATTTAGGCATACCGTATAAATCCATTTGCTGCCGACTATCTGTTTACTTGCCGGAAGGGGGACCAAATCCCATGTATAATTGTCGTTTAGAGTCTGCAATTCATCTCGCATTGCTTGAAGCCACCCAGGGTGAGATTTGGCTTCGCTAACCGTGCGTGGAATAGATATAGTCTCCAGAGTAGAAAAACCTTGGTATGAAGATGTGAAAAGAGGAGTATTCTGGTAAGAACGAGTATCGTTCCACAATGCAGTGAGCAAGTCGTCTGTTGTCGGAGTAGGAGCGTTGGATGAAGCTGGGGAGATGGTGTCCTCGGCGGAACACATTCGATGGGCGACGAGAGTAGACGGTTCCAAAACGGTGTTCAGTAGAGTGGGACGCTTGTGGCAGAGGTGGGTGGATAGTGAGAGGAAGACAGTTGTCGATAGTGGTGTCTGGGTGGGAAGAGGGAGGAGAGAATGAAGAATGTTCAACAAAAGATACATCAATAGAGATGATATAACGTTGTAAGTCCGGAGAAAAGCATCATTATCCGCGCTGAGTGTGGGAATATTTGAGGAAGATGCAATGAAAGGATTTTGGAGAAAATTTTGAGAGGTTGGGATAAGTGTCACAAACATAACAAAGAACACCCAATCACACAAAGTGGAAGTGGGTTAGAAGGGAGAGAGAAGAACAAAGCCCGAAAAGAAGTCTCCCCTGAAGGATAGAATAAGTAAGACGATTTATGAGGTATATAGTAGTAAGGATAACATTCCCTAGAATATGACGATGTTTATGCTCTATCACTCCATTCTTCTGAGTTGTATCGTGGCAGGATGTCTGATGAATGATGTCGTTATCCTTGAAAATCTGCTAAAAGGAAGTCGATAAATATTCCTGTCCATTGTCCGAGTGGAGACATTTCATGGAGATGGAGAACTGAGTATGAATTTCATGATAAAAGGTCTGAAAAGTAGTCAATATCTTAAAACAATCACGAAGAAGGTAAAGCCATGTCATGCGCGAAAAGTCATCAATAAATGATACATAATATCGATACCCTAACTGACTCGGGACCGTGCAGGGACCCCATACACTTGAATGGACTAAATCAAAGGGTTTGGAGGCCCTTGTTACCAAACAAGGAATATAAGATATGCGATGATGTTTCACAAACTTACAGGACTCGCAATGAAAAGAAAGCTGCGGACTAAAATGAGGATAAAGCTAATGAAGGGTGGAGGCAGGTGGATGTCCCAATCGAGAATGAAGATCTAGTGCACGAGTAGAGAGTGTCGAGAAGGCTACGGATGTCGGGCTATCAGACATGTACACCCCGTCACGAAGATGACCTCTGCTAAGTTCTCGATTTGTTGACCGCTCACGAAACACATCAGATGGTATAAAAATAACATTACAGTCGAAGTCCTTTGTGGGTTTACTGATGGAGAGAAGATTAAAAGGAATTTGGGGAACATCTGCCACAAAAGGTAGGCGAATACAGGAATTCAAGGAGCAGGTTCCAAATCCAGTAATAAAGATAGTGGATCCATCCACAACAGTAATGACTGTGGAGCCAGTATACCGTTGGTACGTAGATAACATACCTGCATAACCAGTGAGATGATCAGATGCACCTGAATCAAGTATCCAAGCAGGTGGGCGACGAGTGACACAGACAATGGGTCCACCGGTATGAGCAATAGTCGCCGAAGAAGAACCAAGTAGCGAAGCAGCCTGATGAGTATGTATAAGCTGAAACTCATCCATGGAAAGGCCAGGGTGTGAGGGAGATCAGAAGTTGAGGGGGAAACATTAGTGACAACAATCTTAACTTGCTGAGGTGGTTGATTCGGTCATCCATGAAGAACCCAACACCAATCGATGAAATGACATAGCTTGCCACAATGCTGACATAAAGGACTATTACGACTCCCACCACGACCACGATCAAGAGTACCTGAAAAACGCCCACTGCCACGGCCCAGGAGGGCAGTGGGATCTGGACTGTGAGATGGTGGGGAAAGGACCCGATTAGTTTTGTGAAAGTGCGACCGATTGTCGTCTATCGACCGTTCAAGGTTCCGATACTTTGCTAATGTGTATTGGAACACTCGGGTCGAATCCTCGGTGATGATACTTTTTAATAGTCAATTGTTTTTAGTTGATTGTATTTTGATTGAGTTTTTTTTTTTGCAGAGCTTAAATGAAGTGATTAATGATTGATGTTTGATTTAACAATTTGATAAAAGATTGGAGTGAGTTAATCCCGGCGAAGCCCGACCTCGCCTCCCTTCCCGGCGGACCATCCTCTCGGCGGCTCCCTCCGGCGTCCCGATCCCGACCCCGCCCTCCGCAGCAGAGCCCTTCCCAGCAGCGCCTCCCGACCCGCTCTTCCCAGCGCCCATCCCAGCCCGCCCTTCCCTCGATGATTCCGGCAGCAACCCTGCACCGTCCTCCGTGCGGCCAACCGGTGCGAAACCGATCCGCTGGAACGGATCCTGTCGACCCTCACCCGACGGAACGACGCTTTCCGCTCCAGATATCATCCGGCCTCGACCTCCACCAGCTTCTCGACGACACCCGGCTCCCGCTCGATGCGGCTCCCACCTCCCGCGGCCCTGCTGCCTGACACACCTCCAGTCGTCCTCTCGCGCTCAGCCCCACCTCCCATGGCTGTCCATCCACGCAGCCACAGCACTGCGTGCGCGCCTCATGTCGTCGGCCTCATGTACAACAGTTCGGCGCTACCCGGCTTGCCTCCCTGCGCTCTCAGCAGCACTCCCGACTTGTGGCACCCTCCGTCGGCCTCCAACTTCGGCCGTCGTCACCCACATTCCCCATCATCCAGTACCCGTTACAGGACGACACTCTCGATGGAAGATATTGTCTGGATACAATCCTATCGGGCGACTGTGCCACCGTCCTCTTCTCCAGCCCCCATTGCTCAGACTGAAAGCTCTACCGCATGTGTATCTCAACAACCCACAACATGGATGCTAGACTTTGGTGCATCGGAACATCTCACAGGGGACTCTGGAATGTTCGCTACCTATCATCCGTACACCGATGTCTCTACAATTACTATTGCAAATGGATCAACAATCCCCATCATCGGATTTGACACATGCCACTTTACCCCGTTTATCCGCCTGGATTCGGTTGCTCATATTTCTCAGTCCCTTTAATCTTCTCTCAATCAGTGAACTCACTAAAGATTTAAATTGTGTCGCTACTTTTACTTCTTCTGGTGTTGTTTTTCAGGAGTAGAAGACGAATCAGGAGCTTGGTTAAGGTCATCTTCGGAATGAGAATCAAAGACCTCTGGTTGACTCATTCAATAGTTTTATCAATGAATTTTGGGGACTCATCAATGGAGTGATCGTAGACCTCTCGGATCTTTAACACATCCTTCTTCAATTTCAAGATGAAGGTCACACGATTATGGATTGCCCTAACCTCTGTAGATTTTTCAGTTGGAATCACATCTTCTTACTCATATGGAGTTTAAATTTTCATTTGAGTAGTGATCCCATCCACTATGGATTTATGGTTTCATCATCCAAACCATCCTCCACTTTCAAAACCCCATGATTCTTAAACATCTTGGGAGTGATTTTGGTAGATATCTTTGCTCTGATCGGCACACCAGCACTTTTTCCAATTTGATTGCTCTGCGTATTTTTGTGGAAGTTGATCTCTGTAAGCCCCTACCTGAATTTGTTTGGCTGGAAATTGAGGGTGAGTACTATTTGAGGTACAAGGTTATCATCGATTCTTGGGTGGATTACAGTATGAGTTGCAATCGCCAGGGGTATAAGACCCTTTCCTACCGATGAAGGAATTATTATATGGAAGGCCAGTTAGTTGAAGACCCTTTGAAATCAGATGGTTACTATCGTTTGATATCTAATATGGAGCAGGGGGATATTGAAGATGTAAACATTGACATGTTCATTCATTTGAGGATGTTTTCTATGCAGGCTGAGTAGCTTGTTCAGTCACAACAATCATTGTCCTAGAATACGACATATAGACTGATGAATTTGAATGAAAATCTCCAACCTGCAATGCTTAAGGGAATGCATATATCCGAACCCCCAGTGTCTAGTGAGAAACCCTCTAGGATTGAGAAACTATATTTTTCTGATGCATTGATCTCTGTTAATGGGAGTGCAGCTAGCCTTCGGAAGGGAAGATCATCTCACAGGGCTGCTACCACAGTTGTCGTTCATCTGCCTTCTCCCTAGAATAACCCCTCTATGGGATGGATTTCCTGTATAGCTTTAATAGAGGAGGAAAAAAAGGGTTTGTAGACTGTGGCTTAAAGGAAGAAAAAGAAGCATGCATGTGATACTAGTTTAGTTATTGGCATAGAGCTGGAGGGGACCCAGGAACCGGATACCTTCTCCGAGGTTGGGTCAGATGCTAACTACTCCATAATGAATTCATATGGATTTGAGGAAGTCTCAAGTTGAAAAGTATTACTATTTATAAAGGTAGAAAGGAAATAATGGAATCTATAAAGCAGGGGAGTTTACTTTAAATCTAGGGAAGAAAACTAGAAGCTTCAAGGATAATTGAAATTTACGTAAACCAATAGTGACTACATAAGCAGAAAAATATGTGAAAAGCGAGGAGACTTTTCTGGTGCTCGAGGAACCTCCATAGAAACCCAACGAGGAAAATGGGCCAAATCAGGGTTTTATGGAAGAACACCTTGGCTCTCTAGTTACTACACAATCAGAGCCTGGCGATTCTAGTTCGATGTTGGTGGGGGGAGATCTAGAAGGATATGATCAAGGGGTACAACCCCTGGAAGACCATTGGATTTTCTTGTTTCTTCTCCATTTCACCCAAACAATGAGAGAAACCTATGTTAATTTTCGTAAGGATTCTGTATATGAATGGAATGAATAAAAATTCATTGAGTTAGATGTGATAGATGAGGACGCGAAAAAGTAGAAAAATAGGAGAGAACGCATGTGGATCAATGATAATCTTTACTAATTGTATCACTATCAACTTGGTCTCATATTTCTGGTATTTATCCCAGTGCCCTATTCCATTGATGAATTCATGATGGTCTGATTTTTTATCATCCACCCTTCTGTGATTTTTTATCATCCACCCTTGATTATAAATGGTGGTATCTTCCCAACATTGACATTAAGAGTCTACCTTGGTAATATTGGGTTTCTTCCAGTTGGAATTTAGATTTGTGTAGATGTGGATGAAATTTCTGTCTTTGTGTACTTATATAATCAAACGGATGCTTTTATGGAAGTTTGATCTGAAAAGGACTTTTTATTTATTTTTATACATAGCAGACTTGCAGGATGATTTAAGGAGTTTATTGTCGGTTTTCTGTCTTTTAAGCCTTAGACCTGATGTTTGAATTTCATTTTAACATGAATATCATGATGGTGTATTGATTGAAGATAATATGATGCTGAAAATGGAGTTCAGGATCAATGATGCAACTTGATGGTTGGATCTAGTGGGTATGTTGGTCTGTTTCACTGCTTGATGGTCTCTAATATAGTAAATGTAATCTACATGCATGTTGAATTTAGGAGATTGTATGAGTACTCTTGGGTTGTGTTGTTTTGGTTGGTGATATGTTTTGATGGCGGTTTTCATTCAACGGTTCCCATTTCACCAGTGGTTACTTTTTAAAATTAAAAAAATGTGGTTTGAGAGAATAATAAAATCAATGGAAGTTTTTTTTTTTTATCATTTTAAACAAAATAGAAAAGTATATATAAACTCATCTTAACTGAAGAAAATTTTTGATAATGAAAGTTTTATATTCGTGCAAAATAATACCAACTCATTGGAATACTCGATCGCCATTGAATAACACCAGAAACCCCTACTTAGAGCTCAATATACATACTTTTATACTTAATAAGAATGACCACAATCTCCAATAGTCAGTTTAGTTTCTTTGGGAACTATTTACATACCCATCATAATTCATGGTACATTTTATATTCCTTATATACAAGTTCACTAAACCATTTAATCTTCTATACGTACTCCACGGAAATTCTTAGCATAACATCATCAATTACACGAAGGGTTTAAAAATAAATAAAAAACTAGTAACGCTCATTATCATGAGCACATTGGAGTGATTGATTAAATAAAATCACTAAATCATTGGTTATCAAGAGGGATTATAGAATAATTATAAATCATAACATAATATCTATAAATGTTTGGTTATGAAAACATATTTACGTCAATTCGGGGAGGCATAACATATTTACATCAATTTGGTTGGTTATGAATGCATAACATATAATATGGTGTAATGATATGAAATTATAAAACAATAATCATGATCCAAGGTGATGTAAAAAATATAGTGAAAGAATGAGCATAGAAAATCATAACATGCATAAAAGAAATATACCAATTAAAGCTTAGTATTGTGATCAATGTTAACCCCATTGAGCCCATGCATAACATAGTAAATGTTAATAACAACATTAATTTAATATTACAATAGTTTGGGAAGGAGGATTACAAAGAAACAAATAATTTTACTGCACCTACAAGTACTTGGGAGACTCGATTCTGAGACCTCTCACAATACTCTTCAAAGATGTAACCATTAGGCTACGCTCATGGGGGCGTAGCTAACAACATTATGTTCATGCATAACATTGTTTTCAAAGTTGATTGCGTTATGCTAATGGCTAAAATAATAATCTCATGAGATATAAAACTTCGCCCAATGTATTTGAGGTTCATATAAATCTAGAACTATCCATACATGTGTACCACATGAATATGAAAACAATTATAAATCTATCAAAACCATATCATGATTAACTCATCTAAATAAAAGGGGGAATTTAATGAAATGAATTTTCTATCAAGGTAAACACTATTTAATCAAGATAATTATACAGTATTCAAACTGTAAAATAAAAGATTTGTAGTCAAGTAAATAATGTCACTAGTCAATAGAATGTTTGGCTATCTAAGTAAACACCCTTCATTAAGAATAAGAAAGTATAGGGTATTCACAAAGTAAACCAATTATTCGAAAGCTTTTATTTTATAATAGTCAATGATGAGTAAATGCCAATGTAGTGATGGATTAATCCAGTTATAAGGATTTTATTTCCATAATAGCATAGGTATTAAGGGTTTTAGATAATGAATAAATTAGTTATTTCGCATTAGTAAAACTATTGAAAGGGTACAATGAGAGAAAAAAATGACATATATAACATTAAAATGGTTGAATTTTAAAGGGTATTAACATAGAAGAGAAATCTTTTAGAAGAAGATTAGAAATTAAAGGAGGCTGAAGAAAAAAAATTCCTAGTTTTTACATGTTTTTAAATTAAGGAAAGTGTAATTTTTAATGGACATAATTTTATAATAGTGCTTTCATAAAAACGATATTATAAACAGTAGTAGTGTTTAGAACATATAATATTAATAATTACTTTGAAAAGGATTATTAATAGGAATATAGAGGAAAAATGAAGTTAAGTCTTAAAGTGCTTCCATGACTTTTATTGATATTGTTTTAAAAATAGAGGAATATGTCACATTCAAAAATAATTTTCAATATAGGATAAAAACGATTTAATTTTTTTTTTACAAATTAAAATTCCCAATAATGTAACATTGAAAATAAATAGATTTTTAAATGATGAAACATGGAGAGAAAGATAAGAAAATGTTAATGTTTCCCTTTTAAATCATTGGTTTTGGCTAAAGGGGATAGTAGTAATGGAACCATAAAGACATGCACACACCTATACAAAAGAAGATGAAGGAAGCTTAGATGATATAAATAAATCATATTAGAAAAAGGGAATGAGGAAAAGATGGATAAATAGAGGATAATAGAGAACATAACCATAAGAATGAAAAGGAGCAGGAAAGATTCCATATGAACAAGTGAAGTATGAACTATAAATCTGTAAGGGAATAATGGAGTGCATTAATACACCAACAATGTAGGTAAGATAACGTGATATACATTAATGACCATTGATATCAGACATTGATGAGATGATTGGAAATAATGGAATAATACTAAAAGAAGGAAGATTTTGAAAGACACCATTACCTGTAGTTCCAACTCTCTTTGCATGTCCACTAACTTCAAGAATAACTAAATTTTATTTATTACATTCAAGAATAAATATTTTTTATTTAATTAAATTTATTTATTAATTACACATTTTAAAACCGTATTCTTATTTATTTATTATTTCATTTAATTCATTTACTATAATGTATTATTCAGTTAATAGATCATATTTATTTGATTATTTCATTCTAATGTTGTTTAGTCCATGATTTCTAATTGGATTCGGTGTAACGGTGATAATATATGATTATTGTTGAATAGTTTTATAAGATCAAGAAGCTTGATGGTTGATGGTTGATTTTATTCCCGATGAAATGGATTTTAATAGTCTAATTTACTTAACAAAATAGTTCAAAATCCATAAGTGTTTCTTTGAATGTTTGTTTTAGACTGTTAAAATGACTATTTGTTTACTTTTAAAGTGTTTATAATCATGCCTATTTAAGGATTATAAAATCATAAAAACATTATTTTATTATTAATTTTATATTTAATCATTATATAAATTAATAGGAATATTTATGAAAGGCACGTGGGAAAATATAACAACATTATTCACTAAGGTTGGATAAAACTACCACTATTAAACGATATTTGAAAAATTTTACATGATGAGGAAACCTAATAATTATTTTAGTTTAAGAAAAAAATATATTATAATTATTATAAATTTTTAAATTTACTTTTAAAGAACATTTCTTTGTGTGAGAAGAGTAAGTGGAGGATTGAAACAAAAAGATACAGGTTTTGAAAGCCATACTTCAACATGGTAACTTCATGTGAAAAAATGGTTTAATGAGAGGGAATGAATAAATTTTTATTCATAATTGGTTAAAGAGATTTTAATAACATGAAAATATAATTATGTACATAAAATAATATAGTTTTTAATATTTTATTAAGGTAAAAAATCACAATAAAGGAAATAGAGACCCTTATGTTGTTCTTTGAGTCCCCTCTGGATTGAGTTAAAAGCCTTTCAAGGAGGAACATTTGGTCAAGCCAGGGGATTAAGATCATTGATATGGGAGTTTAAAGTGGGAATTGTGAAAATAATTTTCAATGTAAGGATTTTTTTAATATGTCGTGGAAGGAGTGGAAAATGGGTGTTTATATAGGCAAGGGGGGGAAGTATATTTGAATAACATATTGATTATTTTATTATTTAGGCTCAATCCAATGGATAATGGCGATTCATGTGATTTTTATTAGTGTTTTATTTTAAAAAATAAGTTCCTCTGATAATTAAACACATAAAAAATGATTGGTATCTTAGAAATATTTTATACAATGCAACAAATCAAAAATAGTTTTTATTAGAATAAAATTTAATATCTTCTTTTAAAATTGATTTATTGGTTTGTAAATTAAATATATATTTTTAAATGCATTATTTTAAATAATAAATTCATTTAAAATCATGAAAACTATTTTTAAATGCCAGAGACATATTTATATCATGATAATATTATAAAACATTCGATATACATATGAATTGTACATTTTACTATTCACCTAGAGACCAACTTTTTGAGAAAATTTCCAAAAACTCACCCTAAGAAAATTTCTAATCATGCGAATTTTAGATACCAATTAAATAATTTTTAAGAATTTTTTGTTGTGATTAACTTTATTAATTATGGTTATAATGCTATATGAGTAACCATATTACATTTATAATGACCAGCTTATCCAAATGTATTGTTTAATTTTTTATTATGACACAGAATATATATATGAGAAATATAGTCTTAAAATGAATATAAAAAATACTTCACAATAATATTTCTATGTAAAACATGTTACATAACCCTTTAAAAGGATATTTTTAGAGTATCAAAACATGCACATGGAATTTGATAACAATCATTTATACCTTAAATGACTTATCATGCACAATTATGAATGAGAATTAAAATATATTTTCAATATAAAAAGATAATTTAACCATTTATTTTATTTTATAATGCATGTAATGATCCTTATCATTATGTGTTTGTAAATTCAGAGTGAATTTGAATTTGAGTTCTGGATCAAGGGGCGTATCGAGAATTCAGATTCAAATTTGAATTATAAGTTAGAAAATCTCTAGGAGATATATTTTCTTATGTTTGGGTGTTTTAGAGGAGTTTAAGAGTTGGTTTATGCGAGTTTTCCTCGGGTTGGTGTATAATTTATTTGAATGTTGAAACTCATGCCACAATAGGAGGAGTTGTGATGTGGTGTGGAGGCATGTGCCATAGTGGAGTAGACCATGTTGTGGTCCACTGATGTCTGGGAGATAGGTATTGGTATTGGTAGTGGATCATGCTATAATGGGGGTATTGTTATATAGGAACAAGGTTGTGTACAATTAAGTTATTGAGTCTGGTGAGATCATGCGTTAGCCCAAGGAACTATTCCATAAGGGCTATTTGACGGGTGAAGTTCCACACCATTACCTAATGGGAGTTACATCATGAAGCGCCCAATTAAGATTTCATAAAACTGCCTTTGATAGAGTTGATGTACTATGAGGCCTCATGTCACTCCATTGTAGAGTGAATATGATTTCATGGAATAGTTCAAGATATGGTCATTACACTATGACCCATTAGGTCATGCCACAATACAACCCCATAAGTGGGGCGTTTCATCATGACACCCTTGGGTCCCACAGTAATGGACCCCCTATCCATATTTTTTAGAGGGGGTACAACCATCATATTAAGGATATCCCCCTTTAATTCATTAGTTAGGAAGGTGCTCAAGAGGGTTCATTTATCCATCCCTCCCTTTTTTTCTCTCCTTTTACCCCACTTGTCCCCCTTCATTTTGTAGTTTGTTAATGGTGGTTTCAACATGATAGATTAAGGTATCCCAATCCTTTATTGCTCTTGTATTCTCTCCTTTCTTCCTCCTATGATTTTGGGAAGGTTCATCAAGTAATTTATGATGGATTTCACTAGAGATCGATTATTTCCATATTGAATATGGGGCTTTATGGTGTGGTGGCTAAAGGTTGTTGAAAGGGGAAGTGACCTGTTTCTCATTATTTTTATAATGGTTAGTTACCCAAAAATATTTTCCTAGGGATTCACTATATTTTTTTATGAATTGGTTATTGTAAGAGTGAATATTCTTTGACAATTTTTCTAGTAGGAATTCTAGAGGCTTGGTATGGGTATTTTTCATGTTTTTGGTCATGGATTTAGCATCACAGCAATACTCAGTGAGTATTCCGTTATTGTACCTCATTGAATTGAATTATTTTGTCCAATATAAATTTTCACAACTGATTAATGGTTCCTTGTGATTTGAGAAAGGATAAAATAGAGAGAATTGATTTGTGTTGGGATATAGATGAAGAATTTGGACAAGGAAATGGGATAAATTCTTTATTTATGTAGGCAGTCCTATTAATATATAACCATATACATGTAATGTATCTGCACTGCATGTGTGGTTTTGGGGTTCTAGGTTTTAGAATTTTATGAAGGGGATGATAGGGTCTTGAATTATGAAACATGATTTAGTTAGGACCATTATGTGTTAATGGGTTTGACTATCATGGTATAGGGATTTTGGGAAATGGAGTTAGTTATTCCTCAAAGTGGAGAAAACTCTATTTGTGATCAATGGACCCCTATGTTGTCTTGGATCATGGGATAAGTTTTAAGAGGAACATGGTGAGTCATTGTGAGTTAATCGAAGGTCTTATAATTGGTTGGTCCTTGAGGAATATTCCAATTAATGGTGAATCTTAGGAATTATGTGAGAATGGATTGGGGAATTGCCTTGGACCCTAGAGACTCCTCGAATAGGAGGAGTATCATATTAGAAACGAGTCTGTTGGACTGTGGTATGCTATTGATCTCTTGATATTATGGTATTGGATTATACGAGGGAGGAGTTACCCTTCTTAGGTGTTCCTAGTGGTAGATAGAGAAGACTATATAAGGGAATGTGATATTTTGATTATGGAGTTCCCTTCTAAGGGAGGTTAGAGTATGAGATGTGTATGGTCTGATAGTAGGGATATAGAGAGTCATTTCTATGGTATGAAATTTGATACTGATGAGAGAATAGGTAGAAAGTTATTATTTCATTTTCTATCAAGCCCTAGAGAGTGGTGAGGCCTTTCTTGGCCTCATCTCTTTTCTGGTGTGGGTTTTTAGATGGTACATCAGGTGGGATATATGTTTTCTCCCTTTTGTGTGGTATACAAGATGTGTTGATATTTTTGATGAGAATATAATGAGACACCCCAGGGTGTGGGTGGGTACAAGTGGCATCCTCATAGTAGTAATAGAGAATTATGTATGTTACCCCGAGTCCTTATGGGGTTTTGAAAGGCTTAAGAGGGTAATATTATTATGGTGTGGAATGGTGTGATCTAGTGGTTGAATTATGGGTGGTGTATGGGCTAAGTGTCTGAGATCATCATGGGTGTGATGTAACTACATTATATATTTGAGATGATTCTATATGGTGTGATTATTCTTGGAAGATTATGTTATACTTATCATGTAGGTAAGGGATGGGTATAGATCTATGAAATGCTGAAAGATAATGTATGGGGATTATTTTCAATGTGTTATTTTTTGTATATCTTGACCATATTTTCACAGTTACATATGAGTCTTTGGCCCTAAGACCTAGGTATTGGGTTGTAGTTATACACTACCCATTCACTCATGCTTCCTGGGTTCTAAGAAGATCACCAGTTAGTGGGATAATACATAGTTTCCCTACTACGCAGGTGTTTCTATGTTATTCATTTCCCAAATGTGTTTCGTATATTTCATGTTGATGATAATTTGGTTGTGTGAAATGGGGATTTTCATAGGAACTATGAATCAAAATTTGGAAATTATAATTTTCAAGTGTTCATCCTACTAGAATTCTGGGAGGATTGTCTTCGTGTAAGAGGATCTTTAGAAACATTGAACCACTTTGTTTGGTGATGTTTCACATATAATCTGATAGGATTCCTACATGTCCATGTCTATAAACATTTAACCTTTCCCCATATTGGCCTCCTTTGTGCCCTAGTCTACTTACTTTTCTCTTTTACTTTGATGGGATTCCTATGGTATTTTTAAACAATGGTCCTAGAACAAACATGAGTTAAAGTAGGTGGGGTTAGGTGTTGTGGTGGATTAGTTTTCACATGATAACTTGATGAGGACAATTTTATGATGTATAATGCTGCTTGATTTATACATCCAAACATGAATACATTTATATGATTGTGTATATAAGATATGGGTTAGTGGTTCCCTCTTGAGTTATATACTTAAGACCTGTATGGGAAACTAGGTGTGCATGCAGACCATATGTTTAACTTTCAAGTAGCATGTTATAGATGGGATATGGTTAGAGTAGATGGATAGATTTTTGGGTGATAGGTTTATGGAGAGTGTTGTAATTGTGGTGATGTATCATTTATTTCCTTATCTTATCTTATATTCAATCAACCTAGTGGTTAATCACTATGTATATTGTTTGATCATGATGGGTACAATTAATTTCATCATTTAAGTTAATTTTTTATTAGTGGTTGGCCTTTAGCCACAATTCCTTGTGTTGGATATGATTTTATATGTTATTTATGTTATTTATCTATTACTTTATGTTGTGAAATCAATAGTATCATCTCCACACAATTTATATAGACTCCCATTGCTAGTTGATCCCATTTTTCATACAAGGAGACTCACTTGAGGCCTTATAGTGCAACCATCCAAGATTCCATTTGGGTGTTTTTATTTGGGTCATTTTAAGATGGTATTAAAACATTATTTTGGACAACTTACTATTTGAGGTATGGTATTTCTAGGCAAGATTCTATAAGACCTTGAAGTAAAAATTATGTTCGAGTGTAATTAAGACTTGTATATAGAATGACTAAGTTACCATGGGTATAGGATTGATATTCATTGGTTTTCACTATCATGATTAATGGGATTATTTAAAATGATATTTTTTTGTGAGATTATTATTTATTTTTTTACTCATGGATCAATTTTATAAGAGATCATGTGTGCATAAATCATACTATGCATATAAGGAAATCTATATATGTGCATAAAAACTTATGGATATCAAACAAATTCCAAAAAGGTGTAAATATATTTTAGAACACAATTAAAAAGTAATTTTTTTGGAAAATGGATGAAATTATATTTTGATTAATGAAATCATCTATATTAAGTTCACTAGTGTTTTCCTAAATAAATTATTATTTTTCTAGTAATTAATTCAAATCGGGATGGTGGTTTTTGATTGTTATATTTTGATATTGTAACTATTATAGTTATTCTCATGTTAAATCATAGGCTTGTAGTATATTGTTTTGTGAATGATATTCCTTATATTGGGTTCTAGAGATGAGTTCTTATGGAATAATGTTATGAAAATGTGAGATGTTTAGTTAGGAATATACCCTTATGTGTGTAGATATGGTTAATGCTGTTTCTATAAGATAGTTTCAAATCATTATGAGGTGAACCAATTTAGTACTTGAGTTAATATGGCAGTTTTTCCTATTAAGTTTCTAGTTATGGTTAGTTAATATGGGTTAAGAGATCCTCATTATCCCAGTTAGATAATGAGTGATTCTTGTATTTTGAGATAGGTGCATGGGAGGATGTGTTCTGGATTTAGAGGAGTAGCGGTAGATTCATTAGATGTGGAGAAAATCTTAAGTATAGTAGGATCCAGTGTATGGAAGTGTTTAATAATTGCCTCAATTGTGTTTGGACCAAAGGTACTATGGGTGATTCATGATAGAAATGTGATCCTCTCATAATGGATATGATATTGTTTCCTTGTGGACTTAGATAGAAGCTAGAGTTTAGTTTGTTAGAGATTATGTGGATGGGGAATTGAAGAATAGCCTATGTCAAGAAGACTATCATTTGTATGAGTTGTCTTATTGAAAATCAATCAGGAAACATCAATGGTTGGGTAGATCATCTCCAACAGGAAGTTCCACGATAATTCTATACTGGGGGAGAGTGTGTTGTGAATTTTAGAGCTTTGGATAGGGGATTCACTGAGGGTTATATATAGAGTTATGTCACTCATGATTTCATAGAAATTGTGATAGGTCTTGGGGGATTGTGGAAATTTCATTGTAATATTAAAAAATTAGTAGATAATTGGACAAGTTTAATTCCATGGAAAAGATAAAAGTAACATGGCGTATTTCATTAAATATATCAAGAATCTCAGGTATTAAAATTCCACTTGTTGGCGGGGAGTGAGGAAAATGTATAGTATGGAGTGATATTAGCTATTTGTTTCTAGGAGTAACCGAGATTAATTTTTATGAGTTCAAAGTGTTGAGATGGAATCCTTAGGGACTTAAGCATATTGGTGAGAGGTAGAAATGACCAAGGATTATCTTAATCATGAAAGGTCTACTCAGGTAGTTGGCACCATTGGTCTTGGAAGTAATGACCATGGTTAGAGGTTGGATCAAGGTTTTGAAAAGCTTGGATAATATGGGAGAATACCTAATGAGATATTAGTTTTACAAATTATGGTATCAGTGGGAAAATAATATGGTTAATAATATAATGGGTAGTTTTGCATTGATTAGTTGATCAGTGACCCATGTATTAGATATTATCATTCTCTCTCTATGAGAAAGGTATGATGACCCATAACTTGTTCAAGGATAATACCAAATCTTTTGATTCATTCATTATGGTTGGTATCATCAATGAATTTAGTGACTAATTATGAATATATTTAGGTGAATGAGATTAGTGACTCTCTAGTTATTTTTTATATTATTCTAGTCGAGTCATCTTGTTATAGGTTTGATGTTAATATCATTGTGAGCTATACTCCATTTTAAATAAGTCAATACCTTACAGATATGATGGAATCTTGTTGCACATATTGGGTATTAGAACATGGTATCAACATGAGATACATCATTTACGAAATTATTAATGTGTATCGGTTAATGGATCATAAGATTCAATGAAATCCAGCTGGACTAGATTAGGAACATGTATAGTAGATCTATAATAAGTTGGAATCAGGAATAGTTTGTGACATATGATTTTGATGTTGGAATCAAATGTCTAGAATCATCATATATGTTTATTAGGGATGAGAATCCCCATTGTGGGGATTTTATAATGGACTGTTATTCTGTGTTGGTATATTCATAGGGAATTTGAATTTTGAGTTCCAAAAAAAATGGTGTTTTAATAATTTATATTTAGAATTTAATTTTTTGTTTTTGGGGGAATCTTTAGAAGATGTTTTTGCACATTTTTTTTATGTTTTTATTGAAATTGAGAGTTGGTTTCAGTGAGTTGGACTCTATGTAGGGTTATATTTTGGAATAGGTTGATGCTCATGATGCTAAAGGAGGAGTTGTTGTATGGCGAGAAAGCTTATTCTATAGTAGAGTAGAACATGCTATTGTTTAGTATTAATTGGGATATTGGTTTTCATACAGGTGATGGATTATTCCATAATAGGGGTGTTGTGTTGTGGTGAAGAGACTATATATGATTATGTTTTAGAGTTTAAAGAGATCATGACATAGCCCAAGTCACTACACCGTGAGGGCTGCTCAAGGGGTAAGTGTCATAACATAGCCTAAGGGGTGTTGGGTTTTGAAGAACCTAATTTGGATTTCTTAGCTCTGCCTCAGGGAGATGTGTTTCACCATGAAGACTTAGGTAACACTATAGAGGCATGGTCTTGATTTCATGGAACACTTTTAGAGATTCCCATTGCACAGTAACCCACTAGGTTAACCTATAATTAAACCTCTAATGTGGGGCTTTATATACCTTTGGGTTATGTTACAATGGGCCTATTATAATTTTTTTAAAGGGGTGCGTACCAATCATTTTAGGGTCATACCCCCTCCCTTTTTCATCCGATTAGGAGATCAGGAGTAGTCAATTAACCTACCATATCATCCATTTTTCTCCCCTTGGATCCCAATTTCCCCTTCATTTAGTGGTTGATCAAAGGTGTTTTTACCATGCTAGATCAAGGAATACACTCCCTTTATTCCCATTGAATACCCATATTTATTCTACCATAAATTTTAGGATGTTTCATCTTGGACATCATGATATATTTCACTAGATCATGGTGAAATCCTTTTTAAAGTATGGCACTTCATTGTTTGAATCCCAGAGGATGTAGAAATAAAAAGGAAGTGACCAATTGCTCAATGTTTCACTAATGGTAAGTCACTCGATGAATTTTTAACTAGGAATTATCCAAATTGGTTATGAATTAGTGATCATATGGGTGACGATGAATGGGTATTTTTCATGAAAGAGTGTAAAGGGGATGGTATGGGTCATCCACATTCCATTTATCATAAATCTGATGTCGTAGAGATTCTTGGTGAGTATTTAGTGATTATTACTCAGTTAATTTAATGGTGAAATCACTTATAAATGTTTATAATTGATTAATGGTGTCTAGTGGTGTCTTATAGGGGGTTAGGAGCATGGAGAGGTTATTTATGAGTTTGTGTAGTGATGGAAAACCTATAAAAAATATAGGGGATAACTCTGTTATCAAGGTAGGTGGTCTCTTTAATACTTAACCATTTATATGGAATGTATGTAAATTACCTATGCATGCCTTGGGATTTCAGGTTCAGGAATTTTAAGAAGGGGTTTTTAGGGTCCTAAAATGTGCAATAACATTGATTAAATCCCTTTATATGTGACATGGCTATTCTATTAGTGTTTTTAGGATTTTTGAAAATAGCAGTGGTTATGCTGCCATGGGGCTTGAACTCTTTTTTTTGTTTAATGGGGCCCTATATTAATTGACTCATCAGATGAGTTACAAAAATAATAGGGTGATACTTTTTGAGTTTTTTGATGGGATTCCATGTGGTTAACCCTTGAAGAGTGAACTAGTTATTGAATTGAATTGGTAATTATGTGGTAATGGATAGGAGAATTTCCATTGAACCATAAGACTCCTTGAATTGGAGGTGTAAGATGTTATAAATGGGTAGGATAGACCATAGTAAACTCTTGGGATTGAGATATCCATGGAGTTAGATTTTGGGTTATAGGGGTTAATCTCATTAAGTGTGTCTATTTTCACATAGATAAGATTAATTGGGTGGTATATGTTGTCTTGAGTATACACTTCCCCTTTGGATGAGGTTAAGTATGGAATGAGTATGAACCACTAGAAGGAGGCCTTGGAGGCTTGGATAGTGTATGAAATTTGATACATATAGGTGAAATGTATTTCATGTTATAGTAGGGTTTTATCTCAATTCTTAGAGAGCGGTGTGGCCTTAGCATGACTTTGATATTTTTTATAGCTTGTTTTCAAATTGTATATTAAGTGAGATATATGTTCATCACCCTAATGTGTAGTTCATGGGATGTGTTGCTATTGTGTACAATGCCTAGGGAGACACCTCAAGGTTTGGTTAGATACTAATGGATAGCCTATAACGGGAGTAAAAGATTATGTGTGCTACATTGCGGTTGTGATAGATAGTGTATGGACTAAGCGAGGAGTAATGTAATGAACTAGCCCGATGCATCCACATGAACTGGATCCATAATCATCTTTCCACTACCCCAAAGGGCCTTCTTTATCCCCAATAGATGTTAACTAGTGAATGGGTCTCAAGAATTCTCTTTGGGAATTATTTCACTCTCAGCTACTAGAATAAAATAAAAAAACAATGAAAGCAATAAATAAACCATCCAAACATGGCATAAAAATAATCATGCACTCATGGATAATCATACAAATAGAATAAATACAAAGAAAAAGAAGATACATATAAAAATACCATGCCTGAAAGGATGATACAACATACCAAAATAAAACAAGGGAAATAGAACCCAAACAGATCCAACAACACCACAAGTGACCCCCCAATCATTCACCACATCCAACTCATCAATCAAAGGACAAATTTGAACCAAAGGATTGAAGAAGACATGGGTAACAGAAACCTACAGATAATCTATATAGGACTGAGATAAATAGCCTAGTAGGTCACCACCTTATGAACTATAGAAATCCCTTCATAATACAGTTTATAAAATTTATGGTTGAACATTATATGAAAATAAGTTTTTTTACATGTTTTATATAATAAGGCCAATTAATATAGCACATACAATTTTACAAAAAAGATACCATTTTTAATAAAATAATATAGGGATGGTTAAATATTTTTATTAATAAAATTAAAATTAATTGAATAGGGCCTTTAAAACTATAATAACATGAAAAATCATAATTTATCCCTCTTTCCAAAATTCTCATGAAAAATCCTTTTTCATAAATAATATCAAGGAAAAAACATTTCATAAAACTCAATTAAGAAATACCCAAACCCCTTTCCCTTTTTATATAAAACCTTCAAACCATTTCAATTCAACTCATTTGAAATTAAACCAAAACCCAGTCATAGTGTTACATAAACCACATATAGGCACCCAAGAAACAAAAAAACTCAATCCAAGAAAACAACTAAATAATATTACTAATAATCAAATGAACTAGGGGAATTTTATCATGCCTTGAAATGAAACCCCATAAATAATCCTGAGATGGACCCACTACCATGGGAATAATCCTTAGTCTCTAGTAATAAAGACCAAAAATGGAAAAAGAAACTTAGGCCAGAACTACTAAACATGTATACATCCTTGGTTGTCCCATTGTACCATCTGGAAATAAATGACCCAGATTCTCCTTCCCTACACATGCTATAAAACGTTTCCAGCACATATGACCCACTATCCGCTTATCCTAACCAATAAGGTATAGCTAAGAAACATTCCATAGAAAACCCACTACTATACACTAGGGAATTGTCTTATATAGTTCACCTATAATATACCTAGGATTCCCATGAAAAGTCAAATGGAGGTGATAAAAAAACCCATCACATATGTAAAATATAAAACATTGGAAATAACTCATGCCTCACCCCCTACACCCTCACAAGAAATAGATAGAATCATATATATTCATAAGAATCACAAAAATATGTATAAATATAAAACATCCCCTCATGGGATCACAAACTACCATGGTTATAACAGTTGTCACATGAGGTTGAGAGAGGGTTTCACGCATTTATAAAACCACTTTGTTAAAAGTGCCAACCGGGCTTTCAAAAAAGTGTATGGGAAGGTAATCCATTTTCACACCATTTGAAATCCAAATTTCAAATGACATTTGAAATCCAAATTTCAAATGACATTTGAAATCCATTTATCAAATCATAGTTTTAAATCCAATTTCAAAAATCCAACCATTTCTATAAAATCACTTCGAAAAGCAACACACCCCTTTTTAATGGGAACCAATTGGTACCATGAAACCTTTTTCAAACCACACTATCCAATCAAAAATTATTTAAAGCCTCTATGAAACCCAAAGGTATCAAAACCATTAAAATAAAATGAAGTTAAACTCCCTTCATTTCACAAACACGACTTTAAAACAATAAATACCCACTTTAAAGGGAAAAATGGTGTCAAACACCACTTCTAAACATTTAAACACCTTTAGAAAACCCACTAGGGGATTTAAAAAATACTTGGAATGTAAACTAGGTCCATGATTAGTCTTTAATCCATTTAAAAGACATTTGAAATCCATTTGAAAACCATCAGGGTTTTCCATACAAATCAAATTTCCTAAGATACCATTTCAGAACACTTAAACCATTTTTAAAGGAGACACTGAGCATATTTAGATATGCTTGGAATGAAACACATCCATTACAAGAACAATATCCATTTGAAAATCATTTATAGTGTACTACGTGTGTAAAAAATGCTTCTAGAATCATATGAAAGAATTTAAAATCATACAGTAAATTTATAACAAGCATTAAAAGGGAGTTCTATAGAAACACGTACCTCATTTCAAGAGGAACCATCCGAAACTTGTCACCATCAATGGAGAACACATAACCATGTGGAGAAACGTTATTCTAAATCGAATACAACCCAAAGAACCATAATTAGAACCCACTCAATCACCAATCTGAACCTAATTTTTTTTGGGGTTCATGTGAGTTAAAAAAACCAAGAGAGAAGGGAAAGGTAGAAGAGAGAAGAATAAAGGGGGAAGAAAGAGGAACTCACCCACTTAATATCGAGAAGTGAAAGGCTCTAAATCAATGGAGGATGATAGAATGAAGCTCCCCCTTATGCATGATGATTCAACCAAACAAGATTAGAGGAAAAGGAGGCCATGCCTTAAAATATCATGGGGGTAAACATCATTTCACTCATTTAATGAAATTTGGACATGCTGCATGGTTTGGTTGAATAGTTTTCTAAACTATGAATCTACCATGTTGTGGCCACTACTTAGAAAAACCAACCTCAAATGGTTTACAAACTGTGTTCCAGTTATATAAAACCCCTCTACCAAAACCACATAGCCTTCAACACGCTTGTCACATGGTTCCCACTAACCAAGAACAAGCTGTGTGCCAATACCCATAATCCTCAAGGGATTGAAAAAGTTTTCCCTACACCTCATATGGTATGGACCAAACCATACACTACTAATTGTGTGACACCCCGAGAGTTTATATTATATTTTCATTTGAAACCTAATGTGTTTCTTAGGTTTCTTCACATGAAACACCGAACCATGATGAACTACAGAACAATATAAAACCATTAAAATGTAGTCGTACAATTAGAGGGTAAAAATAGAGGTAACTAAATTATGATATATATGTAGAAATTAAAATAATTCTCATTATTAATACTAATTCACTGATTAAATTTAGTTAGTGTATCTTTGTGACTAAAAGAATGATTTATTATTTAAAACAAAACACTTATAAAATTGGTTTATATGTGCATTATTTAAGATAATAAATATATTTTGGATAAAATATATTTTTTATATAAATAATATATTAAAAAAAATTTAATAAGTAATGGATATGAAATGAAAATGTGAAAAAATAATATTTTAAAAGTTATTTTCTTATGAAAATTGATTTCATTATATTTTCAAGTTTTTAATTAAAAGTTAAAATTTTAAATTTGAATTTAACTAAATTGATTTATATTTTAAATTTATAATAATAATATTATATTAATATATTTTTTTTTTGTATTTTATGACATAATTTATTTTTATGTGAATAGTGAAAAATATAGTTTTTACTAAATCCATCAAGTTTATGTATATATCAAGAAGTGAGTATAACAAAAATAGTTATAAAACATGTTCTATGATAAAATATGTATTTAACGAGTAAAACTATACATTTCATAATTCTATTATGTATTTATAAAACCTATTTTTAACATTTTATAAGCTTAAGTAATATTTCTAAAAAAAAATATTTTTGGTATTTTATTTTAATTAAATAATATTTTGTTTATAGAACCCCTAGTTTCAAGAAAGTACCCCTTTATTTATGTATTTTAAGTATTTAAAGTGTTCGGGTGAAGTTTTGGAGAGTTTGGAGGACTTTTGGAATGATTTTGGGGATTTTCTGGAGGTTCATAGTTTGAGCATGGTTAGTAATACCATGAAACTCCTACAAAAAACTATGAAAAGTGAGGCAATGAGCTTTAGGTAGGAGCACAATTAGGAACACGGTTTCGATAAACTTTTTGGTCACCCAGGAGTAACCATACTTTTAGGGATAGAGGCATATGCCCAGTTAGTGCACAATTTTCCTAACTGTGCGCCCTAACCATGCACAATAAAAAATTAGATCTAAAAATTGTGGATCTAATTCATATTTTCCTATAAAACTATTGTTTTACCCAAGTCAACCCTAACTCATTTTTCTCTCATACCAAAGGATTTTCATAACTTTCCCCTTGATCCAAAAGCAATCCGTTGGTGTTTCTTGGTGCATTGAATTCCAAAATCTTTAGTAAGTCTCCATTATTGGTTGTTTTTCCTTAGATTATTCTTATTCCCTATCTTATATTCATGGATATAATATTATAGGGATGTATTAATGGGGTTTTATGACAATTATGATGATATTTTTCCGTGTCGATGTTAGGGAACAAGATCTAAGGTGGGTTTTTGTAGTTTCAACCTTGTTTTGTTGAAGAGTTTGTTCTGTTATTCATTTTTGCCATAGTTTCTGAGGTAGGTGGATTCACTCATAACTCCTCTTATTATAAATTGAATGATTAGTTTCAGATTATTTGAATTGATTGAAATTTATTTTGAAATTGATGTGAAAAGCATGGTAGAAACCCTCTTTAGTGATGGTTTTTGGATTTGTGAAAATTGGTTGTTGTGAAAAGTGATCTGTTTATGGATTTTAAAATGTGAATTTATTTTGATTCATAGAAATGGTTTTATGGTCATGTTTTCAATAAAATAAATGTTTTATTGAAATTTATTGAAATTTTTGATTTGGGATTGGGTTTTGGCATAATGGTTGTTGTGTGTTCATGTGCATTTGAGGTAGATAAGGGTATGAAGTTTCCCCCATCAAAAGTGGGATGGATAAGGGTATGAACTATCCCCCATCAAAATGGTTCACCAAGTGATGACTTGGTGAAAGTATGAATCACCAAACAGGAGTATAGGGAAGTCCATAGTTTCATGCATTGTTGGATGTGTGGATATGCAAAATGAAATGGATTATTCCAAAATGGGATTTGAGAAATGGTTTTAAAGAGTTGTTTGGTTGCTTTCGTTGAAAACTGTTTTGGTTGGAAAACTATTTTGGTGTGAAACTTATTTTCCTTGATATAAATTGTTAACATCTTTTAATTTTTTTATATACAATTTTTTATATAAATGTGATAACATGTACTATCCCAGTGGTATGAGTAGGGAAGTCATTTGGGAGAAACCTGCTGATTTTTATTACTCACCCCTGCTTGGGAACTTTGGTGCATTTGTAGATTTTGTTTATTGAGACACAGATAAAGGAAAAATATCTCATTTATTTAGTGATTCATAATGATACTTTGGGTTGTATTATGGAGTTGGATCTTGGAGCATGTTGGGAATTGTGGAGTTATTGTCTTTGTGTCTTTGAGCTTTGTTGGTTTTGCCTCCCACTTTATACTATGATATTGGTTTTGTCTTTTGTTTTGTACTCTAGTATGGTCTGTTGTTGGTTTGGTTACTTTTGAGTTATATACATTATGTTCATGCATGATTTATTGTTTGTTTGGTTATTTTATATCTGGTTTGGTTATTTTAGTTTCAAAGTGAAAATTGTCCCCTAATTTTTTATGAATCCCTTGGCATTTATTGCCAACCTTTGGTGTCTTGGGGATGTAACCTAAGTCCAAGTAGAAATTCCGCCTCATCTAAATCCAATGAGGAGGGAATGATGTTACAAGTGGTATCAGTTTGTTCGATCCTTGGATATCATTTGTGTCGGTCTTGGAGTTGAAAATTTATTCTAGTTCAGTCCTTGAGTTGGGATGATATCAAGGAGTAGGATTGTTGGAACTTAAAATGTAGATCATAAAATTGCATAGCTAACCTATTTATGTTGAACTTCAAGTTACTAGAGAGTCAGGTACATAAGTGTTTTAGAGACACTTATAGGAATTATAATCTCATTTTCATGGGTTTAGCCAATGAGAAAAGCACGACATGCACTGATAGAAATGAATTGCGACTAGGAGTGCATATTTCATTTTGAGTAATGATTTATCATTTGGTGTAAAAAAGATTATTTATGAAAAGTATTGAAAAATGTTTTCAAATGTGAGATTTTGAAAAAAACATGATAGAGGTATTTTGAAAATGGTTTGATTTTCAAAATCATGGTAGAATTTTCAAAAATGGGTTGAAAATGGAAAGTTTGTAATTTTGGGAAAGCCTTGTTGTGATGGTTGTGATATGGTAAATTTGAAATTGTTAAGCCTTCAATTGATAGAGAGTGATACTTATGGAATTTTGTTTTAGTTATAGAAAATGGAACCTGATAGGCGTCATAGAAACCAACAAGAAGAGGATACTGAGAATGTGGTTGCACCTGAGCCACAGGTGAACCAACAGCTGCTTTAAAGTATTGTATAGGCTTTTCGAGCCATGGATATAGGGAATTGAAGGGATGAATCAAGGAAAGTGGATCATTTTGTTCATTTCTAGAAGTAGAATCCTCCCATCTTTCGGGGTGATTCAGAACCAGAGAAGGTAAAGGTGTGGCTAAGTAGGATGAATAGAATATTCAATTTCCTTGGAACACCTGCAGAGTTGAAAGTCAAGTTGGGAACATATATGCTGGAGGATCTTGAATTCTAATGGTGGGATTTATCAGTTTAAGATAAATTAGACCAAGGAATTTCATGAGAGGATTTTGAATAATTGTTCAACAAACAATTCTATCCTCATACATTCAATATTTTAAGAACGATATACTTTTTCAGATTTAATTATTAGAACCTATTAGTGATAGAGTATGTGGATAAATTTACAAATTTAGTCCACTTTTCACCTGAATCTTCTACTAGTACATCCTTGAAGGCATGAATTTTTGAATTGGGAATGAAGCAAGAGATCCACTCAAATATTGCCGTGCTTTGTATAACATATTATACAGATATGGTCAATAGAGTGATGGTGGAAGAAAATGAAATCTCAAGTAGTATTAGTGGGGGTAATCATGTTGATACCTATAAGGAATGGTGGGAACACTAATGCTAGGAACAAGAAAAATAGGGACACCTATTTCCAAGGTAGTGGAATGAATAAGAACCAGACAGTTGGATTGGTGAATCTTCCTCCAAAACCAAAGAGAAAGTCTGGATGTTTTTAATGTGGTTTGTTTGACCACATGAAGTAATATTGTGTAACACCAAATAGAGCATGCCATAATTTCAACAAGACATGTAATCTTCAATGATATTGTCATAGTGATCCAAGGTTGGGTGTTTGAGAAACATATCATGTTTTGCAGATGTCGTATGCTTCTATGGGATGAGGGAAGTAGAATACATCTCATTATAAGAATTGAACTAGCCATGGAGATTCTAGGAATACCATGAATCCTCAACAAGGGAAATCTCAATAGGAAAATAAAGAACAAAGTGTAGCGAGTAAGGAATTATATAGAGCTGAGCAAGTGATTGTGGATGATCAATATGGGCCATCAACAATGAGAGATATGATTCTTTTGAATTATACCCTCATGAAAGAATTTTTTGATATGGGTGCATCCCACTCATTTATTTATTCTCATGCTGTTGATTTTATGGGTTTTCATGTTGAGATGATGCCTTATGTTTTGAAACTTCAAACTCCTCTTGGTCAAAGAGAATGTCGAGAATTTATGTATAGATCATGTTATATAACTATTGATGGAGCTAAGTTGATATGGGATTTCTCTATGCTTGATATGGATATCTATGAAATAATCCTAGTCAGGGATTAGTTGACAATGTTCAAGGATCATATCAATTTTTATACGCGAAAGGTTAGTTTTATGACTAATGATGGTATTTAGCATCTCTTTAGAGGAGAATAGAATGTAAAAACAGGTACAACAGTATTGTTGGAACCTGTAGTTGGAATGATATCATACCATTTGGTAGCTTTGACCTTGGTATTAGTGGAAGATATCGAGAATATCAGTTTTCTAGAAATGTTTGATCATTTTCTTGATGTTTTTCCCAATAATTTCTCAGGGTTTCCACCCAAAAGATAAGTGTAGCTTATGATTGATCTCCTCCTGGGGACCAGTCCTATTTACTTTTCATCTTATTGGATGACACCAAAATAATTAATGTAATTAAAATTAGAGTTGGAATAGTTGGAAAATAAAGGTTTATTTGTCCTAACACATCTCCACGGGGAGCATCGTTCTTTTTTGTCAAAAATGCAGATGAAACTCTTCAATTGTGTGTGGATTATAATAATATTAACCAATTTATAATAAATAATTGGTAACCACTTCCATGCATTGATGATATTTTTGATCAATTGAGGGGATCCCAATGGTTTTCTAAAATTGAATTATGATTGGGATATCACTAATTATGGGTTCTAAAGGAGGATATTCCAAAGACATCTTTTAGAAGTAGATATGGATATTATGATTATTTGGTTATGCCTTTCAATATTATGAATGCACCGATAGTATTTATAGAATTGATGAATAAGATATTTCAAAGATATCTAGATTCATTTGTGGTGGTGTTTTTGGATTACATATTGGTGTATTCTAGGACAAGGGTTGAGCATGATCAACACTTAACGATAATGTTAAGATTTTTTTGGGATCATAATCAATATTCCAAATTATATAAGTGTGTTTTTTAGATAAAAAAGGTACATTTAATTAGCCATGTTATCCCTGAAAGAGGTGTTTCTATAGATACAAAAAATATAGATGCTGTTATCTCTTGGAAACCGCCAAAGAATATCTTTGAGATACACAATTTCTCGGCATTGGCTAGTTGTTACCGATGCTTTTTTCATGAATTTTCACAACTAGATTCACCTATGTTATATTTTACAAGAAAAAATGTTCCATTTCAATGGAATAATGAATGTCAGAAGTCTTTTCAAGAGCTAAAGGTTCACCTTACATCAACACCGATTATAAAATTGATGGAATCAGGACAAGGGTATGTGGTGTATTGTGATGATTTGGGATTTGGGTTGGGATGTGTTCTCATGTTGGGAGATCATGTTGTTGATTATTTATCACAACAGTTAATGTTGCATGAGAATAAATACTCAACACATGATTTGGTGTAAGACACCGAAGTCCTTACTTTGAAGACTTTGCGTCATTACCTCTTTGGTGGTAAATTTATAGTGTTTATAGATCATAAGAGTTTGAAACATATTTTCTCACAAAAGGATTTGAACCTG
This sequence comes from Viscum album, assembly GCA_963277665.1. NCBI lineage: Eukaryota > Viridiplantae > Streptophyta > Magnoliopsida > Santalales > Viscaceae > Viscum > Viscum album. The sequence goes on along the minus strand of OY728161.1, from coordinate 1,046,175,215 downwards.
AGACAAATAAGATGGATGGAGTATCTCCAAATGTTTGAGTTTGAATTTAATTATACACCTTATAAAGGAAATTCATTGGCAGATGAATTAAGAATAAAGTCATATGCTCAGTTGGAAAAAGAGGCTTTAGTTAAATGGGATTTGATGTTGGTCATAACTGACATGCACTTGGGTAGTGAAGATAGAGGCAGTTTTTTGGTTTTCTTTCCAGTTTATTTTGTTCTTGATTTGGTTGTGATAGTTAAGGATTCACATACATCCAATTCAGAATGTGTTTCAATAAGGTCAAAAATCAATTGTGGGGAGACCATTGATGGATGGATATTGGATGGGAGTTCAGTTTTGTAGTTTTGAAATCAGATGGATGTACTTATGCCTTGTCAAGAACAACTTCTTCATGCTTACCACCATTCAAGATTAGATATTCATCTAAGAATATTTAATATGTTTAAGGTACTAAAAGAATAATTTGGTGTGTTAGTATGAAAAGAAAAGTGGATGAGTTTTTTTGAGGTGCTTAAATTTTCAGTAGGTTAAAGTAGAGCATCGACGACCAGTATGTATGTTGTAGTCTTTACCTATTCCTATTTGGAAATGAGAGAAGATAACTATGGATTTTGTGACAGGTCTCCCAATGAAGGTTTGGAAAAATTATTACATATGGGTGATAGTGGATCATCTCATAAGGTTGAACTATTTCATCCTTATTCGTGAATCTCATATGGTAGAGGATTTTTTGAAAATATATATATGAGAAGTGGTAAAGAGGCATGGCGTATTGGTTTTGATAGTATCAGACCAAGATACAAGGTTTACATATCATTTATGTAAATACTTAGAGTAATATCTTAGGACTCAATTGACTATGAGTATGATGTATCATCCCCAGATAGATGGGAAATATGAAAGGATGATAAAAATGTTGGAAGACATGCTGCAGGCTTGTGTAATATATTTTGGTGGATCATGGGAGGATCACGTACCATTAGTGGAGTTCTCTTATAACAAACTTTATTAGGCCTTGATACATATGGATCCTTTTGAAGCATTGTATGGGAATCCTTTTAGTTCTCCACTTTTTTGGGTGGAAACAGGTGAGACTTAACTAGTTGGGATGATTCTTATCCAAGAGACAATAGAGAAGATTAAGTTAATTAGGAAAATGATAGAGATGAATTAGTGTCATCATAAATCATACCCAAATCATTTTCGATGACCGTTGTGTTGGAACCAAGGATGTTTATTGATAATAATAGCATTTGGTTTGTGTTTGTTGTCAATATGCACATGAATGACTAGGGAGTTTGCAAGGAATGAGGTCATACGATTGAGGTTTAAAGCAGTATTGAAGGTGGTGTACTTTCCCAGTGTTTGCCAACTTTTTGGGCCTAAAAAATCGAGAGTTTGGAAATAGTATGCGGTGAAGGCACATGGTACGCAGTGAAGGCACGCGGTACATGGTGAAGGCATGCGGTATGCAGTGAAGGCACGTAGTACGAGGTGAAAACGCACGGTACGCAGTGAAGGAAGTGGGAAAGGTACACAGAATGGTACGCGGAGTGGTATGCGGAGTGGTATGCAGATCAGTGCATGAAACCAAAAATAGTTCACAACAACGGTTCACAGTGGAGGCCAACACAATATGCAGCGGGATTGCTGCGGTTCGCGAAATAGGAGCGGTATGCGGTGGAGGCTAACCGTACATAGATGAAGTTAAGATTGTTCCACATTGAAATTTTGGGTAAATCAGTTTAGCAAAATTTACATAGTTACGTTCCTATTTAAGGAACAGTAATTCCCTTTGATGAGTGAGGATATTGGAGATTAAAATTTCGGGGAGAAATCCAGAGAAGTCTGAAGTGGTTCATGGAGGAGAAGATGGTACACAGAGAGACTCATCTGCATAAGAAAAACAGTCCAGGGAAGAGTGTGTGGTTTGCACAGGATGCTCTCGAAGTACGCGGCGGAGCAAGGCAGTACGTGGAGCAAGATAGTTAGGGGAGGTGGGAAGCAGTACATGAAGTGGAGCGGAAGACAGAGTAGCATGGTACGTGGAGGAGATGGATGGTACGCAGAGGGGATGGATGGTATGTGAAAATAGTTGTGGTATGTGGAAACAATAGTAGTACACGAAACACCCAAGGAAGATTGAAAATTGGCCAAATCAGTTTGAAAAATTAATCATCATAACACATCAGTGTACTGGAAAATAAATTACATATGTGCGTGATTATGGGACTTCAAAAGAGCATCCATTTGTAGTTTAGGATGCATGAATTAATGATAAACCATTGAAGCGACCTTCAAGTTGTTAAACTGAGTGAAGATTCTTCCAACACAGTGAGCAAGAGGGAGTCAACAGAAGTGATATAAGGGATGTAGTGTGATATACCCGAACCTTGTAAAGGTAGTGTGCCTAGAATAGAGTGACTGTGCTAAAATATTTTATTCCACAACTTGTGAATATTAGTGGTTTTGATACGTCTGACACACTATCGGCATATTCTCCTTGGACATAGCCCTTAGTGGTGAACCAAATAAAATTGATGTGTCATTTCTTTGCATGTGATTGTTTATTTTTTTCACTTCCTCTTCAGACAGTTTTAACAGGTTCCTACCAACATGGGAATAAGATCCATCAGTTTAAAAAAAAAGTTGACACCCTGATTCACCCCTCCCCTCTCAGGGTGTTTCAGGGTCCTTCAAGTGGTATCAGAGCGTAAAGGTTGCTGGTGTGGAATCTGTCTTCTGCTGTCATGGAGAATCCAGTCAATGTTAGGGGAGTTCCCCTCTTCGATGGATGTAATTTTCAAATATGAAAAAACAGGATGAGATCTCACCTAATATCTCTTGGAATGGAAGTCTTATTTTCTATTGCACATGGAATACAAGTCACTGATCCTAAAAAACTATCAATGATAGATACAAATAAGAAATTTCTTGATGCTGATGCAAAAGCACAAAATGATCTCACTATAGCCCTTTCTGATCAAATTTATCTAAAGGTAATTAGTTGCACATATTCCAAGTCAATGTGGGACAAATTGGAGAATATTTATGAAGGAGATAGCAAAGTGAAGGATGAAAAACTTCAAGTACTACACAACAGGTTTGATGATCTAAAGATGCACCCTGATGAGAATGAAGACTACTTTTTTAATCAAATTACTGAAGTTGTAGGAGAAATCCGAGGTTTGGGAAAAGAAATAAAAGACATTGACATAGTAAATAAAATATTGAGAAGACTTACACCCATTTATAATAAAAAGGTGTCAACCCTTTAGGAAAGAGATATCACCAAACTCTCAGTGGATGATATTATGAGAAATCTATCAGCTTATGAAATGAGAATCAAACCAGAAGAAGCTACGACTCGTGTGAGCAAGGAAATGGAATTAAAAGACATGGACAAAATAAAAGTTACAAGAGATAGTAGTGATTTAGATAATGAGGAAAACTAAACTCTCTCTCTCTCTCTCATTGCCAAGAAGCTCAAGAAGGGAATGGTGAAATTTTAAGGCAAGCTACCTCTCACTTGTTTTTGATATGGAAGAGTTGGGCACATTGCCACTTGGTTCTCGAGAAAATTTGATGATGAAGAGAGAGAAGTTGAAAATATTGAGAAACCTCAGAAAAGATTTTTCAAAAAGGTAAACTTAAAATTTTCAAAGAAATTACAGAAGAAGAGTTTTGTCTGTGAGGAGGAAGATGATGATAATGAATTCTGTTAGGAAGATGAACCAGAATTTAAGATTGGAAACCATTCCTCCATGATAGATACCATTGAAAATTCATAACCATTGATAAATAATGATGGAGATAATCAGTTTACTACTAATGATGATCCCAAGTTGAAACTTAAGGATGGTTTTGTTAAGATTGAGATTATATGTAAGAGATTTAATAAGTGGAAAGTAATGGTGGAGGAATCATCAGAATATATTGGTCAGCTGGAAGCGAAAATTAAATGACTGGAATAACTAGTGAAAGTTCAATCATCAATCCTTGAAATCACTTATGATGTTGTGGTACTAAAAATCAGATTTAAAGAACAAGAAAAGGTCATCAATGAAATTACCTCAAGACTGGAGGAGAAGTCCAAGACCGTTGAAGTAATCGTTGAAGAAGTTGTTACTTTGAGAAGTAAACTTGAAAATGAATCAATTTCAAAAGAAAAAAAATAAGAAAATACAATTTGGAAGGTTCTCAGATGATGAGGTTCTAGAGAGAGAAAAGTGTGGTTCTAATGGAGTTGAAAAAATATTGAGTGATCAAAGAACCACATTCATGAGAAATAGTGTAATTGGTTGTGATGCTGAAACGTTAAATGCTATAAATAAAGTGAACCATAATAAAGGCAAGATGAAATTTGATCATGTGGAAAATCCACCAGAAGTGCTAAAAAAGAAGCCCTTAAATAAAACTGAAAGGAGAACTGAAGATTATCCTCGAGTTTACAGAAATGATAGGCAGTAAAATTTTTTTCCTGAGGAAGAAGGCATGAGGAGAAATAGAAGTGAGAAGACATTTCCTTTCGTGAAGTTTCAGTTTTGTGGCTATTTGGGCCATACCATGTCACACTGCAAAGAGGAAAGGAGCTATATGAATAGGGGAGAGTTAGAAGTTCATAAAAAGAGAACATATTCATATCCTACTTCTTATAGAAGAAATAATTTATATGGATATTGTTTTTATTGTTCTAACTTTTTCCATAAAGTTATGTATTGCAGGCAGAAGTATGACAGGAGAAATTCTTTCAATACTCATAGATGAGTCTATACACATCAACCAGACCATGTTTCTATTTCAAATAGATTTTCTCCTCTGGATGAAGAAGTTGAATATAAAGAATCCGTGTACATGGAAAAGAGAATTGAAAGTCCATCAGCATCCTACACTCAATCTAATATTTCATGGAAGGAAAAGAGGAAAATTGAAAAGTCCAATTTTGTAGAAGTGGACCTCAAAGCTACAAAGAAAAAAATCACCTGGATTCTTGAAAGAATATGTTCATCCCACATGACGGGTAATGTAGAACTATTAATGAATGTCAAGAAAAAGGTCTATGGAACAGTGAGGTTCAGTAATGATGGTGCTTTAAAGATAAAAGGTAGTGGAAGTACTGAGCTAGCTAATGGAGAGCTGAAGAAAACTGAAGTCCTTTATATGGACGGTCTGCGTCAAAATATTCTTAGTGTGATTCAACTCTGTGACTCTGGTCTTATTGTGACATTCAATCAGAATGGTTTTACTATAAGAGGAGAGTCTGGGATTTCGCTCATGAAAGGCTGTAGAATAGATGGAAACTTATATGAAGTTGACAGTAAATAGAACATTTCCTACTTAACAATTGAAGAGGAAAAAAACTTATGACATTGAAGATTGGTGCACATCAATCATAAAGACATGGAAAAGATATCTATGGTTCAAATATTCATGGATATCCCTAATCTAAAGTGTGAATGAGAAAATTCATGTGATGTGTGCATGCGGGGGAAACTAGTCTGTAATTCCTACCGACCAAAGAATAAAAGAGCATAAAATCTCCTTGACCTCATCCATACCGATGTATGTGGCTTGATAAATGTTGCTGGAACACATGGAGAAAGGTAATTTGTTCTGTTCATATATGATTATAGTAGAATGGAATGTGTGATCGTTATACACCGGAAGCGACAAGTGCTTGATTTCATGAAAAACTATCATCAAATCACTGATAATGATACTAGAAAAAATATCAAAGTCCCATGGTATGATAATGGAGGGGAATACACATCCATTGAATTTGAAAATTACCTAGAGAAGCATGGGATACAACATGAGGTGGCTACTGTGAGAACTCCACAGAAAAATGGAGTTGTTGAGTGCAAGAATCGATAGGTAAATAACATGGCCAGAACTATGGTGATCGAGAGTCGTATTCCTCGACATTACTGGAAAGAGGTATTACAAGAAGTAGTGTATATTCAAAATCAAATAGGGCTATATATGGGTGAGACAAAGACACCATATGGATAGTGGCATGAAATGAATCCCTCTTTGAAATATTTTCCTATTTTCAGAAGAAAATGCTTTATCAGAAACAAAGAAGGAAATAAAGGGAAGTATGAAGACAATGTAGATGAAGGAACATCAAAACCTACAAGTGTTTCAATAAGAACTTGGGAAGAATTGTGGAAATCAGTGATGTAAAGATCATTGAATAGAAAAACACGAATGCTTTGAGGAATTCTTATAATGATGTGATGGAAGATAAAGAAGGACGTGAACATGGAAAAAATGATTATACTAAGGTAGAGGAAGGTGTGAAAAACTCTTAGGATTCACATCATGATGTTGACTCTGAATAAGAATCTAAAGAGGAAGCCATAGCTGGAGAGAATTCGGTTAAACCGCAAAGGAGAAATCGAAGAGCATAGATTGACCAGTCTAACATTATCGAGGATCAGAATGCACCAACACAAATAAGGAGAATGAGGAATAATGAACATTATGCATTTTTATCAGTTGTGGAACCATCCTCATTTGAAGAGGCTGCAAAGTACGAGTTATGGGTAAAAGCAATGAATGAAGAGTTAGATCAGATTGATAAAAATAAGACTTGGGATCTTGTTAAAAGATCTGAAGATCATAATGTGATTGGTACGGAGTGTATTTTCAAGAAAAAATTTGATGAACATGGAAATGTGATCAGAAATAAGGTGCTCCTGGTCTGTAAAGGATATTCACAAATCGAAGGCGTTGATGTTGAGGAGACATTTTCTCCTGTATCAAGATTGGAGTCAATCAGGCCATTTCTTTCCATGGAAATCCAATGAGGTTATAAAGTGTATCGAATGGATGTCAAGACAACATTCTTAAATGTAGTATTAGAATAAGAAGTTTACATTGAACAACCCATAGGGTTATTGCTTGGAAATGATGAACTGAAGGGTTGAAAATTAAAGAAATATCTTTATGGCCTGAAACAGACACCACAGGCGTGTTACTCTTAGTTGGACTCTTATCTGAGAAAGATTGAGTTTAAAAGAGGAGTGGATCACAATCTCTATGTGAAAAACTCTCAATAGGATTAGTTCATGTTATTGGTATACATAGATGATATTATTTTTTGTGGAAGCAGACATGGATTAGTGGAAGAATTTTCCAATCACATGAAATATGAATTTGAAATGTCCATGATTGGTGAACTCCCATACTTTTTAGGGTTGCAGGTACTTCAGAAGAAGGATTACACTTTCATTTATCAAGAAAAGTATGCAAGAGATCTATTGAATAAATTCAATATCCATGATTCCAAACCAATGAAGACACCGATTGAAGTTGGTTCAATGCTCAGAAAGCATGAGGAAGGGACTTCTATGGATCCCACCATATACAAAATAATCATTGGAAGCCTACTTTACATGATGACAACATGACCAGATATTATCTTTGTAACTTTCTTTGCGGCCTGATTTCAGAGTAATCTGAAGGAAGAACATATGGAGGCAGTTAAAAGAATCATGAGATACATTCAAGGTACACAAAGTTATGGGCTATACTTTGCTGCAGGAAGAGATGGTGAACTATCAACATTTTCTGATGCTGACTGGGCTGGATATGTAGTGGACAGAAAGTCTACCAGTGGTGGAGAATTCTATATTGGGAAGAAATGTGTGGTCTGTTTAAGAAAGAAACAGGAAAGTACTTCACTTAGTACTACTAAAGTTGAATATATATCTTCTACCAAGGCCTGCACTCAGTTACTATGGATGAAGTAGTAACTGAGTGATATAGGTGATGAGGTGAAACAACCAATGGTGATTTACTATGAAAACAAAATCTCAATTGATCTTATGAAGAATCCTGTTTAGCACTCCTGTACGAAACATATTGAGATCAGATATCACTTCATCAAGGAAAAAGTTGAACAAGGCATGATCAAAATGGAAAATGTGGGAACTGATGAGAAAGTGGTTGATATTATGACTAAGACACTGTCAGCAGCTATGTTTGAGAAATATCGGTTGAACCTTGGTGTTCATCCACCTCCTAGTGCATAAGGAGGTTACGAGATTCCCCTATCCCCAATTGTTCTAACTGTGCTAATCTATTTGTGGAAGTGTTGTAGGTTTATGGGGGAGATACGATCTAGTGGGAGTATGTTTTGAGATCTATAATGTTAAATTACCAGTCTTCGGGTTTATTTCCAATGGGGGAGAATGAATAAATTCAATGGAAAGTGATCTGTTTTTTTTCTGGATACTGGAAAAATCCAGAACTAAAACAATGAAGGTGGAGACAAGAAAATAATGAGAACTCAATTCATTTCCTATCTCTTGTTTTCTACACCAAGAATTTCTCACATAAACTTAGAGTGATGGATGAGTTGTTTCTTGAAGATTCAGGTTTTGATCGTGGCTAGCGCATCGGTGAATTTATGTGGAGATTTCCAACAAACCCAAAGGGGGAGATTGTTGGAACCGAGACTGTTCGTTGATAATAATAGCATTTGGTTTGTATTTGTTGTCAATATGCACACAGATGGATAGGGAGTTTGCAAGAAATGAGGTCATATGATTGAGGTTGAATGCAGTATTGAAGGTGGCGCAGTTTCCCAGTGTTTTCCAATTTTTTGAGCCTAAAAAATCGGGAGTTTGGAAATGGTACGCGGTGAAGGCGCACAGTACGCGATGAAGGTGTGCGGTACGCGGTGAAGGCGCATGGTACGCCGTGCAAGCGCATGGTACGTGGTGCAAGAATGCGACAATAGGTGTAGGCACGCGGTACGCGGTGAAGGTAGTGGGAACGGTACATGGAGTGGTACGCGGAGCGGTATGCACCGCGGTACGCGGAGCTGTGCATGAAAACAAAAACAGTTCACAACAATGGTACATTGTGGTGGCTAACACAGTATGCAGTGGGATTACTGCAGTTCACGAAATAAAAGCGGTACGTGGTGGGGGATAACCGTACACAGATGGAGTTAAGATTGTCCCACATTAAAAGTTTGGCTAAACCGGTTTAGAAAAATTTATGGAGTTACATGCCTATTTAAGGAACAATAACCCCCTTTGTTGAGTGAGGAGATTGGAGATTAAAATTTCAGGGGAAAATTTGAAGAAGTATGAAGTGGTTTGTGGAGGAGAAGATAGTATGCAGAGATACTCATCCACGTAAGGAAAATAGTCCGCAGAAGAGTGTGTGGTTCGTGCAGGAAGCTCTTGCAGTACGCGGCAGAGCAAGGCAGTACGCGGAGCAAGATGATTCGTGGAGGTGGGAAATAGTAAGTGGAGTAGAATAGAACGAAGAGTATCATGGTACATAGAGGAGATGGACGGTACACGGAGGAGTTGGACGGTACGCAAAAACAGCTGTGGTATGCAGAAACAACAACAGTACGCAGAACACCCAAGGAAGCTTAAAAATTGTCCAAATCAGTTTACGAAATTAATCTTCATAACATATCAGTGTACGGGAAAATAAATTACATCTTTACATGATTATGAGACTTCAACAGAGCATCCATTTGAATTTGAGGATGCATAAATTAATGCTAAACCATTGAAGCGACCTTCAAGTCATTAATCTAAGTGAATATTCTTCTAATGCAGTGAGTAAGAGGGAGTTAGCTGAAGTGATTTGAGGGACGCAATGTTCTATCCCTGAACCTTATAATGGAAGTGCGCCTAGCACAAAGTGACTATGCTAAAATCTTGTATTCCACAACTTGTGAAGTTTAGTAGTTTTGGTACGACCAAAACACTATCGGCGTATGCTCCTTGGATGTAGCCCTTAGTGGTGAACCAAATAAAATTATTGTGTCATTGCTTAACATGTGATTTTTTATTTTCTGCACTTCCTCTTTAGACAGGTTTAACAGGTTCCTACCAACGCGGGAACAAGATCCATTAGTTTAAAAGAAAAAGTTGACACCCTGATTCTCCCCTCCCCTCTCAGGGTGTTCTGGGGTCCTTTAAGTGGTATCAGAGTGTAAAGGTTGCTGGTGTTGAATCTATCTTCCGCTGTCATGGAGAATCCAGTCAACGTTAGGGGAGTTCCCCTCTTAGATGGAAGTAATTTTCAAATATGAAAAAACAGGATGAGATCTCACCTAAGATCTCTTGGAATGAAAGTCTTATTTGCTACTATGCAGGGAATACAAGTCACTGATCCTACAAAACTGTCAATGATAGATACAGCCAAGAAATTTCTTGATGCTGATGCAAAAGCACAAAATGATCTCACTACAGACCTTTCTAATCAAATATATATAAAGGTAATGAATTTAACATCTACCAAGTCAATGTGGGATAAACTGGAGAATATTTATGAAGGAGATAAAAATGTGAAGGAGGAAAAACTTCAAATACTACAGAAAAGGTTTGATGATCTAAAGATGCACCCTGATGAGAATGAAGACTCCTTTTTCAATCGAATTACGGAAGTTGTTGGAGCAATCCAAGGTCTAGGCGAAGAAATAAAAGACATTGACATAGTGAAGAAAATATTGAGAAGACTTCACCCCTTTACAATGAAAAGGTGTTAGCCCCTAAGGAAATAGATCTCACCAAACTCTCAGTGGATGATATTCTGAGCAATCTATCAGCTTATGAAATGATAATCAAACTAGAAGAAGCTACGAATCATGTGAGAAAGGAAATAGAATTCAAATCCATGTAAAAAATAAAATTTACAAGAGATATCAGTGATGTAGATAATGAGGAAAATGAAACTCTCTCTCTCATTTATAAGAATCTCAAGAAGGGAATAGTGAAATTTGAAGGCAAGCTACCCCTCTCTTGTTTTTTCTGTGGAAGAGTTGAGAACATTGCCTCTTAGTGATCAAAAAAATTTGACGATGAAGAGAGTGAAGATGAAAATATAGATAAACCTCAGAAAAGATTTTTCAAAAAGGGAAACATAAAATTTGCAAATAAAGTACAGAAGAAGAGTTTTGTATGTGAGGAGGAAGATGATGATAATGAATTCTATGAGGAAGATGAACCAGAATTTAAGACTGGAAACCATGCCTCCATGATGGCTACCATTGAAAATTAAGAACTATTGATAGATAATGCTAGAGATAATTAGTTGAATACTAATGCCGATCCCAAGTTTAAACTTAAGGATGAATTTGGTAAGATTGAGATTAAAAGTAAGAGATGTAATAAGTGTAAAGAAATAGTGGAGGAATCATCAGAATATATTGATCCACTGGAAGCAGAAATTGAACGACTGAAAGAACTAGTGAAAGTTCAATCATCAATCCCTAAAAGTGATGATGATGTTATGGAACTAAAACTAATAATTTAAGAACAATAAAAGGTCATCAATGACATTACCTTGATACTGTAGGATAAGTCCAAGACCGTTGAAGTACTTGAAGAAGAAGTTGTTACTCTGAGAAGTAAACTTGAAAGTGAATCAATTTCAAAAGAAGCAAAGAAGAAAATAAAATTTGGAAGGTTCACAGATACTTAGATTCTAGAGATAAAAAAGCGTAGTTCTAATGGAGTTGAAAAAATATTGAGTGATCAAAGAACCATATTCATGGGAAATAGTGGAATTGGTTGTGATGTTGAAACGTAAAATGCTATAAATAAAGTGAACCATAATAAAGGAAAGATGAAAGTTGATCATGTTGAAAAGCCACCTAAACTGCTGAAAAAGAAGCCCTTAAATCAAACTGAAAGGATAATTGAAGATTATTCTCAAGTTTAAAGAAATGATAGGTAGTTAAAATTTTTTCTTAAGGAAGAAGGCATGAGGAGAAATAGAAGTGAGAAGACATTTCTTTTTGTGAAGTGTCAGTTTTGTGGCTATCTGGGCCATACCATGCCATACTGCGAAGAGGCAAGGAGATATATGAATGGGGAAGAGTTATGAGTTCAGAAAAAGATAGAATATTCATATCCTACTTCTTATAGAAGAAATAATTTATATGGATATTGTTTTTATAGTTCTAACTTTGGCCATAAAGCTGTGTATTATAGGTAGAGGTATGACATGATAAATTTTTTCAATACTTAGAGACGATTCAATACACATAAACCAGATGGTATTTCTATTTCAAATAGGTTTTCTCCTCTAGAAGAAGAAGCTGAATATAAAGAACTCATGTACACAGAAAAGATAATTGAAAGGACATCAGTTTCCTACACTCAATCCAATATTTCACTCATGAAAGGTTGTAGAACATATGGAAACTTATATCAAGTTGATAGCAAAGAGAAAATTTTCTACTTAACATTTGAAGAGGAAAACAAATTATGGCATCGAATATTGAGGAACATCAATAAGAAAGACATGGAAAAGATATCTAAGCTCAGATAGTCATGGATATCCCTAATCTAAAGCATGAACGAGAAAATACATGTGTTGCGTGCATATGAGGGAAACTGGTCTGCAGTTCCTACCGGCCAAAGAATAAAAGAGCATAAAATCTCCTTAACCTCAACCATATAGATGTATGTATCCCGATAAATGTTGCTGGAACACATGGATAAAGGTACTTTGTTTTGTTCATTGATGATTATAGTAGAATGGCATATGTGATCGTTATATACAGGAAGCGACAAGTGATTGATTGCATGAAAACCTATCGTAGAATCATTGAGAATGATACTAGATGTAAGATCAAAGTCCGAAGGTCTTAAAATGGAGGGGAATACACATCCATTTAATTTGAAAATTACCAAGAGAATCATGGGATACAACATGAGGTGGCTGCTGTGAGAGCTCCACATCAAAATGGAGTTGTTGAGTACAGGAATCGACAGGTAAATAACATGGACATAACTATGTTGATCAAGAGTTGTATTCCTCGGCATTTATAGAAAGAGTAATTACAAGAAGTAGTTTATATTAAAAATCATATAGGGCTATATATGGGTGAGAAAAATACACCATACGAATTGTGGCATGGAAGGAAGCCCTCTTTGAAATATTTTTGTGTTTTTGGAAGAAAATGTTTTATCCGAAACAAAGAAGAAAATAAAGGGAAGTATAGAGACAATGTAGACAAAATAATATTTCTTGGATACTAAATGAAAATAAAAACCTACAAGTGTTTCAATAAGCGCTTGGGAAGAATTGTGGAAAGGAGTGATGTAAATATCATTGAAGAGAAGAAAATGAATGCTTCAAGGAATTATTATGCTGATGTGATAGAAGATAAAGAAGGATATGGACACGGAAAAAATGATAATACAAAGGTAGAGGAAGGTGTGAAAAACTCTCAGGATTTACACCTTGATGTTGACTTTGAAGAAGAATCTGAAGAGGAATCCATAGCTGGAGAGAATTCAGTTGAACTGCAAATGAGAAATCAAAAGCAGATATTGATCATTCCAACATTATCAGGGATCATAATGCACCAACACAGACAAGAATAATGAGTAATAATGCACATTTTTCATTTCTATCAGTTGTGGAACCATACTCATTTGAATAGGCTACAAAGGATGAGTCATGGGTAAAATCAACGAATGAAGAGTTAGATCAAATTGATAAAAATCAGACTTGGGATCTTGTTAAAAGACCTAAAGATCACAATGTTATTGGTACAGAGTGGATTTTCAAGAACAAATTTGATGAACATGGAAATGTAATAAGAAATAAGGCACACTTGGTCTATAAAGGATATTCACAAATCAAAGGCATTTATGTTGAGTAGACATTTTCTCCTGTAGCAAGACTGGAGTCAATCAGTCTATTTATTTCTATGGAAATCTAATGAGGTTATAAAGTGTATCAAATGGATGTCAAGACAACATTCTTAAATGGAGTATTGGAAGAAGAAGTTTACATTGAATAACACGTAGGGTTCTTTCTTGGCAATAATGAACTGAATGTTTGAAAATTAAAGAAGGCTCTTTATGGCCTAAAACAAGCACCACAGGTGTGGTACTCTCAGTTGGACTCTTATCTGAGAAAAGATTGAGTTTAAAATAGGAGGACTGGATCACAATCTCTACGTGAAAAACTCTCAATAGGATAAGTCCATGGTATTAGTATATGTGGATGATATTATTTTTGGTGGAAGCAGACATGGATTAGTGGATGAATTTTCCAATCACATGAAATATGAATTTGAAATGTCTATGATTGGTGAACTCACATAATTTTTAGGGTTGTAGGTACTTCATAAGAAGGATTACTCTTTCATTTCTCAAGAAAAGTATGAAAGATAGATATTGAAGAAATTAAATATGCATGATTCCAAACCAATGAAGACACCGATTGCAGTTGGTTCAAAGATAGGAAAGCATGAGGAATGGACTTATGTGGATCCCACCATGTATAGAAGAATCATGGGAAGCCTACTGTACCTGACGATGACACAACCAGATATTGTCTTTGCAACTTTCCCTGCGGGCCGATTTTAGAGTAATCCGAAGGAAGAACATATGGAGGCAGTGAAAAGAATTATGAGATACATTTAAGGTACACAAAATTATGGGCTATAATTTGCTTCAGGAAGAGATGGTGAACTATTATAATTTTCTGATGCTGACCGGGCTGGAGATGTAGTGGATAGAAAGTCTACCAATAGTGGATCATTCTATATTGGGAAGAAATGTGTGGGATGGTTAAGTAGGAAACATTAAAGTACTTCACATAGTACTGCTAAAGCTGAATATATATCTACTACCAAGGCCTGCACTCAGTTACTCTGGATGAAGCAACAACTGAGTGACATAGGTGATGAGGTGAAACAACCAATGGTGATTTACTGTGATAAAAAAGCGCAATTGATCTTATGAAGAATCCTATTCAACACTCTTGTATGAAACATATTGAGATTAGATATCACTTAATCAAGAAAAAAGTTGAACAAGGCGTGATCAAAATGGACCATGTGGGAACTAATGAGAAAGTGGATGATATTATGACCAAGGCACTATCAACGGCTATGTTTGAGAAACATCGGTTGAACCTTGGTGTTCAGCCACCTCCTAGTGCATAAGGAGGTTACGAGATTCCCATCTCCTCAGTTGTTTTAACTATGCTAATATGTTTTTGGAAGTGTTTTAGGTTTATGAGGGAGATACGATCCAGGGGGAGTATTTTATGAGCTCGACAATGTTAAATTACCAGTCTTTGGGTTTATTTCCAATGGGGGAGAATGGATAATTTCAATGGAAAGTGATCTATTTTTTTTCAGGATAGAGGAAAAATCTAGAATTACAAAAATGAAGGTGGAGAAAAGAAAATAATGATAAATAAATTCATACCTTCTCTCTTGTTTTCTACACCGATCATTGCTCACGTAGACTTAGAGTGATGGCCAAGTTGTTTCTTGAAGATTCAGGTTTTGATCGTGGCTAGCACATCAATGAATTTATCTGGAGATTTCCAACAAACCCAAAGGGGGATATTGTTGAAACAAAGGCTATTCATTCATAATAATAGAATTTGGTTTGTCTTTTTTGTCAATATGCACACATATGACTAGGGAGTTTGCAAGGAATGAGGTCATACGATTGAGGCTGAAAGCAATATTGAAGGTGGCGCAGTTTCCCATTGTTTTCATATTTTTTGGGCCTAAAAAATTGGGATTTTAGAAATGGTACACGGTGAAGGCACACAGTACGCAGTGAAGGCGCGTGGTACGTGGTGTAGGTGCATGATACACGGTGAAGGCAGTGGGAACTGTACACAGAGTGGTATGTGGAGCGGTACGCGGAGCAGTATGCAGAGCGGTATGCGAAGTGGTATGCGGAGCGGTACACGGAGTAGTGCGTTAAACCAAAAACAGTTCACAACAATGGTACACAGTAGAGGACAACACAGTACGCATTGGGATTGCTACGATTCACTAAATAAGAGCGGTAAGTGGTGGAGGATAACCATACGTAGATGGAGTTAGGATTGTCCCATAGTGAAAGTTTGGGTAAATCAGTTTAGTGAAAATTGTGAAGTTACGTGCCTATTTAAGGAACAATAATCCCATTTGTTGAGTAAGGATATTGGAGATTAAAATTTCAGGGAGAAATCTGGAGATGTCTGAAGTGGTTCGTAGAGGAGAATACGGTACAAGAAGAGACTCATCAACTTAAGAAAAATAGTCCGCGGATGAGTGTGTGGTTCACGCAAGAAGCTCTCACAGTACACAGCGGAGCAAGGAAGTATGTGGAGAAAGACAGTTCAAGGAGGTGGGAAGCAATACGCCGAGTAGAGCGGAACGCGAAGTAGTTCTATATACGGAGGAGATGTGTTAGGACCAATAGGGGCCTATATACCCTAAGAGGGGGGGGGGTGAATCAGGGTATTGATATTCTTTTCAAAATTATTTCTGCACCACTGGATCTTGACCTCTTTATTACAAGGGTCACTTTGTTTGCACTTGTGTATTTAATATGATCACGTATTTTATTCTTTATATGATAATGATGCTTTGGATGCAATGTAGGGAAGCTTTCAGGAAGACACAGAGATTTTTACTTGGTTCACCCTCACTGGGCCACGTCCAAGGAGCATACAACGATGATGTTCCGCTGTACCAAATCCACTAAGGATCACTACCAATAATGTTTGGGCTAGATCACTTCTATGCCCATGCTCACTTCCTTTACAATGTTTAGGGTCAAATCACTGCTTTCCCAAGGGTCACTCCCTATTTCTCTCTCTCTAGCTCACTACCGGTGGAGAGGATCACCTTCTTCCTCTTCCTTTGCTCACTGCTCTGGAAGGGATCCACTAACAGTTTATAGACCTGTAGGTCTCTTCATTTGCATGAATAAATGCATCCTCAACTATTGATAGATGCTCTATTAAAGTTCAAATTTCATCCACTGATGAATACCCCTTTGCCTCTTAAACACCGGGCAAACTACCTTTGGAAAGTACCTTTGCAAAGCACCCTACTTCGCGAGGCTCCCAATTTCGCGAAGCTCAAACAAGCCTTCGTGAAGCTCCTTCCTTTTCACGAAGCTCACAATTTCGCGAAGCTCAGACCGTCTCAAAGCTCAAGCCTTCGCAATTCTTAGGTTGTCGCGAAGCTCAATTCGTCGCAAAGCGACTTCCCTCGCGAAGCTCACTGAGACAACGTGGAGCACACGACTTTCGCGGAGCTAGAATAGCCTCCGCGGAGCTCCTCTTTCGCGAAGCACACTACCTTCGCAAAATTCCTTCGCGAACCGAGAGCAAAGTATTTTCTCTGAAAATTATCTCTACTTCTCTTGAGGGGGTCGGCCTCTATTTGTAGGAAATTACACCGAACCTTGACCCTTCTGCGCGAAGTCAGCGCCACGTCATCGCCGATCACAAAGCCCCGAAGTTTCCGCCAGAATTCTGTCCAAATCGCGAAGCACCACGACAACTTTCCGATCGCGGAGCTTGTCGTAATCGCTGAGCATTACCGTCAACATTCCTTCGCACCTTCGCCGCGAAGATCCCTCGCAAATCCCTTCACCGCCGCGATGCGCTTCAACTATGCCGTTCGCGAAGCTTTGATGTAATCACGAAGAATCACCGCCATCATTCTTCTGGTCTTCGCGAAATCCAAACCATGAAGCCTCTCTTCGCGAAATTCATGCCTTTTCCATATTAAAATATGATCTTCAAGGATATACTCTTTTCACGATGCTCACCAACCTCCAAATTTTGGACCCCAAAAAATTGGAAAACACTAGGAAACAGCGCCACCTTGTACTGCTCTTTTGTACCGCCTCCAGATCGTCCATTCCTTTTTCATGGTTCTTTGTCAACATGGATTGTCAACAAATTCTCTGGAACTCGACAATTCTCCATGAAAACCTGATTTTTCAACAAACACAATCAACCCAAAAATACTGCAATGTTACCTTGAGGGATTTTTTCCCAACAAGCTAGATGGTACGCAGAGGAGATGGACAATATGTGAAAATAGATGTGGTATGAGGAAACAACATCAGTACGCTGAACACCCAAGGAAGCCTGAAAATTGGCCAAATCAGTTTGCGAAATTAATCTTCATAACATATCAGTGTATGGGAAAATAAATTACATCTGTGAATGATTATGGGACTTCAATAGAGCATCCATTTGCAGTTTAGGATGCATGAATTAATGATAAACCATTGAAGTGACCTTCAAGTTGTTAAACTGAGTGAATATTCTTCCAGCGCAGTGAGCAAGTGGGAGTCAATGAAATTGATCTGAGGGAGGCATTGTGCTATCCCAAAACCTTTTAAAGGCACTACACCTGGTGCAGAGTGATTGTGCTAAAATATTTTTTTTCCAAAACTTGTGAATATTAGTGGTTTTGGTAGGACCTACACACTATCGGAGTATGCTCCTTGGACGTAGCTCTTAGTGGTTAACCAAGTAAAATTGCGGTGTCATTGCTTTTCATGTGATTGTTTATTTTCTGCACTTCCTCTTCAGAAAGGTTTAACAAGCCTACCAATGTGGGAGCAAGATCCATCATTTTAAAAGAAAAATTTGACACCTTGATTCACCCCTCCCCTCTCAGGGTGTTCCAGGGTCCTTCACGTTGTTATTCGAGGTGAGTGATCACGTGTTCTTGAGAATCTCTCCAAGGATTGGGCATCGTTATATTGGGAAACAGGGAAAGTTATCTCCTCGATACATAGGTACTTTTGAGATACTTGATTGGGTTGGTGAGGTGGAATATAGGTTGGATTTTACAGCATGGTTCAGTGTGGTGCACAATGTGTTTCATGCATCTTAGTTTAAAAAGTATCAACCTGATCCTGACTATGTGATTCAATCGGATCACGTTGACATAGAGCTGGATTTTTTGTTGGTTCATATCCCAGTATAGATTGTGGATATACAAGAGAAAGTCTTATGTGGTAAAATCATCAGTCAAGTGTGTGTTTTTTGGCAACATTTATGGATTTAGGAAGAGACTTGGGACTAGGAGAAGGAAATGGTTGAGCAGTGGCCCAAAATCTTTTAGTATAATGGTGGTTTTCTACTTTTTGGGGATGGAAAGGCTAATAGTGTAGAGAATGAAGCTCCCCTAGTTTCAATTAAGTACCCTTTTATTTATGTATTTTAATTATGTAAAGTGTTTGGGTTAATTTTGAGAGAGTTGGGTGTAATTTTGAAATGTTATGGGTCTTTTCTGGTGGTACACAGTTTGAGCATGGTTAGTAAAAACCATGTAACTCCTATAAAAAACCATGCAAAGTGAGGCTGTAGGCTTTAGGTTGGTGTAGGATTTTTCCAAACCATGTGGCCACCCAGTAGTAACCATAGTTTTAGGGATAGAGGTATATGCATGGTTAACACATAGTTCTCCTAACCGTTCATGAAAAAAAATTAGATACGAAAATTATAAATATAATTTAGATTTGCCTCTAAACCCTCTTTTTTCCCCTAAGTCAACCCTAACTCATTTTTCTTTCATCAAAAAGGCTGCGGAGACCTTTAAAATTGATTTATAAGTAATCCTTTGGTGTTTCTTGGTGCATTGAATCCCAAATTCCTTAACAAGTCTCTGTTCTTGATTTTTTTCCTTTGATTCTTATTCTCCCCTATCTTGGATTCATGGATTTAATATGTTGGGGATAGAAAAATGGTGTTTTATTCTAATAATGATGATATTTGGATGTTTTAATGTTAGGAAACAAGAACTAATGTGGGTTTTTTGGAGTTTCATCTTGGTTTTGTTAAAGAGTTTGTGTCGTTCTTCATTTTCACCATAGTTTCTAAGGTAGGTAGATTCACTCTCATCTCCTCCAATTAGAACTTGAAGGATTAGTTTTAAATTGTTTTAATTGATTGAAATTTATTGTGAAATTAATTTTCAAATCATGGTATAAACCCTATTTAGTGATGTTGTTTGTATTTGTGAAAATTGGTTGTTGTGCACAGTGCTTTGTTTATAGATTTTAAAATGATGATTTTAAAATGTGAATTTGTTTTGATTCGTGAAAATGGTTTGATGGTGATGTATTCAATAAAAGAAATGTTTTATTGAAATGGAATTAAATGGTTTATTTGGAATTATTTTTTAGAATAATGGTTGGTGTGTTTTCATATAAATTTGGGATAGATAGGGGTATGAAGTTCCCCCATCAATAGTGGGATGGATAAGGGTATAGAATTTCCCCCATCAAAATGGTTCACCAAGTGAAGACTTGGTGGAAGGATGAATCACCACTCATGAGTATAGGGAGGTACTTGGTTTCATGCATGGTTGGCATTTGGATATGTGGAATGGAATGGATTATTCCAAAATGGTATTTAAGAAATGGTTTTAATGAGTCGTTTGGTTGCTTTCCTTGAAAACTGTTTTGGTTGGAAAACTGTTTTGGTGTGAAACTGCTTAGCTTTGATATAAAATATTAAAATGTATTATATAAATAATTTTATGTAAATTTGATAACATGTTCTATCCTAGTGGCGTGAGTAGGAAATTCATTTAGGGAAAACCTACTAAGTTTCATTACTCACCCCCTACTTTGGAACTTTAGTGTGTTTGCATATTTTGTTTATCCAGACACATGTAAAGGCAAAGTATCTCATTTATTTAGTGATTCATCATGATAAACTGGGATGTATTATGTAGTTGGATATTGGATCATTTTGGTAGATGTGGAGTTGGTGTCTTTGTGTCTTTGAGCTTTTTTGGTTTTTTCCTTCCACTTTATACTCTGATATTGGTTTTGGTTTTCATTTTGTACTCTAGTATGGTCTATTTTTGGTTTGGTTACTTTTTAGTTATATACATTATGTTCATGAATAATTTAGTGGTTTTTTGGTTATTTTATACCTGTTTTTTTATTTTATTTTTAATGAGAAAATCTTCCCCCAACTATTTATGAATTACATAGAATTTATTGCTAGCCTTTGGTATCTTGGGGACGTCACCTAAGGCCAAGTAGTAATTCTGCCTTGTCTCAAGCCAGTGAGGAGGGGCGGGATGTTACATTGATAAAATTTGGTTTTGGATTTATTATAAAAGAACATAAAATTTATTTGATTTATAATAAAAAATGTAAATTATGAAAATCTAAAACATTGATAATTTTACCCTACACATAAATGTTATGATTAAAAATACACTTTTTAAAAATGGTTTTTATGCCTCAAATGAACTTATAATAATTTTTTATTATAAAAAAATGTTATTATATAAAATTTATCTCATATTTATAATATGTACCTCCAAGTTATATAATGAGGACTATTTTTTATCATTAAAAGTAAATTACTTAGGTAAAAAATTAATTACACAATAAAAACCAAAAATATTAAAAGTGAAATATTCAATAGTAGAAGACTTGAGGAATGTTTAAAACATGAATGAAATTTAATGGTAGAAAATTTTTATTCATTATATTACCCCATACTTCATTATTTCTCTTTTTTGAATTCTTATACACTTGAACAGTGACATGTCTTTATTGAACTGTAATGGGAACTTCCAAAATTACCCTTCCATCCACTTATGAAAGGGGACCACTTCCACCAATTCATGCTAATATTATCCCTTATAATTTCATAATTTTTTTATTTTTTTATTTTTTTATATTAATATATAAATTTCATATTCCTCTAGTCTCAATTAGATATCCTATGGAATTTATTTCCAAATATATTTTCAAGAGAAATCTTAAGCTCTTAAAATGAGTATTTCTTAATCCTTAGCCTTTTATTCTTAATTAATCTATTAAAAAAATATTCTATCTACCATAATAAAATGAAATAACTATTATTAATATAATAAAATTTAATTTTATTAGTGTATCAACCATGATTCAATCCTTTCCATCCTATAATAAAAATAAAACAACATTGATTATGCGTATGTGCGGGCTATGACCTCTATGAAGTGATATGATTCATTTTTCATCCCCACCTCTCATAGATGGTAACAAGTATGGATTTGATAAATTAATATTTTTAATATAACAAAATTACAATTTTTAAATTATAATTTATCATATAAATTCATTCCATCCCACTTGGTGAGAAACAAAATTGTTAATCATGCGTACACACGGACTGTCACCTCCATGAATGATGAATTACAGTAACCTTACCCACCCTACATTGATGGTTATAAGAATTAATTTAATGAATGAAAATTATATTTATGACATGTTTAATCTAATTTAAAGGTTATATTAACATTATATAAAAACATTTCCTTACTCATAAAATCATTATGACACGCTCTCATTTGGATCAATTTTAAAACATATGTGAATGATGTTATAATTTATATATCATTAGTGATTAAGTATTGTTATATAATGTTAATGTAATTTAATTATAATGAATTTTATATTTTTTAAAAATTATAGAGTGGTGTTATTAATATTTAATATATTTATCAATATACCACCTCTTAATCATTAAACACACAAAAACCAGTTCATCACCATTTCCCTTTTCAATAACCATATTAATGTATTTCACTTAATGAAATAGTACATGAGGAATAATTGAAAAAAATTATTATTACATCATGATTAATCTTGGAATTATTAAATTTTAACCAGTAAGTATTAATTGACTTGGTCATCATGGTATATGTATGAAAAAGATAATCAAAAGTTTGAACACTCGATGATGAACATAAAATATAGATAAATAATATATTTGTAATAAATGATTATAAATTAAGTTTATAAAATGTTACATTTATGAAAAAGGTTATTAAATAGGTTATTAAGATAGTTATTTTTTTATATAGGAGGTTATATCATGTTCGGTTGAGAAAGATTAAAGGTAACAATTTTTTACCTCAATTTTGATTTCTTGTGATATCATGCATATTCACCACTTGTTTCCTTTTTGTGGTGTATATATTTCCCATGGGTTTATGTTATGAAATTTTTTCATGAAATTAAATGGATTTATAAATCCATCCCATGATCTACCTTCCTTGGATTTTCAATTAAAAATATTACAATGTTGTAAGTGTTAGTTATCTCTATTTTCAATTATGTGAGACATGGTTGATATTGTACCAAATTATTTATTTTATAAGATGCATTAAATTCCTAATTTTATTAATGTATAATGAATGAATTTAATTTCACGATATTTTAATTTCCATTTCATGGTAACCTTATAACGTTATTTTAATTTTTATGTTATTGTTTCTGAAACTTTCTACCAGGGCGCACCACCTGGGTCATCATGTCGATGCTCGCTGACAGTGCATTGTACCATGAATTCCCACTTTCCAATGGTGGGAGACATTCATAACTTATTCAGATATGTCTTCTCCTTGATCTAAATAATATTATGGGATGTTTGTCTCTCCTTCCATGGATTTCTCCTCAGAATTTATCATCTAGTCCAACCCTCCCTTATAGATTAAGACGTTGTTCATGAAAATAGTTCACAGTTCCATCTCTTTATGGACGCTGCTTAATTATGCTTCTTATACTAGGACATTAAAAAGGTTCAAGTCAGGGAAGTAACCTTTGGTCAGGATAGTAGTCACGTTGGGCATCGTTGGCATGTCTGGACGCTGGGACACTCATACACCAGAATTCTCCCTTATTAGAGGGCTTCTTGAGGGCACAGAAGCCTGAGGCATCCCATGTCGATTGCGAGGTATATTCTTATTCTGAAGGCATGTATCTAAGGTTTTTCTTGGATTTTCATGTTTTACATAGAATATTCCGTGAGTTTAATGTATTTTGTAGATGGATCAGACTGATCAGAACACTTGTGAAGGTGGATCAGATGGGCACATCCATAAGAGGGAGCACCTAGAAGGTTTACCATATGGGTGGATCAGAATGCCCAATAAGGGCAGACCCAGGATGGTGTTTCCTATAAAGGGAAGGTTTCACACCATGAAATATGATCTATACATCATTGAGGATGGGTCAAGGTGGGTGGAACCCAATGAGGGGGACACTAAGGTTTACCATTGGCTGGGATTAAACCTTAGTGAGGATTCTTACATACCCTATGTAGAAGACATGGCTCAAAACCTACGAAGTTTGAGGGGATAATTTGGAGATTACACATGGCTAGACGCCCATCATAAGAGGGTAACTCTTGGTTGGATGAATGTGTATTGTGTGGGGCTTATACATGGTTAGCTTCCAGGGTTTTTCAAGGAGAATCAATGGGAGGAGTGGGAATTATGCATTATTAGCCGCTTGGGTGGGCGATGTGACCCCACCATGATAAGGGTGATGTGATGGATAATATGGTTGGGTCTTATGCATGGTTAGCCTCCAAATGAATGGAATGATCCCACCGGGATGTGGTATCCCAGGTAATAATTAGGATGGATGATGGAAGGCTGAATGACATGAATGGGGTGTCTGATATGGAACTAAAATGAAGATGATGGTGTTGGTATTGAACCTCAGGAAAGGTTTATATATACCCTTGTTGATTGGGAATCAAATTACACATAGTTATGTGGGGGAATTGGGACTTATGCACTGAGGTGGACCATGAGGCATGATATGAGAAATACTAAGGGAGGATCAGGGAGATGCACACCTAGAAAGGGGGAACCGAAGTTTACCTTTGGTTCAGATTGAACCTCATAGAGGCTTCTTATATACCCTATTTATAAGAAAGGGATCAAAACCTATTTAGTTTGGAAAATAGGTTCATGGGGGATTACACACTGAGGAGGTCCAAGGTGTCACAACCACTGTTCATCTCTAAGCCCACATGAGTCATGCTCGATGTGTGAAACAAGAGTCAGTAGAAAAACTGATGATCATGTTGTGAAAGATGTGTCCATGAGAGGTGATACATGGTTTATGATCTAAGAAGGCCTATGAATATGGATATTGGGATTGGGGATTACTCTTAGAGGGATTCCTAAGGAGGATGTCCTAATGTACTAGGAGGATCTCATTATGTGAGAGGAAGATCTCATTTTGTGTCAGTCATACACAGATCACCCTATCAAGGTGTGTGTCGGGGCATACGTGAAGACTACCCAAAGTGAACATGGTGAAAAATCCCAAATGGAGAGAGAGATAGTAATATGTCTTTGGTTCCCATCCTATTTCTATCCTCCTCATACTTTCCATGCATGCGAAAAACACAATTTAACATCATGTGTTAAGGATATTGGTGTTAGGTAGTTTAACACCCCGTAGCTCAGACAATGGAGACTCTCTCCTCACCCCTAGGACTAATATGACTGGTACCAACCCAAACATGGGGAAGGGACGACACCGAAAATGCTAGAATACAATAGGGTAGAGGAGTGGTCAAATTACGGTAATATTAAATTCCTTGTTAGCAGATTAACTTAAGAAGGCTGGCAATTCTGAGCGAATCGGTTGTGTGAGCGGTGGTTTCTCCGGGTCTCCTTTTTGTTTTTCTTTGTTGTTTTGTTTTCACTTGTTTCAACATGCTTCTTGGACCTGATCCGGAAGGGGATTAGAGCATTAGTCTTCATTGATGCAGGTCTCTTAGAATTGGATGATTGAGAGGGTATGGCTTCGCCATCGGTTCCGTGCCTGAGCTTTTGCACGGGACTGCTTTCCGAGGGGTCCTGTGTTGGCGAAGGCTTGTTGTTGGATCACTTGATGGGATGGGGTAGTCCAATTGTTTTCTTTGGTTGTATGTGGTTTCTCACTTTTTCCTCAAAGTGTTTTATAATAAAAAAGTAATTTTCAGTTAGTATGTGAAGAATCAATAGTTGTTAGCATACCTATGTGAAGAAGCATTAGGTAATGAAATGCAACATGAAACACCACACGTGGAACCATAAAATCACTTCACAAAATCTTGGAGGGTCATGTGGGAAAGGAGTTGATGAAGCCTGGGGGATTTCTAAGAGGAGCTTCATGAAGAAAGGGTTCTTTGAAAAGGAAAGGTGATTCATGAAGGAAAGGTGATTCATGAAAGAAAGGTTCTTTGTGAAGGAAAGACTCTCATGAAGTATGGCCTCGCCTTAGCATAAGGATCATTATTAGGAGAGTGATCCACAAAGGTTTAATGCTTTGAAGAGCCTAAATAAACATAAATTTCCTTCCTCCTTTATAAATATATGGGGCCTTCATGAAGGGAATCCCTTCCATAAGTAGGGTCCATGAATAACAAAGGAAATCACAACTGACAATGCATAAGTACTTTGGGTGATCCATTTCTCTCTCAGGTTTGTGATGCTCAGGAACTTCATGAAATGGGAGCTCAAAAGGTGAAAGTTCAGGGTAACAATGGTTATGAGGGTGTGTGAACCACTTATTTATAGGCAATGGGGTTTCACGATACTCGCGGGACTTGTATCGAAGAAAAAAAGACATCATGAAGCGGCATAGATCTGTCAGACTTTTTTCAGTCCTGCGAAGGTACCATCAACAATGCTCGTGGTCATGGTGCTTTTCAGACTTGTAGAGGCACTATCATAAACATTCATGGTCATATTGGAAAGGGATATCTATGAAGTATCTTAAAAAAATTGTCTCCTTTTAATAATTTTTAGGCCGTTGGAGTTTGAGTTAGATTCCAATCGGGCACGTATTTATTCATTCTCTCTATAGCACCATTTTTGGAACCAACATATTACCCTCTCATAATGGGAGCTAATGGAAAAAATGAGGGTTAGATTCTAAGGGAAATTCATCTAAAACTACATGGTCACAAAGCTAGCTTGTGTGGCATGAGAGATGATGATGTGCCACGAAGCTCGGTCGAGTGAAGGTCCCTGTGAAGCTTGGGTGGCTATCACCTATAAATAGTAAGGGTCCTATTATCTATACTGGATATCCATGAACAATTAATCCAAATATATCCTTTCGTGAAGCGATCTTCCCTATGAACACATCTCTATAAACCGGGTCTCGCGATCCTTTACTCAGTGAACACTTTCTAGTGAATCATGCATCAAGAACCACTGATTATTTGTGAAACATGCCAATGATAGGGCTGCTCTGCGAACCACTTATTCATGATCGATTTTTAAAACTAACCTCCGTAAACAAGCTCAGAAAATTTTCTAATTCCCAAGATAATAGTTGCTCAAGAATATTCTTATGAGGTTCTTGCTAACGTCTCCTTAAGGGAAGAAATGGTGAACAACATATTGATCGGGGAGTATGTTTAGAGTCACTCTGACCACGATTCATTGATGAAGATACTATTGGATTACCATAAATACTATCCACTGTGCCAAAGGTTGCTGATGTACGAATTCATCTTATGAGATGATGTCTTCATCCTATAGGCAAGTAGAGATGAGCCAACCTACTGGTCTAGGGGAACATCAGGACAATATCAATGGTACAAGGCTACTGATGGCCATATTGGGACGAACCATACCTCTGTCACAATAAACCACCTTTACAATAATCTTAACAACATCGAAGGAAATCCATTGGAGAAAGAAACTTCCCTATCGTAGTACAAAACAATAATCAAGGTAGGGATTGGGAACCCAAATAAGGGGTGGAAAGATAGTTGTGATATGCACCAGAGAGAAAACTTTATGGAGGAGTGGGCCTAGGATTATTGGATGTGTGCATCTTACTGATAGTTTGAGATAGTTTTGAGGATAGTATTCTTGTATAAAGTAGCATGGGATTTCTAATTACATGTATCTCAACCAAAGTAAATCATACTGGATCTATTGAACCGATGGTCGCCAGATACCAACACATTCCATTTGCATCATGGTGAAGTTGGCATCATCCTCTGAGACCTTCACCAGATCTTGGGTATCCCAATTCATGGGAGAATGTATGACGAGTTCATCCATGTTGAGAATTCTTGGGAGGATGTAGAATAGATGCCGACTCTGGCGAAGAAATTGCTGGACCTTGTGCCGGGATCAAACAATAACAAGCAGACAACCAGGGATGTACACTTCAAGAAATGGTTCGGTTACTTTCTGAACTTTCCCATGAAAAATCCAACCAAGAGAGAGGAAGCTCCCATAAAATTACTATCAAGGACCCAAACCTATCCAAGGGGATCCCAGCAAGGCAGGGATGTCTCTTATTAGCATATCTTGGAGTATAACCAATGGAAACTATAGGAATATAGTATCAAGGATGAGCAACAACCAATAGTTAGGCTGGAAAGATTCATTTTGATGCTCATATGTGGATGTATGCTTCCAGTGAGAGATGCAAACATGTGAGTGTGGCCAAGAACATTCATCATGGAGGTGATGCTAGCCACTAGGCAATGCATCACTCTAGGTATCCCAATGCTGGAAAAGTTGTACAAAGTAAGTCAGCACATTAGTAAGGGGATGAGGCCATTGCGCATGTGCAGGCCATTACACTTATTATAAAGATGGGTCAAAATGCACATGGGAGGTTATGAATAACTCAATAACATATCTCCACTGGGTATAAGATCTTGACCAGCAATACTGAACATCATGAGGAGTTTTCCACTCAAGCTAGGTCTGGTGGATATAATGATTAAGATGGGGTGAGTAGACCAGTTTATTTTTCACCCATTCCCTCTGGAAATGGGAGAATTCATCAAAAATGGTAGATATACCATAGAAAAGTAGTCATATCTGTTGGCCTTTTGTGACAGAGTGCTGGGGGCATGGGTATACTAAAAACCAATATGTGAACCATACATCTCACACCAATTTTCAAGGCAGTTCAGATGTCTATAGAGGTTGAACCTAAGGGTGTACTTGGGAGTGTGTTATGAGGACCACCCATGTGTGATGGGGCATCTTTGGCTCATGTTCACATGGGAATATGGGGATATTTGGAATGAATTGCCTCCATCCACTACTGCATTCGGGCTAATCCAAGAATATGCACAGAGTTGGGAAGCTGCCTATCCAAGCGAGATGCTAAAGAAATTGACGATCTGGACCAGTAAAGGAGTGGTCCCCACACCTCGAAGCTAGGGTCGAGCGGTAGAAAGGGGGAACCATGAGGGTGATACTAATGCACATCATGGTGATGAGACTGTGGGAGCAAGGTCATAAGACCATGGACTAATACCGACTGAAGGTTAAGAGAGGGTGGTAGCAATACCAAACCCAGTGGCCCCAACCGAGAGGTCCTGGGAGAAAGGAGAATCATCGAGGGGGTTTCTTAGGACACCTCATTAGGATCATGGGGAGTAATTATGCCAGGTGGTACTTCCTCGTGATGATATCTACCCAAATTCTTGGAAAGACTACGATACCTATAGATAGCTCCTTAACATTGACAACCTATGGGATCACCTGAACTGGCGCAGGATGGAGTTAGAAGGGATGAGATTTTCTAAAGGTGGATTCAATGTATCCCATGCCAAGGGGAGGAAATTCGTGATATAATTGGAGGAAGTAGTTCACTCTTGAGGCACCACACGTCCCATGACAGATCGAGTGTGGATGCTACTGGACATGACTTCCCCCTTGTGTTGTCAGCGACTCAGCTAGTAGAATGCTTTCCCATGACCAACATCTTGGATGGATCCTGGGGGTAAGATTTTAGTGAGGAAAAACTTGGTAATGATAATGAGGGAACAAATTTTAGGGAAGCCTCTCTGGAAGAAGGTGATATAGTAGCCTTTTAGGAAACCTCTATGGGTGGATTTACTGTAGCTCTTGAAGTAATATTTAACTCATCCCCTTGTTCTATCACCTCTATCACTTCATCTCGGTTCCTCTACTGACATATACTTGTGTAGGAGGATATTGTGAAAATTTCCCCTACTGACGGGGATGGATTCATGGCGACGGGTGTGGAGGACTAAGCACTGGGACCTGTATCTAGAGAAATAGTAGTTGTAGAGTCTAATAGTGCTGGGGAGGCAAGGGTGGTCACTCTAGAACCTTTGGAACCTGCAATCATATATGGGGGGACATGCCCTGGTATTCTAGTGATGATAAGCCAAAGGCGAGATCACAAGAAACCATCACTTTACCACTATAAGTTTCCTGTCTCACAGAGGCATACCTGTTGTTTGCTCAATCAAATTGACACTAACACAAAACTTATCTGAACAGTCCTCAGAGTGGTGGGAATTCTGATGGTGTGGATGGACAAAGGACCTGGGGACCCTTTCCTAAGAGGGATTCCGGTCCATATGGAACCAAGTACCCAAGCTAACTAGTCCATGGTTTCTGACGAGAAATCAATTGTGATTACGGGTGACGCCACTGGTGGGGTGAAACCTGGAGATGTCGAAGAAAATATCATTGAGATAGAATCAAGAGATGAGGACCTGCCTAAAAACACAAATCCTGACTCATCAGATATGATGCTATAGGAGGATCCCACTACTGAACTCATTGATGCATTCCTAGAATACGAACTCGCTAATCTAGTATAGATGGATGAATTTGATTCCGATGCGGTGGAGGATAGTTAGAAAACCCAATACTATGCCTAGAAGTTAATAAAATGCTTCATCGATAAGGTTATATAATTAGAGTGGATAAGTAAAATGGGGTCTCTTCACCATTGGATACATGATTTGTGTACCAGAGGGTAAAATGCGTGAAATCTTCACATTCTGATCTCGGACTAACTTGTTGAGAAAGTATGGGAAAGAAGCCAACATTTGGACGCTGCTTGGTGATGAAAGAGGTCCGAAAACATCCAGAAGCTCCAGGAGGCCAAAAAGGTGATCCATTACCTAGAAACGTAAGAGAAAATTGTTCATCCTATGTTACCAATCAATCGAAACTCATTGTGTAATTGCATGTCCAGTTGGTGGAGGCCCAGGAGTGACTAAAGCAGGCGAGCCGTCAAGTGGCTGAGCTCTAAGCTGAATGGGATCAGATGCAGATACGGGCTAATGATATTCACTCTATAGATGCCAATGGGGATAGGGAGCTTTGGAAATAGTAGGAAACTCTAGAATCCACATGCTATAGGGTGGTGAAGTTGAAGCATTCCATCGAAGGAGAAATCCCTAAGGGTCGTGTTTTGGAAAAAATTATGAAGCATATTTTTCTTGCCTACCTACTTATTTAAACTATGTTCATGGATATATTTCTTTATTATTTCAATTAATTCATATCAATCATATTTTTGAAGTAACTAATGATCAATCCCTAAGCTCACGTGGGTCATGCACGGTGTGAGAAACAAGGAATGATCATATAATTACCCGCTTTTTATATGAGAGTGCCATCGAATCATTAAAAACTCAGGGTCTGCTATTGTTGGATGACCACCCAAAGAATTTAGGATGAAAGGGAATATGTCTATAGAATAAGGATCTCGAGATAACCAAATTTTCTTTCCCAATTCACTCTAATACATGAGAAGGATAATGCCAAGGGCGTTGGAATCAATCCGAACAAAAGGGGAGATGAGAAGTGTGAATCATGATGCCCAAAATTCAGAACACAATGATGATGGAATACTAATACAAGATAAATGCGAACCATATTTGATAAATAGTATCTGTATCGCTAGCCTAAAATGAGGAAAAAAAATGAGGACCAACTTTTGAATGTATTCGATACATGAGACCAAACCCAAAATGTTGTCCAAAGTCTTCTGGGGCATTTTCCTAGAGTGGTTGGTGATCCAAAGTAGTATAGCCAAACCGTTAGGGGGTTCCTTCAGATATGAAATAGGATGAGGATCCAAATAAGGGGTATCTGAAGTGTGTAAGTGGAGTGGTGGAATGTTTAAAAGGATTCCAACATTATTGAAATTACGCCACCGTGGCTTGGAGCACATTAGTATAAGAACATTGGTCTGAACAAAGACCAAACCTACCTTCCAGGGGGAGCGTCATCTTGAATGTTGAGTGACAGTTGAAGATATGAGAAATGTGGTAGATGAAAATCATGCAAGTGCAGACAATGAATATGTATTTTAACGTCATATGTTGAGGATGATTCATGACATAGTTTAATGTCATATGACTAGGACGTTGCACATAGTTTAAGGTCATACTGCCTGGAACCTAGACAACAGATTAAAGTCACGTTTCACAGAATAAAATTTCTATTCCTAGAATGTTTGTGTAGCATAGAGAATATTAACCCATTGTGGATGATCCAAGAGAGTCTTACGTTCTATACAAACACTAAGGAATAAACAAAAATAAGGCATATGTGATGTGGTGGGGGAAAAATGACATTAATGATGGCTAAGGAGAACTAAAACCACACCACATATCCCTATGAGGTTCCTAATTTAAGGTCATAGAGTTTGGACCGGAGGTTTTGTGGATGGGACCAAAGACATAATGTCGGGGCATCACTACATATCCTATGAGGATGGGAATAAATCCATACATAGTTCATGAATTTCATGCAGTTTAACGTCATGTGGTAAAGACATGGAGTGCAATTTAATGTCATGTAGGAAAAGGGGAACTTGCCTTTTAAGGTTGTTCAGAAAGGACCATGTGGTCATCTAATGTCATGTAGGATGATAGAGATATTGGTTTAAGGTCATAGATATTAGACCGAGAGAAAAAGGTTAATGAACCTATGGATGAACCTGAGGAAAATTTTTTTGGTCGCTCCTATGTATCCTATAAGGATGGGAATCAATCCATATGTAGGTCTATATTTCCATGATGTTTAACATCTTGTGGTAAGTACATACGTTCTTTAGTTTAGGGTCATAAAGTTGGACTGTGGGTATGATATTTCCCAATTTGAAACATGTAATGCAGTGTATTGAGGGCACTCGACATGAATGAGGACCAAAGAGGTCTCATACCACATCATGTATTCCTAAGAGGAATATACACATAGTTTAAAGTCGTAATGATTTAACTATAATGGAAAGGTGGTGGACCTAAGAAAGGGGAGATGTGTGGTGTGACAATAACAACCTGATGCGAATGATGACCAAGGAGGCCCATGCTGCACAACACATTCTCAAGGAAAAAAGATGCACATAGTTTAAATTCACAAGGCTTGGACTTCAGTGCCCATTTTAATGTCATGTGCTTGGGACGTAAGCTCTTAGTTTAAGGTCATAAAGTTTGGAACATAGGGTTGTGTAACCTTTTCATGTGGGTGAAAACCCTACCAAGACTCTTAAGACTACATGAGCCATGCCTGATGTAGGAAACAAGGAGTGATAATATTTTCATGACACATGAAAGTGCACATCATGGAAACAGAGAAGTTGGATCCAGGATATAACAACAAAGCTGATTGGCCTGATCGACATGAAAAGGTTCAAGGAGGGATAACACCAAGGGTGTTTGAGTTCTTCCTATATATAAGGAGGTGAAAAATATGAACCACAATGCCCGATATTTGGGACACAATGAGGGTGGCATAATGATGGAGGATAACTACATGCCTTATCTAAAACACAACATCCATATCGTGTAACCTGGGGAGGGAACAAACAATTGAGGGTCGACCGCTGACCATATTCTAAATGTGGGACTTGCCTCAAAATGTCACCCAAATTTTTCCAGGGCATTGGACCGTGATGGTATGTGATCCATTGTGTCCAAACACTATGTTTTTAGGGGATACCTTTAGACTTTAAAGATAATTAAGACTCAAATAATGGGACACGTGAAGCATGGAGATGGAATGATAGAATGTCCATACAGAATCCAACACTTTAATTTCTACACTACATTGAATCAAAGGATGTTAATGAGGCATATCAAAGGTCTATGGATTCAATTGAGGGAATATTAATTAAGAAGATGAGTGGAGGAAAGAAACAAAATAGATGATGAACTGAGGGCTAGACCTGAAAACAAAGTGTCCGGGAATTACTACATATCCCATAAGGATGGGAATCAAGTCAAACATAGTTCTTGATTTCCGTGCAGTTTAACATCATGTGGTAAGGACACAAGTTGTGACGTATTTTATTTTCATTAGACTAGGACATTGGGGGGAGAGGTGTCTCAAAGATGATGTGTATGGTGTGAAAAAATTTCCCAACATGAATGAGGACCAAAGAACTCCACAACATACCATTCATAATCCCAAGAGAGAAATCAGGACAAGGGGGATGAAAAGATGGAGGAACCTGGGGCTGGACTCGAAGACAAAGTGTTCAGGCATTTCTACGTATCCCATAAGGATGGGAATCAATCCATGCATAGTTCTTTATTTTCATACAGTTTAACTTCATACAATAAGGAAATGGGTAAGGAGGAGTATTCCTACTGGAGGCACATGGTGCAATTTTTATAGCCCAATGTGAATGAGGACCAAAAAGGTCTCATACCACACCACATACTTCTAATAGATTCAGGCCAAGAGATCAAATACTTGAATGAATTTTGCGAAACCTGGGGCTGGACCTGAAGACAAAATATCTAGGAATTACTATATATCTCATAAGGATGAGAATCAAGTTGCACATAGTTCTTGAATGCCATGTAGTTTAACGTAATGATGCAAGGATGATAGTACTAGGCAATTTTACATCCTATAGCTCAAACAAATTGGGATCTTAGTTCAAGGTCATAGAGCTTGGACCATGGGTGGGGACTTTATAGGGGATATATGTAGCATGGTGAGGTGAAGAACCTGATATGAATGGGGACCAAGGAGGCCCATCATCATACCACATATCCCTAAGAAAAGGGATGTTGATCTTGGGATGGACTCAAAGACAAAATGTCTGGGCGTTCCTATGTATCCCATATGGACGAGAATCAAGCCACACATAGTTTTTGAATGCCATGTAGTTTAACATCATATAGTAAGGGCACAGTCAGGAGGGGAATTCCTGAGGGAGGTATATGGTGCAGCTGTTAGATTCCGACATGAATGAGAACAAAGGATGTCTCATCACTACACCACACACTCCTAAGAGGAACATAAGTTGAGAATTTGAAGGAATTTCACGGACAAACCATATAAAAAATGTCGAGGTATTCCTATATATCCCATGAGGATGGGAATCAAGCCATATTTAGTTCTTGAATATGGAATGGTGTGTGACAAATGCATAAGGTGATTCCCTCTCATATGAGGAAATTGGGGTGCTATACAGTTAACCATCTTGCAGATAGGATGCAACAGTTTAATGTCACATGGGATGGGGCAACGTAGTATAATGTCATGTTTATTGTAAAAATGATATCTTAGTTTAAGGTCATAGAAATCAGACTGTATGGTTTAGCTACCAACATAGGGGTGTGTGGTGCGGTTCTATAAAGAAACTTGGCATGAATGAGAACCAAGAAGGTCTCAACACCATACCGCAATCTCCTGAGGAAAAACTCAGGCCATGGGGAAAAAAAGTTAAACTAGCGGCTGGACCATAGAAAAAATGTTTAGGCATTTTTACATATCCCATGAGGATGAGAATCAATCCATATGTAGTTCTTGAAATGGAATGGTGTGTGACCAATACTAATGGTGAAACCCTCTCAGATGAGGACATTGGGGTGCTATGCATTTTAACATCTTGCATATATAACATAGAAGTTTAACATAATGTTGGACATAACCACAGTTTAATGTCACGAAGGATGAAGGAAATTCATTTATGTGAGGTATTATTTGAGGAACTTATAATTGGTGGGAGGAGTGAATCTCTCACCATCTATGGTGACCAAAGAGTATGCACCATTAGGGTAAAACTTGTGAATAATGTAGGGTCATTCCCATTTGGGCTCTAACTTTGGAGGCTTCCTATCGGGTATCATCTGCGTCCTATGATCCAATACAGTATCACCTTGAAGGAAGGAGAGGAGATGAAATTTCTTGTTGAAATTTCTAGCTATCTTGTTCTGGTGCCTCTCCAGATTGTACAAGGACCGAATCTTGTTCTCATCAAGGGATTCCAGCTCAACCAGAAAGACTTCTGATACTCTGTCTAGCATTTGATAATTGTACAAAGCTGTATGAAGTTATGGAAAATGAATCTTGATGGGTAGGACCACCTATGTTCCATACAACAGGGAATACGGGGTCACCTAGGTGTAATTTCAATTCATTTTCTGATAATTCCAGAGAGTGTTGGGGAGCATGTCCAGCCAAATTTTCTTGTTCTGACCAACCATATTTTGAAAAATTCTAGAGAGGTTCTTGTTGAACACCTTGATTTTTCAATTTTTCTATCCATGGTATTGAGAAGTATGGTTGGACCATATGATATACTTGGCATACAATTTCTTCAACTCAGCTACTCATAAATTTGTTCCGTTATCACTGAGAACAACTTGAGAGACTCTGAATTGATGGATAATATTGAATATCATGAACTCAATAATAGAATAGGTCTTGACCTCCTTTAGTGTAAATTCCTCCTCCTACTTTGAAAAAAACTCCATTATGGTCAGGATGAACCTGCACAGGTGAGATGTCATTGGTGGATATGGTCCCATGACGTCGAGTCCCTAGACCTCAAAGGGTCATGTGTACTTCATAGTATGGAGGGGCTATGGTGGTAAATGTACAAAGTTGGAATGGATCTGACATGTGTAGATCCTCTTTGAAAACTTGATGTAGTTATAGACCATGGTGGGCTAGAAGTATCCCAACCTTCAAATATGGTGGGAGAGTTTCAACCATGACTGATGAGATCTACAAGAACCAACATGAGACTCCTACATAACCTGGGGGATCTCATCTCCTTGAATACAATGGGGGATCATCCCATCCAACCCAAAATTTTAGAGGATATTCTCAAGGTTCAGACCATTCTGGAGGGTGAAATGTGTTATGCGGTGATAGATTCATTCATGTTCGACTATGTCAGTTGGGAGATTACTATGCTAGAGGTACTCGATAAAAGGTGTTGTCTAATTTGAGGTCTCTTCTACTATGATGGGGGGACCTAGTAGTCTTGGTGTGGAAGAACTGGTGATAAGGTGTCTTACCTGCTAGATTTCATCATCATCTAGAGTGAAAGGAGCAATGGCCCTTTGATGCGCCACATGGATAAATAAATATTCCCGGTCAGGCTCTGCAAGAGAAGTAGCTAAACCGGGCAGTGCATTAGCTCGACCATTCTGTGACTAAGGGACATGAGTGATCTTTGGCCAAGAAGGGAACCGGGCCCATCATCTGGAGAGTGTTCTCTAACAGGGGCACAAGTTCTAGATTCCTGAAGACATAGTCACCCTCGATATGCTTGAATACAATATCGGATTCCCCCTTTACATGTAGGTGGGGGAACATCAATCTCGAGGGCCATCTCGAGACCAATAATGATATCCTAATACTTTTCCTCATTGTTGGTGAAAAATTCTGGCAACAAGAATGAACAGGGGAAAATAACCTATGTAGGTGTGATGAAGATGATACCCCAGCCTAATTTATTGAGTTTAGGATAATTGATTATTCTTCCAATTGGGCTTCACGAGGCACCATCAAAGTGAATCTTCCAATATGGCACGACTTAATCCACTGATAGAATGGCCTCATTTGGAAAGTCAAGATCTAGGGACTACTCTGTAGGAGCTATATGGGCAACCAAAAAATCTACCAGTTCTTGGCCTTTTAAAACCTTCTACGAGAAAAACTTGATATCGAACTGCCGAAGGATCACTTTTCCCCAAGCTAGATGTTCTGCCAACATGGAGTGGTTCAGAATATACCTTAGTGGATCCACATAGGATATCAACTGTATCTCATGGTGCTGCAGATAATGTTGTATCTTTTGCAGTGCAAAAACCAGCACGAGGTATCCCTTCTCAATAGAGGAATATCTGGTCTCTATGTCAAGGAGCATGCGGTTGAGATAGCACAAAGTACTATCTATCCCCTCATTATTATTCTGAGTGAGAAGGGTGACGAGAGATCATTCTAGGGAAATCAAATAAATGACCAGCGTCTTTCTAGAAATGGGTGGCATCAGAACTGGAGGATGTAGAAAATACTGTTTGATATCCTCAAAAGTGGTCTGGAACTCTTCATCCCATCGGTAGATGGAACCTTTCTTCATGATTCTGGAAAAGGGCTTACACTTTCCATCCAAATTTGTAATGAATCATCATATATAGGCTAAGTGGACTTGAAAACCTTGGATATCTCGAAGGTTACTCAGAGGTGGAATTTAACTGATAGCCATGATCTTTTCTGAGTTAATCACGAAGCCTCTACATTAGATGAAGAAGACAAGAAAATTCCCAAAGGTAACCCCAAAAGAACATTTTAAGGGGTTCATCTTCATATAATGGGAGTGGTGGAATCCAAAAAGTATCTCAAGATACCCGAGATTATACTAATGCTGGTAGTATTTGACCACCAAATTTTCAGTGTAGCATTCCACTAGCGTCCTAAGGATCGGTTTGAATATGTTATGCATGGAACGCTGATAGGTGGCCCCTACATTCTTCAAGTTTAAGAGAATTACCTGATAAAAAAGGTCCCCTACGACACCTTGAAGGTAGTATAATATTTATCATTGAGGGCCATCCAGATCAAATTATACCCAGAGTATCCATTCATGAAGGAGAGATCATGGAACCCAACAATGGCGTTGATAAATAAATATATCATAGGAAGGGTAAAATTTTCCTTCAGAAAGTGGTAATTGAGATACTGGAAATTGATGCAGACTCTAATCTATCTATTCTTCCTCCTAACAAGAATGAAGTTGGCCAACCATCTATGGTACTGGACTTCCTTGAAGAAGTTGGATTTAATGAGCTTATCAAATTTGGCCTCAACCATGGCACCATGAGACAGGTTAATCTTCTTGAGAGGTTGTTTGAACCCCTTATGACTTTCTGGGAGACCAAGACAGTGGATGGAGATATGAGGATCTAGTATAGCATCTCTTTATAACTCCAGGAAAATACATCCTGATAATACTTCAAGAAATCCACATATTACTATTGTTCCTCTGTAGGCACAGCTACGCTGATTAGTGTTAGTCACGAGTTTGCCTCAGTACTGAGATTCACCTATACCAACTCATCGATGATGATGGTACACCCTCTTCAAACGCAGGAGAAGTATCTCCCAGGTCATCTTTATCATCTAAGATAGGTAGATAGAGAGGAAAATATTCTGAGTTAAATGAATTTGGAGGAATCCTAGTGCCATCTTGAGTGGCAGTGGAATCTTCAACAGGAGGATCCTGAACTGTTGAAAACATGGAAATAAAGGTTTTTGAACTGATTCCATTAGTCCTTCGACTAAGGGTACCAGTATTGATGATATAAAAGTAGTGGTGGAAGTTCATTCTATATCAAACTTAGCCTAGCCTAATGAAATAAACAGGTATGGTGTACTGCTTTAGTCATGGGGGTGAACGTATCGATACCTCACAGGGGTAAGGGGCTCTGGTATCACTCAATCCTGATTTTTGTAGGAGTATAAAGTGATCTTCTAGTGTTCCTTGTACCTAGGAATGTATTTCCCACTCCTTACAAAGATAAAAAAGTAGTGTCCCAAGTCTGGGGTAGTGGCCTATAAACGACGAATCAGGTAGATGAAAGCATCGTCCAAGTCTATCCATGAGTCGACCACAGTGGTAGTGTGCTCAAACTCATTAGTCCAAACCTATTTGACCTAGATCTTGTAATAGTTGGCATCTAGGTAGTGAAATTCACAAGAAGAAAAGGGAGACCCATCGCCTTAGAGAATTCCCACTCGACCATTGAGGGTGTACTTGAGGCATTGGTGATATGAGGAGGGAACATCTATGTATAGGTGGATCTAAGGCATACCCAATCAGTTCATTGTAAGAAGTATCCTATGAGACAACCATGAACTCAGTGCTTGAAATCAGGCCACCAAACTAGGTCTTTAGGTGGATTTTTCCACACGGACTTTGCTCTATACTGCTATAAACTTGATTCTTTAGGTCATAGGGACTCAGATATTCTTCAGTCAGTCCTATATTACGAAGCATCTAGGTTAGTATGAGATTAATATTAGAACCTATGTTGATAAGACAATGTTGGAATTCCATGCCATTGAACTGTACAATGATGTATAGCGGGCAGATGTGCCCCTATACGGGAGAGCCTTCATCTTCTCATGAGAATGAGATGATTGCTTGACATTCTGTTCACTCTACTTCCTCAGCATGGAAGCCCTCTGTAGCTTCTATCTTCATCTCAAACTGGAGGGGGATTTTTAAATCCTCTGCAAGGGATTCACACATATCCTATGAAAAGAGAAGGGCCTCAAGGATGGAGAGATTTTTGGGAATGTTGAAAAGGTGCTTAATCACGCCATAATTCTGATCTAGTCACACATTTATACAAGAAGGAAGTTGATCTATTGCAGGGGGTATGATGGGTGTTGTTGGTTAAACCGGTTGGTTCCCAATGGTGCTTGGGATATTTTATTTCTCACTAGATGAACCATGAAAAATGACTACCAGATGACCGTCGGATGACTAAGGTCTGGCCACATCTAGGAACGACTAATCATGAAATAGTCAAGGTGTCTCTTCCTAATTGAGTAGCACAAATGGAGGTGTAAGGGAATTTGATGAGATGGGAAGAGAGGACTACGCATGCTGCGCACTATGCTGAACCGGTTTCCTAGTCTCAGTGGCATGAATGAATTGGATAGAAATGCTAACCTGTGCATTTTAACGATTCACATAGCCATGACCGCATCGATGATGGTGTTGATCAAGAGCATCAGGAGGACTCTCTTGATGCTCCTCATTGCTAAGAACCATGTAAGAGTCCACCAATTCGATAGCACTCACTAAGGCATACTCCTGATCATCTCCTAAGGAATCCTCCATTATTGGGTGAATTTTGGGGGTGACTCTCATCTATGGGGGCATGAAATCTTCAAGAGTGTGAGATAGTCTTGGAACTAGGGGGGGGATTTTCTTTCCCATGTGCTGTTGACACCTGCTCTTTTAGGAAGTATAAGGATGAGATGTTGATGCAGAAGTGACAATAGGAAGAGGCATGAAAACTTTAGAAGGATTGGGTTGATTAAAATGGGTAAAGTTAAAACCATAGGCATGAGTGAACGCTCTTTGAGAAATCCAATCATCATACTTATGGGACCCATGGCTGGAGACCTACTACCACTCCCCTTCACTGTCACTATCAGGCTTTGTAGAGACACACACCACCTATTTTGGGGCAGGACCCAATATGAACATATTGTTATCAATCTAGTCCTGGGGCTAGTCCTTAAATATATATCACCAATTGATAGTGTTCCCAATAAATCAGTGATAGGGGAAATAAGCTGATCGATCAATGAGATCAGCCTCCTGGGGCTTCCTACATTCTAGAAACTTCAAGATTCCCTAATCCAAGACAATTAAGAAATAACCAAGGACCTGAGATTCATCAAATGAGTAGGTTTGGTTTCTTTTATATGTGAAAGGGACTCTGAGATCTTATTCCTGATGAGGGGATAGAGCATGATGGGGGGATAGAGCCTAATTACCTTGCCTAGGTGGGGGTGCTTTCCGGGGTGGTGCCTGCTGATTCTGTGGTGGGTGATGCTGAGACTAAGGCTAAGACTGAGGCTATTTTACTTGATGAGGATGTGGATGAGGCTCTACTGGTAACAATTTTAGTGGCCCGGTGTCCTCTACCTATGTGACGACAGTAGTCTCAACCTTGGAGGATCTTCTTGTAGGAGCTGTGGGTGGTAATAGGTGTGCCTATTTAGCTTTCTACAAGGCCTCCTCCAAGCACTGATCCCTATCAGAAAAATCTTGGAATCCACTTGGGAAGTTCTGAGTGATGAGGGAGGGAACTAATTTAGTCTTTACATTCCCCATGCACATCATCAACAACTTTTCTTGAGTTAGCAACATATCGAGTGAATTCGTGAGGCCCTTCCTCCTAGAAAAAAAAATTTGAGACTCACTCATCTTACTGTTGTTTTCACTTGAAGAGATCATCAATACTAATATTTTGAGTGGTGGAGATAAACTGATAAAGAAAATTCCTGCGAATATCCTCCCAACAAACTATGGAATCAATGAGTAATTAGATGTACCAGACGAATGCAATCCCTTCCAATGTCTGTATGAAACACCAAATCTTGGAGGATTCCTATTGTTATGGAGTTCCCAGCATGGGTCCACACCTTGAAATAAAGCGGGCCAAATTCTGAATCAGGTCTCCCATCCCATTGAAGGGGGAGAAGTTAGGATTCCTAAAATTTGGGGGGTGCCAACATATCATCAACCCATGCCGGGTATGACTTTATATCAAGTGGGATCACCACATGTCATGTCTCAAGGGCCTTAAGGCTGGTGATGAGAGTATCCATTAGATCACCCTAGTATGTATTCCTTTCTTGGTGAGGATTCTCGACCACCGGTGCATTAATAGGTGATTCAACATGATAGGTAGGCTCCGCGGCTCATGGAGAAACTGGTGGAATGACCCGAGGAGGTACTGGAGGAGTAGCCTATAGAGCGACCTAAGGATATGATGGAGAAATGACCTATAGAGCCGGGTCTTGTGGAAGATTGTCATGCAGCTCGAGCAGATTTGGTGATGCATACTGTGGTTGTTTTCCATGAGCTCCTACCCCTACCCTATCAAGATATATGGGATTGTCAATATCGATGGGAGGAAGCTCAAAGATAAGAGCATGTTCCTACCCCTAATTCCCCAGTAGGGAATGGATGGTATCATATCGAGGATCACCATAGTCTAGGTGCCATTATGCAAGGTGATCGATAAGGAGATCATCAATGAGTTTTTTTCTGTTTTGTGATATTTTAAAGAAATGAAGCCCTATTAGGGTCATCCTTTATCTTCTATGTTGAACCGAATGGGTCAGAGGGCTTAATGATCCTATTTTTCCTTTTCCCATGTTGGGGTCTCAACCAGAAGACAATGACTTAGAGGGCTTCGCAAGGCCAAGCAATTGTCCTTACTGGTGAGTGATAATGCCTGTCTGTGTGTCCACATGGTACTATTATACCTTGAGATGCGTGTCTTGTTCATCAAACCCTACCTAGATATATTTTTCCTTGAGCGAATTAAGGTCATCCATGTTCACCATGACTATACCTGGCGGCATGTCCTCAATATCACTTGGAAAGTTGGGTTGGCATAGGATGAGACTGAAGTGAAGAACAACATACTACCTCCAACCATAGATCTGGATGTGCGGGGATGCCTTATGAATAACTTTTTGAAGCACAATGAAGCTCTAGATGTATCATTTCTATAGGTTCTGGTGACAACCTGGCGATGTAGGGTGCTGAGCCATAGGAAGCACTACTAACTAGACCATGAGACACTTCTGAACAATGTCATCATAATGCTCTTTAATCTTTAGATAAATAAACTAATGGTTCTGGAGGTATAAATGCATCACCCAGATGGTTTGGCAGAATCACATGACCTCATCCTAGGTGAGTGACTCAGAGATATCAAAATTGGGGGTAGAAATCGGCCAAAACATCTTAGATAATTGGTTCACCACAAGGGTGTCCCACAAAATTCTTCATTCAAAGGTGGGATCTGACTCTTGATTTCCCCATTATTCAACTGAGGGTGGCTGAAAAACTAACAACTACACTGATGTAGACTATTGTGGTGATGGAATGGCTAGTGGAGAGAACAACGCGTGAACTAACAAGCCGACACATGATGGGTCGTCTCTCGAGAGTGTTGCCGACCGCACATTCATGTCCCTATAATATGAGGTGCTGACCACTACTTCATGTGTGAGGGAATCTATTGTTGGTAGCACATATGGATAGTTCTCACCGTCAACCATTCCCTAGAATAACTCTCTGTGATCTCATGTCGAGGTAGATAATGATCCTGGTGATGATAGAGAAGACCACATGGAAAGACCTTAGAAAGGATCCAAATACCACTCCTCCTATATGTACCTATAGAGGGTTTCAGGTATCTGGTACATTTTACTTTCTAAAAGTATGAAGCCCACACACAAATTCCTACCCTATAATTTGATGTAGAGTATGAGGGTGAAGGTTCCATCATTGAGTCTCATTCTTATTTAGAATCTAAGAAGCATACTGAATTAAAAATAATCTGGAATTTCTCATAGTTCTCCCCTTGGTGGCAACAATTTTCCCTTCTACCTCGAAATAGATCTTTAGGGTAGGGTAGATCTCCAGTATGATGAGGGCCTTTGTGAAAGTTTGTTTCGGAGCATAGAAGACCTCCGTATCCATTATCATTGGATCCAGGAGGACCTCTACTAGGGTGCGAGGAGCACTAAGGAAAATGTCTAATAGGACACAGGGAGGACCTCCATGCTGGTCATTGGATGCGCAGGGAGGACCTCCGCAGTTGGGAGTGCTGGAGTGGGGAGGACCTCCGTTGGAACTGGAAAGGACATGAAGATGGACTCCATGTTGGATGCCTGTGGCATGGGGAGGACCTCCGCACCGGTTGGTAG
Source organism: Viscum album (assembly GCA_963277665.1). Taxonomy (NCBI): domain Eukaryota; kingdom Viridiplantae; phylum Streptophyta; class Magnoliopsida; order Santalales; family Viscaceae; genus Viscum; species Viscum album. The sequence goes on along the minus strand of OY728161.1, from coordinate 1,046,131,120 downwards.
TGGTACCACGAGAAGAGCCTTCATACTAATCGAAATGGACATAGGGAGGATCTCCATGCCAACTGTCAATGAAGTGGGGAGGGCCTTTGCTTTGATGCCTGCTGGAGCGGAGAAGACCTCCACTAGAGCTGATGAAAACATGGGGAGGACCTCCATGCCTTTATGTGGTAGAGAAAGGAGGGCCTTCTCTCTGGTTAATGCTTCCATAGGGAGGGCCTCTGCTTGATCTAGGAACTATGTGAGTAGGAACCTCACATTGATGAGCTGAGATACGAGGACCTTCATATTTGGAATCAAAGGCATGGGGAGGATCTCCGTGCTGGATGTCAACAAGATGGGGAGGGCCTCCACTTGGCCGATACATGTAACATGGGGAGGACCTCCATGCTGGGTGCGAGAGCAGGGAGGACCTCTAATATGGCTAGTGACGGTATGAGGAGGACTTCCATACTGGATATCATCATCATGGGTTGGACCATGATGGTTTTTGATCATGATGGAGATCGAAAGAGTCAACCCATCTTTCCCATGAGGTGGATGAGGTCTCGATCTTGACCGAGGATTGAATTTCCCCTACCCTGCAATATAAAGGAACTGGTACTATGAATTAGTGGTGGGATATTCTACTAGATCTATAGAGGATGCCTCCCCCTAACAAGAATCTTCCTAAACATGTGCTCGACATTGGCATCGGGTCACCAGGGCTGGGGTAGGCTGAGCAGGGGCGTAGGCAACCTGTTTTTCATCCCAAGGGACTTGAAATTGGGGGTACTGACATGGAAAGTTGGAATAAATCCTTGTAAGCTCCAGATCCTTATTCGTAGTTGGGATGAATCAGATGTCCCTCAACTTGTTGGAATAGGGAAGTGAGTCGTAGGAAAATTACAGGGAGAGGCTCCCAAAATCATTAAACGTTGGTGTGGGGAGTAGTGGCTCCCTACGCGACTCTTGGGGGTGGTGATGATGTCGAGGAACAAAAGATTCCAAGTCCTGGTGGGCCATATACCTTATGGTAATGACCCCCTCATGTTCATATCATTGAATGAGAATGTCTATCACCCTCATCTAAACAAATTTTGAGGGTGAGACGGGGTGTGGGAACTCGATAACTGTGGTTGTGGATAAAATCATGGAGGAGGTGGAATCATGCCAGATTTACGCATTGATGTTTCTCCAACCACTATGTCTATGGGTGGGGGTGGCTAGTTTCTTATATCTTGGGTCCTAAAATGCAGGAAGATTTAGCTATCAACATGGATAGTAGGAAAGCAATGCCCAATTCCCTAGAGCTATTCAGTCTTCCATGGATGGATAGAGAGATCCACACTGATGATGACACATACCAAAATTCCCAATGATTAAATGCTCCAAATTCTGGTGAGTTCCAAGCCATACCAACATTTTTTCTTGGAAATACCTGGCACTGGATAACTGGATCTGGAGAGATGCTTATCTATTGATTTATTTAATGATACTAATCCCCATGTTGATGAGAAGATATTAATGTTAGGTTCACCATTTCTATTTCCGATGCTTTCTGCTGGGGTGCGCTGCTTGGGTTATCATGTTGACACTCGCTGATGGTATATTATACCCTGCATTCCCACTTTCCAAATGAGGGAAACATTCATCACTTCTTTAGAGATGTTTGATCCTTGACTAAAACAGGATGATGGGATGTCAATCCCTCTTTTCATGAATTTATCCTCAGAATTCTTCGACTAGTCTGGGTCTCCCTTATAGATTAAGACGTTGTTCATGAAACTCATTCTTGGTTCCATCTCTTTGTGAACACTGGTTAACTATACTACTTCTTCCAGGATATTCCAAAGGGTCAAGTCAGGTCAGCAACCTTCCGTTAGAAGAGTAGTCACATTGGGCATCGCTGGCTTGTATGGATGCTGGAACAATGGTACACCTGAATTCTCCCTTATTAGAGGGATTATCAAGGGAGTGGAAGTTCAAGGAATCCCACATCGATTATGGGGTATCTTTTTATTCTAGAGCAATGTATTTTAGGTTTTACTCATCTTCTTAAAATGGGTTATTATGTGAGTTTAACATCTTGCAGAGATAGATCAGACTAATCAGAAAACTTGTGAAGGTGGATTAGATGGGTACATCCCTAAGAGGGAGCACCTAGAAGGTTTACTTGGTGGGTGGATCAGAACACCCAAAGAGGGTGGACCTAGGATGACATGTCCCATGAATGGAAGGTTTTACACCATTAAAGTTGATCTAGACATCGCTGAGGATGGATCAAGGAGGGTGGGACTCAATGAGGGGGACACCAAGGTTTACCATTGGTTGGGATTGAAACTTATATAGGATTTCTACCTACCTTTTGTATAAGAAAGGGATCAAAACCTGTATAGTTCAAGGGTATTATTTGGGGCTTACACATGGATTGCTACCCATCACAAGAGGGGAACTCTTGGTTTGATGAATATGGATTGTGTGGGGCTTATGCATGATTAGCTGCCCAGGTACTATAAGGAGCAATAATGGGAGGAGTGAGGATTATGTATGATTAACTGCCTAGGTGGATGATGTAACCCCACTATAATAAGGGTGAGGTGATGGAGTAGATGGTTGGGTCTTACGCATGGTTATCCACTGAAATGAATGGAATGATCCCACCGGGATTTGGCATCCCAGGTAAGAATCAGGATGAATGATGGAAGGCTGAATGACATGAATGATGTGTATGAGGTGGAATCTACGTGAATATGATGGTGGTGGGATTGAAACTCTGGGAGGTTTCCTACATATCCCATTTTACTGGGAATCAAAGTCCATGTAGTTCTATGGGGGCGTTGGGACTTATGCACCAAGGAGGCCCATGAGGGCTGATTTGAGCACCACTAAGGGTGGATCAGGGAGATGACCCCTAGAAAGGGGGTGACAATGTTTACCTTTGGCTGGGATTGAACTTCATAGAGGCATCCTATATACCCTGTTTAGAATATAGGAATCTAAACCCATGTAGTTTGAAAAAATAGGGGCATGAGGGATTATGCACCGAGGTGGCCTAGGGCACTAAAACTAATGTTATCTTTAATCCCACATGAATCATTCTCAATGTGAGAAACATGAGTTATTAGTAGAACTAATGATCATGTCGTGAAATATGTGACCATGAGAGGTGATGCGGGGATTACGCTCTAAGATGGCTTGTGAAGATGGCGATTGGGATTGGGGCTTACTCTTAGAGGGATTCCTGAGGAGGATGTCCTACTGTATGATTAGGATCTCATTACATGAGATGAATATCTCATTATGTATTATTCATACATAGATAACCCTATCAAGGTGTGTGTTAGGTCTTACGTGAAGACTGACCAAAGAAAACATGGTGAAAAAGCCCAAAGGGAGGGAGAGAGAGTAAGAGGGATCTAGTGCCCATACTCTTTCTAGTCTTCTCAGACTTTCCATGAATGTAGAAACCATTTTTTAACGTCATGTGTTAAAGACATTGGTGCTAGTTGGTTTAACGTCCTGTAGCTCGGATGGTGGGGACTCACTCTTCACCCCTAGGACATACATGACTCATACGGACCCACACTTGGGGAAGGGATGGAACTGAAAATTTTGGAATACAATGGGGAGGAGGAGTGGTCAATTGTGGGGTCCATTTTAGCATATCTATGTGAATAAGAAATAGTTTTTAGCATACCAATAAAAATAATCCTTAGGTAGGGAAACATGACATGGAACACTGCACTTGGAAACCTAAATCCACTTCGCACAAGCTTGGGGGGTCGCATGGGAAAGGAGTTCGTGAAGACAAGGGGATTTCTAAGAGGACATTCAAGAAGAAATGGTGATTCATGATGTAAAATTGATTTATTAAGGAAAGGTTCTTCGTAAAGGAAAGACACTCATGAAGCATGGCCTCACCTTAGCAAAGGGCTCATTATTAGGAGAGTGATCCGTGAAGGCTTAATGCTTCACAAAGCCTTAAGAAATACAAATTTGATCCCTCCTTCATGAAGTGAGTAGGCCTTTACAAAGGTAATCCCAACCATAACTAGGGTCCATAAATAATAAAGGAAATCATGGCTCGTGATGCTCAAGTACCTTGGGTGATCCATTTTTCTCTCGGGTTCGTGATGCTCAGGAGATTCGCAAAATGGGATCTTGAAAGGAGAAAGGTTAGGGTAAAAATGTTTATGAGGGGGTGTGAGATAGATATTTATAGGAAACAAGGTTTTACGATGCTCATGGGGTTTTCTGTGAAGAAAAAAAAGGATGTTGGGAAGTGGCAGGGCTCCGTCAGACTCACAGAGGTACCGTCAATGAAACTCATGGTCACGGTGCTCGTCGAACTCCTAGAGGCACCATCAAAGACATTCACAGTCTTGGTAGTGAGAGATCTACATCAATGATATTTTCAAAATAGTCTACTTTTATGCATTTTGAGGCTGTTTGAGTCTGAGTTAGCTTCCAACTAGCCATGACTTTGTCCATGCCCTCTATAGTATGATTTTTGGTGCTAATTGTTACCATTACCATAAGGGTTATTTGTCTCTTTTTTTGATTTCCTTGAGACGTGTTTCAAAATTTTCACCATGTTTACTTTTATAACATAATTAATTTCTATTTGAAGTATTATATAATTATTATTTTTCTATTCATGATATTAAATTTTTCACTTCATGTTCCATCTTTCAATAGTTTTTTTAAAGATTATACCAAATCCCTAATGGTTTCTTCTCCAATCCTAATTTTAAAGTTAGGATTAATTTAAAAATATAATTAATCTAGGTAATTTTAATGCTTTTTGTAATGAACCAACTTGGGTTGACCCAACTTATCACCCAAGCTAGCCTGGTATATGGACCAAAGCCTGTTCCTAATCACCACAAGATGGCGACAAGCATTAAGAATAACCAACTATCACTTGAGATTTATTTCACCATTGGTAGACCTTCATGAACCATCCATGAAATAGGAGGTCCACACCAATATCAACAACGGAAATAATAGAATATAAGGAGATACCGTAAACCAAAAAATACATCACCATACAAACATTCCATAACAAGACATACATCTACATGGTATGTCACGACCCGCCCTCAAGGTCCGTGCCGTGACTACCCCAAGCCCGCCTTCCATAGGCCAGGGGCTGGCGACTAGCACCAAGGCGTAAATCCCGGTAAAAAGGGAAGGCATTGCCTTTGAAAAGTAAACTCACACCATAGAGTAAACAAGCGGAAAGTAAATACTAAACAAAGCAGAGTACGACTGAAGGTGAGGAAAGGTAAATGGGCCAGAATACAAACCCAAACTGAAAGTAAAGTACAACTCGAAAGGGAAAACAACAACTGAAAATTAAAAGCCGCTACACCGAGCTGTCCACTGGAAATCCCACCTGAAGGGTGGGTACAGATAGCTCCTCTGCTCCACGGGTCCCGCCGTCCGCTCCGTGCACGTCCCGCCCAGTGGTCCACCTCCGGGTACCATCCCGCTCTATAGGCCTCAGCTCAGGTCAACGCTGTCCGTCGTATGCAACCAACACAACGTAGTGCGGGCAAAGCCCGTGCAGGGGTGAGTATAAGCTACTCAGTAGGGACCCCGAGACCCCTGAAGGTCTCTCAAAATCCACAAAGGATAAACCACGAAGAAAATAACAATCACGAAGTAACAACCGACACTGCTTAGGTATATGCCCATACATATACCTAAGTCATCAATTCAAATACGCTCCAATCTCCAAGCCCAAGTACAACTCAGTCCACACAGGAAAGTATACGTATTCCACATAGGAAAGCAAAACATAATCCACACAGGATTGCACAACACAATCCACACAGGAAAGCAACAGGATTCAGCTCACACAGGTATACTTCTTTAAGGACGATAAAGATGATCACTGATCCATCTAAGTCGTCGGACCCACGAAGGATCGATAGGTAACTAACCCCCGCAATGACCCACACAGGATCGGGCCCACACAGGACCTGTAGGCGCTGGCTCACACAGAACCGCTGAGCGCAAGGACCCACACAGGATCGGGCCCACACAGGACCTGTAGCACTGATCCACGTAGGATCGCTGAGTGCTGAAGTCGTCGTCGTCGAATCCACACAGGATCTCTGTACTGTCGTCGTCGCAGTCACAGTGGTTCGAGTGTTTAGGCTAGTGAGGACACCAGCAGACCTCATGGTGATCCTCGCTGCGAGCCTACTACACGCAGCAGCAGGACGATGGTGGAGCCTGATGCTCCAGGTGCACGATGAGGCATCCCTACTTTGGACGGACTTTGAGAGCCTCTTCCGCTCAGAGTTCGTCCCAGCCACCCTTCGTGCGGTGCGTATCCAGGAGCTTCTACAACTGCGGCAGGGCAGCATGACGGTCGCTCAGTACTCGGCGAGATTTACCGATCTCTCGCGCTACTCGACCGACATGGTACGGGACCCATTCTTCTGGGCCCGGACCTTCGAGCAGGGTTTGAGACACGAGATCAGGGCATCGCTGATCTCCCTCAGCATACCGACTCAGATAGGAGTACTGGAGCGGGCCCTTCTGATCGAGAGCTTCCTTGCTGAGTCTACACCAGCACAGAGACCCACCGCAGGGCGGCACGTGGCAGAGTCATCTGCAGCAGGCAGTCGACGGATGACTCAGGGGTCCAGATAGACCAGACCTTCGGGCAGACGATCTCAGGGCACTGGCTCAGCAGTGCGGGGCACACAGCGCGGAGCCAGTCTTACGAGAGGCAGACAGTGCTACTCGTGCGGCGGGCAGGGCCACATGGCTCGTGACTGCCCGACCCGCCGTGCCGAGGAGCAGCAGACGGTTGATGGACCACCGAGGCAGAGGCAGAGGGTCGACCGTGGCGGTCCGCAGGGAGGAGGCGGACGAGGCAGAGGAGCTGGACGAGCAGCTGGTGGTGGCCGACGCTTTGAGGCTCTACCACCACCACCACCAGGAGGTCCACCCCGACCACCGGGAGCTGGCGGGCAACGACAGGCACAGCTCCAGGCAACAGAGGCCTACGACCACGGTGCACCCGAGATGATTCGAGGTACTATCTGTGTCTATTCCACCCTTGCTGCAGTTCTTATAGACACAGGAGCGAGTCACTCTTTCATAGTCGCTGCCCTTTTTCGGAGCTCGGAGATTCCGACAGAGCCGTTGGCTCGATCCTTACGGCTAGAGACTCCTACGGGAGCAGACTCGACGATTACGCACTGGTGCCAGCAGTGTGAGCTTACTCTAGGAGGCGAGAGCTTCGGCTGTGATCTTCTTGTAGCAGCGTCGAGGCCTTACGACGTCATCTTGGGCATGGATTGGCTATCTACGGTCCATGCACAGATTGACTGTTTTAGGCGCAAGGTGCGATGTGTACGCACCGACGGGAGCAGGTTCACCTTCACCGGCGAGAAGGGAGCCTTAGCAGCATAGGATGGACTTCCGCGGAGGAGAGGACAACCCATCACTCATCAGTTGGCTAGCCTTATCCTTGGAGCAGTTGACGTGCGGAGTCCTGGTTTTCCTGTAGTGGTGGATCAGTTTGCGGACGTTTTTCCCGACGATGTTCCAGGGCTACCTCCTCGCAGAGAGGTAGACTTTTATATTGACTTGTACCCCGGGACAGCCCCGATATCCACTCCAGCATATCGGATGGCCCCCGCCGAGCTTCGAGAGCTACGGGTGCAGTTGGAGGACTTGCAGGGCAAGGGGTTCATCCGACCCAGTGTTTCACCCTGGGCTTCCCCGATATTGTTCGCCAAGAAGGCGGACGGGAGCTTGCGACTTTGTGTTGACTATCGTCGCCTGAACCAGGTGACAGTGAGGAACAAGTATCCGCTACCGAGGATTGATGACCTCTTTGATCAGCTCAAGGGAGCACGATGGTTCTCGAAGATAGACCTCAGGTCAGGCTATCATCAGCTCAGAGTCAAAGACGAGGATGTGCAGAAGACAGCCTTCAGATGTCGGTATGGCCACTATGAGTTCTTGGTTATGCCTTTTGGTGTAACCAATGCTCCAGCAGTGTTCATGGCTCTCATGAACAGGATCTTTCAGCCATACCTCGACCGGTTTGTCATAGTCTTCATCGACGACATTCTGATTTACTCTACGACAGAGGAGGAGCACGCCTATCACTTGCGAGTTGTTCTTGACACACTCCGAGATCACCAGCTTTATGGTAAGATCTCGAAGTGCCAGTTCTGGATACGTGAGGTCCACTTTTTGGGACACGTTATCTCTGAGGCGGGAGTTGCAGTAGATCCCACAAAGATTGAGGCTGTGTTAGCATGGGAGCCACCCAGGAGTGTGACTGAGGTTCGGAGTTTCTTGGGACTAGCTGGTTACTATCGGAGATTTGTGCCGAACTTCTCCAGAGTTGCGGCATCACTCACAACTTTGACGAAGAAGGGGAAACCCTTCGTGTGGTCAGACAGATGTCAGTAGAGCTTCCAGGAGCTGAGACAGAGATTGACTAGCGCACCTATCTTGAGGTTGCCTGAGGAGGGAGTAGGGTACGTAGTCTACTGCGATGCATCAGGGACCGGAATCAGATGTGTTCTGATGCAGGAGCGGGCCGTGATCGCCTATGGATCACGTCAGTTGAGGCCGCATGAGCAGAAATATGCTACCCATGACCTGGATTTAGCAGCAGTGGTCTTCGCTCTGAAGACATGGCGACACTATCTGATGGGCGAGCGCTTTACAGTCTTTTCCGATCATCAGAGTCTCAGGTATATCTTCTCGCAGAAGGACCTGAACCTGAGACAGCGGCGATGGCTCGAGTTCCTCCAGGACTATGACTTTGAGATAGTCTATACTCCTGGGAAGGGGAACGTAGTAGCCGATGCCCTCAGCAGGAGGATGGGCATTCAGCTAGTCGAGGAGGCGACGGAGCAGCTAGCCTCTTTGCAGATATCCTTCGTGGATAGAGATGGAGCAGCCTTTCTTCAGTCTCTCACAGTCACTCCTCCACTACTGCAGCCAGTCAGGGAGGCACAGCATGGGGATGCTGACTGTGAGACACGGCGTGCACAGATATCCTCGGGACAGGCACCTGATGGTTTCTCCCTTGGAGCAGAGCACGACATCCTTTTCAGAGGACGTACCATGGTACCAGTAGCTTTGCGAGAGGAAGTGCTGAGAGAGTTTCACACTTCTCCTTTGGCGGTAGATCCTGGAGTGGAAAAGATGTACCAGGACCTCAGATGACAGCACTGGTGGCCGGGCATGAAGAAGGCTGTAGCAGAGTTCGTTTCTCGATGCCTCACCTGTCAGCAGGTGAAGGCAGAGCATCAGGTACCAGCAGGCTTGGTACAGCCCTTGGAGGTTCCGGAGTGGAAGTGGGACGGCATATCTATGGACTTCGTGACTGGACTTCCACGCACTTCCAGAGGTCACGACTCCATTTGGGTGATTGTTGACCGACTCACCAAGTCGGCACACTTCTTACCCATCAGAGAGCAGGGCTCAGTGGAGAGCTTGGGACGTCTCTACGTTCAGGAGATTGTGCGGCTCCACGGCGTGCCATTATCTATCGTTTCCGATCGAGATGCCCGCTTTACTTCCCGGCTTTGGAAGGGGTTACAGGAGGCGTTCGGGACGCAGCTACGTCTTAGCACAGCCTTTCACCCTCAGACAGATGGTCAGACGGAGAGGACCATTCAGACTCTCGAGGACATGCTCCGCGCATGTGTCCTCGACTTTGGTCGTAGCTGGGAGGACCACCTACCCTTGGTGGAGTTCGCATACAACAACAGCTACCACTCCACCATCGGGATGGCACCGTACGAGGCGTTGTACGGCCGACCATGTAGATCTCCTTTGTGCTTGACAGACCCTGGGGAGTCAGCACTGGTGGGACCAGAGATGGTCCAGGCCATGACAGAGAAGGTCCAGGTCATCCAGGAGCAGATGAGGACAGCTCAGAGCCGACAGAAGTCATATGCTGACAGGAGGCGGAGGCCACTAGAGTTCGAGGATGGCGACCACGTCTTCTTGCGGGTCTCACCTCGACGTGGTATTCAGAGATTTGGCCGAGGCGGCAAGTTATCTCCGCGCTTCATCGGACCCTTCCAGATTCTCCGCAGGATTGGTGAGGTGGCTTATCGCCTGGCTCTACCACCTCAGTTGCACCGGGTGCACGACGTCTTCCACGTATCCCAGCTGAGGAGATACGTGCATGACCCGACGCACATCATTGACCATGGGGAGCTTGACGTTGACGATGGGGCGACTTTTACGGAGGTCCCGGTGGAGATAGAGGATCGACAGGAGCGGGTCCTACGTGGGCGATCGATTCCTATTGTGCGCATCAGATGGCAGCACGGGAATCTCCAGGAGAGCACATGGGAGCGGGAGGCTCAGATGCGTGCTCAGTACCCTCATTTGTTTCCCTAGTTTTGATGTATCTTTACGGGGATGTAAAGCCCTGAGGTGGGAGTAATGTAAGACCCGTAAAATTCAAGGGAAATTTTTTCTTAATTTTCTTTAGAATTTTACAAGAGCGCGGTTTCAGACGGCACCTGATTCCGAGGCCCGGAGTGCCCGGAATTAATTTCCGAAGTTTGGCTCGGGTACGTTCAGTGAACGAACGAGCGGGAATTCCTAACTTTTGATCCAGTGCTCGGAATTGAAATCCGAGGGCACCGATGAACTCACAGCGCCGATATTCGCTTAAAGAGACCTTTTCGGGAGTTGCGTTTGTTGCGGGTTGAAAGTTAATTTTGGGGTTTTTAGTTGAGTTAAATAAAATTTGTGTAGAAAAAATTTTATTATAACTTCTTAAAACCTATCAAAGGAGGTTGGAAGTGGGACCCACACCCACTTAACCTCCCTTGGGAGGATTAAGTGTGGTGGGGCCCACACGAACCCCTAATTCTTTTCAAATTCCCTAACCCCTCTAAACCCCCTCTTAATTATGTAACTCTCCCCTACTTTAATTCTTGCCAACCTATCTCTTCACTTAATTTTGTCAACTCTAGATTTAATTAATGTATTGAATTCAACTTTTGAATTTTAAAAGGTTGGCAAAGTGAAAATAAAATAAGGTGTAGCTTATTTTATTTTGGGTTATTTGTTTGTCTTCTTGAGAGGTGGAGAGCTCTTCTTCTTCTTCAAACTCAACGAAGAACGCGAAGAACGTCGTTCTTCAACGAAGAACTTCTCCGCCGAAGAACACGATCCATCCGCGACGCCGTATCCGCGACGCGACGTACTTCTTCCGCGTCATCTCTTCCGCGACGGTTTTCCGCGACGAACGCCATCGACAATGACTCTTCCTCCGACGTCAAAGGAATCGACACCGATATTCCACGACTACGTCAACGTGCGACTATCGAGGTAGGGGTTCTTGAGTTTGTTGTTTTCTTTATTATTTGACTTTCCTCAAGACTTGACGAAGAACACTCAATTTCCGACGAAGAACGCCGCTCCGCTCTTCTTCGTCTCCCGTGTCAACGAAAGAGAACACCGCTTCTTCCTCGGACAATCTTCGTCGGCGTACAAGTTTCGCCAACGACGTGTCTCTTCGAACGCATCCCTTCGTCATCGGATTTGACGAACGGCTTCCGCGACGCCCGACCTCTGCGACGTCGTCTTCCGCGGAACGTTGACAAATCCTCGAACCTTATACCCGAGGTAGGGGTTGTTGATTTAATATTTAATTATTTCATTCTTGCTCGTGGTTCGTATGACTAACGTGAGGATGTTGATTATTTAAAGTTGTGTTATTATTTAACGTGAGGGGGGCCGGACCGCATGAACACGACCGAACCCCCTCCATCGATCATGTTGTTTATCTGCGGACGGAAGCAAGGTGGCGTGGTGCCGTCGCACCACGCGGATAATTGTACGTAAATCCTATATGACGCCGTCGCGCCACGCCGAGGAAGAATCTTCAAGAACGCGACGCCGTCGCGCCGCGTTGAAAGGAATCAAGACACGGCGAAGGGGCGCGGTGCCGTCGCACCGCGCCGGATGACGAACGCCGCGGCCGGTTCCGGGTCGCGGCGGGACGAGGAGACCGCGGCCGGATCCGGGCTGCGGCGGGATGTGAAGACCGGCAGCCGGGCCGCCGGCGTTGGAAGTCGAAGGTGGGACCGGAATTTCCGGTCCCGTTGGTGAAAACCGGCCGGCCAGCTGGCCGGCCGGATGACAGAAAACTGGGGGAATAAATCCCCCGGCCGGTTCAACAAAACCCCCCTCTTTAAGAGGGGGGGCGGTTCTTTGAAGGAGGGGGGCAGCCGGCCCCCTCGCTTCCGCACCAGCAGGCCCCCCACGTGGGGGGGGGGGGGGGCGTTTCTTAAATCAAAACGGCGCGGCTATGCCGCGCCGCCTCTTGAAGAAGCGGGGGCTTAGCCCCCCGCGTGCCACCCTCGTGCGGCGCCCGGCGCCAGCCGCCGCGGCCCGCCGCCGCGCCGCCGCCGCCGCGCCGCCACCGCCGCCGCCGCCGGCCGCCGCGCCGCCGCCGCGTCGCCCCGGGGGGGGGGGGGGGGGGGGTCGGGCCGGGTCGGCCCGGACCCGAACCCCCCCGTTTCGAACCAGATTCGGTTTTTGGCCCATAACTTGAGCCTCGGACCTCCGAATGACGAACCGTCTGCGGAAACGTGATCCTTGGATCGAGACGGTCGTTTCGGTATATCGCACTCAAGGTTTCGGTTTACTTTGAGTTCGGCCGGGTTGGTTCGTTCACGAAACCAACCGGGCCTTCGGAGCGGAAACGCTCATATCTTGAGCTACGGACGTCCGATTGACGTGCCGTCAGTCGCGTAGTGTTCCTCTTAGTGAGACGGATCTTTTGGCATACTCCGCCCGAGGTTTGGACGCAGGTGGAGTACGGTCGGGTTGATTTAGCCTTAAAAACCAACCGGGCCCCGGAGACGAAAATGCCAATTACTCTCAGACCGGGCGTCCGATCGACGCGCCGTCTGTTGCGTTGAGTTCCTGTTGATGATACGGAACTTTTGGATACATCAACTCTGGTCTTTGTGACAGTTGATGTATCAGCCTCTCGGCTTGTGGAGCGGACCCTCCGAACGAGCTTGCTGTGTGCGGGAACCCTAGTGCTGGCTGCGACTGCTACGACTACTACTGCTACTGTGACTGCGACGACGACAGTACAGAGATCCTGTGTGGATTCGACGACGACGACTTCAGCACTCAGCGATCCTACGTGGATCAGTGCTACAGGTCCTGTGTGGGCCCGATCCTGTGTGGGTCCTTGCGCTCAGCGGTTCTGTGTGTGCCAGCGCCTACAGGTCCTGTGTGGGCCCGATCCTGTGTGGGTCATTGCGGGGGTTAGTTACCTATCGATCTTTCGTGGGTCCGACGACTTAGATGGATCAGTGATCATCTTTATCGTCCTTGAAGAAGTATACCTGTGTGAGCTGAATCCTGTTGTTTTCCTGTGTGGATTGTGTTGTGCAATCCTGTGTGGATTATGTTTTGCTTTCCTATGTGGAATACGTATACTTTCCTGCGTGGACTGAGATGTACTTGGGCTCGGAGGTTGGAGCGTATTTTAATTGATGACTTAGGTTTATGTATGGGCATATACCTAAGCAGTGTCGGTTGTTACTTCGTGATTGTACTTTTCTTCGTGGTTTATCCTTTGTGGATTTGAGAGACCTTCAGGGGTCTCGGGGTCCCTACTGAGTAGCTTATACTCACCCCTGCACGGGCTTCGCCCGCACTACGTTGTGTTGGTTGCAGACGACGGACAGCGTTGACCTTAGCTGAGGCCTACAGAGCGGGACGGTACCCGGAGGAGGACCACTGGGCGGGACGTGCACGGAGCGGACGACGGGACCCGTGGAGCAGAGGAGCTATCTGTACCCACCCTTCAGGTGGGATTTCCAGTGGACAACTCGGTGTAGCGGCTTTTACTTTCCAGTTGCTGTTTTCCCTTTCGAGTTGTACTTTACTTTCAGTTTGGGTTTGTATTCTGGCCCATTTACCTTTCCGCACTTTCAGTCGTACTCTGCTTTGTTTAGTATTTACTTTCCGCTTGTTTACTCTGTGGTGTGTGTTTACTTTTCAAAGGCAATTCCTTCCCTTTTTACCGGGATTTACGCCTTGGTGCTAGTCGCCAACCCCTGGCCTATGGAAGGCGGGCTTGGGGTAGTCATAGGCCAGGGGCTGGCGACTAGCACCAAGGCGTAAATCCCAGTAAAAAGGGAAGGCATTGCCTTTGAAAAGTAAACAAACACCACAGAGTAAGCAAGCAGAAAGTAAACACTAAACAAAAGTAGAGTACTACTGAAAGTGCGGAAAAGTAAATGGGCCAGTATACAAACCCAAACTGAAAGTAAAGTACAACTCGAAAGGGAAAACAGCAACTGAAAAGTAAAAGCCGCTACTCCGAGCTGTCCACTGGAAATCCCACCTGAAGGATGGGTACAGATAACTCCTCTGCTCCACGGGTTCCACCGTCCGCTCCGAGCACGTCCCGCCCAGTGGTCCACCTCCGGGTACCGTCCCGCTGTGCAAGCCTCAGCTAAGGTCAACGCTGTCCGTCGTCTGCAACCAACACAACGTAGTGCGGGCAAAGCCCGTGTAGGGGTGAGTACAAGCTACTCAGTAGGGACCCCGAGACCCCTGAAGGTCTCTCAAATCCACAAAGGATAAACCACAAAGAATAGTACAATCACGAAGTAACAACCGACACTGCTTAGGTATATGCCCATACATATACCTAAGTCATCAATTCAAATATGCTCCAACCTCCGAGCCCAAGTACAACTCAGTCCACGCAGGAAAGTATACGTATCCCACATAGGAAAGCAAAACATAATCCACACAGGATTGCACAACACAATCCACACAGGAAAGCAACAGGATTCAGCTCACACAGGTATACTTCTTCAAGGACGATAAAGATGATCACTGATCCATCTAAGTCGTCGGACCCACGAAGGATCGATAGGTAACTAACCCCCGCTAAGACCCACACAGGATCGGGCCCACACAGGACCTGTAGGCGCTGGCTCACACAGAACCGCTGAGCGCAAGGACCCACACAGGATCGGGCCCACACAGGACCTGTAGCACTGATCCACGTAGGATCGCTGAGTGCTGAAGTCGTCGTCGTCGAATCCACACAGGATCTCTGTACTGTCGTCGTCGCAGTCACAGTAGCAGTAGTAGTCGTAACAGTCGCAGCCAGCACTAAGGTTCCCGCACACAGCTAGCTCGTTCGGAGGGTCCGCTCCACGAGCCGAGAGGCTGATACATCAACTGTCACAAAGACTAGAGTTGATGTATCCAAAAGTTCCGTATCGTCAACAGGAACTCAACGCAACAGACGGCGCGTCGATCGGACGCCCGGTCTGAGAGTTATTGGCATTTTCATCTCCGGGGCCCGGTTGGTTTTTAAGGAAAAACCAACCCGAACATACTCCACCTGCGTCCAAACCTCGGGCGGAGTATGCCAAAAGATCCGTCTCACTAAGAGGAACACAACGCGACTGACGGCGCGTCAATCGGACGTTCGTAGCTCAAGATATGAGCGTTTCCGCTCCGAAAGCCCGGTTGGTTTCGTGAACGAACCAACCCGGCCGAACTCAAAGTAATCCGAAACCTTGAGTGCGATATACCGAAACGACCGTCTCGATCCAAGGATCGCGTTGCCGCTGACGGTTCGTCGATCGGAGGTCCGAGGCTCAAGTTATGGGCCAAAAACCAAATCTGGTTCGAAACGGGGGGGTCCGGGTCCGGGCCGACCCGGCCCGACCCCCCCCCCCCCCCGGGGCGGCGCGGCGGCGGGCCGCGGCGGCTGGCGCCTGGCGCCGCACGAGGGTGGCACGCGGGGGGCTAAGCCCCCGCTTCTTCAAGGGGCGGCGCGGCATAGCCGCGCCGTTTTGATTTAAGAAGCGCCCCCCCCCACGTGGGGGGCCTGCTGGTGCGGAACCGAGGGGGCCGGCTGCCCCCCTCCTTCAAAGAACCGCCCCCCTCTTAAAGAGGGGGGTTTTGTTGAACCGGCCGGGGGATTTATTCCCCCGGTTTTCTGTCATCCGGCCGGCCAGCTGGCCGGCCGGTTTTCCCCAACGGGACCGAAAATTCCGGTCCCGCCTTCGACTTCCGACGCCGGCGGCCCGGCCGCCGGTCTTCACATCCCGCCGCGGCCCGGATCCGGCCGCGACGTTCGTCATCCGGCGCGGTGCGACGGCACCGCGCCCCTTCGCCGTGTCTTGATTCCTTTCAACGCGGCGCGACGGCGTCGCGTTCTTGAAGATTCTTCCTCGGCGTGGCGCGACGGCGTCATATAAGATTAACGTACAATTATCCGCGTGGTGCGACGGCACCACGCCACCTTGCTTCCGTCCGGAGATAAACAACATGATCGATGGAGGGGGTTCGGCCGTGTTCATGCGGTCCGGCCCCCCTCACGTTAAATAATAACACAACTTTAAATAATCAACATCCTCACGTTAGTCATACGAACCACGAGCAAGAATGAAATAATTAAATATTAAATCAACAACCCCTACCTCGGGTATAAGGTTCGAGGATTTGTCAACGTTCCACGGAAGACGACGTCGCGGAGGTCGGGCGTCGCGGAAGCCGTTCGTCAAATCCGATGACGAAGGGATGCGTTCGAAGAGACACGTCGTTGGCGAAACTTGTACGCCGACGAAGATTGTCCGAGGAAGAAGCGGTGTTCTCTCTCGTTGACACGGGAGACGAAGAAGAGCGGGGCGGCGTTCTTCGTCGGAAATTGAGCGTTCTTCGTCAAGTCTTGAGGAAAGTCAAATAATAAAGAAAACAACGAACTCAAGAACCTCTACCTCGATAGTCGCACGTTGACGTAGTCGTGGAATATCGATGTCGATTCCTTTGACGTCGGAGGAAGAGTCGTTGTCGATGGCGTTCGTCGCGGAAAACCGTCGCGGAAGAGATGACGCGGAAGAAGTACGTCGCGTCGCGGATACGGCGTCGCGGATGGACCGTGTTCTTCGGCGGAGAAGTTCTTCGTTGAAGAACGACGTTCTTCGCGTTCTTCGTTGAGTTTGAAGAAGAAGAAGAGCTCTCCACCTCTCAAGAAGACAAACAAATAACCCAAAATAAAATAAGCTACACCTTATTTTATTTTCACTTTGCCAACCTTTCAAAATTCAAAAGTTGAATTCAATACATTAATTAAATCTAGAGTTGACAAAATTAAGTGAAGAGATAGGTTGGCAAGAGTTAAAGTAGGGGAGAGTTACATAATTAAGAGGGGGTTTAGAGGGGTTAGGGAATTTGAAAAGAAAAGGGGTTCGTGTGGGCCCCACCACACTTAATCCTCCCAAGGGAGGTTAAGTGGGTGTGGGTCCCACTTCCAACCTCCTTTGATAGGTTTTAAGAAGTTATAATAAAATTTGTTCTACACAAATTTTATTTAACTCAAACTAAAAACCCCAAAATTAACTTTCAACCCGCAACAAACGCAACTCCCGAAAAGGACTCTTTAAGCGAATATCGGCGCTGCGAGTTCATCGGTGCCCTCGGATTTCAATTCCGAGCACCGGATCAAAAGTTAGGAATTCCCGCTCGTTCGTTCACTGAACGTACCCGAGCCAAAATTCGGAAATTAATTCCGGGCACTCCGGGCCTCGGAATCAGGTGCCGTCTGAAACCGCACTCTTGTAAAATTCTAAAGAAAATTAAGAAAAAATTTCCCTTGAATTTTACGGGTCTTTACATTACTCCCACCTCAGGGCTTTACGTCCCCGTAAAGATACATCAAAACTGGGGAAACAAATGAGGGTACTGAGCACGCATCTGAGCCTCCCGCTCCCATGTGCTCTCCTGGAGATTCCCGTGCTGCCATCTGATGCGCACAAGAGGAATCGATCGCCCACGTAGGACCCGCTCCTGTCGATCCTCTATCTCCACCGGGACCTCCGTAAAAGTCGCCCCATCGTCAACGTCAAGCTCCCCATGGTCAATGATGTGCGTCGGGTCATGCACGTATCTCCTCAGCTGGGATACGTGGAAGACGTCGTGCACCCGGTGCAACTGAGGTGGTAGAGCCAGGCGATAAGCCACCACGCCAATCCTGCTAAGAATCAGGAAGGGTCCGATGAAGCGCGGAGATAACTTGCCGCCTCGGCCAAATCTCCGAATACCACGTCGAGGTGAGACCCGCAAGAAGACATGGTCGCCATCCTCGAACTCCAGTGGCCTCCGCCTCCTGTCAGCATATGACTTCTGCCGGCTCTGAGCTGTCCTCATCCGCTCCTGGATGACCTGGACCTTCTCTGTCGTGGCCTGGACCATCTCCTGTCCCACGAGTGCTGACTCCCCAGGGTCTGTCCAGCACAAAGGAGATCTACATGGTCGGCCGTACAACGCCTCGTACGGTGCCATCCCGATGGTGGAGTGGTAGCTGTTGTTGTACGCGAACTCCACCAAGGGTAGGTGGTCCTCCCAGCTACGACCAAAGTCGAGGACACATGCGCGGAGCATGTCCTCGAGAGTCTGGATGGTCCTCTCCGTCTGACCATCCGTCTGAGGGTGAAAAGCTGTGCTAAGACGTAGCTGCGTCCCGAATGCCTCCTGTAACCCCTTCCAAAGCCGGGAAGTAAAGCGGGCATCTCGATCGGAAACGATAGATGATGGCACACCGTGGAGCCGCACAATCTCCTGAACGTAGAGACGTCCCAAGCTCTCCACTGAGCCCTGCTCTCTGATGGGTAAGAAGTGTGCCGACTTGGTGAGTCGGTCAACAATCACCCAGATGGAGTCGTGACCTCTGGAAGTGCGTGGAAGTACAGTCACGAAGTCCATAGATATGCCGTCCCACTTCCACTCCGGAACCTCCAAGGGCTGTACCAAGCCTGCTGGTACCTGATGCTCTGCCTTCACCTGCTGACAGGTGAGGCATCGAGAAACGAACTCTGCTATAGCCTTCTTCATGCCCGGCCACCAGTGCTGCCGTCTGAGGTCCTGGTACATCTTCCCCACTCCAGGATGTACCGCTAAAGGAGAAGTGTGAAACTCTCTCATTACTTCCTCTCGCAGAGCGACATGCACCATGGTACGTCCTCTGAAAAGGATGTCGTGCTCTGCTCCAAGGGAGAAACCATCAGGTGCCTGTCCCGAGGATATCAGTGCACGCCGTGTCGCATAGTCAGCGTCCCCGCGCTGTGCCTCTCTGACTCGCTGCAGTAGTGGAGGAGTGACTGTGAGAGACTGAAGAAAGACTGCTCCATCTCTATCCACGAAGGATATCTGCAAAGAGGCTAGCTGCTCCGTCGCCTCCTCAAGTAGCTGAATGCCCGTCCTCCTGCTGAGGGCATCGGCTACTACGTTCCCCTTCCCAGGAGTATAGACTATCTCAAAGTCATAGTCCTGGAGGAACTCGAGCCATCGTCACTGTCTCAGGTTCAGGTCCTTCTGCGAGAAGATATACCTGAGACTCTGATGATCGGAAAAGACTGTAAAGCGCTCGCCCATCAGATAGTGTCGCCATGTCTTCAGAGCGAAGACCACTGCTGCTAACTCCAGGTCATGGGTAGCGTAGTTCTGCTCATGCAGCCTCAACTGACGTGATCCATAGACGATCACGGCCCGCTCCTGCATCAGAACACATCCGAGTCCGGTCCCTGATGCATCGCAGTAGACTACGTACCCTACTCCCTCCTCAGGCAACCTCAAGATAGGTGCGCTAGTCAATCTCTGTCTCAGCTCCTGGAAGCTCTGCTGACATCTGTCTGACCACACGAAGGGTTTCCCCTTCTTCGTCAAAGATGTGAGTGATGCCGCAACTCTGGAGAAGTATGGAACGAATCTCCGATAGTATCCAGCTAGTCCCAAGAAACTCTGAACCTCAGTCACGCTCCTGGGTGGCTCCCATGCTAACACAGCCTCAATCTTCGCGGGATCCACTGCAACTTTCGCCTCAGAGATAACGTGTCCCAAAAAGTGGACCTCACGTATCCAGAACTGGCACTTCGAGAGCTTACCATAAAGCTGGTGCTCTCGGAGTGTGTCAAGAACAACTCGCAAGTGATAGGCGTGCTCCTCCTCTGTCGTAGAGTAAATCAGAATGTCGTCGATGAAGACCACGACAAACCGATCGAGGTATGGCTGAAAGATCCTGTTCATGAGAGCCATGAACACTGCTGGAGCATTGGTTACACCAAAAGGCATAACCAAGAACTCATAGTGGCCATACCGACATCTGAAGGCTGTCTTCTGCACATCCTCGTCTCTGACTCTGAGCTGATGATAGCCTGACCTGAGGTCTATCTTCGAGAACCACCGTGCTCCCTTGAGCTGATCAAAGAGGTCATCAATCCTCGGTAGCGGATACTTGTTCCTCACTGTCACCTGGTTCAGGCGACGATAGTCAACACAAAGTCACAAGCTCCCGTCCGCCTTCTTGGCGAACAATATCGGGGAAGCCCAGGGTGAAACACTGGGTCGGATGAACCCCTTGCCCTGCAAGTCCTCCAACTGCACCCGTAGCTCTCGAAGCTCGGCGGGGGCCATCCGATATGCTGGAGTGGATATCGGGGCTGTCCCGGGGTACAAGTCAATATAAAAGTCTACCTCTCTGCGAGGAGGTAGCCCTGGAACGTCGTCGGGAAAAACGTCCGCAAACTGATCCACCACTGCAGGAAAACCAGGACTCCGCACGTCAACTGCTCCAAGGATAAGGCTATCCAACTGATGAGTGATGGGCTGTCCTCTCCTCCGCGGAAGTCCATCCTGTGCTGCTAAGGCTCCCTTCTCGCCGGTGAAGGTGAACCTGCTTCCGTCGGTGCGTACACATCGCACCTTGCGCCTAAAACAGTCAATCTGTGCATGAACCGTAGATAGCCAATCCATGCCCAAGATGACGTCGTAAGGCCTCGACGCTGCTACAAGAAGATCCCAGCCGAAGCTCTCGCATCCTAGAGTAAGCTCACACTGCCGGCACCAGTGCGTAATCGTCGAGTCTGCTCCCGTAGGAGTCTCTAGCCGTAAGGATCGAGCCAATGGCTCTGTCGGAATCTCCGAGCTCCGAACAAGGGCAGCGGCTATGAAAGAATGACTCGCTCCTGTGTCTATAAGAACTGCAGCAAGGGTGGAATAGACACAGATAGTACCTCGAATCATCTCGTGTGCGCCGTGGTCGTAGGCCTCTGCTGCCTGGAGCTATGCCTGTCGCTACCCGCCAGCTCCCTGTGGTCGGGGTGGACCTCCTGGTGGTGGTGGTGGTAGAGCCTCAAAGCATCGGCCACCACCAGCTGCTCGTCCAGCTCCTCTGCCTCGTCCGCCTCCTCCCTGCGGACCGCCACAGTCGACCCTCTGCCTCTGCCTTGGTGGTCCCTCAACCGTCTGCTGCTCCTCGGCACGGCGGGTCGGGCAGTCACGAGCCATGTGGCCCTGCCCGCCGCACGAGTAGCACTGTCTGCCTCTCGTAAGACTGGCTCCGCGCTGTGTGCCCCGCACTGCTGAGCCAGTGCCCTGAGATCGTCTGCCTGAAGGTCTGGTCTGTCTGGACCCCTGAGTCATCCGTCGACTGCCTGCTGCAGATGACTCTGCCACGTGCCGCCCTGCGGTGGGTCTCTGTGCTGGTGTAGACTCAACAAGGAAGCTCTCGATCAGAAGAGCCCGCTCCAGTACTCCTGTCTGAGTCGGTATGCTGAGGGAGATCAGCGATGCCCTGATCTCGTGTCTCAAACCCTGCTCGAAGGTCCGGGCCCGGAAGAATGGGTCCCGTACCATGTCGGTCGAGTAGCACGAGAGATCGGTGAACCTCGCCGCGTACTGAGCGACCGTCATGCTGCCCTGGCGCAGCTGGAGAAGCTCCTGGATGCGCACCGCTCGGAGGGTGGCCGAGACGAACTCAGAGCGGAAGAGGCTCTCGAAGTCCGTCCAGAGCAAGGATGCCTCATCGTGAACCTGGAGCATCAAGCTCCACCATCGTCCTGCTGCTGCGTGTAGTAGGCTCGCAGCGAGGATCACCATGAGGTCTGCTGGTGTCCTCACTAGCCAAAACACTCGAACCACTGCCTCCAGCCAGTCCTCTGCTGCCTGGGGATCCGTCTCCCCGCGAAACCTGGGTGGTCGCTGGCGCTGAAACTCATGCAGTGCACTGAGGCGACGTGCATCGTCAGCGGCTGCTGCTGGAAGCATCGGGGGCTCTGCGGGTAAAGCTACCGCCGGTGCCACTACTGAAAAAGGGCCCTGTACCGAGGCCTCGTCGCTCGGTGGGCTGTCGTCTCGCTCGACTCTTGGAACCCTAGCTGGCTGCCGTCGTGGGGCCATCCTGAAAAGGAAACAGGTGCGCCACGGTTAGAACAGTATACCTGGTGAGCTGATATAAGTAATCACAAAGAAAACTTTGAAACACACACGCAATCAATGTTTTCGTGCATTAAGTCGGAAATCAGAAGTCAGGGTCCTGGTGTACGGATACGTCGGCCGCCGCACCAACACTGGACTCCCTGGACTGATAACCACACTCAATACACTAAACATTATTGCTTCACATAGAAAAGATCAGAGTTCGCGGTAGAACCGAACTCCTCTGATACCAATTTGTCACGACCCACCCTCGGGGTCCGTGCCGTGACTACCCCAAGCCCGCCTTCCATAGGCCAGGGGCTGGCGACTAGCACCAAGGCGTAAATCCCAGTAAAAAGGGAAGGCATTGCCTTTGAAAAGTAAACAAACACCACAGAGTAAGCAAACAGAAAGTAAACACTAAACAAAAGTAGAGTACTACTGAAAGTGCGGAAAAGTAAATGGGCCAGTATACAGACCCAAACTGAAAGTAAAGTACAACTCGAAAGGGAAAACAACAACTGAAAAGTAAAAGCCGCTACTCCGAGCTGTCCACTGGAAATCCCACCTGAAGGATGGGTACAGATAACTCCTCTGCTCCACGGGTTCCACCGTCCGCTCCGAGCACGTCCCGCCCAGTGGTCCACCTCCGGGTACCGTCCCGCTGTGAAAGCCTCAGCTAAGGTCAACGCTGTCCGTCGTCTGCAACCAACACAACGTAGTGCGGGCAAAGCCCGTGCAGGGGTGAGTACAAGCTACTCAGTAGGGACCCCGAGACCCCTGAAGGTCTCTCAAATCCACAAAGGATAAACCACAAAGAATAGTACAATCACGAAGTAACAACCGACACTGCTTAGGTATATGCCCATACATATACCTAAGTCATCAATTCAAATACGCTCCAACCTCCGAGCCCAAGTACAACTCAGTCCACGCAGGAAAGTATACGTATCCCACATAGGAAAGCAAAACATAATCCACACAGGATTGCACAACACAATCCACACAGGAAAGCAACAGGATTCAGCTCACACAGGTATACTTCTTCAAGGACGATAAAGATGATCACTGATCCATCTAAGTAGTCGGACCCACGAAGGATCGATAGGTAACTAACCCCCGCTAAGACCCACACAGGATCGGGCCCACACAGGACCTGTAGGCGCTGGCTCACACAGAACCGCTGAGCGCAAGGACCCACACAGGATCGGGCCCACACAGGACCTGTAGCACTGATCCACGTAGGATCGCTGAGTGCTGAAGTCGTCGTCGTCGAATCCACACAGGATCTCTGTACTGTCGTCGTCGCAGTCACAGTAGCAGTAGTAGTCGTAACAGTCGCAGCCAGCACTAAGGTTCCCGCACACAGCTAGCTCGTTCGGAGGGTCCGCTCCACGAGCCGAGAGGCTGATACATCAACTGTCACAAAGACTAGAGTTGATGTATCCAAAAGTTCCGTATCGTCAACAGGAACTCAACGCAACAGACGGCGCGTCGATCGGACGCCCGGTCTGAGAGTTATTGGCATTTTCATCTCTGGGGCCCGGTTGGTTTTTAAGGAAAAACCAACCCGACCATACTCCACCTGCGTCCAAACATCGGGCGGAGTATGCCAAAAGATCCGTCTCACTAAGAGGAACACAACGCGACTGACGGCGCGTCAATCGGACGTTCGTAGCTCAAGATATGAGCGTTTCCGCTCCGAAAGCCCGGTTGGTTTCGTGAACGAACCAACCCGGCTGAACTCAAAGTAATCCGAAACCTTGAGTGCGATATACCGAAACGACCGTCTCGATCCAAGGATCGCGTTGCCGCTGACGGTTAGTCGATCAGAGGTCCGAGGCTCAAGTTATGGGCCAAAAACCAAATCTGGTTCGAAACGGGGGGGTCCGGGTCCGGGCCGACCCGGCCCGACCCCCCCCCCCCCCCCGGGGCGGCGCGGCGGCGCGGTGGCAGGCGCCTGGCGCCGCACGAGGGTGGAACGCGGGGGGCTAAGCCCCCGCTTCTTCAAGGGGCGGCGCGGCATAGCCGCGCCGTTTTGATTTAAGAAGCGCCCCCCCCCACGTGGGGGGCCTGCTGGTGCGGAACCGAGGGGGCCGGCTGCCCCCCTCCTTCAAAGAACCGCCCCCCCTCTTAAAGAGGGGGGTTTTGTTTAACCGGACGGGGGATCTATTCCCCCGGTTTTCTGTCATCCGGCCGGCCAGCTGGCCGGCCGGTTTTCACCAACGGGACCGGAAATTCCGGTCCCGCCTTCGACTTCCGACGCCGGCGGCCCGGCCGCCGGTCTTCACATCCCGCCGCGGCCCGGATCCGGCCGCGGTCTCCTCGTCCCGCCGCGGCCCAGAACCGGCCGCGACGTTCGTCATCCGGCGCGGTGCGACGGCACCGCGCCCCTTCACCGTGTCTTGATTCCTTTCAACGCGGCGCGACGGCGTCGCGTTCTTGAAGATTCTTCCTCGGCGTGGCGCGACGGCGTCATATAAGATTAACGTACAATTATCCGCGTGGTGCGACGGCACCACGCCACCTTGCTCCCGTCCGCAGATAAACAACATGATCGATGGAGGGGGTTCGGCCGTGTTCATGCGGTCCGGCCCCCCCTCACGTTAAATAATAACACAACTTTAAATAATCAACATCCTCACGTTAGTCATATGAACCACGAGCAAGAATGAAATAATTAAATATTAAATCAACAACCCCTACCTCGAGTATAAGGTTCGAGGATTTGTCAACATTCCGCGGAAGACGACGTCGCGGAGGTCGGGCGTCGCGGAAGCCGTTCGTCAAATCCGATGACGAAGGGATGCGTTCGAAGAGACACGTCGTTGGCGAAACTTGTACGCCGACGAAGATTGTCCGAGGAAGAAGCGGTGTTCTCTCTCGTTGACACGGGAGACGAAGAAGAGCAGGACGACGTTCTTCGTCGGAAATTGAGCGTTCTTCGTCAAGTCTTGAGGAAAGTCAAATAATAAAGAAAACAACGAACTCAAGAACCTCTACCTCGATAGTCGCACGTTGACGTAGTCATGGAATATCGGTGTCGATTCCTTTGACGTCAGAGGAAGAGTCGTTGTCGATGGCGTTCGTCGCGGAAAACCGTCGTGGAAGAGATGACGCGGAAGAAGTACGTCGCGTCGCGGATACGGCGTCGCGGATGGACCGTGTTCTTCGGCGGAGAAGTTCTTCGTTGAAGAACGACGTTCTTCGCGTTCTTCGTTGAGTTTGAAGAAGAAGAAGCGCTCTCCACCTCTCAAGAAGACAAACAAATAACCCAAAATAAAATAAGCTACACCTTATTTTATTTTCACTTTGCCAACCTTTCAAAATTCAAAAGTTGAATTCAATACATTAATTAAATCTAGAGTTGACAAAATTAAGTGAATAGATAGGTTGGCAAGAGTTAAAGTAGGGGAGAGTTACATAATTAAGAGGGGGTTTAGAGGGGTTAGGGAATTTGAAAAGAAAAGGGGTTCGTGTGGGCCCCACCACACTTAATCCTCCCAAGGGAGGTTAAGTGGGTGTGGGTCCCACTTCCAACCTCCTTTGATAGGTTTTAAGAAGTTATAATAAAATTTGTTCTACACAAATTTTATTTAACTCAAACTAAAAACCCCAAAATTAACTTTCAACCCGCAACAAACGCAACTCCCGAAAAGGACTCTTTAAGCGAATATCGGCGCTGCGAGTTCATCGGTGCCCTCGGATTTCAATTCCGAGCACCGGATCAAAAGTTAGGAATTCCCGCTCGTTCGTTCACTGAACGTACCCGAGCCAAAATTCGGAAATTAATTCCGGGCACTCCAGGCCTCGGAATCAGGTGCCGTCTGAAACCGCGCTCTTGTAAAATTATAAAGAAAATTAAGAAAAAATTTCCCTTGAATTTTATGGGTCTTTACATTACTCCCACCTCAGGGCTTTACGTCCCCGTAAAGATACATCAAAACTAGGGAAACAAATGAGGGTACTGAGCACGCATCTGAGCCTCCCGCTCCCATGTGCTCTCCTGGAGATTCCCGTGCTGCCATCTGATGCACACAAGAGGAATCGATCGCCCACGTAGGACCCGCTCCTGTCGATCCTCTATCTCCACCGGGACCTCCGTAAAAGTCGCCCCATCGTCAACGTCAAGATCCCCATGGTCAATGATGTGCGTCGGGTCATGCACGTATCTCCTCAGCTGGGATACGTGGAAGACGTCGTGCACCCGGTGCAACTGAGGTGGTAGAGCCAGGCGATAAGCCACCTCGCCAATCCTGCTGAGAATCTGGAAGGGTCCGATGAAGCGCGGAGATAACTTGCCGCCTCGGCCAAATCTCCGAATACCACGTCGAGGTGAGACCCGCAAGAAGATGTGGTCGCCATCCTCGAACTCCAGTGGCCTCCGCCTCCTGTCAGCATATGACTTCTGCCGGCTCTGAGCTGTCCTCATCCGCTCCTGGATGACCTGGACCTTCTCTGTCGTGGCCTGGACCATCTCCGGTCCCACGAGTGCTGACTCCCCAGGGCCTGTCCAGCACAAAGGAGATCTACATGGTCGGCCGTACAACGCCTCGTACGGTGCCATCCCGATGGTGGAGTGGTAGCTGTTGTTGTACGCGAACTCCACCAAGGGTAGGTGGTCCTCCCAACTACGACCAAAGTCGAGGACACATGCGCGGAGCATGTCCTCGAGAGTCTGAATGGTCCTCTCTGTCTGACCATCCGTCTGAGGGTGAAAAGCTGTGCTAAGACGTAGCTGCGTCCCGAATGCCTCCTGTAACCCCTTCCAAATCCGGGAAGTAAAGCGGGCATCTCGATCGGAAACGATAGATGATGGCACACCGTGGAGCCGCACAATCTCCTGAACGTAGAGACGTCCCAAGCTCTCCACTGATCCCTGCTCTCTGATGGGTAAGAAGTGTGCCGACTTGGTGAGTCGGTCAACAATCACCCAGATGAAGTCGTGACTTCTGGAAGTGCGTGGAAGTCCAGTCACGAAGTCCATAGATATGCCGTCCCACTTCCACTCCGGAACCTCCAAGGGCTGTACCAAGCCTGCTGGTACCTGATGCTCTGCCTTCACCTGCTGACAGGTGAGGCATCGAGAAACGAACTCTGCTACAGCCTTCTTCATGCCCGGCCACCAGTGCTGTCGTCTGAGGTCCTGGTACATCTTCGCCACTCCAGGATGTACCGCTAAAGGAGAAGTGTGAAACTCTCTCAGTACTTCCTCTCGCAGAGCGACAGGCACCATGGTACGTCCTCTGAAAAGGATGTCGTGCTCTGCTCCAAGGGAGAAACCATCAGGTGCCTGTCCTAAGGATATCTGTGCACGCCGTGTCTCACAGTCAGCGTCCCCGCGCTGTGCCTCTCTGACTCGCTGCAGTAGTGGAGGAGTGACTGTGAGTGACTGAAGAAAGACTGCTCCATCTCTATCCACGAAGGATATCTGCAAAGAGGCTAGCTGCTCCGTCGCCTCCTCAAGTAGCTGAATGCCCGTCCTCCTGCTGAGGGCATCGGCTACTACGTTCCCCTTCCCAGGAGTATAGACTATCTCAAAGTCATAGTCCTGGAGGAACTCGAGCCATCGTCGCTGTCTCAGGTTCAGGTCCTTCTGCGAGAAGATATACCTGAGACTCTGATGATCGGAAAAGACTGTAAAGCGCTCGCCCATCAGATAGTGTCGCCATGTCTTCAGAGCGAAGACCACTGCTGCTAACTCCAGGTCATGGGTAGCGTAGTTCTGCTCATGCGGCCTCAACTGACGTGATCCATAGGCGATCACGGCCCGCTCCTGCATCAGAACACATCCGAGTCCGGTCCCTGATGCATCGCAGTAGACTACGTACCCTACTCCCTCCTCAGGCAACCTCAAGATAGGTGCGCTAGTCAATCTCTGTCTCAGCTCCTGGAAGCTCTACTGACATCTGTCTGACCACACGAAGGGTTTCCCCTTCTTCGTCAAAGCTGTGAGTGATGCCGCAACTCTGGAGAAGTCTGGAACGAATCTCCGATAGTATCCAGCTAGTCCCAAGAAACTCCGAACCTCAGTCACGCTCCTGGGTGGCTCCCATGCTAACACAGCCTCAATCTTCGCGGGATCCACTGCAACTCCCGCCTCAGAGATAACGTGTCCCAAAAATTGGACCTCACGTATCCAGAACTGGAACTTCGAGAGCTTACCATAAAGCTGGTGCTCTCGGAGTGTGTCAAGAACAACTCGCAAGTGATAGGCGTGCTCCTCCTCTGTCGTAGAGTAAATCAGAATGTCGTCGATGAAGACCACGACAAACCGATCGAGGTATGGCTGAAAGATCCTGTTCATGAGAGCCATGAACACTGCTGGAGCATTGGTTACACCAAAAGGCATAACCAAGAACTCATAGTGGCCATACCGACATCTGAAGGCTGTCTTCTGCACATCCTCGTCTCTGACTCTGAGCTGATGATAGCCTGACCTGAGGTCTATCTTTGAGAACCACCGTGCTCCCTTGAGCTGATCAAAGAGGTCATCAATCCTCGGTAGCGGATACTTGTTCCTCACTGTCACCTAGTTCAGGTGACGATAGTCAACACAAAGTCGCAAGCTCCCGTCCGCCTTCTTGGCGAACAATATCGGGGAAGCCCAGGGTGAAACACTGGGTCGGATGAACCCCTTGCCCTGCAAGTCCTCCAACTGCACCCGTAGCTCTCGAAGCTCGGCGGGGGCCATCCGATATGCTGGAGTGGATATCGGGGCTGTCCCGGGGTACAAGTCAATATAAAAGTCTACCTCTCTGCGAGGAGGTAGCCCTGGAACGTCATCGGGAAAAACGTCCGCAAACTGATCCACCACTGCAGGAAAACCAGGACTCCGCACGTCAACTGCTCCAAGGATAAGGTTAGCCAACTGATGAGTGATGGACTGTCCTCTCCTCCGCGGAAGTCCATCCTGTGCTGCTAAGGCTCCCTTCTCGCTGGTGAAGGTGAACCTGCTCCCGTCGGTGCGTACACATCACACCTTGCGCCTAAAACAGTCAATCTGTGCATGGACCGTAGATAGCCAATCCATGCCCAAGATGACGTCGTAAGGCCTCGACGCTGCTACAAGAAGATCCCATCCGAAGCTCTCGCCTCCTAGAGTAAGCTCACACTGCCGGCACCAGTGCGTAATCGTCGAGTCTGCTCCCGTAGGAGTCTCTAGCCGTAAGGATCGAGCCAACGGCTCTGTCGGAATCTCCGAGCTCCGAACAAGGGCAGCGGCTATGAAAGAATGACTCGCTCCTGTGTCTATAAGAACTGCAGCAAGGGTGGAATAGACACAGATAGTACCTCGAATCATCTCGGGTGCGCCGTGGTCGTAGGCCTCTGCTGCCTGGAGCTGTGCCTGTCGCTGCCCGCC
Source organism: Viscum album (assembly GCA_963277665.1). Classification (NCBI taxonomy): domain Eukaryota; kingdom Viridiplantae; phylum Streptophyta; class Magnoliopsida; order Santalales; family Viscaceae; genus Viscum; species Viscum album. The sequence goes on along the minus strand of OY728161.1, from coordinate 1,046,101,518 downwards.
AGCTCCCTGTGGTCGGGGTGGACCTCCTGGTGGTGGTGGTGGTAGAGCCTCAAAGCGTCGGCCACCACCAGCTGCTCGTCCAGCTCCTCTGCCTCGTCCGCCTCCTCCCTGCGGACCGCCACGGTCGACCCTCTGCCTCTGCCTCGGTGGTCCCTCAACCGTCTGCTGCTCCTCGGCACGGCGGGTCGGGCAGTCACGAGCCATGTGGCCCTGCCCGCCGCACGAGTAGCACTGTCTGCCTCTCGTAATACTGGCTCCGCGCTGTGTGCCCCGCACTGCTGAGCCAGTGCCCTGAGATCGTCTGCCTGAAGGTCTGGTCTGTCTGGACCCCTGAGTCATCCGTCGACTGCCTGCTGCAGATGACTCTGCCACGTGCCGCCCTGCGGTGGGTCTCTGTGCTGGTGTAGACTCAGCAAGGAAGCTCTCGATCAGAAGAGCCCGCTCCAGTACTCCTGTCTGAGTCGGTATGCTGAGGGAGATCAGCGATGCCCTGATCTCGTGTCTCAAACCCTGTTCGAAGGTCCGGGCCCGGAAGAATGGGTCCCGTACCATGTCGGTCGAGTAGCGCGAGAGATCGGTGAACCTCGCCGCGTACTGAGCGACTGTCATGCTGCCCTGGCGCAGCTGGAGAAGCTCCTGGATGCGCACCGCTCGGAGGGTGGCCGGGACGAACTCAGAGAGGAAGAGGCTCTCGAAGTCCGTCCAGAGCAAGGATGCCTCATCGTGAACCTGGAGCATCAAGCTCCACCATCGTCCTGCTGCTGCGTGTAGTAGGCTCGCAGCGAGGATCACCATGAGGTCTGCTGGTGTCCTCACTAGCCTAAACACTCGAACCACTGCCTCCAGCCAGTCCTCTGCTGCCTGGGGATCCGTCTCCCCACGAAACCTGGGTGGTCGCTGGCGCTGAAACTCATGCAGTGCACTGAGGCGACGTGCATCGTCAGCGGCTGCTGTTGGAAGCATCGGGGGCTCGGCGGGTAAAGCTACCGCCGGTACCACTACTGAAAAAGGGCCCTGTACCGAGGCCTCGTCGCTCGGTTGGTTTTTAAGGCTAAACCAACCCGACCGTACTCCACCTGCGTCCAAACCTCGGGCGGAGTATGCCAAAAGATCCTTCTCACTAAGAGGAACACAACGCGAATGACGACGCGTCAATCGGACGTTCGTAGCTCAAGATATGAGCGTTTCCGCTCCGAAGGCCCGGTTGGTTTCGTGAACGAACCAACCCGGCCGAACTCAAAGTAAACCGAAACCTTGAGTGCGATATATCGAAACGACCGTCTCGATCCAAGGATCGCGTTGCCGCAGACGGTTCATCATTCGGAGGTCCGAGGCTCAAGTTATGGGCCAAAAACCGAATCTGGTTCGAAACGGGGGGGTCCGGGTCTGGGCCGACCCGGCCCGACCCCCCCCCCCCCCCGGGGCGGCGCGGCGGCGGGCCGCGGCGGCAGGCGCCTGGCGCCGCACGAGGGTGGCACGCGGGGGGCTAAGCCCCCGCTTCTTCAAGGGGCGGCGCGGCATAGCCGCGCCGTTTTGATTTAAGAAGCGCCCCCCCCACGTGGGGGGCCTGCTGGTGCGGAACCGAGGGGGCCGGCTGCCCCCCTCCTTCAAAGAACCGCCCCCCCTCTTAAAGAGGGGGGTTTTGTTGAACCGGCCGAGGGATTTATTCCCCCAGTTTTCTGTCATCCGGCCGGCCAGCTGGCCGGCCGGTTTTCACCAACGGGACCGGAAATTCCGGTCCCGCCTTCGACTTCCGACGCCGGCGGCCCGGCCGCCGGTCTTCACATCCCGCCGCGGCCCGGATCCGGCCGCGGTCTCCTCGTCCCGCCGCGGCCCGGAACCGGCCGCGGCGTTCGTCATCCGGCGCGGTGCGACGGCACCGCGCCCCTTCGCCGTGTCTTGATTCCTTTCAACGCGGCGCGACGGCGTCGCGTTCTTGAAGATTCTTCCTCGGCGTGGCGCGACGGCGTCATATAAGATTAACGCACAATTATCCGCGTGGTGCGACGGCACCACGCCACCTTGCTTCCGTCCGCAGATAAACAACATGATCGATGGAGGGGGTTCGGCCGTGTTCATGCGGTCCGGCCCCCCTCACGTTAAATAATAACACAACTTTAAATAATCAACATCCTCACGTTAGTCATACGAACCACGAGCAAGAATGAAATAATTAAATATTAAATCAACAACCCCTACCTCGGGTATAAGGTTCGAGGATTTTTCAACGTTCCGCGGAAGACGACGTCGCGGAGGTCGGGCGTCGCGGAAGCCGTTCGTCAAATCCGATGACGAAGGGATGCGTCGAAGAGACACGTCGTTGGCGAAACTTGTACGCCGACGAAGATTGTCCGAGGAAGAAGCGGTGTTCTCTTTCGTTGACACGGGAGACGAAGAAGAGCGGAGCGGCGTTCTTCGTCGGAAATTGAGTGTTCTTCGTCAAGTCTTGAGGAAAGTCAAATAATAAAGAAAACAACGAACTCAAGAACCCCTACCTCGATAGTCGCACGTTGACGTAGTCGTGGAATATCGGTGTCGATTCCTTTGACGTCGGAGGAAGAGTCGTTGTCGATGGCGTTCGTCGCGGAAAACCGTCGCGGAAGAGATGACGCGGAAGAAGTACGTCGCGTCGCGGATACGGCGTCGCGGATGGACCGTGTTCTTCGGCGGAGAAGTTCTTCGTTGAAGAACGACGTTCTTCGCGTTCTTCGTTGAGTTTGAAGAAGAAGAAGCGCTCTCCACCTCTCAAGAAGACAAACAAATAACCCAAAATAAAATAAGCTACACCTTATTTTATTTTCACTTTGCCAACCTTTCAAAATTCAAAAGTTGAATTCAATACATTAATTAAATCTAGAGTTGACAAAATTAAGTGAAGAGATAGGTTGGCAAGAGTTAAAGTAGGGGAGAGTTACATAATTAAGAGGGGGTTTAGAGGGGTTAGGGAATTTGAAAAGAAAAGGGATTCGTGTGGGCCCCACCACACTTAATCCTCCCAAGGGAGGTTAAGTGGGTGTGGGTCCCACTTCCAACCTCCTTTGATAGGTTTTAAGAAGTTATAATAAAATTTGTTCTACACAAATTTTATTTAACTCAAACTAAAAACCCCAAAATTAACTTTCAACCCGCAACAAACGCAACTCCCGAAAAGGACTCTTTAAGCGAATATCGGCGCTGCGAGTTCATCGGTGCCCTCAGATTTCAATTCCGAGCACCGGATCAAAAGTTAGGAATTCCCGCTCGTTCGTTCACTGAACGTACCCGAGCCAAAATTCGGAAATTAATTCCGGGCACTCCGGGCCTCGGAATCAGGTGCCGTCTGAAACCGCGCTCTTGTAAAATTCTAAAGAAAATTAAGAAAAAATTTCCCTTGAATTTTACGGGTCTTTACATGGTATCTCAAAATAAACAACCCAAACTCAAAATAAAGGGTAAAAAAATACAAAAAATGACTCCACATGAACCAATCCATGTGATACCACATCTCCTCCACAAAACATCGAATGAAGATAATCCAGAAGAGCCATCCCAGAACATGATGCTCCTGCCTTTACCTGTTTCCTATACAATAAAATCTACAAAGAACCGAAAGGTCACAAGAAAGGTGTGAGGTAGAAAGCTTAGTAGGATACCACCATGAATCTATTTAAGCATTTTACCTATGAAACCAATAATATATTTTGAATTTTTTTTTAAAACTAAACCAATTTGAAAACATACCATTTTCAAATAAACCTTTGAAATCTATTTGGGGTTCCTTTTCAAAAAAAGACATGGATTTAAAAAACAGTTTCCAAACATGGACCAAATAAATAAGAAAGGCCACCAGGTATAAACATACTCAACATGAACAAAATGATATACGGGAGATCATAAACATTAAAATCATATAACCAAATAAATGGAAAATGAAAAATTAGGCATAACACATAACATCACATCAAAATGGCACTAATCAAATGCATAAAGCATATAACTAATCCAACATGAGTAATGTTTCCCCGAGGCTATAACCATCAGGCCTAACAAGAGTGAGTAAACATGTATGCTAGCTAGATCAGTAAATCAAAGCTCTCATGGTCTTCTCTAGGCCTAACTCCAAGAACTCTCATGATCTCTCAGCAATCCACATGGAAGATCACATGGTCTTCTTACCCAAAGCCTCAATCAATTCCTTGGAAACAAATGGAGTCTCACACGGTCCTCCCTATAAAGTCTCACACAGTCCCTCAAACAAACCTCTTGCTCATACCCTGGTCAACCGATGTGCTACTCCATACCAACACATCACAAGAAAATTTCCATATCAATCAATCCACAACACAATCCATTTTATAAAGCAATAAGCCTATTTTATCAAAACACCTCAAACAAGGTAATTTTTTTTCTAAAATCACTTTATAAATCCATTTTAAACCATAAAAACCCCTTAAGTCATTTTATCAAACACTTGGTGGGCATAAAAACTACACCTATTTTGAAAACCCCACTTTAAACACCAATATTTCCAAATAAATCCATGAAATGCATCAAACATGGAATTCACACTTAAAGTGGGGTTTTCCAAATATCCAAAAAATGGAAGAACAATGTTGAAGATGTGAAAGAAGAAGAAATAATGAAGAAATTTACTTAACTCAAGAAAAGACACCAAGATCTCCAAGATAAATCCACACCAAATGAGAAAGGCGAAGCTCCATTATAAGGGGGAGGGCTGCACATGGTGGAGTTAGAGAAATAAGTGTAAAAACCTTAAAATCAAATAGTGGAAAAAGATAAAAATCCAATTTTAATGTGTTGGATAAGGTCACACAGTTTGGAAACATGGTTAGGAAAACCATGCACCAACCATGAGAGTGACACTATCCACCCAAAATATACTAGATGTATTCCTTTGGGGTGTCACACAACTTGAAAAAATCTGATCAATCCATGTGAAACCACACTGTTAAAAATTACAGAACCCCTATCATGGTTTCCGCATGGTTTAGACAAACTGTTCACCCTAGTCTATCTACCAAAAACTACTGCTTTTGACATTCGACACCCAGGAACTCCAAGAACACAATACAAGATAAATAAAACCCAAAATAATACATAATAGTGACCCAAAGAGTGTCATTCCCATAAACTCCTCAGGTTTTTATAGAAGAAAACAGGTGAGTCCATTGCTCCCTCACCCAACCGTCCTACTCCCATGTCTCATGGATATCACCACTATACTGCTAGAGCACATAAACCAATGATATAACCTTCCCATGAAGAAACTTATTCTGAATATCCAAGATATGAATAGGCTTCTCCACAATGTTGAAATTAGTATCTAACTCCAAATATTCCCACTACAACACATGATATGGGTCTAGATGGTATCTATTCAGTTGGGATATATGGACGAAATCTTGAATTGTGGTCATCTGTAGTAGAAACTCCAACCGGTAGGCTACCTTCCCAAGGAACTCCACAACAAAAAAATCCCGACATAACACGACACCAACTTCCCCTATTTTACCAAGTGATGGCGACCCAACTGAACTGATACTTGGAGAAACAATTGATAACCCACCCAAAACTCCATCAGGCAATAATGACGGTCAACATAAAAAATATGGAAACTCTGAGCTGCTGCTAATAATTTATGAATTAGTTTAACTATCCAAGTCATCTACTAGATGAGGCTCAGTCCAACCAAGGAACAATCTCCCCCTTCATTCCAATACAAAGGTGATTGGAACAAAAACCCTTATAATGCCTCAAATGAGGCCATCTTGATCGAGGAATGATAGCTATTATTATATTGAAACTTGGAAAATAGAAGTTTCCTTTACCATGAACCACCAAAATCAAGTAGACATTCCTAAAACATATCCCCAAAAGTCTAAGTGGTCCACTTAGATTGGCCATCCATTTGTAGGTGATATGCGGTGCCCAAATTTGGCTTGGCTCCTAAAGCCTCATAGAGTCCCTTCCAAAATTGAGATATAAAATGGGAATCCTAATTTGAAAATATTTATGAGGGAACTCCATGAATTTGAATTTCCTCTCAAACATATAGGCATTCGAGGTCCTCTAGCTTCATTGACTCCCTAATGGGTATAAAATGGGTTGTTTTCATTAGATGATCGAGAATCACTGATATGGAATCTTTCCCACCTAGAGTATGAGGTAGATGGATCATGAAATCCATAGAGATCTCGTCCCACTTCCACACTAGCATGGGAAGTGACTGAAATTACTTGACTGGTCTCTGATTCCCCACTTTGATCCTTTGGAAGGTCAAGCATCTAAAAACTAAGTCCGCTACTACACATCTCATCCCTAACCACCAATACTATCCCATTAAGAAATAAAACATCATGGTATCCCTAGGGTGAATGGCCCAACTAGAATGATGTGCCTCCTATATCACCCCTACCTTAGAATCAAAGGAAATATTAGTCTCTTTTATAAGAGAATAGAACCATCAAGAAACCAAGACCAATCACTCAAGGACTCCCCACCATTTAAATAACTACTAATCTACTAGAACTTTGGGTTAGATTCCTACTCAATCCTTAACCAATTGAAAAGATAGGGTGTAATCTATACACTAGCTAAAAATAACTTCTCTCCAACCTCCTGCATGTCCAGCCTCATATTAAAAAATAAACACATCAAACCCCACTCATCTTCTGATTCTCGAACGACCTACACTCAAATCTTCCTACTCAACATTCTAGTGACCACATCCCCATTACCAATAATATACACAATCTCAAAATTAAAAGTCTAAAGGTACTCTACCAAATGCCTCTTCCTAAGTTTTAGGTCCCTTTGAGTGAAAATTTACTTTAGAAACTTATGGTTTGAATACACTATGAAATTCTACCTAAAGAGGCAATGTCTCCACGTCTTCAGTGAATGCATAATAACTTATAATTCCAAGTCATGTGTGGGATAGTTTTTCTCATGTGGACATAGATTACACAAGACATAGGCTAGAATATGGTTCTATTGCATTAGGAAACACCCCAAACCCACACCGAAAGCATCAAAATACACTTTATAAGCTCTTTCAGGATTTGGAAGAATCAAAATAGGCACATATATCAAGTGGATATGAAACTACTAAAAATCACTTTAGAACTTATTATCCCACTAAAACTTCACCCATTTATTGGTTAAACCCATCAATGGAGAATTCACATATATAATTCCTGAGAAAAATGTCTATAATTCCCATAAAATCCTAGAAAAATGTAGATATTGAACACATTCTTAGAATTCTACCAAGAAATTATTGCTTGAACTTTATCTGAATCCATTGAAACTTACGCCTTAAAAATCAATTGGCCTAGAATTTTCACTTCCTAAATCCAAAACTAGAACTTTGTATATTTTTCATAAAGACAATTCTCTCTCAAAATATTGAAACAACCTCTAGATGGTTAGAGTGATCCTTCTATATCTTGGAATACACCAAGATGTCATCTATAAACATGACCATGAAGGAGTCCAAAAAGTGATGAAAGATTTGATTCATTAGCACCCTAAAAATAGTCGAAGAATTGGTAAGACCAAATGGCATAACTAAATACTCAAAATTTCCATAACAGCTTAAGAAATACATCTTTGGAACATCCTCTTCCTGAACACTCAACTGGTGGTACCCCGATCTCATATCAATATTCAAATACCAATGGAACCCTCTGAGATGGTAAAAAGGATCATCAATTCTAGGTAATGAGTATTTATTATTTACTATAACTTGGTAAAGATTACAATATTCCATGAAATGTCAGAGGATACCATCATACTTCTTTGTAAATATCATGGGTGAATCCCATAGTGACATTCTAGGGAGAATAATATCCTTTCCCTAAAGATCATCTAGAAGAACCTTTATCTCCTTCATCTCACTTGGATTCATTTGATAAGATGATAAGCAAATATTAATCATCATGGGGAGCATATTGATAGTAAACTAAACCTCTTTCTAGGTTGGAGACCTCAAAAAATCCTCTAAGAACATGTATGGGTACCTATCCATGACCAATAGAAGTTTATCCAAAGGATGGTACTCAACATGATCAAGAAACAACCTAGAAAACTGGCATGAGATCAACCCCAACTATGAAGCAACTAGTCCTACCTTCCACGATTATAGATCTCACTTTCCATGAAAGATGTGAGTGATCCCATCAAGAGTAAGGGACTTGACCCTATGGTGATAAAAATAGACTAGTTCCTTGAAGTTGTTCAACCAATCCTTTATAATAATGAGTCTGAACATGTCTAGGTATAAAAAAGGAAGTCCCAAGTGACCTCCATGCTAGATACCACAACATGGAACTCAGGGCACTTGAAACCTTTCTCATTTTTCCTACCCAATAAGGTTAACAAATCAATGAAATATGGTATCAACTCATCCCGTATACCAAAGGAATTAACCAGATTAAGTGAAATAAAATAATGGGATACACCTATTTCAAATAAAACCAATTCCATAGAATAATAAATAAATACTGTACCTTAAATGGTGGCTATCCCAGAATCTAAGTCCTCTAGAATGACCACTAATACATGGAGTCACCCTAGATCAGACCCGCCCTAAGTCGTCTTCCCCTAGTGAGAATTTACCTTACCCAAATCACTAGATCCTACAACCTTGTAAGCTTCTAACTACACCTGATATACCTTAAAAAAATTGGAGCATACACCACTCCCACATGAAGATAACTGACAGAAGCACTAGATATGCCTTGAATACCCATATCGATGGCACATCCTTGGAGTCTCTGAAAAAAACTGGTCTATTCCTTGTAGGATTCATAAAAAATGAACCTATATACTATTGGAAACTCTTTCCACTAACTCTCCAAGACTCATCTAGCTTCTGCTTCTAACTTGAAGAATAATTATGGATACCACCAACTGAAGGAACACCACTGAGACCTATCTTGCTAATAAAATCTACCTCCCCCATGACTACATTGTCAAGAACCTATGGATAGGTTGGTAGAAATATAATAATTATCATAGATATAATATCTGACCTCAATACCATCTCAAAACTCCATGCCTTAAGGTAATCATTTGTGAGGAGATCCAAAAAAACATGAACCAAATCAATAAATCCAGTCACAAACTCTATCACTAAACAATCAGCCTACTCCATATTAAAAAACTTATGGAACTTCACTATTATTAAGGTATCTATGTATAATTTATAATTAAATTTCACCTTGAAAGTGGTCTACATGAGATCCTTGTGCTTCCCTGAGAGAACCATCGACTCCCACTATTTTCTACCTGATCCTTCCAGCACATAAGTGTCCAATCCAACTTTAGAGGTCTTAGGGATCTTCAAGAACATGAATACCCACTCTATATGATCCAACCACTCATTGAGATCATTGGGCCCCTTATCCCCACGGAACAATGGTGGATTTTTCCTAAAAAACACTTGAACATGGTCCACAATCCATGTCTTCTCAAGACCACCCACTTGACCCAACGTTTAGATCATACGAATCATCAACTCCACTAAACATGGATCAATGGGAGGGTTCGACTGTGGGGTACTCTCCACTACACCCTCTCTTCACCTAGATGAGGTACTTATGGGAGGTATTGTCTACAAGACACAAAAAAAATCTCATTTAACCACAATTCAATCTTAGACAACAACAAGTAGGTAATAAAACCCTAAAGATGGGTATCAACAAGCAGAACTGACATCACAAGTGACTCTAAATAAGGAAGAAACCAAAACATATAAAATTTCAACCACTTCACACACTGTAAGGTTTGAAAACATGGTTTTGAACACCATAAACCAACCATGAGGGTGTCACTAGAGTTGGAAGAAAGGCCACACGGGCTATGTAAAATCTCTACTAACCATTCACCTCCTACAAACCTACCTATTTCACTCCAAAACTCAAAACAACCCATGGGATTACCCTGTGACTTAGCACCAACTAAGAAATACAATGAAATATCATAGAAAAAACCCATAACTATCCTTAAAACATAAACACAATCCCATAACACCCATGTAAAATTGAGGTTCGACACAAAGAAGAGCTAACCAGGTACTCCCCTATTCCTACCTCTTGAGTCCCAATGATCCTAGATCCAATCTAACACTAACTCCAAAATATTAACAACCTACTCTAATATTATTTTTTAATTAATCAACCTAGGTTAACCCAGCCAATCAACTGAGACGGCCCACTACATATCCCAAAGTTCATTCCTGATCACCATAAGCTGGCGACAAGAACCAGTTATAACCAAATATCACTTGAGAGTGATTTAACCATAGGTAGATCAACATGAACCATCCATAAAATGGTATGGACACACTAATATCATCATATTCAAAAGAAGAAGATAAGAAAATACCATAAACCAAAACATACATCACCAGAAAAACATTCCATAACAAGACATATACATCTAAATGGTATCTCAAAATAAACAACCTAAACTCAAAATAAAGGGTATAAAATACCAAAAAGTACTACACATGATCCAATAAATATGAGACCACATATCTTCTACAAAAAATTTAATGATGGTAATCAATAATATCCACCATAGAACATGATGCCCTTTCCTTTACCTATGTCCCAAAAAATGAAATCTGAAAACACCCAAAAAGGACCAAGTAGGGTGCGAGGCATAAAGCCCAGTAGAATACCACCATGAATATATTTAAGTTTTTACCTATGAAACTAATAATCTAGTTTGAATTTTTTTTAAAACAAAAGAACTTTTAAAACATACCATTTTCAAATAAACCTTTGAAATCCCTTTGATTTTCTATTTAAAAAAAGTCATGGTTTTTCAAAACAATTTCCAAACATGGATCAAATAAATAAGGTGAATAGGTATAATAATAATCAACATTCCAAAAATGGAATAAAGGTGAGTATAAACATCAACATAATATAAATATATAAATATAAAATGAACAAATGGGTATAACATATAACATCACATCAAAATGGCACTAATAAAATTCACAAAGCATATAAACCAATACAAAATGAGTAATGTGAACCTAGGGATCTAACCATCAGGCCTAATGTGAGTGAGTAAATAAGTATGCTAGCTAAATAATCAAATGTAAGCTCTCATGATATTCTCCAAGCCTAACACCAAAATCTTGCATGGTCTCTTAGAAATCCACATTGAAGATCACACGGTATTCATACCCAAAGGCTAACTCAGTCCCTTAGAAGAAAATGGAGGCTCGCACAATCCTTCCTCTAAAGGATAGCATAGTCCCTTGAAAAAAATCTCTCTCTCACACCCTGGTTAACCCATGTGTTACTCCATGCCAACACATCAAAAGAAAGTTCCCATACCAATCAAGCCAAAACACAAGACATTTTAGAAAACAATAAGTCCTTCTTATCAAAACACCTTCAAAAAGGTAAAATCATTTCTAAAACCACTTTGGAAATTCATTTAAAAGAACAAAACCTCTTTGATCCATTTTATCAAACACTTGCTGGGTATACAAGCCACACCCATTTGGAAAAACCCACTTCAAACTCAAAAACTTCCAAATAAATCCATGAAACACATAAAATATGGATTTTACACAAAGAATAAATAATTTAAATGAAAAAAATACAAGGGATATTATAAATTTAATGGTATTCCATGGAAACCTCCCTTAAATAGAGACAAATACCTATATTTGGTCCAAAACTCATCCTCCTTGATGAAGAGCACCCAAAAGAGGTAGAACCAAGCCTCACACACCTAATACATAAGAAATCAAACCAAAATACCCATCACATACCCTATATTTTTCCATCACCATGCCTAAGGTTCCACATATTCACAAAAATTTGAGAAAAAATCTAGAGGAGGGAAAAAGAAGAAGGAATCATGAAGAAATCGACTTACCTCAAGAAAAGGAACCAAGATCTCCAAGATAAATCCACACTAAAGGAGAGGGGAGAATCTCTAGGGTAAGGGAAAAGTATGAACATGATGAAGAAGGAGAAATATGAGACAAAACCATTAATAATAGATAGAGAAAAAAGCTAAAAATCCACCTTTTAATGATCTATAAAAGGTTTCACATTTTAGATGCACAGTTAGGTAAACCATGCGCCTACTCTGTGGGTGACATGTCCACCTAAAATAGGCTACACAGATTCCTATGGGGTGTTGCATAGTTTTATAAACCATTCTAAAATCATACAAAACTACACTGTCAGAAACTATAACACCCCTTTCATGTTTTCTGCATGATTTAGACAAACCATGCACTAACCAAATTCCCTGGTCCGTCTACCCCAAAAATCCTAATTTCAACCCTTGGCACCTAAAAACTTAAAGAATACACTCAAAGATAAATAAAACTCAAAATAATATATACCGGTGAACCGATAGGTGTCAAAATCTTTCATTATAAATTCCTATCATTTTCTTCACATATTTTTATTTTTTGGGTTTTAAATATCTTCTCACTATTTTATATTCCCCCCTTGAACCATTATTTACATTTTGTAAGGAAACCAAACCTACCTCTTCTTTTTGGAAGAAAATCCTTATCTTCCATGACTGCATCCATTGAATACTTTTATGAATTTTCTTATCTATGATTCAATATGTTAAGGTAATTTTATACTACTTTGGCCTATGTTACAAATATTTGAATCAAATATCTAAAAGAGAAATGATCCATCAGTTCCATTTCCTTTCTAAATTAGCCTATGTTATAGACATGATTTTTCTTTCAATGTCATTATTATGTGACACCATTAAACGTGTTATTTACACAAATGAATTCTTAATCTATTTCAATATATTTTGAAATTACTTAGGTTATACTTGGGATATATATTATTTAACCATCCACCATTTTTCTCTAGATGTATTATGATTATTTATTGACTAGGGAAATTTTTGACATCTCATATGTTGTTATTCCAATATGGATGATTATATATTACTAAGGAAAGTTGATTTTGGATTTTTTAAGCACAAACTATTTTCTCTAGATGGATTATGTCAATTTTATCTCATTTATTGACTGGGAATGTAATGATGTTCCACATATTTTTATACCAATATAGATTTTTATTGATTATTAAGGAAAGTTGATGATACAATGTATTGATACTGTTATCTTTTATACAGTGAATGCATTGTAATTTAAAAAGTGATATATGGGCCCCAATATTATATAGCCCCTAGATGTATTAGTTGGTCACATGAGTAAAAAGGTTTGGGTTATTGGTGTATACCAACTCATGTATTGGTGAAAACCTTGATAAAAATAATGATGTCTTTGTTATAGTCTTTATAGAAAAAATAATGTCTTGGATGAGGCCTTGATGGTAAAGATCAATATATCCCACATTATTCATTCCATCACCATGAATTATATTATTATTATTCATGTTTTTATTTATATTGTTAATAATGGATTTGTTTCATGCTCATGTGACTAGTTTATATGGAATTATTTGACTATCATTTTCTTCCAGCTTTTAATATGAATTTTATCTTACTAAGTGTTTAATATCGCTCTTATTGTATTTCCATTTTACTAGGATATAAATAAAAGTAACACACATGATATGTATATAATAGTAGATTGTGTGGATAAATTTTTGGGAGATATTAAAGATATATTACAGTTTAAATAGTTTCTTATACAGTGGAAAAAATGTCCATTTTATGGGAAAGACATAGGCATTGTTAGTTAGAAGTTTTTCTTAACACTATAAGAATACAAATGTAAAAGGTTATTAATATATAAGTGAATCAATATTTTTTAGTTATATTGTAATAATTTATGGTTAAAATTGGTTCCCTTCATTTTATTTCAAAGCCAGTATGTAAATAATACATTTATGATCATTATATTTTTGATTATGGGTTTGGGGAATCACACATGTGGACCAACCATTCACTATAAAAAACAACAGAAAAAGTACCTTTGTAATGGTAGTGACCCATTTTCTCTAAACTCTATGTGAAATCCGTGTACAGATATAAAAATTCCATATTTCTTATGTTTCAAGATGAAACATACTAAAATATTAAATTAACCAAAGATAGAATAAAATAATATAATATAAAAATTATCAATGATATGCGAGAGTCACAATTTTCCCCACCATACAACTTTTTAGCCCCATAAAATCCCTTTTCAAACAGAGGAAATAAAGGAAGGGTAATAATACACCACTTTTTCATAAAAATCAGAATGATTATGGACAACTCAAAAGACCCAAAGATCATAAAATCACCAAACAAGGCCTATTATACAAAATAAAATTTAGAAACATCAAAAAACCTAAGAAAATTCAAATAGTATATAACCATGCGTATCCAATGTGGAACTTTAAACAAAGGGAGAATGGACTGGGTCTCCCCACAATTTAGAATTGATCAAAATAATGAAGCATAAAATTAACACTCTAATAATTAGATTATCACCAAGAAAACCACGATTCCTAAAATCCATAAGAGAAACAACCATATTCCACTAACCACAAACATTAATAACCAATCTCATATAGAAAAAGGAAACATGGTCCAAGAAACACTTGGAAGGACCCAAATTTAAAGAACATTAAATATCACATGATCAAGTCCCCAAAGTGATCTACTACTATCTCATCTAAAACAACCAAATCCCACAAGTCTAGGTTACAAAAAATCACTTATCTTAAAACATTTAAAGTAAATAACAACAACAAAATTACTAAATCATGAAATAATGTGGGCTCTAACATGTGATTACATACCAAAATAAATGGAAAACTAATACCTCACAAATTGGTTACCCTCTCATGGTAATCCAAACTAGTATTAAACAGACACCAACAAATGTATAATCCCATTTTGTGTCATTCCTATCATAGTAACCCAAATAACAAACCCTATGGTCATCCTAAATCCACATAATGATCCAAAATCCATGCATGGATCTCACCGAAAATCAAGCATCACCAAAACATACAAACAAGGAACAAAGTATATAAGGAATTAGAAAATCAAAATAACCACCAGTTAAATAAGAAAAACTAGAAAAATTACCCATGTATCACACCAATAAAAACCCACCTCAAGGATAAAAGGCTTAAAACTCATCGATCCAAATCCTTAAAATTGATTATTTTCCAAAACCCTATGATATCAGAACACATCAAATTACTTATCAAGCTAGTCATGGATCACCTAGAGTACTCTCCCAAAAAAATAAGTATCTAAGTCACTTACACACCATAAAAAGGGAAAACGTCACTCACCAACCCCTAGAAGTCTAGGAAATAACTACGAACAAGGTAAAAAATACCCCTAGAGATAAACACTCCACCTTTATTGTGACCTTTTGGGAGGAACAAATTAAATATAACGAAACCTAGACCCAACCAAGTCATGTTTATCAATCCAAACAATAGGTCCCAACCCACATGGAGGGAAAAAATCAAATAAGGAAACTCACTAACTAAAGACCCCATTTATCTAAAAACTAAAAAATTTCTAAAGGAATAAAAATCCAATTTCCAAAAAAACACACTTTCTCTTTAAATCACCAAAATATTTGGAAACATATCATCTCATTTAAGATCCTAATTCTATAAGGTAATTCTAAAATGTTTCACCCGAATTTTAAAAACCACATGTTCCTTTTTAAAATAGGGAACCCAATAGGCTCATTAATGACTATACTTTAAAATATTTTTAAAATAGTTAATATTTAATATTCATGAAATGAAAACAACATATTTTTAAAAATATCTCAATGGGGTTACAAATTACTTTACTATAAGGCACCAATGGGTTTTAAAACCAAAATGTTTTATGTGATTTGTAATGAAATCAACCTATTTAAAAAATATTATAGTTCCCAAAAACTTTCTAAAAAACCAATTTAACATTAATATTAATATCACAGGATAAAAATTAATAAAACATATTTCTATGAAATACAAACTAGTTTTTTTATCAAATACCTAAGGATTATTCTCTAAAAAAACTGGTTCCACAAATGATTCCTTCAAAAAACCCATTTTACACAACCGCCACACTAAAAAGAAGGAACATCACAATTCTCATTCCACATTATCAACATATAACAAGACCCAACTTTATAGGTCCCATTTTATTGGGGATATCCCAAGAGTAGTATAAACAACAAGTCAAATGGGATGAAAAATCATGCTCAACTCAGTGACATGGTTTGATGGACCATGGACCAGAAATGAAACAATTCATATAATATTTCTATGATAAAATGTTTGTTTATTGTCTATGTTTAGCAAGTTATGAAAATAAACCTCATACCACCAGTTGAATTTTTATTCCCATTCCAATATCCAATCCAACTCCCAAGGAAACTCACATAATACTAGTGAGGATCAAAACCTCATCAATGGTGAATATATAAAAATTATGGATTCAAAATTCAAACCCCATTTTCCATGTTAATTTGGGAGTCATCATGAAGTATGATGATCATTCAACCACTCAAGTCCAACCAATTGAGTACCAACAAAAATACTAACTCAATATTATTATAACACCCCAAACAACAAGAGAGTGAATTAAAAACCTAGGCCCCTACTGAGAAACCTAGACTTTGTTACCATTTTTAATGAACTATCCAGGAGAATCCATTTAAAATAAAAAACGACCCAAATCACCACTATATAAAAGTGTGTTCCCAATCCCCAAATGTTGGAGACTATTTTCTAGGTCTCAAGAAGTATCTTTGGGATCAATTTTACCCTTAGATACTAGTATAAATAAATAAATAGTATAAGAAATAAATTATCTATCCAAACATTTCATAATAATAAACATCCAATCAAGGATAAACATACAACTATAATAAATATACACTAAAAGTCAATATTGATAAACATCTAATGTATGCAAGTTTGATACATTATCACAAAATATAATAGGGGAAATGAATCCAAAATATCTCTAACTACACCACAAGTGAACTCAGTCACTAACCACATCCCACACACCCTTAAAAGGATAAACCCAAACCAAAGGATTCAAGTAGATATGGGTATAAATAACCTATAAAACATCAATATAGGCCCAGGATAAATAGCTTAGTAGGTCCCCACCTACTGATACTATGGAAATATCTTTATAATACAGTTAATAAAATTCATGTCTAAATATAATATGAAAACACATGTTTAATATTTTTTATAAAAAAAGGTTAATAAACATACCACTTACACATTTATAATCAACCTACCTTTTTAATAAAAAATGTCAGGGATGGTCAAAAATTTTTAGTAAGGGAATTTAAATTAATAAAATAGGGCCTTTAAAACCATAATAACAAGTAAAATCACTATTTTTTACAATTTGAAATCATTTCATGAAAAAATAATTTCATAAAAAAATTCAAGGAAAAACTATTTCATAAAACTCATTTAAGAAATACTAAAATCATTATGCTTTTTAAATCACACTTTCAAACTATTGAATAAAAAACGTGTGAAATTAAACCAAAACACACTCAAGGAATCAAATAAATAAAATATAGGTACCCAATCCTCAAGGAAACAAAATTTATGAAAATAAACAAACAATGGTTCCAATAATAAAAAAACTAGGTGAATAAAATTGAGTCATGAAATGAAATCCACTAAAGAGTCTTAAGAAGGATCTAACATCATTGGAATCATCATAATATCCAATTATAATGACCTAATATAAGGAAAAGGAACCTAGGTTGGCAGTAATATACCTATCCATGTCCATGGTAGTCCCTTTGAATGATCCAAAAATTAAAGGATTAGAATCTACTTCACTACACATCTATAAAATATTTCTTGTTCATACAACTCACTATCCTATCATCCTAACTGACGAGGTATAGGAAATAAATATTTATTGATAAACATTTTCTGTATACTATGGATTACTATTATATAGGTCACTTATTATTTACTTATGAATCCCATGTAAAGTAAAATAGTGGTGATAATAAATAAACCATCACATATATCAAATATAAAACATTTGAAATAACTCATGAATCACCTCTTAAACCCTCTCATAAAAAACCCCAATCACATATTGTAAATACCTGAACCCAGTTGCCCAGAGATGGTGCCTTAATATATTACATTGTCGTGATTACAAGAAAGTCATATCCCAAAGGAAAAAATAGTTTAGTAGATTTGAAAATCCAGATACATACATAAGTTCAACATTACAACTTGAAATTAAAAACAATATAAATGTTCCATTGGGAACATCCACCACTCTAAGATTATCCCTTCAAGTCAATCATAATATACCTCTTCATGTCCTGAAAAAATGAAACATAAGAAGGGGTGAGATCAGATGCTTAGTAAGGGTAAACAATACAATAAAAGATACCATAAACATAAACATTAGGCATGGTGAATAATCGAAAACTCTTGCCTTTAAAAATAATAAACTTGAACAAAAAATAAGGCAGGAATATGAGCTGAGTAAACATTTCCATAATAGAACATAATCATGGGTATTCTACTAGTCAAATAACTACATGAAATATTAATTTATAGCTTCATAATGAGGGAAATGAATATTATAAAAATTCTAAAACATACCATTAAGGCATCATCCAAGACATCTAAAAATGATTAAGGCCTCAGCCAAACCATATCTAAAAAAATGGGCAAGGCCTCGACCAAGTCCATATCTATTTGTCTCATGAGACCTACCTATGAATATTGGGGATATATTGGGACCCACCCATTACATAATAAGTTCAATTAATTAATCATATTAATGATGATGAACATAAAAAACATATACATTCATATTGAAACTAACAAATGAAATATAAATAACTTTCCCTGAATTTAAACATAAAAACTAACTATTCAGAGTAATTTGGTGAATGGTATCAAGAAATAATATCCACCATAAAACTAATAATAAACCATTAAATAAAATATGGTGGATTATATCATAAAAAATTAACCCCATTTAAACATAATAATCAACAAGAGTGTTGAAATAGGTGAAAATATGCTTATAAAATCATTGAGTAATTTTTTGAGATAAATACCCTTTACTTTGAAAAGAAGGGTTTTTTGGGAAAATATTTCTATAAAACCAGAAGTTAATTAAGGTAGTTTTATTGTAATTAAATGAGTGGTTTTATGAAAATAATGGTTTATAAAAACATATTATTGAGTTCCCATGAAAATAGGTGAAAATTTGATAAATTCTCTTGAATCGGGCTTGTATTTCGGAAAGAATTTTGAATGTTCCTTTTAAAAAATTTAACTACCCATAAAATAAAGAAGTATTATGGTTGGTAAATATATATATAACACTCACACATAATTTTTTAGGATTAAATAATAATACATAAGAATTTAATTTAGGTAAGTAGACAATAAAAGTAACCCGAATGAAAATGGAGGTTCTTGTGGAAAAACCTTACCTTAAGTCCGAAGGTGTTCCTCACTTGATCTAAATAACCTGAATAATAAAATTTAGGTTCATAAATTAATGATTAAAAAACCTCCTATACATTTAATTGATTTATTATAACCTTATTAGGTTCATTCATGGCCTTTTGATGGGTTAAGAGATTCAATTTCATTGTTTGGGATCATTTTCTTCCTTGGTTTTCACGATTGGTTTACTTATATTCATGTATGGATAAACATGTATAATGATAATGTTTGTCCATAATTGAAGATTTATGTGATTAGTGAACATCAATAATATTAAATAGTTATAAAATTAATTTGGTTATTTGGATTGAAGATGAATTATTATATAAAATTTAATGATAATGTTTGGGTTATTTGACAATTTTTGATCAAAATGAACTCATTTTGATCTATAAATTAATACCATTTGTACAAAAAGATTACAGAACCTTACATAAGGTATATTACCTATATAATAATATGTTTCAACCATAAAAATAGTTTCATAACCAGAATTTAATACGTTAATAGAAATTGAAAACCTATCATCCTTGAATGCGATAAATTAACACATATCAGATGGTGTTTTCATTTCTAGTATAAAAAAGGGGAAATGAGAGATGATGATGAATTATTACATTATAATAACAAAATTTCAGTAAATTTAAGGTAATTTAGTTATCATAACATCTGGATGAGGAGAGGAAGGGAAAGAAAAATAAAATAAAGGAACTCAAAATAAAATAAATGAGAAGAGGAATTTACCGCTTGAAGATATCATCCTTGAGAGACTCTTTAAGGTAGAGGTTTTGGTCTTTTTATGAGACCAAGGGAATCTTTATGTGGGGGATAATATTTCTAGGAGATTTGGGCAGAATTTAGACAAGGAACAATTCTTGATAGGAGTGAAGAGAAGAGGGAGTGAGGGGGGGGGGGGGTTATAGTGGAGGAGAGGAGTGATTTTTGATTATCTTATCATTAATTTATTGTTTTTATCAAGAAAAGAAATAATATTGATTATTATGACCAATAATATTAATATGTGCATGTGAGTTTTCAATAATGGTTTCTTACATCATCCATTATTCAAATAATAGTGTATTTAACCTATAATGTATATATACGGTAAATTACCGTATTTCACTATTCACTAAAATTTTAAATATTTTAGAAAAATCCAAAACATTCACCATAGAACTTTTTTGATATGTAGAATAAAAAATGGGCTCAATTTTATCAAAATAATTTTATAAATATGAGAAATTTAATTTTTAATTAAAAACATTATTTACTCAAAAAATATATGTTTAAAACCAAAACCAATTTTATAATACCCTGAAAAATTAACTAAGCTATTATTAAATTATTCTAAAATCATAGGAAAAAAATATTTAATTAGGAACACATTTTATGAAAATTAATTAATTAATTAATTTAAAATTGTAATTAAATATTTATCACTTACAAAAATAAGAGTACTTAATTAATAATTTATAAAATATTCTACATCATTTATAAGGTGCCTAAATTTTATTTATACAATCATGGGTGAGGTTACTATTCATAAGGGTCATATTAATATTCATAAGGGTGCATTACTATTCATAAGGGTATATTACTATTATAAGGGTACATTACTATTCATAAGGGTACATTACTATTCACAAAAATTTAAGTTGATTCTACCAGACTCTAAATATCACCCTAAATGCAACCATTTATATAAGTTTCTTGAAATTCAAATCACAAAAGTGGTAAAATTATGTTTATTGGATATGTTATAAGAAGTGTTGTTTTGTAGAGACTCTGTGTTTCATTCATTCAATATTAAATTTATTTTCAAATCCTTGGGGTGTTACATTATCCCCTCCTTACAAAAATTTTGTCCTTGAAATTCATAGAATATTACCTCAAAAATATATTTGGGTAGGTCTTCATCATAATATACTCAGGCTCCCATGTTGCCTCTTCAATTTTATGATGTTTCCAAAGTATCTTTACCAGTTGAGTTGTCTAATTCCTCAACACCTGTTCTTTAGTTTCCAGAATCCAGATAGGCTCTTCATAGTATGATAGGTCAAGTTCCAATTCTATTCCTTCAGAAGTGAGGACATGCGTTGGGTCTGGCATGTACTTTCTCAACAATGATACATGAAACACATTGTGTACTTTAGATAGGCTAGGCAGCATAGACAAACAATATGCAGCAAATCCAATTGTCTCTAGGGTTTCAAAAGGTCCAATGTACCTAGGGATTAGTTTCCCTTTCTTCCCAAATCTTATAACACCCTTCCATGGGGATACCTTCAGAAAAACATGATCTCCTACTTGAAATTACAAATCCTTGATTTGATTATCAGCATAATACCTTTTCCTTATTTGATCTTCTTTGATATGAGATTGAATAGTATTTACCTTTGCTGTTGTTTCCTCCATAAGCTCTAGGCCCACAAGCTTCCTTTCTCTAACTTCATCCCAATAGGGTAGTGTATAGCATCTCTTTCCATACAATGCTTCACATGGTTCCATTTAAATACTTGAATAGAAACTATTATTGTATAAAAACTCCACTAAAGGTAAATATTGATCCTACATACCTTTAAAGTTAAGTTAGCATGATCTCAATATGTTCTATAAGGTTTGGATCATCCTCTCTAATTTCTCTTCAGTTTGAGGGTGATAAGAAATACTCAATCGAAGCTTAGTACCCAAAGATTTATGAAGACTTTTCTAGGATTTTTATGTGAATATTAGATCATGATCAGAAAAAAAATCGAGAGAGGTGCCCCATGAAGTCTCAAAACTTCATTAATATAGAGTCGTTTTAGGTGCTCCATTTGAAAATCCTCCCTTATAGCGAAAAATGTGCAGATTTTATAAGTTGATAAAAAATTGCCCATATTGCATCATTTTTCCTTGAAGTTTTGGGTAATCTAGTGAAAAAATACATGGTGATGTTATCCCATTTCCATGTAGAAATTTGTAGAGGTTTCATGACTCCTCTTGGATGTTGTCTTTCGGTATTCACTTGTTGACAGACTAAACATATTGATACATAATTAGCAATTTCCCACTTCATGTTGTCCCACCAGAAATGTTACTTCAAATCTATATACATTTTAGTGCTACCAGGGTGTATAGAGAAATTAGAGATATAATCATCATCCAATAACTCCATTTTTAGCTTAGGTATAGAGGTAACAAATATCCTCTTACCAAATTTCAGATTTCCATCTTCACACATGAAGTTATCTAACTTCCCATAATTCAAAAATTTAATTTTCTTTTGAATATTCTCATCATAAGACAGAGAAGTTTTAATCCTTTACAACAAATATGGTTGGGAAACCAAATGAAAAAGTAGTGATGTTTCAGCTTCTTTGATAATTCCCATATCCATATTTACTAGATCTATAAACACAAGATCCCTTTTAATCCTCATTTTGTTTAGGACTCCATGATCCTTCCTACTCAATGCATAATATACCTTATTTTCTTTTCCTTGGTGGTAGTGTATGGAACAATCATAATACTTGAGTAGTTCAATCCATCGCCTTTGCCTCATGTTGAGTTCTTTCTATGAGAAGATATATTTCAAGCTCTTATGATCCGTATATATTTTATATATTTCTCCATAGAGATAATGTCTCCATATCTTCAGAGAAAAAATTATAGCTTCTAACTCAAGATCATGAGTAGGATAGTTTTTTCCATGATTTTTTAACTACCTTGATGCATAGGAAATAACTCTATCATTCTGCATAAGGACACAACTAATTCCTTTCTTTGATGCATCATTATAGATAAAAAATCCACCATTCCCTGATGGAAGAGTCAGGATTGTAGCATTCACTATTCTCCTCTTCAATTATTCGAAACATTCCTCACATTATTTTTTCCTTATGAACTTAACCCCTTAACATGTAAGCTTGGTCATTGGGTTGGCTAAACAGGAAAAGTTCTGAACGAAATGCCAATAATAACCTGCTAAACCAATAAAACTAAGCACCTCAGTTTTGTTCATTAGAATATGCCATTCTTGCACAGCCTTTGTCTTCATAGGATCAATAGATATTCCATCCTTAGAGACAATGTGGAAAATAGAGGAAACTGATTGAATCCAAAATTCACACTTTCTAAACTTTCTATATAATTCATTTATTCTAAGAGTCTTCAGAATAATGTGCAAGTGATTTTCATGATCTTCATAGATTTTGGATTATACCAAGATATCATCAATAAATACCAAAAAAAGTCATCAATATATTCATTGAAAACTATATTCATTAGATCCATAAAAAAATAGGGTGCATTAGTCAGTCCAAAAGGCATTGCTGTAAACTAATAACGCCCGTACCTAGTTCTAAATGATGTCTTTGGAATATATTCCTTCCTCACTCGCAATTGATGATATCCATATTGAAGTTCAATCTTAAAAAATATTGGCCTACATGAATTTGATCAAATAAATCATCAATGTGAGGTAGGGTATACTTGTTCTTTATTATTATAGAATTTATCTCCCTGTAGTCAATGAAAAAACTCATAGATTCATCTTTCTTATTAATGAAAAGAAGAGGGGATCCCCATGGAGAGACACTAGGGTGAATAAATCATTTATCACTCAATTCCTATAGTTGTTTATTTAGTTCTAAAAAACATATAGTGGCTATTCTATAAGGAGTCTTTGATATAGGTCTTAAACTAGGAATTAAATCAATAGAGTATTTGACTTCCCGCTCTAGAAGATGTCCAGGTAAATCCTCCAGAAAAACATCAATATATTCTTGCACAATAGGTACATCCTCAATTTGAATATTTCTTTACTCACCCATAGATATTTCTTTCTCATCCTCACCAAGAATTTCATTAAGTATATCTATTGTGGGTGGATCTAGATAAGATCTAGATGATGATGTTTTTTCCCTAAAGATAAGGGATTCTACACCGTTCTCAAAAATTGTATCCTCCTTCTTGTAATATATTTTCATATCATGATTCAAAATCCAATCCATACTAAGGATTATATCAAAGTCAATCATGGGTATGATAATAAAATCAGTAGATAAATCTTGTTTATATGCCATAATTGGGACTTCCTGACATATCTTTGTTACGATGATACTTCCCTTAGGAGTTTTGACTGAAAAATACCTTATTAAATCAAATTGAAAATATCTAATTTTCTTGAAAAAATGGGAAGATGTGAAATAATTTGATGATCTAGAATAAAATAATGTATTGGATAAGTTTGAGTAAATGATTAAAGTACCCACCACCACATCATTAGGATCTTCAATATTAGTGTTTGTGATCATATAAGCTTGTCCCTGATCCCTTGGACTTTTCTGTGGCATGTTTCCTTGACTCTTTGAACAATCATTATCATAGTTCCACATATCCCTAAAATTATAGCATTGAACATTAATATCTTATTTATTCCCCTTGAAATCATTAGTATGATGGACTTTCTATCCACACTTGTAGCACACCCATTTTCCTTTTAAGTAGGCACTAGGGTGTTTCCTTCTACAATTATCACAGGGTGGAAAGTCAACTCTTCCCTTCTTCCCCATTTCCTTATTTACCTTTTTAGAGTTTTTAGCATCCATCTTCTTCCCTTTCTTTCCTTTAAAGTCATAATACTTAGAGAATTCCTTTTCCATCTTGATAACACATGAGACTATGTCTTCATATGATGAGAAAGTTTGGAAGACCATTTCTCTTAAAAGGAATGGTTTTAGGCCATCAATGAATCGATCAATATTTCTCCTTAGATTACATTTATAGTCCACAACATGCCTTTATAACCTTGTGAAGTTTGATTCATTTTTTTCTACATTCTAATCTTCCTTTTCCTTAAATTCAGAAACTGCCTTTCCATATATGCCCGCTGTTCATGAGGAAAGTATTTCTCTAAGAAAAGTTCTTTAAATTCACTCCATTATATGTTTTCTATTTCTTAATTATCCTTTGTGTTTTGAATTAGTGACCAAAATTGATCAACATTTTCTGACAGATGATAAACTGCCATAACGACCCCCATTTTGTTACTTCCCAAGGCAAGAAATATCTTATATAGGGAACTTATCCACTATTCCACTATGAATGAGTTTTTAGTCCCATTAAATGATGGAGGCAATTTTCACATAAATTGATCTAACATAGCTCCTCCACATTTTGGATCTGGATGCTCCATATGGGTAAGGTTATTGTTCATAACCCAAGTCAGCTGTCCCAGTATAGTTATAAGTTGCTCCTCACTAGTCGCAGCTCCAGAGCCAACATCATTATCTTATATAGGAGGGAAATCCCTACATGGGATACCCACGTTCACACAGTTTCCATTCCTTCCACTAGGCACCATTTCTAAATAATGGCATACAATTGATTAGGTTATGAATCATAATGTACTATCTCAACTTAGAAAAAAATACTTAACATAAATTGAAATCTTATGCATGGGAAATCCCATAATTATAAACATAGTTTTTTTGAGAAAAAATTTACATTTAAATCCTTCAGAATGGATTGTAAATAAAATGTGAATTATCCTAAGAATATCCACCAGGAGTGTTAAACCATGTGTGCCGTAAGGCCTGTTGTTGTGTACCAGGATACCTCGAGTCAATCCCGAAACTCCTTGTCAGAGTTTTCACTCTTAGGTACACTTGTTCTATAACCACGTCCACTTTTAGTATCCATATAGGGATGTATTTTTTATAAATATACTCATAGTATATTCCTTACCAAAATTCTAGGATATTTTTGTATACTTATCCTCAAATATTATCTTAGAGTTTTTTTCTCTAATCTATGTTTTATAAATCTAGTTTCTAAGTTTTCTACTAAACTTCCTTTGATACCAACTGTAAAGACCCAACCCCAGTTGCCTGGAGCTGGTACCTTAATATATTACATTGTAATGATTACAAGAAAGTTGTATCCTGAAGGAAACAATAGTTTAGTAGATTTGGAAATCCAGATACATAAATAAGTTCAACATTAAAACTTCAAATGAAAATTAACATAAAAGTTACATTAGGAACGTCTACCACTTTAAGATTATCCCTACAAGTCAATCATATTATACCTATTCATGTACTAGAAAAAATGAAACATAAGAAGGGGTGAGATCAGATGCTCAGTAAGGGTAAACAATACAATGAAAGATATCATAAATATAGAAATTTGGCATAGTGAATAATTAAAAATATATACATTTAAAAATAATAAACTTGAACACATTATGGCAGGAATATGATCTAAGTAAACATTTCCATAATAGAATATAATCATGGGTATTCTACTAGTCGAATAACCTCATGAACTATGAATTTATAGATTTATAATGAGGTAAATGCATATTCCGGACATTCTGAAACATATCATTAAGGCCTTGAAAAAGACATATAAAAATTTTTAAGGCCTCATCTAAAACTATATCTAAAAAAATGGGAAAGGCCTCAGTCAAGTCCATATCTATTTGTCTAATGAGACCTACCGATGCATCGATGAGATATAATGGGCCCCAAACATCACATAATAACTCCAAGGAATTCCTATTATGAATGGGGATAAACATAAACAACATATACATTCATATTGAAACTAACATATGAAATGTAAATAACTTTCCCCAAACATTAAACATAAACACTAATCATTCAGAGTAATTTGGTGAATGGTATCAAGAAAGAATTTCCACCATAAAAGTAATAATAAACCATTAAATAAAATATGGTGGATGATATCGTAAAAAATTAACCCCATTTAAACATAATAATCAAAAAGAGTGTTGAAATAGGTGAAAACATGCTTATAAAACCATTGAGTAATTTTTTGAGATAAATACCCTTTACTTTGAAAAGAAGAATTATTTTGGGAAAATATTTGTATAAAACCAGAAGTTAATTAAGGTAGTTTTATCATAATAAAATGAGTGGTTTTATTAAAATAATGGTTTCTAAAAATATATTATAGAGCACCCATGAAAATAGGTGAAAATTTGATAGATTCCCTTGAATCGGGCTTGTATTTCTGAAAGAATTTTGAAAGTTACTTTTAAAACCTATAAATACCCATAAGATAAACAAGGATTATGGTTGGTAAACATATATAGAACAATTAAATAGAATTTATGAGTAGTAAATAATAATACATAATAATTTCATTGAGGTAAGTAGACAATAAATGTAACCCGAATGAAAATGGAGGTTCAGGTGGAAAACCCTTACCTTAGGTCTAAAGGTGTTCCTCACTTGATCTTAATGAACTGAATAATCAAATTTAGGTTCATAAATTAATTATTCAAGATCCTACTCTAAATTTAATTGATTTAGTACAACCTTATTAGCTTCATTCATGTCCTTTTTATGGGTTAAGAGATTTAATTTCATTGTTTGGGAGTGTTTTCTTCCTTGGTTTTCAAGATTGGTTTACTTATATTTATGTATGGATAAACATGTATAATGAGAAAGGTTATCCATAACTGAAGATATATGTGATTATTTAAAATCCATAATATTACATATTTATAAAATTCATTTGGTTATTTGGATTTAATATGAATCATTATATAAAACTTTAATGATAATTGTTTGGGTTATTTGACAATTTTTGATCACAATGAACTCATTTTGATCTATAAATTAATAGCATTTGTAAAAAAAGATTATATAACCTTAAATATGATATATTACCTATATAATAATATTTTTCAACCATAAAAATGGTTTCATGACCATAATTGAATACGTTAATAGAAATTGAAAACCCATCGTCCTTGAATGTGATAAATTAACACATATCGAATAGTGTTTTCATTTCTAGTATTAAAGAAGAGGAAAGGAGAGATGATGATGAATTATTACATTATCATAAAAAAAATTATAGTACATTTAAGGTACTGGAGTTATCATAACATTTGGATGAGGATAGGTAAGGAAATAAAAAGAAAATAAAGGAACTCAAAATAAAAGAAATGAGAAGAGGAGTTTACCTCTTGGAGTTATCTTCCTTGAGAGCCTCTTTAGGGTAGAGGTTTTGGTCTTTTTATGAGACCAGTGTCTGATAAAATTGGGGGAGGATCTTGGGATAATATTTGGGTAGAATTTAGACAAGAAAAAATTCTTGATAGGAGTGAAGAGAAGAGGGAGTGGGGGGGGGGGGTTTATAGTGGAGGAGAGGAGTGATTTTTGATTATCTTATTCATTATTTTATTATTTTGCTCAAAAAAAGCAATAATATTGATTATTTTGAACAAGAATTCTAATATGTGCATGTGATTTTGGACTAGTGGTTTCTTACATCATCCATTATGCAAGTAATAGTGTATTTAACCGATAATGTATATATATAGTAAATTACCGTATTTTACTATTCACTAAAATTTAAAATACTTTAGAAAAATCCAAAAAATTCACCATAGCCATTTTTAGAAGTGTAGAATCCAAAAATGGAATCCATTTTATAAAAATAATTTTCTAAATATGAGAAATTTAATTTTTAATTAAAATCATTATTTACTAGAAAAATAATGTTTTAAAACCAAAACTTATTTTATAATACCCTGAAAATTTAACTAAGGTCTTATTAAATTATTCTAAAATCACAGGACAAAAAATATTTATTTAGGAACCCATTTTATGAAAATTAATTAATTAATTAATTTAAATTTTTAATTAAATATTTATCACTTACAAAAATACGAATACTTAATTAATAATTTAAAAAATATTCTACTTCATTTATAAGGTGCCTAAATTTTATTTATAAAATCATGGGTGAGGTTACTATTCATAAGGGTCATAATACTATTCATAAGAGTACATTACTATTCATAAGGGTACATCACTATTCATAAGGGTACATTACCATTCACCAAAATTTAAGTTGATTTTATCAAACTCTAAATATGACCTTAAACACAACTGTGTATGTCAGTTTTTCAAAATTCAAATCACAGAAGTGGAAAAATTATGTTTATTGGATAGGTTATAATAAGTGTTGTTTTGTAGAGACTCAGTGTTTCATGCATTCAATATTAAATTTATTTTCAAATCCTTGTGGTGTTACACATCTATCCATAAGAATAACTTGAAGTTGCATTAATATAAAACATCCCATCACATGATCAAAAACCACAATGGTCTTAACAATTGTCACACAGGGCTTAGAGAGGGTCTCACACCTTTATAAAACCACTTTTATTAATGTTTCAACTGATATTTTACAAAAGTTGTTGGGAAGAAAAGTTATTTTCACACCATTTGAAAACTCATTTCAAATTTTATTTAAAAACCATTTATTAAACCACACATTTAATCTCAACTTGGAAATACAACCACAAAAAATAACATTGGAAAGAAACACACCACCTTTTAAAGAATAAAAATTGGTGCCAATAAAATTTTTCAAAACCAAAACACTAAATTCAATAGAAATTAAATGCACTATGAGATACCATAGTCTCAAAACCATGAAAATAGAATAATGGTCAACTCCCTTCATTTCAAAAAAATTCCTTTGAAACATTACACACATGTGTTAAAGATAGAACTCATGGTAAACACATGTTACAATGTTTAAATTCCATTAGAAAATCCACTAGATAGTTTTAATAAATATCAAGAATATGACTAAGGGGCATACCCAGAATCTAAAATAATTTCCTTCTATTTAAAATCAATAACATGATTTTCATACAAATCAAATTGCATAAGAAAGAATTTCAATACTTGAACCATTTATAAGGAATCTAATATGGATTTTTACAAGTGATTGGCATGATAAACATCCATGATAAGAATAATATCCATTTAAAAATCATTTATATCCAACTATGGGATTAAAAAATTCTTCTAGAATCAAAATAAATCATTTAAAAATCACATAAGAAATTTATAGCCTACATTAAAAGGGAGTTCCAAAGAAACACCCATATGATTCCAGAAATAACCATCTGAAACCCTTTGTATTCAATGGAAAACACACAACCAAGAAAGGAAATGACCTTCTCAACACTAGACAACCCAAATTCAATTCATCAAAACCACCTCAAGACTTAATCTGAATCTGAACTATGCTTAGGGTTCACTGGAGTTAGAAAAACCTAGAGGGGTGGGAAAGGGAGAAGAGACGAGAAGAATGGTGGAAGGTAGAGGGGATTACTATCTTGAAATCAAGATGAACAAGGATCCAAATCAATAGATAAATACAGAATGAATCTCCTCCATTTTTATCATGCTTTAACTAAACAATAGGAGAGGAAAAGGAGGTGAAGCCTTAAATTTTTGAGGGGTAAGAAGGAAATTTCACACTTTAAATAAAATATAGACAGGTTTCATGGTTAGATTCATGTTTTTCCAAGCATTTAACTAACCTTATAATTCCCACTACCTAAATAAAACAATAGGTCATAGTTTGGATGCATGGATTATAAATAATACTCCAACTATACAAAACCACTCTATAAAAACTATAAAGATTCCAATACTCTGATCACATGGTTTCTACCAAACCTATGTAAGTCATGTTCCAGTATGCCCCCAAGGGTTTTTCATGGGTTTTTATAGGCCTCACATGGTTTGGATAGAACCATGGGATAATCAAACAAACTAACCATGAAATCTACTATAAAAAACTATAAAAGTTCATATTTAAAGGTAGTTACTTGGTTTCCCCAAAACTATGCATGCTATATATGTATAGAGTAAACAATTATAGATTTAATATGTTTCATGATGAAACTTCTTAAAATATTAAATAACCAAAATATATAATAAAATAACATACAATAAAAGGTAACAATGACATATGGGTGTCACACATAGTTATATGTCATGGTCTACTATGACTGAAGGGCTAACTTGTGGGTTGAGTTTGACTTAGTGCCTAGGATCATCATAGGCATGGTGTAGATATGGATTATATTTGGTATTTCTATATATGGTGAGACTAATAAGGGTAGGAAATGTTGATTAGTATGGTTTATCCTCTAGTTGATGGATATTTATCAACTAGTGTCTAGCTAAGAGCTAGGTTATGGGGATTATCTATCATGCATTGTCTTTTTTATATCCAGAAAATGTTTTCACAAATATATATATTAATGTGACTAGAATAACTTGGGATTTGGTTATAACATCACACATTCCTAGTGCTCAAAAATCTCCAATTTTGAGAAGCTCCCCTATGTGTATCATAATTCTTAATTGCTTTATTATGTGGATCTATCTCTATTATGATTTTCCAAGATGTGTTCCAATGTATAATGTTAATTATGACATGGTGGTTCATGATAGGGATTAGTATAGAACCTAGGATTAGGGTGTGTAGATTTAATTACCCAAATTTTTATAATTCCTAAGTTCTAGTATAATCCATATCTCATGAGACGTTCACCATTTACTCTGTATGCCTAACTATGAAAATGTTTTACATTTCTCTTGATGGGATACCTAAATAGATGGGTCTAGTGATGTTTATTTATACCCCTAATGGTATTGTTTTATTCCCATGTCTATTTATAGTTCTCCTTTTACTTAATATAATTCCTAAATTATGTGACCATGAAGGTTCTAATATTGACATTGGCTGATGCCGATGGGGTTGAGTGTTGTGGTTTCCTCGTAAAAATATGATTACATAACAAATTTTCTTGTATATTGTATGATGTTCCTCATTTTATATTCCCATACACAAATTCAACCTATATGATGGTGTATATAAGGGAAACACCAGTGGTACCCTACTATGTTATACGATCACACCTTGTATAGGAACCTTAGTGCACATGATTGTTTTTTACATTTATGTAATTAGTTGTGTATGGGATATGGCTAGAGTAGCTGTATGTATGTTTTAGTGATTTTTCCAAGAAGGAACTCAGAGATATAGTGAAAAAACCTTTTCTATTTGTATTTTTTATTATGTATTCAATTTTCCTAGTGAAAAATTCTTATTTATGTTTTTTTGATCATCATGGTAATATATCAATACAACATTTATGTTTATTTGTTTTTGACAATAAGAACTTAGTTGTAATTACTTTTGTTGACTCTAATGTTATATGTTAGTAATATTATTCATATATTTATTATTATTATTATATTAAGAGTATAGTCTCCCCATGTCATATATAGAATCTCTCCAGTAGCTAGCTTCCTCTGGAATATGGGTTGGTGCAGTAGAGGCCTTATTGAATCACCATATAAGGTAACCTTTAAGTCATTTTATTCAAGGTGTTAAAATATATAGAAAATATTATATTACATGTTTAATTAAAATATTATATTAAATAGTTTTACGTTACAATTATATATATACTAAAATATACACCATACTTTTCTAACAATAATTTTCAACTGAATATATTACCATTAAATTGACTATATTAAA
Source organism: Viscum album (assembly GCA_963277665.1). NCBI lineage: Eukaryota > Viridiplantae > Streptophyta > Magnoliopsida > Santalales > Viscaceae > Viscum > Viscum album. Next base: position 1,046,068,681 of record OY728161.1, on the reverse strand, counting down.
AAGAAACTATAAATAAGAGTAATGTGTTTAATAAATAAAATTATATGTATAAAAAGGACTATTAATATATTAAATGGTATTTTATAAAACTGTTTTAATAAATAAATATTATCCATAAATTTTTATTATAATAGAATTAATTTTTTATAGAAAAATATGTATCCAATAAAGTAAATTAATTAACTGATAAATATGTATGCAATTTTTTATCATATCATTAAAATGAAGATAAATGAAATTTATTAAAAAATTTAATTTATAATTTAATGAAGAATATTTATAAAAATATAAAATGAGAATATGGAATGTAGCATTTTACCCCATCAATGAAATTGCATCCTCATAATTTTTATTCATTAATAAACTCATATTAATGTTTTCTCATATTTTCACAAACCAAATCACTAAAACCTAATTTTAGCTTCAAAATTATATAGGTTAAGTTCATAATATGACTTATTATAAATAAATTGTAATTTTAAATCAAATGTTATCATACTAGTTATATTTTGAATTGTATTCTATTGTTAATTGTTATCTATGTATGTTTTTATACATAAAATTTCAATGATAAAAATTACAAAAAATAACTATACTCTTATTTTATACCAACTAAATCACCCCATAGAACCATAAATTAATATATTATTCCAAAAATAAATTCATTTATATATATTATGATTCATAACACACCCTTGAAATCAAAATTTTACTCTCTCTGGGAACATAGTACATGTCCCTCTTAACTATCTATATATTTTACATTTCTTACATAAAAATTCTCTACACATTTAACACTAATGTACATATCCCTACATTTATACTCCATGGGAAATGAAGAAACATATTATATTTATCTCAAATTATTATTAAGGAGTAAAACATAATCAATGATATAGAAATGATTTATCATTTTATCATAAAAACGTGAGAAACAATCCTAAGAGAAACTACATTATTAAATGTGTATGATCATGAAATCATAAGATATGACCAAGACGCATAATATAAGAATCATAAACCATAGTATAAAAACCATAAAAGGATGACCATGAAAGCACAACTTACAATAAATCATATATATGTGAAATTATAAGACAATAATAATCAATCAAGGTGATATAAAAAACTATTATTTTAAATGAATAGTCATAGAATATCATAACATAAAATTAGGATTTCAGTAAATACCATCAAAATATTATTGAAAAAGTGAACCACATTAGTTTCATTCATAAAAAAAATGAAAAATGACAACCACATTAGATCTATGTATAACATTATGAACAAAGCTAAAACATCTTTTCCACACATAACATAGTAATATCATGGGATTTAGATATTTAACCAGTATCTAGGCCCAATGATCTCACATTGATATATCTATACATATGTGTGATAAATTAATATGAAATCAATAATAAATTAATCAAAATAATAGCATGATTAACCCATGGAAATAAAATGGTCATCTAATGAAATAAAGTTACTATCTTGGTAAGCACCCCTCATCCATGATAATAACGTATATGGTTTTGACACCAAATGGGTCTAAGATCAAGATAATAATTTCCCTAGAAAATTGAATATATGGTTATCTTGTTGAATACCATAGGTTTAAAAGAAGTAAGTATAAGGAATTTGGAAATCAATGGTATTGGAAGAAAGATTTTATTTTATAATAGTCAATGATAAGGAATATCAAAGTACATAATGAACCAATCCAGTATTTAGGATTTTGTTTTCATAACACCATAGATATATAAGAATTTAAATAATGAATAAAGGAGTAATGTCAATAAAATAAATTTTATAAAATGGTATAATGAGAGATAATTTAACATAACTAATTAAAAATGTTTAATTTTAAATTTTATTGATTTAGATAAAAAATTATTCAGAAGAAAGAAATTATTTTGGAATATTTTTCCAAATAACTTCTTTGTTTTTATGTATTATTAGATTATGGAATGTTTCATTTTAAGGGAATTAAATACATGTTAGATTAATTTAGTAGAAATTATATTTAAAAAATGAATAGTGATCAGGACATATAATATAAATAATTATTTTGAAAAGTAATTTTGATAAAAATTTAGAGAAAAATGGATTAGAAATAATGAAAAGAGTTGTCATTAAATTTATTTAAATTTTCATAAATATTAATAAAACATTAAATTTGAAAATAATTTTCAAAAGAGGAAAAAAGTATTTTATAATTTTTTTAATAATAACATGTCCCAATAATGGATACTTGAAAATTAATAGATTTAAAATAGATAAAATATTGATAGGTAGATAAGAGAATGTAATGATTTCCTTTATAAATACCATAGGGTTTGAATTAATGGAATAATAAGAAGATAAACATAAAGAAATGAATATCCCAAAAAAAGAGAGGTGAAGAATTCATAAATAACATAAAAAAGTATATAAAAAATAATGAGCAAGGGATAGAGAAATACAAAGAGTAATGAATAACATAACCATAAAAACAAAAAAGAGAGGGAAATATTCATTATGAATAAGTGTAGTATGAAATTTAAATACATAATGAATCAATAGGGATAATAAATATGCCAAAAATTAATTCAAAATAGTAATTTATATATTACCATGGAATTTAGACACATAATTGAAGATGGGAATAAAGAAACAATGCTTGAAAAAATGATAATTTTTAAAGAAACCCTTACCACAATTCCCAACTCGATTCATAGGTCCTCTAATATTATGAATAAATAAATTCAAATTTTAATTTCATGTATGAGAACCATATGTTTATTTAATAACTTTTATTCATTTTAATTCATTTGTATTCATTAAATATTCATTTAATAGATTAATTTTTATACCGACGGTTGATTTGAGGTTATATAGTTCATAATTTTGAATCTGTTTTAATAAAATGATAATGGAATATGGTTACTAAAAAATGGTTATATAGGCTATATTTTTATCATATATGATTTATTTCATTCTAAAATAAATGTATTTAAGTAAAAAAATATATCCAGTAAAATAGATTCAATTCATCAAGCATTTCTTTGGATTCTTGTTTTAGATGGTTAAAATGATTGTCTGTTTATTATGGATGTTTTTATAATCATGGAAATTTTATAATAATAAAATCAAAAAAATAAAATTATTTTATTATTATTGTTAAAAACATTCTTGAAATCTATTTTTATGAATACCCTTGAATGGAAGAAGTGAAAATGAAACATCATCATTCACATAGGTAGTAAAAAACAAATATGGTTGAGTGATGTTTTTAAAAACATTATAAATAAGAGTAAAATAATAAATACTTGAGTTTTAAAAGAAATTAAAGTAAAATTATAATAAATTTTTAAATATAATTTAGAAGATTATATTTTTTATTTAAAGGATTAATACGATAATTTAAATGAAATGATATAGGTTTTGAAACCTATATATCAACATAGTAATGAATTTTGAAAAAGTATTTTATGAGAGGGAATATATAATCTCTCAATGATAAATGGATAAAGAAATGAAAATACTATGAAAAAAACCATGATGTAAAATAAATAGAGTTTAAAATAGTTTTAAGACAATTGAATTTCAAATAAGAAATGAAATATAGACTAGGGAACCCCTACACTACTATTTGTGTCACTTCCTTTGAATTGTGTCTAAAGAGTTTGGTAGAGGAACTTTTAGTCACACCCAAGGCCTTAGGATATATACAAAATAGTTTTACAGAGTTATTTGAATAGATAATTAGGAATTTTAGTTGTTTTCTATGTGAAGTGAAAGGGGTGGATATGTGGTGTTTATATAGGAAAATGGTGATATCTTTGAATAAAATAATCATTATTTTTTTATTTAGACTATAGAGTTTTTGTGAAAACTATTCTAAATTTTTTCTTACTATTTTATTAAAAAAATATAGGTTTATTTATCATTTAATCATACCCAAAATATAATTTCTTTTTGGAAATATTTTATAAAACTTAAAGAATCAAAAGTAGTTTTTTATTATAATGGAATATATCATAGGATTGGAAAATTTATTTATAGTTTTTTAAATATGGTGTATTATTTTAAAATAAATCATTTTACTTATTAAATACAATTTAAGTTATGAAAATTATTTTTTAAATTTTTGATTCATATTTATATCATGATTATGACCAGAAAACTACTGTATACATAAAAAATATATTTATTACCATTGAAACAAAAATAATATTTCCATAAAAATTAAAAAAATTCATATTAATATAATTTCAACATGCTAAATTTAAAAATTAAATAAATTTTATAAAATTCATATTATAATTTATTGAATTTTTTCTTATAATAAAATACTTATGATAACTCTTTTAGTATGATGAACTTTATACATCATGGTTTTACCTCTATGTAAATGACCATATTACTTTTTTTATGAAAATTAAGTTATATAAAAGCCTCACCTGTGCAAGAGGAATAAAATTTTACAAATGACATCTAGTTAATAAAATGATTACATGACTCATAAAAATTAGAAAAAAAATGATAGAGTTAGGATAGAGGGAGGAAAAAATAAATTAATAACCTTTGACCTTCCCCTAGAAAAAAAGTTTGTTAGATTAATAATAATTCCAAAAATAAATATTTAATGATTATGTCTGGGTTTATCCAGATAAAGACTTATATTTATTCTATACTTTTCCCCCAACCTTAATTTTTTTTTTCTTGGTAATATAATTAACATTGATATCTTTTGTGAGTATACTTAATTTTCTTTAAATCCAAGAAAAATGTGTGTTGGAATGATTTCTTAAAAATATCTTGGAGTTCTCCCATGAATCCTTTTCCTTTTTTACTTCCTTGAAAAATAAATATAACCCTAAACATTGCTCCCTGAGTCTAATAGTATAATTAAGTTTTGATGAGACAGGGAATCATTTAAATAAATTTTAGATTCTTATCTTTCCATGTATTTTTTTCCAACTTCCTTGATAATGGAACTATTAAACATATAACATTACATTTTAGAATAAAATTTTCAAGGACTTAATTTACTCTATTGATGTAATTTAAATCTATTTAAATAAATAATAAGATTATTCCCCTTAATATTTCTTAAATGATAAAATTTATCCACTTCAACTTCATTTACTGGTAAGTATAGATTACCATATTTTTTGTTGAGAGTTACAATTATACCATAGAGTTTAAAACATCATGAATATTTTTAACCTCCAACCCATATAAATTTTTCTAGGAGTAACAAATAATATATCATTCTCTATTAAAACTTCTTCCTCATAGGTAGCTACATAAAATTTATCCTTTCTTATAACTTTACCTAATGGATTTTCCCACTAATATTATATGATAAATGAAATATCAACCTCCTTCAAAAATTCCATTGAAATCCTAAAGGCTGGAACCTTAAAAGGGAATGATTCACTAATTTTGATAAATTTTGAATAATGACATCACAATAGTCCTCTGAATTTGATTCATGAAAAATATTCAAGCCTACCAAAATTTCTAACTCAGATGGATCCTATTTCATTTGTTGATTATTTCAAATTTCTCATGTCACACATGGGTGAAATATAAAGTTCCCATCACTCTAGTAATTCCATAGTGGAAAAACAACCAAGTCACCCCTTTCATGCTTTCTATTAAGATGCACCAGTCCAAATTCTAAAGTAGACCCTAGGTGAACTATATTCCCAGCTTAGGCACACGACCCTTCTATGATTTTAGAACTCAAAACATCCCTCACTTGTTCTGTACTCGACTTCTATTCCCAATTTTAAATAATAATACTCTTCAACTTTACATGACCAAGATCATTTTTTTGAAATAATTTCTAGTTGATTGATCCTTGGAACTCTATCTAACTTCCTAGAATAACCCTATAACATCATAATTTTCTCTTACCAGATCTAGATGTAATTGATTAGTGAGTTTGAACTCAAAATTCTCCAGAAAATTATCATCTATACCACCATCTCTTGTGAACCCCATTTTCTTTCACATCCCATCCATATAAACAAAATACAAATAAAAGTTCCTGCATCTCTAACATTTATTATAGAAGAGTGTAAGGTACTCCTAATTTACATCTTTGAAGAATCCATAATTTTCATTTTTTATCCACAAAAAATAGGTAATTACCATATAATATCATAGAATTTTTAGATATGAAAATCAAAGGGGTGATAAAAATTAAAAGTCAAGGAGTTAATTTTGATTGGACATCCAATAATATTGGTAATTTCTAGTAGGGATTCAAATAAAGAAATTGTGTGAGGCTAAATAAATGAATCAGAAATATATTAGTATAAAATTTGATTCAAATACCTATTGAACCAAAGTAGACCATTTATAGATCATAATAAAAAAATATAAATATTATCCAGTCCCATTTCCTTCAACATTTATAAAGATCCTCTTGGTCTCTAAAATGAATAATGACCCAATCATCATCATAATGACCAAAAATCATTTTAGACTATGAAATTAACTTCATTATTTGAAGTATCTAAACCAATGAAGATATCCAAACCTAAAAAAATCCAAACTAATTAAAGTAAAAAAATAATATTATAGAACCCTAACTTTATTATTTATAAATTACATCTCCAAAATAATTATGATATAATAGTGAAAATAAAGTAATCACAGTATTTGTTAAATAAAAAATATTATATGTATCACTCAAAAAAGTTTTCATCATGGATTTTCTTGGATTGGGATTACGTGGGAGAAGTTTCAATGCCATATCCCTTCAACACCCTATCAAAATACAATGTTTATTTTTTTTATAATAATGCATTATATATAAGTGGAATCATGTTTTAAAATGAACTTAAGTTTTTTTAATAGTAATATTTCACTATAAACCATGCTTTATAACAATTAATAAGTATATATTTAAAGTATTAAAATATTCACTTAGAATATTATAGAGATCATTTAAACATTTATTATATTATTATGTAAAATTATAAATGAATATTTAAATATTAATTCAACTTAAAAATATAATTTAACCATTTATTGTATCATATGATGAACATAAAATTTTATATTACATTATAAATTAATACACGACTTTCAATGGTAAAATGTTACATTTTTATAACTGCTAAAACATGTACAATACTATATTAACAAAATATTTTAATAATTACATTACCATTAACATTACCATATAAAAATGAAACTATAAATAATAGTAATGGAGTTACTGTATAAAATTATATCATTAAAAAATCATTAATATATAAAAATATTTTTTAAAACCATTTTAATAAATAATTATTAAATAAAATACAATTATACTAGAATTAATATTTTTTTGAAAAACATGTATACAAAAAAACTAATTATGTGATAAATATAGTTTCTAATTCATTGTTTATATCATTTAAAAAACATAAGAAATATATTTAACATTTACGTATAAAATTTAATGAAAATAAATTATAATAATATTCAATAAGAATATAGGATATTACATGGTATAAACCCTATTTTATAAAACACATAATATAATGCTTAACTACATGGAACTATCCCATTAGCATTTTATGAAATCATATAAAATTTATGAAATTTATATATAAAATCTAATTAGAGGTCTCACACTAGCCCAATCATAATCAAAATATGGGGAACACATTGGAAAATGATACTAATTTCTACATAAATTATTAGTAGGATTCCCAATTTTATTCACATGGATTCTAATGATATTTGAATTCAATTTTCAAATAATTTATGAAATTTTTTTATAATGGAACTCATTTAATCTCCCATATTTATATCATAGAAACATCCCCTTTAACATTCATTTATAAATATTCAAATTCATTAAAATCATCAATGAATCATTAAAATTTTTAGCACCTCAATATAATATAAATAATGTAAATTAATCTTTATCTCATAAATCCACAAGGATTATCCTTTAAAAAGAGAATTTAAAAAGTTAAAATAAATTTTTTAAATTAATTACAAAATTAAAATACATATATTCAATCCAAAAATGGTATAACATAATTGAAATTAACTTTTATTTAATAATGTTAACATTGAAACCCCTATATAATATTTATAATAGTAAAATATGGAATAAAATTTTGATAACACATGTATTTCATAATTAAGATTTAATTATTTCACATAAAAAGTGGTAAATAACGAGGTAGCAAATCATTTCTGTAGAAGACCAAGAACAAAAACCCAAGAAAAAATGCATTTTCCAATAAAGTAGAATGTATATAATCTCCCTCTATAGATTAAAGAAAAATAAAATGTTTTATTCTATTAAATATGAATAAATTAAGGCCAAAAAGAGATCTTAACAACCTATAATCCAAAAAACTACATTTTAGACAAGCCAAGAAAAACTATCGCACCGCTAAAAATTATAAAATAGCATGAAAGTAAAATAATTAATAAGAAGGGGATGAAGTGAATAAATCCCTAAACACAAGTTTCCGTGAGGAAATCACCATGATCATATCTAGGAAATTAAGAGAAAGAGGTTAATCAATAGATAAAACATCTTGGTCGATAGAAGAACTCCTAATAAGAAAATAAAGGGGGATAAAGAATTGTATTATTATAATGAAATTTTTTAATGTTTTAAAAAGACTCATTCATTTTTACATGGATCACCATACCATGTATGTGACCATATATTTCATACTTGAATTCTCCCCTATAATTGTCAGGCCAAAATGCACAGTCTTCAAAGCCAATAATTCTACTAGTACATTATGGTAAGATTTAATAAAATTATAACTTTTTAAGATAAAATATAATAATATTGAACCAATGATAAATAACTATAAAAAATTCAAATAACTGTTAATGATAATTCAAAAATTATCCCAACTATGTAATGTATTATCACTAAACATCAAAAGAATTCCTTATTCTAAAATAGTTTAGTAAGTTGATCCATCATCATGGAGCCCTATAAAAATTATCATGAAAGTATTTAGGGTACTTAAATTGTACCTAAATGAGAGGAAATAAATTAACCAAAAACATTATATTCTAATGAATAAGAATCAATATAATTTATTCCATTAAATTGGAATCATTATTCAAATATCGATCCTTAGAATCACTAACATAAAAAGGATAAAGTTGATGTTTCTTTAATTGCAATACATGTAATAAATTCCATCACATTATTAGTGTAGAGGCTAGGGGTCAGGAATGACATCCAACTGGTTGAGCTTCTGGGAATTCCCATATGAATTTACTATTAAAAACACATTAAACATCTTTTTACTAGTAGAAATGTGTGATGAAATGACCTACACCCACTGGTATCCCTCTTGTCCCAATATAGAGGATGAAACTAACACTAAAAAATCACCACTAATAGGGCACGAGTTGGAAACCATCAACTAGTGTATAAAACACCCACATATACTAGGAATTACCCTTATAATTCCCTAAAAAATATAAATAATCCACCAATCAACACCATATTAATTAATAAACCAAAAATAAAAAAAATGAAATGTCATATACTATAAGAAAAAAATAGAAATATCCTAATAAAAACCTATGAAAGTGACCCATGAATACCAACAATCCTCCAATAAAATCAATTAGTTAGTAAAACCGGACTCATTAAACAAGATCCACCTATGAATGTAATATATATATATATATATATATAGGGGTGAGTATACAAGTATACTCATAAAGAACCTCTCCAAAACCTCTCATTAAAATACATAAGATGTATACTAAATTCTAGGTTAGTAAGTAGTGATATAAAATAATTACCTAAAATTAGATAACTATTTTCTATCCTCAAGGATTCTCAAACACCATGTAATTCAAAAAATTAGGTAACATAATATCATAAGAATATATAGAACACTATACCTTTCCTCCAATTCCCAATGAACCAATCAGCATAAACCCCATCATATTTTGTCCTAGGGGTTCCATACCCTTTATAATACATATATCAAATTCATGATTACACATCATATACTCATTAAAAAAATCATAGCAATAACTTCATTAGAACCCCATAATCACATTATAAGATCAAGAACCATTACAACTTATATAAACACACAATAAAACTCATGCCACTACAAACCATGTATTAATAGATATGTTTTAAATTTAAGCCATTACAAGTTGGATACATGTATATACTATATCCTTAATCCATAAAATCCCATATATACATGTACATCATAATCCTGGAGTCTCTAAAGATCACGTGAGTACATATCCTATAACCATGAGCCATTATAACGTAGAAATTCTCAAAAATTATACTAAAAATTGAAGAGAGAGAGAGAGAGAGAGGTAGGGGGAGTAGTAAGTCATCTATATTTGTGGAAACCTAGAATTGGGAAAATACCCCCAACTAAAGGCCTCACATGGGTGCTAGACATGTTATCTGACTTGGGTGGTGCATCATAAGAACTAATAGATGATAATGAATATTATAGTACACTACCATTATAATGGAAACTATCATACCTAAGAATTTAATGATAACTAGAACCCTACATGACAACCTATACACCACTACTAAGTACTAGGAAGATAATACATCTAATCACACTAAAAGAATGTCAGTTTAATTTCTTCCCACCATTTGTTATTAATAAAATACAAAACTTTTATATGTACCATCATAAATTATTGATTAATATTTATATTAATCATATATATACAAGGTTATTTTATTCAATATTATAATTTGTGTTTCCATATCTATTGTATTTTAATAATTAAGTCTTTAAGAGCTATCCTCCTTTAATTAATTCATAAAATATTTATCATTCCATAATTATATAATTATAAGACACAATGATACCTAGATCATGGAAGGATATACCTAAATGGAATGAGAAATGACCAGAAATAAATAAGTATAAAAAAACATGGCATGGCTCCCAACTTGATCCAATTATGATAACATTGTATCCAACACCATTCCACACAATCCCACATTCAGCCCCATCGAGCCAATGTCAAAACAATATCAACACAAATCCAAAATTTCCTCATAAAATTTATATATTAGGTTTTAATATAAAGAAACACATTATACCTATATTATATAATGTATATATGATTGAAAATCATAATATATAAAGCACAATTATCAATGAGTAATAAAAAATACTCCAAGAAATAAATTCAAGCTTATAAAAAAACATGTTTGAAATATATTCAGACACTAGTATCAAATTGCAGCAATTATCATCCTTCTTTACCATAATAATTAAGTAAATTCACTATGGAAAGTTCTCAATAGGTAAAAAACTAATAAATTAGTAACCAATAACAGCAATAATTATCTAAAAATATACTCAATCATTTCTTAATCATGTAAAGAATTTATAAAAATGAATGAAAAATTCAATGAATTCCTATTTTATTATCCTCTATATCCTACCATATTTAAGTTTTTTATAATTTATCAGAATTTCAAATGTAGAAATATGAATTATTAATCTCAATAATAAATTAGAACACTATCTATAACATATCACAAGGATATCATCCTAAATAACTATAATCACATAAGAAATAAACCATCCCATTCATTTACTTAATTGATTATTATTATATTTATCAGATCAATGTCAACTATTTATCAATTCAAAAATGAAAATTGATAATCCATCATTTAAACATAATTAAATTGGAGAATTCTTAAATTTCCTATCTTGATAAGAATATCCAATGATCACTGAACTAGAATGGGATAATGGAAAAAAGAACACCAATATGAAACATCATGATGAATACATACACTAAGGATATCATCACATCATTAATATCTATCAATCATCTATATAGAACCCAAAAAATCAATAGTATATAACTCTAAATAAATTAGATGTAAGAATGCGAGATGAATGAATTGAAAAAAGAGGTATATAAATATCATGGATTAAAGGTAGTCTCTGAATAAATAAATTTCCTATGGATTAATCAAAGAGGACTTGGTCTATCAAAAAATATCCTACTATTTCCTAGGGTTAATGGGAATATGTAATAAATATAATTTCTTAGGCACCCTACGTTTATATAAAATCCTAGATTACACTATGTTATAGTGTGATAAGGATTCCTCCCGCCGTAATGGAAATAATTATGATGATCATAATGAAATATGAACTTGTGGATCCCCATAGACTTATAGTCAAGGAATATTTATTTGATGATAATAATGGGGATCATAGAATAACTAAGGGTATGATTCCATAGTATACAAAACCACAAAAAATAAATATCTATCTCCCATTCTTCCTCATTATACTAACCCCAGACCATGCTCATGACATGGACCATGAACCAAAGTATGATGCCTCTTAGAGAGACAAAACCAAGTAACTTATCCTATAGGTATTCATGATTTGACATACAAACCTCAAACTATTACTATAAAATTAGAAAATTTTATATGTAAGATATATAATTTATACATATGGTTTTCCTTTTTGGGGTTTGTCACATTGCTAAAATTTTCTTCAAGACCCTTCATGTCATGACCTAAACAATCACACCACAACTAAACTCCCTATTAACCAATCATGATGTGACACATAACATAATTCTAAAATAATAATCTTAAATGAAAATATAACATTTATGAGATGATTCCCTATAAATATCTACCATACACGTTCCCCAACCCAAGAAACTGCTGTTAGATATCCCTGAACTCACTCAAAATCTTAGAAAATGACAAAGGGTTTAGTAAAATCCAATCCATTACATATGATACCTCTAAAATGATTCCCATTATTGAGAATCAAAACCAAACTTGTAAATAAAATTAAAAGTTCATTGAAAAACCCCATAAATACACCTCTCAAACATGGATCTCTCCATAATAGGAACACAATCATATGGAAAATGGATGAAAAGCACATAACATCCTAAATATTTTCACAATCAAACCATGGTTATATATATCATACCAATAAAATCAATCATTTTATATCATAAGATATTGATCAGTTTTAATCTATGAATCATGTTCCCATGTACACACTTTTAACTCAGCATACCATCATAGGACATAAACCAAAGGAATAAAATTACCAAAAACACCTTCTATTAATAGTATTGGATCTAAATGAGTCCCTCCATGAATGTTTCATCATCATAAATATCTAACACACCCTATTTAATGACACAAGATTCATCATAAAGGTATTGAGGAAGTTGCAAAACATATAAAATTTCATGGATTTGATCTATCTATGGAGGGGGAACCAATTGATAAGAAACTTCACCAATATGCTCTATCACCTTGAAAATACCATTAAATTAGAAAAAATATAACTACCTTGAATAGAGCTCTAATTTATACATAAAGTAAATAAATTCATGAATACATGATATCTATTATCAAACTACAAAGGTCTCCTCCTATGATTAACATAGGACTTCTAAATACCCTGAGATTCCTTCAAAAACTCTTAAATCACCTGAACCTTTTCTATTATGATTTCACTAATTATAATATGAGAGTTTCCATCTCTATAACCTAAATCTATCACTATTGTAATGTCCCAGATTTAATCAAGGTACAAAATGTTTAAATTTTTAGTATAAATCCTTAAAGCGACCTAAGGTGTGCGCCTACACACCCTGTTGTAGGTCCCATGCAACTATTAAAATTATTTAAATAATTTCACTCTGTTTATGTAAAATATTACATCTCACCCTAGCATAATATTCACTTCAAAAATAGTAAAAATAATAAAAAAGGAAGAAAAATTAATTGAATAGAAATTAAAAGAATGTAAAAAAGGGATAAAATAAAATTTTAAAATAAAATAAGAAGGGGGTTGCGAGAAAAATAAAAATAATTAAAATGGACATTATCCCATTTTTATTATTTTTATTTCATTTTATTTTATTCTTATTTATTTCCTTTTTTTCTATTTTTTCTATTTTCTTATTTTCTATTCTTTTTTTTTCTTTTCTTTATTTCTTTCTTTTCTTCTATGCTCTCCCTTGGTGCATCGCCCCCTATAACACCCCTTGCAATACCCCTGCCTCCTCCTCCTTCGGAAGCCCATTACAACTTCGTTCCTCCTTCGTTTTCTTCTCCACCAGGTGTACAGTAAATATCTCAATAAGGCTAACCTCACACACCAAGAATCTTAGGATCTCATCCACTATCCATCACACAATCTGCCATGGAAGGTTTTTTCCCAAAATTGGGATTTTTCTAAAATCATCTAATTTCTTCCATTTTAGGTCAAATCGAAGATCTTCATGGAGTGTATGATCCTCTATGGTTATAAGGTATGTATTCTACTCTCTTTCCCCTCATTTAGTTGCATCTTTTAAATCGCACGTTGTGCCGCTCGTCGGTGCCAACCGACTATGTTCAATTTTACCTATTATAATTTAATTGAACTGGTTGACTTTTCTATTTCAACCATGTTTGAGATAAACTAGCCTGTTTAAATTGTTTCATAATTGTTGGATACCCCTTTGAATGTGTTTAATAAATTTTTCTATTTTCCTGTTAGCCCTAATTAATTAATTTTATTAATTTCATGCATTGAACGACCTCTCTTGGTTGAGCGTTAAATTAAATAAATTATTCAGGATAATTATGAACCATGAATCTTGTGGTTTTATTAATTAGTTTATGATTGATTATTTCCTTATTTAAATTATTACTATGATATGCCTTTAATAAAGAGAAATTTTCATTTTTATTCTTTCACTGATAAAGTGTTTTGGCTGTAACTGTTTAGCTTGAATGATCAATATGTATGTGGATTTAGTCACTAAATTCTTTTGTTGCAATTATAAATGCATAATATGTGATATCAGATTCATTGAAATCTAATTAAATTCATGGTGACTATACAAAATGGGTTCCATATTAAGGACTACATGTAGACTCTCCATTCCTGATTGGTTACACATTACACCAGGTAGACGATGTCATAGGCTTTACCAGGAAAGGTTTTCCCTAGGTTTCTATATACTCATGAGTGATATCGGTTACCTAAGGGACAATCGAGGATGGACCCTTTTGAAAAGTGGCTAATCCATGCCTCAGGTGATACTTGGCCCTTAATGTGTGATACCCAAGATAAACTCATGATAAAACCATGCCTCGAGCGATATTTGATCTTTCAGAAGATTTCATTGGACGAGCTTAGTGGTATTGGATAAATTGAAGGATGTACTATAGTGATACCTTCGAGATGAGCTCAAAACCCAAATCTAAACTTTGATATAATACTAATGATAATTTTTGTAAGGTTTTTTGATGCATATTTTGGTTACTTGTGAATTATGATACTTTTATGATGCTTTGAATCACATTTTGTGGAATCATAAATTAAACCCAAGATAAAGCACAAGCTTGGGGGTATGTTCCTTTTGTCTGCCTTCTGTTTATATAGACTTTATATATATATATATATGCATCCTGATTATTACAATTACTTTATTCATATTTCTTTCTTAGGCCAAAGATGGTGGTATGGACGAGTTCCATTGAAAACCCAAACCAAGTTATACTTATTTTATTCATTTTATTTAATTTCTTGAAATTATCGTATATTGGAACACTACTTTTGTTTAAAACATGAAATATAAAGGTTTATACATAGTGGGTGTTAGCCTATTAGGATTTTATATCACTCCCTAATCGGGTGCCATTTGGTACTCGAGTAGACTTTATGCTTGCATGCATGGATAATGGGAAGCATGATGATTCTGGTGTTTGAGTTTTGATTGCTTCTTAGGATGGAGACTGGGGGCAGAAGACTGAGCCTTTTCTCGAGATGTAGTTGTTTCACTTTGTGTCATTTTCATTACATATTTGATTACATTCTTGTATTCCTATTTTCGGTACTTTTAATTTAGTACATACATCATAACATCACATCATTGTGTATCTGGTTTATTTATCTTCTTCTGTACTTATTATTTATTTAGTTGGGATTATTTATTTTCTCCTACTATATTTTGTTTACTTATATGTTGTTGCTACTTGTTATAAATTGTTTTTATTCTACTATATATTACTTATTACCTATGAGGTAATAATCTCCCCTACAGACACATTAAAAAGGACCTCACTGCTAGTTGGTAGCCTTTGGCATTTGGGGAAATACGCTTGAGGTCATGTGGACAACCCAGATCAGAGCACCCTTCTAGTGGTTTATGGGACAAGGATGTTACAAATTGATATCAAAGGTTGTTTTCTCTTTTTTCTTACTATTTGGGTTATAAAAGAGACTAAGATATAGGTATTTTGAACTTACCCTATGCTTGGACTTAGCTAACCCAACTACAGGGAAAACCCAAATTTCTGGGATGGGATTGTAGTTATTGATGATGTCAATTATTGTTGATACGATTTCACTATTGGGTGAAAATTTTGTTTTTTATTGTTATTGATATTGTTATTATTGAGATAATGGTTTTTACTATTTAAGCCCAATGATATGAGGGAAATGCATTTACATGCATCATATTAGGCACCATAGGGATTAAAATGACTTGCATATTGCCACGTCATATCTACTTTTAGCATACATCTTCCTTTTTTCATGTGAGTGTTATTATGCCTAGTTGTAAAAATTTGATGTGCATATTTATGAAATATAAATTTGTGATAGTTGTTATATGTTAACTTGAATTTACCTAGAAAATAGTTGGTATACCTCGTTTTAGTGATCCTTATAAGATTTCTCTTTTTTATCTAGACCCGACTCTTGGAGTGGGCTATCTGTTGTGTAGTGCTCAAAGGTAGGCTATGTATCTACCCTCTTTATTGCACCTTTACCTGTCTTCATCGTCTACTATGAATTCTATCTAAATATGTGTGTTTGTATATTTTATACCAATGCCACCGCGACGTCTTCGTGTTGTACCTCAGGAGAGTGGCGATGAGCACATTCTAGAGATGGTTGTTCATGAACCACTAGAGGTGCCTCTTTTAGTGCCTCCTATAGTGTTACTTGTAGTACCACCCATGGTGTCTTCTGTGGTACCACTTAAAACTGATCTTCAAATGGTCCCTGACACTTAGTTCAGGGATAGTCTCCTCAGGTTTATGTAATTAGTTCAGAATGTTCCCATACCTTCCCCGTCTATGGAAGAGCTTACACAAGACTTTCTACAGCAACAACCAACCACCTTCTCGGGGAGTGGTAGTCTGCATGTTGAAGAGTCATGAATATAATATTGAGACGCTTCTAGAGTGGGGGGTCAAACTTGTAGTCTACATGCTTTTTGACTCCTCTAAGTGTTGGTGGGATGTCATTTCTCAGGTGGAGCAAACCAGAGACATGGTTTGGGAAGACTTCCAAACAGCTTTCTATGATCACTTATTTCCATAGACTTTGAGAGATGATCATGCCAGGGAATTATTACATCTTCAACAAGGATCTATGACAATGTTAGAGTATTCTAATCATTTCAAAGAGCTTCAATATTTTTCTCCATCTGTGACCTGTGACGTGGAGATTACTATGAGATGCTTTTAGGATGGAATCAGATATACCATCTTCTCACAGGTGAACATATTTCATTTGAAAAATGTTATAGAGATCATAAATTAGGCCCTAATTTCCAAAAAAATGTCAAGGAAGGTAAACCTGTGAGGAATGGCGGTTCAGTTCCGAGATAGGGTGATAGTTCTTCAGGTAGTAGAAAGCGAAACTTTGAGGGTGCATGTGGGGAAAATTATAGCTAGACGATACATAATGATAGCACTATCATATGTCATTAGTGTAGTAGGATTGACCATAAGAATACCCAGTGCACGAGGAGCCCAATTGAGTACTGAGCTTGCGGCAAGATGGGTCACCTTCAGTGTTTCTGCCATTATTTATCATCAACCTCTAGTGGAAGAGGATCCGTACCAACACCTATATCAGGTCTGGGATCTATGACTCCACAATAGGCTGAAAGTTTGTTTTCCACGAGAAAATTAGGCTGAGGTAATGGTGTAGGCTGTGGTTGAGGAAATCAAGTTCTAGTCTATCGACATTAGTAGAGAAGACATGCTCAGGATAGTTAGGTAGCATCTTAGGTTCGTGGTTTGGGTCTTATATACACAGTGAAATCAGTACCATAGGAGCAGCATGTAGGACCATCTATGGTTAGAGGTACCATTCTGGTAGCCTCTACTTTAGTTTCTACCATTTTTATACTGGTGCATCACATTCCTTTTTATCTATTACTATTGTTGAAATCCTTGGTTTTACAATTGAGAACCTTTGTAGCATCATGTATCTCAACACCATATTAGGGGCCAGGACAGAGGTAATACACTAGTTCCAAGAGTTTCCCCTTGAGATAGGTGGGTAATGTTACCTTAGGAATTTTTATATCCTTGATATGTCTGGAATTAATGTCATTATTAGTATGAACTGGCTCACTCCTTATCATGCCCAAGTGGATTTCCGTCGCAATAGGGTTTCCTTCACATCACCTGAGGGAGAAACATATCTCCATAAAGGATAATGGGATATGCAGGCAGATCAATCTAGACTTAAACGCATAGGGCTGGGAAGAGTGACAACTCAATTAGAAAGTCTCTTCATGAGCAATCAGGTAACATAGCTAGTGGAATTCCCTCCCACTGTGGATCATTTCGAGGATGTCTTCCATGATGATTTCTCTAGCTTACCTCCCCTGAGGGATGTAGAGTTCACTATTGATCTAGTTCCAGGCATGTCACCAATTTATATTCCTCCTTATAGGATGATATCTATAGAGCTATATGAACTCAAAAAGCAACTTGAAGACCTTGAGGCTAAGGGTTTTATCAGACCTAGCACATTTCTGTGGGGTTCACCATTTCTTTTCACCAAGAAGGGGGATGATACCCTCAGATTTTGTATGGATTATCATTGACTAAACCATCTTACAGTAAATAATCAATATCCATTGCCTCGTATAGATGACCTCTTTGACCATCTCTGAGGAGAAACTGTTTTCTCCAAGATTGATCTAAGTTCAGTATATCACCAGGGTTGTGTGTGTGACCATCTGATATACCAAATATGGAATTATAGGGTAGGTACGACTTATATGAGTATCTATTTATTCCATTTTACCTCATGAATTCTATGATAGTCTTCATGGATTTGATGAATTGGGGTTTCCACTCGTACCTTGATTCTTTTTTGGTGGTTTTTGTTGAAGATATCTTGTTGTATTCGCGTTTGAGAAACAACCATGCAACACATCTTGAGATTATGTTGAGTACACTGAGAGAGCACCAACTATACGCAAATCTCAGAAAATTCTACTCCTGGATTGATAAGGTTCACTTATAGGGTCATATAATATCTAAAGTAGGTGTATCAGTTGACCCACAAAAGGTGAGTTTCATAGTTTGATGGGAACATACCAAGAATGTTTTCAACATATGTAGTTTCTTGGGGCTTGTTTTCTATTACAAGCATTTCATCCAAGATTTATCCCGCTTAGCAGTCCCTCTTACGACCCTGACTAAGAAGGGTGTATAGTTCATCTGGTTAGAAGCTTGTAAAAAATATTTTTAGGATTTAATGGGAAGACTAACCTTAGATTCAGTACTAATTCTTCCCAAGCTAGGAAGATGCTATACTGTTTACTATGATGCTTCCAGAATCAGACTAGGTGCATTTTTGATATAGGGTGATCAAGTCATGGCTTATGGATCCTACTAGCTGAGACCTCATGAATAGAACTATCTTACACATGAACTTGAGTTAGTAGCTGTGGTTCATTATTTACAATTTTGGAGACACTACTTGTTGGGTGTGAGGTTCATTGTTTTAACAGATCATAAAATCTTGAAATATATCTCCACACAACGAGACTTGAATTTAAGGTTGTGTAGGTGGGTTGAATACATTCAGTCATTTGATTTTGAGATTTCTTATACCCCTGGTAAGGGAAATTCCATGGATAATTCTTTGAGATATAAGACGTAGACACAAGCTATCTAATTAGCCAACAATGAATGGAAGATGATGGCTTTTCTTTCTAAGATGCATCTGGAGGTTCAGGAATATCATGGGAAAACAGTTCTAACATATCTTATAGTGAAATCCTCTCTTCTGGAGTGAGTCCTTATGCGATAGTTATCTGATCTAGAGGGGATAGTTTTGAGGGAAAACGTCATAGGAGAGAACCAGAATCTTGGTTGGGTTGTTGATGGCAGTGAAACTTTGATTTACCATGGCCGTGTATGGGTTCCTTCAGATATGCGAGAAGAACTGATAAAGGAATCTCATACCTCAATTTGGGTAGTTCATCATGGATTTACCAAGATGTACAGAAACATGTGTCTTCAATACTGGTGGTTGGGTATGAAGAAGAAAATAGTGGGTTTCATCACTCGGTGCCCCACCTATCAGCAGGTGAAGGTGGAGAACCAATGACTTGCTGGACTTCTACAAACTCTATCCATTATTGAGTGGAAATGGAAGGATATCACTATGGATTTCATTACATTCTTTCTCAGACCTCCTCAAGGCAGCGATGCAGTATGGATGATTGTCGATAGATTGAATAAAGTCACGCACTTCTTGCCTATCTAGGAGACCTTCTCTGTTGATGAGTTCGGAAGGCTATATGTCTAGGAGATAGTGCGACTTCCTGGAATACCTCATTCTATTATATGAAATAAAGATGCCTAATTTACTTCATGGTTTTAGAAAGGGTTATAGAAAGCACTGGGTTCATATGTACTCTTGAGTACTGCATATCACCCTCAGACCGATGGGCGGTCTGAGTTGACCATATGAGTGTTAGAGGATATTCTATGGTCCTGTATCCTTGATTTTTGAGGTTCCTAGGAGAAATATATTCATCTTGTTGAGTTTACCTATAATAATAGATTTTAGGAAACAATTCAAATGGTTCCGTATGAGCCCCTCTATGGTAGACTGTGTTGTTCACCTTTATGCTAAATCAAAGCAGGTGATACCACTTTGTTGGGTCCCCACCTCATTCAGGAGATGTCTGAGAAAGTTCAATTGATTTAGAAGCATATTACTATAGCTCAGTCCATATAGAAATCTTATACCAATCGTCACCGCAGACCTCTCTAGTTTGAGGTGGGACATTGAGTCTTTCTGCGTGTTTCTCCAAGGTGGGGTCACAGGTGGACAAGGAGACATGGGAAGTTATCACCAAGATACATTGAACCGTTCAAGATAGTAGAGAGAGTAGGGATAGTAGCCTATTGGTTATTGTTACATTATAGGTACTTTACCATGCATGGAATCTTCCATATATCTCATCTTCGATAGTATCATCCAGACCCATCATGTTCATTTGATCCTGTCAACATCTAGCTCAAAGAGGATGCATCCTTTGAGGAGTGTCTAATCCGTATCATCAACTATAGCATGAAGGTTATCTGGGGTAGGTTGGTTTTTCTATTCCGAGTGCTATGGTAGCATGGTCGTTTTTTGGATGAGGCCTGGGAGTGGGAGACTGATGTGCATGCTCAATGGCCGAAGATTTTCTCAGATGACGTTCCACTACCCTAAAAAGGGAAACTTGGGGCCGAATTGGCATAAGGAGGGGATGTTGTAATGTCCTAGATTTAATCAAGGTATGAACCATTTAAAGTTTTAGTCCAAATCCTTAATGTAACCCAGGGCACGTGTCTGTGCACCTAGTTGTGGGTCCCGTGCAGCTATTAAAATTATTTAAATAATTGTATGGGTTTTATGTAAAATATTATTTCGTGCCCTAGTGAAACATTAGGGTAAAAAATAATAAAGATAATTAAAAAAGAATAAAAATAAATTAAAAGGAAATTAAAAGAAAGTAAAAAAAGGATAATTTTTTTTTTAAAATAAAATAAAAAGGGGGTTGAGAGAAAAATAAAAATAATTAAAATGGGTATTATCCCATTTTTATTTTTTATTTCCTTTTATTTTCCATCCCTTTTATATTATTTTATTCTTATTTATTTAATTTTTCTATTTTCTTTATTTTCATATTTTTTATATTTTTCTTTTCTTTCTTCATTTTTTTTCTTCTTTTCTCTCCCTTGGTGTGTTGCCCCCTGTAGCACCCCTTACAGTGCCCCTACCTCCTCCTCTTTTGGAAGCCCACTACAACTCTGTTCCTCCTCTATTTTCTTTGCCGTTAAGTGAAAAGTAAATATCTCAGTAAGGCTAACCTCATGCACAAATAATCATAGGACCTCATCCACTATCCATCACACATTTTTCCATGGAAGGTTTTTACCCGAAATTGGGGTTTTTCTAAAATCATCTGATTTCTTCTGTTTTAGGTCAAATCAAAGATCTTCATAGAGTATAGGATCCTCTATGGCTATGAGGTAGGGTGTCTACTCACTTTACATTCATTTCATTTTTTAATTTTCATGTTGTGCCACTCGTCGGTTCCAACCAAAGATATTCAATTTTACCTATTCTAATTTAATTAAACTACTTGGATTGTCTATTGCACCCTTGTTTGAGATAAAATAGCTTGTTTAAATTGTTTCAACATTATTGGATACCCTTTTGGGTGTGCCAAAAAATTTGGTCTATTTTCTATTGGCCCTGAATAATTAATTTTATTAATTGCATGGGTTGCACGACACCTCTCGGTTGATATTTAAATTAATTAAATTATTTAAGATAGTTATGAAGCATGAATCTTAGGGTTTTTTTATTTTGTTTATTCCTGCTGATTTTCTTATTTAAATTCTTACCGTACTATGCCTTTAATAAAGAGAAAAGTGGGTTTTTCTACTTTTCCTGATAAAGTGTTTTTGTTGTAAATGTTTAGCTTGAATGATTAATAAGTATGTGGATTTAGTTTCTAAATTGTTTTGTTTAAATTATAAATGCATACTATGTGATATATGATTCCATGAAATCTAATTAAATTCCGGGTGGCGAGACAATGTGAGCTCCATATTAAGAACCACACATGGACTCTCCATTTCTGATTGGTTACACATTATGCCAGGGAGGCGACGTCTTAGGCTTTTCCAGATGAGGGTTTCCCTGGGTTTCTATATACTCATGAGTGATACCGGTTCCCTAGGAGACAATTGAGGAAACAACTATTGGAAAAGTGGATACGCCACACCTCAAGTGATACTTGACCCTTGATGTGTGATACCTAGTATTGACTCATGATTAAACCATGCCTTGAGAAATACTTAGTCTTATGGAAGATTTACTTAGACGATCTCGATGGTATTAGATAAATTGAAGGATATACCATAACGATACCTTTGATATGGGCTTAGACTCTAACTCTAATCTTTAATATAATACTAATGATAATTTGTGTAATGTTTTATTTGATGTAGCTTTGGGTTACTTGTGAATTGTGATACATTTCTGGTGCTTTGAAACAGACTTTTTTGACACATAAATTAGATCCAACTAAAGCATAAGCTTGGGGGTATGTTCCTTTTGTCTACATTCTTTTTTTCCAAACTTTATATATATATATATATATGCATCCTTCTTATTACAGTTACTTTATTCAGATCTCCAGCTTAGCCCGAAGAAGGTGGTATCGATGGGTGACCTTGAGAACCCGAACCAAGTTATACTAATTTTATTTGATATATTTAATTTATTTCACTTATCATATATTAGAACATTGCTTTTTTACAGCAAAAAATGGAAAGGTTTAGACACCGTGGGTGTTGGCCTACTGGGATTTTATCTCACTCCCTACTCAGGCGCCATTTGGTACCCAAGTAGACTTTATGCTCACCTGTATGGATAATTGGAAGCATTATTATTCTGGTGTTTGAGTGTTTCTTACTGCTTAGGATGGAGATTGAGGGTAGAGGACTGGGCCTTTTCTCAAGATGTAGTTGTTTCACTTTGTGTTGTTTTCTTTTCTTCTTTGATTGCATGCTTGTATTCCTATTTTTCATACTTTTACTTTAGTACAGATATCATAGCATGACATCATTGTGTATATGGTTTATTTATTAGCTTCCACACTTATTATTTATTCTATTGGGATTATTTATTTTATTCTTCTTCAGTTTGTTTACTTATATTCTTACAATACTTATTATAAATTGTTTTTCTTTCATTGTATATTACCTATTACCTATGAGGGAATATTCATCCCCTTGAACACCTTAAAAATTTCCTTACTACTAGTCAGAAGCCTCTAGAATTCGGGGATATGCGCTTGAGGTGATGTGGCCAAACTGAGTCGGGGCACCCTTCAATTGGCTCCTAGTATGGGGACGTTACAACTATAATCATTTTTAATGTCTTCCATGCTATGCTTTTAATTGGGATATACCAATGGTGGAATGATATCTATTATTATAGGTAAAATAAACCAAGGGTATATGATTTACCTACACACATCTAAAATTCAGAACGCATGAACACAACATGCTTTCCAATGTTTAGATAATCCAATATTTTTGAAATTCTGTTAGTGTATAAAAAGATTTAGTGAGGTATAGATAAGAGTAAAAAGAATAATAATGACCTTTCAATACTCAAGTGATAGGAAGAGTTTCATAATTATATATAACCATTATCAAAACCTTATAGATCCTTTTTTTTTTCTGATTCTTTCTACCAGGACTGTTATGTCTATTGGGACCAAGTTGGCTAGAAGTTATTTTTCAGATGCTGGAAGAAGTTGTTTTATAAATGTTTTTTATTTTATTTTCATTATGAAAAATTAACTTACATAGTAAGTGTTGGTTATTGGATGAAAAATCACCAGACGTAGAACACCGAACATAAGAAAATCCATGAATATTAGTTTTCTATTCTGAAAGTATTTTTTGGGTGAATTTGTTTTCAGACTCACAATTTTTCTGGAATGAGTTTTTCAGAATGAAGTGGGAAGATATACAAGATGAATAATTTATTTTGAGATGTTTGACACAAAATATGATGATTATTTTCTATGAAAAAGTTATCAACATCATAAGTTTTCTAAAAAATTGTGATCCCAGATTTGTGAAATAAAGGGGGATAAAAGGTTTTAAAAATAAGATGATTACATTCCAATATCATTATTCCAAAAATCATGAAGAAGTTGTGATAAAAGAAAGAGTTTGTGGAAGAAATTTGAAATATGTATTTTTGAAGTACTAATCAACCAATCCATTAGACTTTCCTATCCATCATATGAACTGATTCACAGAATGAACCATCAATTGATGAGTTTCAGAAAGAAAGAAGTCACTACTGACACCAATTCATTAGATGAGTCCATACACTGATCTGTGGAGGATTTTATGGCACCAATTAATCATAAAATTTATAACATTGATAAAAAATTAGATGAAAAATTCCATTGAAGGAATAATAAAATACTATTCAAGTTTTTTTTCCAGATAAATCATAATTGATGAGTTTGAAAAAGAAGATAAGTTTTTTATGTTGATCAATTAGTTGAGTTATTGGCACTAATGAATCAAAATGAACTAAAGACTGATCAATCAAACAAATCATAAAAATTTAGTCTACCATTTTCATAGATCAAAAGTTATGAATTATTTCAGTTGGGAAAAAGTTTATTGGAAAAGAATTTGCATCAAATAATCATATGGGAAATAGAGATCGATCCATCAGATGTAGGTTTACACTGATAAGTCATCGAAGGCTAAGTTTCATCGGCCGTAGTGAAATTAGTCTGAGAAATAGTTGAAAAAATGAAAAAAGTGAAAAATGACAGAAGTTTCCGTTAGACTATTGCTGGGTTCTGAAGTCTAAATAAGTTGAAATGATGTTTATGGTAGATAAGTTACAGTTGTTTTGGATCATCAGAATGGGAAGTCTTCCATTTTTCATGTCTTTAATCAGATCAAAGGAATCATAGTGAAAAATAGTTTTCGGATGAATTTTTTTGGAATGAGCGGTTGAGAAGCATGATGTTATGGATAATTAAAAAAGATTTGAAAAAAATATAGAAGAGTTTAGAAACCATTAGAAATGGTAAAAATGGAGTTCAAATAGAGATGAAATTTAGGATTATGAAATTTCATTGAGTGGAAAAATCATTTTGGGTTCCTACCTTTTCTTTTTCCAATGAACCTATAAATAAGGTCAAAGTAAAACATACTCCAACAATAATCACATATGGAAGAGAGTGAGAGCGTTGGATTTTTTATATAGAATTTGAAGAGGAAGGTTTCGAGATAGAATTTATTAAAGAAACATTTTATGCACAAAAGAAGTTGTTGTTAGGGTTTCTAGATAAGACCGATCAATAAAACCGATTGTTTTAGGGAAAAAAGAAGTGAACCATACCTATTTTTGAACAAGCAACCAGAATTGTTTCCATACTAAAGAATCATATTTAATAATTAGAGTGAGTTATCAGATTGAGTTTCTATTTGAAGTATCAAGAATTTGTTCTTACGTACTACTCGGTAGGGAAGTGAATAATTGTTTTTTGAAGAATTATCAAAGTGTAAGTTTTCAAAGTAGCATAGTAACATGTTCAGAACCAACTGGTGAAGGTTTATTAACTTATTTAAAAAAATATTTTAAATCTTTTATGCTAAAAGAAGCACATTCACTATTGTATTGATCATAGTTCTATACAATTGTAAGGGTATTTCCTACTTGTTGTATCCACACAAAAGGATTGTTTTCTAGTGGATCGTGTGATATTGGATTTTTTCCAAACCATTCCAAGGACTAACTACTCTTATTGAGTAGTGAACCTTGTAAATAATTGTGTTCATGTGGGTATATGAATGTTTTTATTTTAGTAAAGTGATAAATCCTTAATAGGAAGTAAATATTGTTATACAAAAAAGATAACATAAAAGAAAAAGTATCAATTATTCACCCCTACTAGTGATTACATTGATCCTAGTTGAGGCTTTTCAATTAGTATCAAAGTGAATTTTTCCTTCATTTACTCTTTTCCAAAGTTTTTAAAGATAATTTTAATTGTGTTAATAGTAAGGAGATTATGATTTTTTATGGAAAGAACTATCATATCTAAAAGGATAAAATGATAATGTATCTTATGAATCTTGGGTATGATGTTTTGGAAGTTATTATAGATGGATTTTCTCTTCTTATTGAAAATGTTTCTCTTAAATCCATTGATAATAAAAATCCTGAGAATGATAAAAGAGATAATAATGTTTTACTCTCTTTACTCTTTAAAACTGAATTTCATAGAGTAAAAGGAGTTAGAACTCCCAAAAGGTATCAAGGAAAAGTTGAAGAATATATATAAAGGCAATACGAATGTGAAGAAATAAAATTTACAAATATAGAGGATGTAGTATGAAGATCTCAAAATGGGTGAGTATTAATCTTTTGGTGACTTATTTATAAGGGTGGATGATATTGTTATCACCATGATATTTCTTGGTGAGAAGTTGGAATATTCAACTATTGTTGAAAAGATATTACAAATTATTCTTGAAAAGTTTGATAGAAAAGTTTCATCTCTAGAAGACATAGATCCTATAACTCTATCTTTGGATGACCCTTATAATACTCTCATTTCATATTAAATGAGAAGGGATAAAGTTATGAAAATCAAAGAAAAAGTTGATTGAGAAATTTTCTTCAAATCTTCCAATAAAAGTAAATATAAGAAGATTCTTGAAGATGAATAAGTTGGTTATTTTGAATATGAAAATGAGGTTTGTAAGAATCTTGATGAATTCTTATCCTTGATTTCTAAAAATGGGAAAATATGTATAGGAAAGTACAAAGAGAACCTAACTCTATTTTTTTGAATGCAGATATGTTATGAATTTTTCTATAAATTACCCTCAAAGAAATGATAAAGAAGATAGTGATGAATTTGAAAAAAGGCTAAGAAGATCTTGGAATAAACATGTTGGAAAATCAAAATACTATTAAAAGGGAAAATATAAAAAGTTCTCCAAATACAAAAGTATAATTTTTTTATCTAATGATGATGAATATGAGGATAGTGAAGTTGAAACTGAAAAATCCACTGAAGTTACTGGAGAAAACTCGTTTATTTAAAAAGTTAAGGATGAAGTGTTTTCTGGTGATGAAAGTTGTAATTCTAAAGAAGAAGAGTCTCAGTTAGAATTTCACCAAAAAATAGATTGGAAATAATGTCTCAGAAAGATTGTATGAATTCAAATATAAATTAAGAAGTTGAAAAAGGAAAGTTTTAAAACAAAAAATCAAGAATATTTTCTTGAATAAAAAGATAAAATGTTGGAAGAGATTGATTTATTGAAGAAATATCTTAAAATATAAAAGAATCATAATGGAAATCTTGAAGTAAAGATAAAATAAAAGGAACAAGAGTTATAACTTATTCAAAAAAAGTTATCAAAAGCTGACCAGGGTTTTACAAGTTACAAGAACTATATATCTAATGTTAGAAAAATTTACATAAAGTTTAAACCTAAGAAGATAAAAAAAGTTATCTTCAAAGGTTGAAAAGAAATGTTTATTTTTCCCTAAGAAGAAGAAATCTGAAAAAATTGTGTATATGGCCAAAAATAATGAATTTTATAATTCATAAGTTTTAAAAATTTTAATGTATGAAATATAGGTTGCTAAAAATTATGATTTCGTTAAAATTGGGGAGATATATGAATTGAAGAAGAAGATTATAGGTGATAACAATTATTTTGGGGCTCAACAAAGTTTTGGTGTGAAACATAATAAAGTCATTAAAAAACTTGTTTTCAATTCCAGATAGTATGGAAGTTATAGAGGAAAATATTCTTTCTATAGATACTTCTAGTATTGTGGTGGATTTCGGAATAAAAAATATTTTTTGGTTCAAAAAATAACACTATAATTATTCCACGAGTAACAAGAAAAAATGTCTGAGGTAGATTCAATCCCCTCAAATAAGTAATTCTGAGGAAGTGGTTTTGAAAGTTTAAAATAGATATTAACATATAGAAACTATATGTGAAATATGTGAACAACCTATACATATAACTAAATTATTTCTTATTTTTATACCGGCACAACAACATGTTTTTAACAATTTTCAAAATATGGATGTGAAGAAAGATAAAGGGAAGGAAAAATCTCATGTTGTATAAAATTATCTCAAAGCTATAAAAAGATAACGACCCTAGAATTTGTATTATGGGCGATTCTTACATATTATAGGTGATTTGGAGCTATTGAAGAATGAAAAAGGTTTTATAGAAGAAACTGTGATGTTTCTAAATGATGAATCTCTCAGAATCAAAGCTATTGAATGTGCTATTATTGGGGAAGAAAAGTTGAAATCCAAGAATTCCTTCTTTGTTGATGGTTTGAAACACAAATTTTTAAGTGTTTCAAAACCTTTTGATGAAGTTAATAATTTTTTTTCAAAAAAGATGTTTTTTGTGAAAAGTGTTGAATATGGAAAAGTTTTTATTATAGGATAACGTACAAAAGGAAACCTATCTCAATTTGTTGATTTTTAGAATTTATGTTATCTTATCATGATGGTAGAAAATTAATTTTGGAATAAAAGGTTGGGATATATGTGTCAGAGGAATACGAGTAAGTTAATAAAGTGATATAGTGTCCATGATATTCTTAACATGACAAGAACAAGATATTGATGTTGTTCAATTTTTCATAAAGGGAATATTACAAACTCTATGCACAAAAAGTTTAAATTCATTCAACTTATACCCCATTACTAATTCATTATGATATATTTGGGCCAATGAGTTAACAATAAAATTTTAGAGACATGTACATCATTTCATTCATTAATGATTTTACTCGCATTACATGTATTATGTATTTGAAACATAAATAGGAAGATCTAAAAATAATTAATAGTTTTAAGAGAAGAGATGAAAAGTAATGTGGGTATTCTTTGAATAAGTTATGAACTGATAATAGTGGCGAATACAAGAATTAATATTGAAAAAAAATTAAATTCAGTATGAGTTCAGTGCACCATACACATTACAAAAAAATGGTGCTGCTGAAAGGAATAATAGAAGTTTAGTAGATATGAGGAATAAAATGTTGATTGAACATGGAATTTATCACTAATTCTAGATGAAGATGATGATTAAATCAGTTTGTATTCAGAATAGATGTTTCTATAAACCATGTTCTGATATGAATTCTTATGAAATGCTCTACAATAAAATTATATGTTTTAAACACTTGAGGGTTTTCAGGAGTCCCTACATCATAAATAATAAAGGTAGAAATCTTGGAATGGTTGATCAAATATGTGAAGATGAAATTTTTCTTGGATATGATCTAGATGGTAGAGGAAATAGATGTTTCAACAAATAAACAAGAAGGTTAGCTGATTCTGCTCGTGTAAAAGTTATTGAAAAAGTTGGAGAATAATTTTCACATACATATAAGGAAGATGAGGAATATGAAAGAGTTTTTATTGATAAACATGAAAAGTATTACAATAGTGGTGATTCCACACCAATGGAAGAATCAGATGTAGCTATTTCTAGTGAGGAGGAAGAACTTCATACATCTCATCCTAGGCTAAGGAAATAGGCACATGTTCAAGACACCATTAGTGATCAACAATAACAAGTTAAAACAAGAAGAGCATAAAATGTGGTTGTACATACTTCTTTTTATTCAAAAGATGATCCAAAATATTTTAATGAATATTTTGATCATCAGGAGTGGATTCATGCTATGAATGAATAGTTGTAATAGATTGAGAAAAATGATACTTAGGAACTTGTACTTAATCCAAATAATAAAAATGTTATTGGTACAAAGTGGGTGTTTTGAAACAAGTTAAATGGAGATGGTGAAGTTATAAGAAAAAAATAATGATTGGTTTTCAAATTTTAATCACAAATTGAAGGTATTGATTTTAATGAGACTGTTTCTCTTATTGCAAATTTAGAAACAATCTGAATATTTATTTCAGTTTCCACACAATGAAGTTATAATTTTTTTTAGATTGATGTAAAATCATCATTTCTTAATGGAAAAATTGATGAAAAATATTATATTGAACAATCATGTGGATATTTTATTGGAAAAGATGAAAGTTACATATATATGTTGAAGAAATATTTTTATGGACTAAAGAAAGTTCTGAGATCATGGTATTCCAAATTGGATACTTGCTTAAGGAAGTTGAACTTCAAGAAAGGAAGAGTTGATAGTAATATATACATAAAATAAAATTATGGTATTTCTCTAATTTTTATTGTGTATGTTTATGATATAATCCTCGTTAGGAATGATGAAATAACTTGTGAAAATTTTACTAAAGAGATGAAGCAGTTGTTTGAAATGTCCATGCTAGGTGAAATGAAATAATTTCTTGGCCTACAAATCTCACAAAATAAGAAATACATTTTTCTATCTCAAGAAAAGTATGATAAGTAACTTCTAAATAAGTTTGGAATAGAGGATTAAAAAAATATTTCCATACCAATTTTTTTGGGAACCAAGTTTTCAAAAGATAGAGAATAAAAAGTAGTGAATCATAAAGAGTTTTGGAAGATGATTAGAAGTTTGTTATATCTAATTGATTCAAGACTAGATATTATTTATGATGTTACCTTATGTGAAATATTTCAAAGTGATCCAAATTATTATAATCTCTTGGTAGGGAAAAATATTCTCAAATATATTAGTGGAATAATAGTTTTTTGTATAAAATATGACAACTCAAGTAGAATTTATTTGTTTGGTTTTGCAGATGCTAATTGGGTAGGAAGTGTTGATGATAGAAGATACACATATAATGGAGTTTTCTTTATGGGGGAAAGTTCTGTATGTTGGAATACTAAAAAAAATTCTATGACCCTTAGTTTTGATGAATATGAATATGTTTCTTCTACTCAAGATTCAACACAACTTATGTGGATGAAGAATCAGTTGGAAGGCTTACTTATTGAAGTGAAGTTACCCCTTCACTTAGGTTGTGACAATCAGAGTGCTATAAATCTCAAAATAAATCTAGTGAAACATTATTTTTCAAAATATATTGAAGTCAAATATCACTTCATCAAAGAGAATTTGGAGAAGAATGAACTCATCTGAAATATGTTCCTTCAATAGAACAAGTTGCTGATATATTCAAAAATCCTTTACTGAAGAAATTTTTTTATAAAATGAGGTTGAACAAGGGTGTACAAACTCCTTCTCTCCAAGGTTGAGGTATGTGTTTCTTTCCCCTATCTCATCTAGTCTTTGAATAGTGTTTTTAAGCGGTAGAAAAATTATGTTTCATAAATCCATCCACTGGAATGTGCTAAACCTTTTAAGGAACCATGTATTTAGGGGGAGATATGGGTAAGCTGTGAACTCATCATGTGACTGTGTGAACTATTATTATATTTTGTTTAAGTGCTTGTAGGAAACTTGTTTTTACAGGAAGTAATAATTTTTGAAGAGGTGTAGAAATTTTTAAGTTTATTAAGTCACTAATTATGGAAAACATGGGTTTTCTTTAAATGATTATTTTTTCCTACAACAATTTCACTCATGTAGGCTTATAATTGTTGATTAATAATCCATATATTAAGTTAAAAAGTTTTAGTTATTTATGAATCTTGGCTGAAAATAAAATTAGAAGGTGGATATTTTTAGGACCAAGTTAGATGGAAGTTGTTTTTTGGATGTTATAAGAATTTGTTTGGTAAATGTTTAGACTTTTTTTGTCATTGTAAAAAACTACCTTACTTTGTAAGTGATGGTGATGAGATGAAGTAGTTTTGGAATCAAAAGACTAGACACACATTCCTTAATAAAATCCATGAATATAATTTTTATATTCTAAAATTGTTTTCTTGGTGAACTTGTTTTTCATACTCACATGTTTTTTGGAATGAGTTTTTTATAACTGAGTGGGAAGATGTACCAGATGAAAATTTCTTTAGAGATGTTTGATATAAAATCTAATGATTCTTTTCTATTACAAAATTTATCAATACCATGAGTTTTTTTAAAAACTTATGATCCAATATTTGTGAGAGAAAGGCGAGAAAAGGTTATAAAAATCAGAAAATTATATGTCGATATCATTATTCCAAGCATTATGAAAAAGTCATGATACAAGTAGGAGTTTGTAGAAGAAAAGTGAAATATAAATTTTTGAACTATTGATCGACTGATCCATTGGACTGGATGATCCATCAGATGAACCTATTCATATAATGAACCATTAGTAATTAAGATTCAAAAATAAAGAATGCATTTATGACACTGATTCATCAGAGGAGTTTAGAAATTGATCCATGAATGAGTTTTTAGAATCAATTAATTAGAGAAGAGATAGCACAGATAAAAAGTTAGATGTATAATTCCATCAGAGGAAGAATATCCGACTATCCAAGTTGTTTCAGATGAATTAGAATGATTGAGTGTGATAAAGAAAACTATTTTTTGATGCCGATAAATTAGTTGATTTGTTGGCATTGATGAATTAGAATGAACTAGAGACCGATCAAGCAAAAAAATTATAATTATGTAGTCAACCATTTTCATAGATAAAAAGTTTTGAATTATTTTAGTCGGGTCAAAGTTCATCAGAAAAACATTGACACTGATCCATCAGATGGTAAATAGAGACCGATCCATTAGACACAGGTTGACACTGGTAAGTCCTAAAAGTATGAGTTTCATTGGTCGCAGTGCAATCGGTCTGAGGAACAACTTAAAAAATGAAGAAATTGAATTTTTTTTGAAGTTTCCATCAAATTTTTGCTGGGTCATGAAGTCTATAAAATTTTTAATTGTGTTTTTGGAAGAGAATTTATAGTTTTTTTGGAGAATTATAATGGGAAGCCTTTTATTTTTCATTTTTCAATCGGATTAAGGGAATCTGAGTGAAAAATAGTTTAGGAATGATGTTTTTCAAAATGAGTGGTGGTGAAGAATCATGTTCTAGAGAATTCATGAAGATTCAAGAAGAATCTGGAAGAGTTGATAAGCCTTGATAAAAGGTCAAAATAGAGTTCAAATGGAAATTAAATTCAGGATTTTGAAATTTCGTTGAGCAAGAAAATAATTTTGGGTTCCTGCATTTTGTTTTTCTAGTTCACTTATAAATAGAGGTCAAATTAAAACATAATATGAAACTATTCATGTGTGGTATAGAGTGATATCTCTAGAGTTTTTGAGATATAATTGGAAGATTAAGGTTTCTAGATATAATTTATTAATGAAAAGTTTTTTAAACAGAAGAAGTTGTGGTCATGTTTTTTGGATCATACTAATTAGTTAGACTGACCATTTTAGGAAAAGAAAGAAGTGAACCATACCTATTTCCAAACAAGAAACTGGACTTGATTTCTTATTGAATAATTAGACTGAATAATTTGAGTGAGTGATTAGACAGAGTTTCTCTATGAAGTCTAGATAATTTGTTCCTACATGCTACTAGGTAAGAAAGTGAATAATTTTTTTCTAAAGAAATCAAAGTGGAAGTTGTTGAAGCAACACAGTAACATGCTTGAAACCAACCATTGAAGGTTTCTTAACTTGTTACAAAAAATTATTTATATCATTAATTTTATAAGAAGCACATGAAATATTGTATTGATCATAGTTCTACACAAGTGTAAGGGTATTTCCTACTTTTTGTATCCACACAAAGGAATTTTTTAGTAGATTTTTTGGAATCGTATTATTTCCAAACCTTGCTAAGTACTATCTACTCTTATTGTGTATAAAACCTTGTAAATACTTACGTTCATATGGTTGTGTGAATGTTTGTATTTTTAAAAAGTGATAAATCCTTAATAGGAGGAATATGATGTTATACAATAAATACAACATAAAAGAAAAAGTATCACTGATTTACCCCTCCCTATCTCATTGATTACATAGATCCTTGTTGGGAATTTTCAATTTATGACTGCATTATGGGATGGTTGATATTCAAGACTCATATCGCAATGTTCCAAAGGAAAACATCTTTCCACCACTGGTGTAAAAATGATGGCCTCTTGATAAAAAAAAATTGGGTGTCATAACTTTTATTCAGGGAGTTATTTATATATTCATGGTCTTCCTTTTATATTTAATACATAATTTTAAATCTTATTCCTAGATCTATCTTTATATTGAATTTAGTTTATTAAATCGATTTCTACCTTGATTGGTCAACAAACATAAAGCCATAGTGGATGATAATGCCAGGTACATTATGATTTAGAGAATATCTCCCTCATATATGATTATGAGAGAATATTATACTGATCAAACAATCCATCATAGGATTTCACCTAAGGTATCATAGGCTCATTACCTAAGGCATACTTTTTGCATCATAAGTGGTCATGGTTTAAAGTCCCATGGGGATGTTCATGGGTTCTAGTCAGTAGAGTAAAATAAATGTTCAATGTATCATGTGGATAGTCATAGTTTAAAATCCCACGAGGAAACTCATGGTTGAATGTCTTAAGGGGATGATCATGGTTTAGAGTTAGTGGAAGAAACTCATAGTTTAATGTTATGTGAGGATGCTAATTGTTTAATTTCAGTGGAGGAAACTCCCAGTTTAGTGTCTTATAGGGATTATCATGGTTTAGAGTCATATAGGGACACTCATAGTTTAAAGACTCATGATAACACTCTTAGTTTAAATTCAGTAGGGATAAAAATAGTTTTAAATATTTATCGGTATGCTTATGGTTTAAATTTAGTAGAGATTAATGAAGTTTTAATATCCCATGGAAATATATAATCTTGTTCTTTTCAAATAGGGGTGGTCATAAATTAATATCTAGTGAGGACCCATGATATTTTTTGTATGTCCAAGGAATATAATCAAGCTTTAGAGATTCCAATTACTATGGGGAATATGGGATGATAATGTTGGTGTCAAAATTCATCTTCAAGGAATCTTCCTATGTATAATGTTTGGATAGTAATAAAAAAACTGACATAGTTAGAGTTTCGTAATTTAAGTTAATGTGATGGGACTGATCCATGAAGTTTAATTTCAAATAGTAAGGACACTTATGTCATGAAAGGTGAAAAAATAGGGATTGTGTATGGCTTGACCATTAGGCTACAAAGTTTGATTCAACCTAGGATATGTATTATATTAATGAACAACTATTGGTGATCCCCATAATTACATGATGACATGGATCAATTATTGAAATAGTGATGTGACCATCAATGAAGCTTGAATTCAGTATTAAGATAGTGCTACCCTTTTTCTCTATCAAGTGAACCACCATGCATGCTTCCCATCATATGCATTGTGTCATGGGATTTGAAATGAAAGGACATAGTCTAATTTCAATTATTGTGTATTCATCAGTAATCATGGTATGGGTGGTAGTGGGATACAGAAGACACCGATTCTTATAGAAGTGTTTCTCACAAAATAGACATCATATGAGGGGATAATTACACTATTTCATGTAACTTCTGGTGGTTCATGAAACTTTAACCTATTCCACACTGGGGGCCTTTTCCTGAGGAGTGTTTTTCATAAAAGGGAGATTCATGAGAATATCTTAACCATAAGACAATAGTTTGATGGAATTTTTGAGGTAATTCACCTAATATTATCACTTTCATAAGTCTATGGTGGTTACATGGATGGTGAGAGTGTGAAGAATTTGGAATTTCATGAGTTAAGAACATTAAAATCCCAAAAAATATGAATCCAAAGTCCATACCTTAAAATGGAGATCTAAGGGATATTTATAGGCATCAAGGTCATGAAAATATCTATCTCATGAATTTATTTCTTGAACACATAAATATTATCTTGTGTGTTTCATTTGGATATTGATTCATATAACTTGAGTTGTGTGATAAGTTTTCTTTCTCTCTTGAATTTATTCTCTAGGTATCCTTTACTTATATATATATATCTTAGATATGGCTATTAGAATAAAAAAATTCCCCCATTGGAATTTGATATAATGGGGAAGAAAAGGATAAAAATTATGTAGAAGAAACAAATTTCAGGAATTTTATACTCCGATTTTTCACAACTTGGTTCACCGTCATAGTTATAAATAGGGGTGTGTTTCTTGAAAGGGACAATAATATCTCTTGGAAATTGAGTTATTACACTATTTTTGTGGAAATAATACCTATAATAAATTCTTTTGACAATGATCCATGAATTTTATAAAATTCACCCTTTTGAAAAACATATTTCCATGACTAATAGTTACATTATGCGGACATTAACATATCATCATCTGACACTTGTATGAAGACAACATTTAGGAATAAAATTATTGGAACAAGACAAAAATGATTCTATATGAACTCATCAAATGGATTCTTAGGATGTTGAAGATGATTCTACACAAAGGATAGAGATCACTAAGAACCCTATCCCGGAATCAAGAAACCAAGGCTTTTCACCAAATTTGGTGTTCTTGGACCTACTGACTGAAGAAAAAAGAGAATAAATGTCATGAAACCAATTTACACTGTATTAAATTGAACTTCATGGAGATTTTATGATATCAAACTCCAAGATTTAGACACTGGTCCATTGATCAAGGTGATCATCAGGATATGTACAATATAAAATTTATGATACCGGTAATGTCTTAAGGGTCCAAAACATGGAATTGGATTTCATTAATTGAAATACAATGTGGATGATAAATGGGGAGATATAGTCTACCAATGTTTCTCTTTTACAATATTATATAAACTTCCAATTGGGCATATAAGATAACTTCCATGGATGAATGGATAAATAAGAACAATATTCTTTATTTAACTTCAACGATGAGTGTGAATTATCCTATCAAGTTTTCCTAACATATAATATGTTTTAAGACAACATTCAGGGGGTTAGATTATATTATTCAGTATGGAATGTATACTTCTATGCCTACCACTTTCCAAACCTTATTCTAATTCAACTATTTCAATTGTAAATAAACATGAACACCTTCCATGTATATCATAATTGGGTTGGAATATGTCTTTGGGGCCTCCAAATGATTGAAGGGGTTCCCATCTATAATGATATGTTTTATGAATTAATTTTAGTCAATAATTAATTGTAATACTTGGAGAAACTCTTGTTATTGATTAATACACTGTGTGATATATAGTGGAAAGAGTCTGACCTTAATTTAGACATCTTGTTCAAGACATTTTTTAAGTTCTACCTTAATATACATAGAGGCCAGATGACATGATGATGAATTAGTGTGTAGGGTCACAAATACACCAAAGTCCTAGGTCATACTAACTCTTATTGGAGTATATTTTTTATAGGAAATATATATTTAGTGTGGAGAAATGGATTTGATTATGATATTGGTTGTATTTTTAGTTCCCTTCCTCAGTAGATAGATGCTAATAGTAATAGATATAGACAAGGGAATGAGGATTTTGACATTTTTGATGGTGATATAATTAGTGAGTGGATATCTAATTACCCTCTCTCAGTGATAGCTAAACTCTACAACATGTTGATGTATATCTATAAAGGTAACTCGCAAATATGTTCCTATGTCCAATTCTAGTTTCTATATATATAGGTTTCCATTAACCTCATGGGGTATGAATACAAAAACCTAATTTCCATTTTATAAAACACCAAGATATTACTACTCAACATGATTAAGATTCAAAATCTGTATATTGATAAAATAGGGGTGAATAAACTAGTTATTTCATAATAGAAATTTATTTTCATCCAACTGATCACATAAACAAGAGAAATTATAGAAAACAACCAAGGTATTATCTAGAAGAGATCATTCTTGGTTCCCTTTAGAGGTTGTGTGTTTGAAAAAATCATTGTAAAAAAACCATATGAAAACCATACACCCCATAGAGGTTCACACACTAGTTACACCACCACCAAATACTGATGTTGAGGGTGTAAATCAGATTCCATCAATAATCACACCCCATTTTTATTCAATATCTATATTGAATGTTTTCTCATGAGGAAAATAATGGAAGGATTATTCAACTAAGTTATGATACCCTAATTAGACTGCTTAAGGAGTAAAAGAGTAGTTTGATAAAAGTATATCCCGAGGAGATCTTCAAGTAGCCAATAATTTGGGTGGACCCATTGAAATGAGCCTAGGGGAGGGATGGTGGATGATGTGTTGTATTATAGGGTACTTACCAACTAAGAAGTGAGTCTTTATCAAAGAAGTGGCTGATACTAAGGGAGTTCCAAGGACTCTCGCTTATTATTAATGAAAATCCTATGGTTTAGGCAAACTAGTTAATGAAGAACATCATAGTAAGAGAGTTTGAGATCCATATAAAACCTTTATAAAATTTGAATTAATGTCAAAAATTTATCTAGGTAAACCTCTGTATAACATCATTCCAGTTCCTAAGATATTGAATTTGAATGCTAGTGGAAGTGGGATATGATACTACATTACATAACATGGAGAAAATTATGGTAGTATCTCAAGAAAACCAAATTATATCTACTATATATTGGGAGCTCTAGCGATTCACCTTTTAATTTATAGTTAGAAATTATGGATTATATCCAAGAACTAGAGGAATTGGAATACTGATGGGGTGACGGGGATCCCATTATCAGCCAAGTGTATTCAATGGTTGATGAAGATCCTGATGGGGAACCAGATGACGTGAAACTAGCCTAGGAATCATTGAAAATTTAGTATGGTGATGAATAATCCTTTGGAATAATGGAAGAACATGAAGAATATTCATTGAAAGATTAGGAGGCTATACTTG
Organism: Viscum album; assembly: GCA_963277665.1. Lineage (NCBI taxonomy): Eukaryota > Viridiplantae > Streptophyta > Magnoliopsida > Santalales > Viscaceae > Viscum > Viscum album. The sequence continues at coordinate 1,046,029,079 of OY728161.1, read as the reverse complement.
GGAATTATTTGGATAAATATATGGGTCCCAAGGACCAACTAGGTACCACTGAGAGGGAAGGGTTGAATAAGTGTTACTAATTTATTAAAAATTCCTCCCTTTTAAAATCCAAAAAGTTGAACCTATTAATGATCTCAATCCTCTAATTATAAATTCTCATCCTCACCTCTTATACACTAAAAATAATATATTATGACAAAAAATGATATTTTTATTAATTATTATAAATACCTACTTATTTACATGTTAGTTAGAAAACATAATTTGGATTATACACTATAATAATATTATTAAATTACAGTGGTTAGGAAGAAAATGGTTTAACACCCAAGTAGTCGATACTCTAGTTTACCGTTGTTCTAAACCCTAACAACAAACTATTCTTCTATAGTCATTTAGACACCCCATCCATACATCTTCTCTTGTGATTGGTTTGAAACCCCAACCATGATCCTCTTTTATAATTGGTTATAAAAACTTTTCATAATCTCCTATTCCTCTTTGTTGATATATTATTATAAATTCATCCTTATTTTATAGTGATCTTAATCCATGAGTTTGTAGGAGCATGATTTCTTGTGTATGCTTTAAAGATGTTTAATAGATAATTTAAAAAGATTTTATAGTCTCAAAACTCCTTCCAGATCTAATTTTATCTATATTCTACTCATCTTATTTTAATAATTAGGATTTTCTCTTTTAAGGACTCTTGTATTTGACTCACATTCCTCTCTCCTCGATACTGAATGTATTGAGCTCTCATAAATATCTTCACACTATGTATGTTAGTTCCCAATTAATTATCATCTTATCATAATATTATTTCACAACTTGAATATATTTATAATCACATAAATATATTATATTAATATTTGGTTTCCATTTATATTTGGAAACTCCCAAATCTTCAATAATCGAGATCATTTCCATTTAAATCAGTCAAAATATTTCCCAATTTATTCCTCATTTGAATTACTGTATGAATATTCTCTTAAACCTCATGAGGAATCAATATTTATTCCTTCACATGATATTTAAATATTATAATATTTGAATATATCCTAATTAATTAGGATCTCATACATTAGTATTCACATAATATTTCACTTACCAAGGATTCTTCTCATAAAATATCGCTTCTAAAAAAGCATCTGAGATCTCAACGCACATGGATTCATGAAACTTTGAAACATGGATATTCATATTTTTATAAACATGGATTCTAAAAATCCCACCAATTATGTAAGGATATAATCCCTTACATCATTCCCAAATTCCTACATGAATTTCATAGGTGGCCTGAATTCTCCTATGTGGTTCACATTGACTATGTAGTAGTATTCCCATACATTTTTTACTTAATATACACTAAACCATTCAAATAAAAAAAATTTCATATGAAACATCATTACTATATTTAGATTCAACTATATTATAAATTTTAATACATTATAGAATCAGCTACATGGATTTTCATATGTGCTAGAAGTCCCTTATGTGAATCTACATAATTCCAGACATCAGTCAAACAGACTCATCTTCTCCTCATCCAACTTCTAGGAATTCTCATACACTTAAAAAATTATAAAAAATGACATTGAAAACAATCATTTATCCATCAACACATATATTTGATTCTTTTGAAGATCACTTCACATTTCAATCATCTAAATTTCAATAAATTTTCATGAATGAAAGTAATACCGAAACCATGTATGGTGATGTCATGGAAAGTTTGTACCCAAAAAAAGTTTGTGAAAATTTTATGCTCATATGCATGAGAGTTCCATGTTGTCAGTTTCTCGTATGTATAAAAGGTCTGTGCAAGTTGATTCTCATACTTGAGGAATATGCATACTCATAGAAGATTTTTAACCATGATATCAATCTAGTGACCATATGACCATCCATAATGTATTAGGTCATATACTCTTCATACAGATGGTTTATTTTAAGATTGTGGTATATTGAGTTACTTTTAATATAGATGTAGTGTTTTACTGTAGTTGATTCTTCTCATGGAAGATCTTTGATCCTCATCTGGTTGATACACATCAGACACAAAAGTTCCATCCACCTCATGTTGTAAAAAATTTATTATCTTCATTAACCCATGTATTGTACATTAAGATCAATTTTATATAATTATAAGATATTAGTTCCACCATGTATTAAATCTATCCAATCGAGTTCTTCAAGTTATATCCTCATGATTCCATTTTCATAAATCATGGTAGTACCTCAACAATATTATGGAATTATATGGATATTATATTAATTATGAAATATAATGCCTTGTCATGAATACAATACAATACTTCAAGAATCATCATCACCACACTCAACTGATGTTGTTCTTATTTATGAAAAATTCAACTCTCACATGGGATCAACAATCAAGCCCTTTTAATTTTTTGAAAATAAAATAATTACTCAATATTTATATTTGTTCTTGAATAGTTTCTTTATTCTCCCCCTTATTGAAAATAAATGAAAAATTTAATGGATTAGTATTCTAATTAATTCTCTTTACTACCAAGGAATTCTCATGTTCTTATCCCTTTTTCAAATTAAGGTGAAAGATGACACTACATGGTTCTCTTAAAAAAGTGACTTTTTTTAGTATACTATAAGTTTACATGGGACAAACTGGTGTAGGAAAAAGAGAGATAAAACTATGGTTGTATATGATATCTATAAATGAACCAATATGTGATACCATGATCAAATAGAAACAAAAAAATGGTTGATTACTTCCACTTTTTTCTCAAACTAAAGGGATAAACATATTTATTTTTCATCATGGAGAATATTCTTCAAAATAACTCCATAAGAGAACTCATAATCTTTTTTGTATAGTGTGAATAACACTCGTGGATTCCTTCAATTATTTACATGATATCATATAAATAAAAAAATAATAGGAAATGAGGGGGGAAATTAATTATTATTTTATAAGAAACACTCAACCATAGATTTTATTCTCAACCTAGAATTCCTTTCTCTAGTATTCTCATCATTGTTCTCCTTATTGACATTATGGATTGGTTGTATTCATGGTTTCTTCACTTGAACTTATTTTATGTGTTCAATGTTTTTTCACCTAAGGAGTTAAGGAAACCTAATTGTTTTTAGCTACTTCATCCTCCTCATTATTTCTTCTTGATTTGGTAGAATATTCATAGAGTCTATTAAAAAATTCCATACTTTCTCAAATATTCAATGTATATTATTTATATTTTTTAAGTCACTATATTTTTTTGACTCCTTAAATACTTTATAATTTCTTTATTCATGAACTTCTTTCATTTAGATTTAGTAATCACTTGTTATTTCTCAGCATTTTCCAGTTCCTTGGCCATCTTGATTAGATCTATCCATACTATCAAGCCCTATTTCTTGACATGATCAAATTTCTAAAATAGTTCACATGACTTACCGATATTTTTTTTGGAATATCTCCCATTTCACAATATAGGGAACATCTCCTTCCAACAATTTAATTCATATGTCAGATCTGTGAATTTTCAAATTTCATCTACCACATACTTCTTCTAGAACCAAAAAATCTATTTTGTGTAGATAACATTGGTACAGATTTCATCCCAGGATGTCTCCTATGAGATTTTTTCCTTATATGATCACTAAAAATTCCCCTTGTTTCTTCACACTTTCCTTGTATGGAAATATTGATTCACTAAGAATAAGATTTGTGACCATGTTTACCACAACACCAGTGAAACCCATGAAACATTTCTCTTACAGATTTGTTCTAGATCTATCTAGATTTTTCCATCCAAATATAAGAAATTTTATTGAAAATATAGGGGGGCCAAGGCCCAAACAAGTCATGGGGGTATAAAATAATGAAGGCCCAAGGATTCCATCCATACAAGATTAATACACTTAGGGGGAAGGGATACTGTACTATTAAATATGATACACGGGTTACCTAGAGTGTCATAAGAATCCATGTAGTCTACCACCTTGTTTCCCTCTCTGCATGTGTGGGTAAGATCAATGCCACTTCTAAGTAAACTTCTACACTTTAAAACAAGATAGGTGATATCCCATGGAATAGAGATCACTCCTTGAATATACATGAGGATAATAGAGGAATTCATCTCCACCAAATAAAAATTAATATAGTAAGAGAGAAACAACTCCAACGCCTTGATCCTAGTAGTGGATTCTTCCATGAGGGAGTCACCTTGGCCATAGAAGAAACTAAAAGAAAAGACAATAGAGAAACTATGATTATGAAAACACCCTCCTCCATATATGAATCCCTCCATGCATGAGCCATCAATATTCATCTTGAGTCCTCTATGAGGGGGAGTCCATCGAACCCATTTACCTTATACTAGTAGTCTGCAAACCATGAGATCAGGACCCCTACCATCCATGAGCCACCGAAGGGAGGGGGATAGCTCCCACTACTTATGTAATAGAACCAATTCCACTGGATCTATCCAGATTTTAATTTATTCTATAATGTTGAAGAATAATACTTTTTTTTTTCTTAATGAGAGTTATTCTCTTGGATCATATCTTTCATATTTTTTTTTCAAATATTTCTTTACATTATTCTTCATATGAACCTTGAAAATTTTACTTTTTTCACCTTCACTGTTAGAGAAAAAATTTATGTTTTCAATTTGGTTAAGTGACAATTTACCTTGTTCATTTAGATCACACTTCTCAACTTTTTGAGAAGACTATCCATTGATTTCAATTGATTTTTTAATCTTTCTATTTATTTTTTCATATCTTGTTGAATAGTGAGACATATAGATTATGGATTAAACCTTTAATACTCCTTTTTATATAATTTTTCTTTGAAATCACACACCATTTTTCCTTATTAATGTAACTTTAATTTGTGTATCCTAATATCATCATCATAGGTGGACTATGTTCTATTCAATTATTTTTTTCTATCTAAACAAAATTTTCTTCTAAAACTAATCCTTTTTAGTTACTATTTTATTATTATCTTTCTCAAAACTCCTCTTTTCATTATGTAAGTATTGTATCTTCTTAAAAAAAATATAATAAATTTTCATTTAGATACCACTTAATGTCAGTTCTTTCACACCCATAATCATTAGTTCATGATAAATATAACCATTTTTTATATAGGAAATTAAAGTAATTTAATCACAAAAAGTGATAAATGAGTCATCCTAATCCTATTTTCTCATAATGATTCTTATTTTTCTATTCAAATTCTACTTCTTATTATTTTTTTATTTTCCATATTTACAACCATTTTATCCAAATAAAATTATTCAATATTCTTCCTTGGTATTTTTTTACAATATTAATAATATCATTTAAATTATAACACCTCATAGATTTCATACCTTTCCATTTCCATTTTTTGTTCTTTAATATTTTTTTATAGAAGAGAAACTATTTTTTTGAAGCCTTCATAATCTTCCACTTCATCTAAACTACTTGATTAAATATCTTATTCTTCATTAAATTTTACTTTTATCGTTATTTCAAATTCAACCACATATTTTTATTTTTATTTTTAAAGTAGGATATTTCCACATCACATAATAAATGAGTATATTATGAAAATAATCTATTATCATGTCATCTATTTATTCTTGGGATGATATTTTAGAATAAAATAAATCTTGAAATTTTCTCATGATCTTTTATATAATAAAAGAGTGTTATAGATTATCACAAAAACCTTAATTTTTGATAAAAATATCATTTACCTAGGTAAAATATACATTGATATCTTCATCATCATATATTTTAATTTCTTTGAACTAGATCTTATAAACATAAAGTTTGGCTTCCTTAAGTTACCTTCATATCTTCTTATTAATTTTTCCCAGTTCCCCTTAGTAGTTTTGAAACCCATGACCTTTGTTTATAACTTAACTGACAGAGACATCAAGAAGGAATTTTTTTCTATCCCATCTAACTTAATATTTCTTTTTTCCATATTAATTAATAGAATATCATTTAGTAATGGGTGGAAAATCCACTACTTAAACATCTATCACCTACAAGACTAGTGATGGAGTTAAGGTTGCATTTTATTCTTCCAACTGTTATAATTCATCCCATAGAACGTGGGAACAACTCATTTTTTGATTGAGTTAAAAATTTTATATATCTCACAATTCTTCTAGTATCTTTAGAGGGAACCTCACTCTGATAAAAATTTCATGTCCTAAGGATTAGTTAGTTACTACTAAGTATTTAGGGGTTAATTAGCGGTACTCAAATTTTATAAATTATTCCCTTTTTGAATCGAACATCTTAAACCTATTAAATTTCATGATCTAATCAATATAAATTATCATCCTTACCTCATATATATTAATAATAATAGATTAGTAGAACACATGATATTTACTAGGTTTAGTACAATTAAATACTTCTTTTCATGTCAGTTATACACCCCAACATGGATTTTCATGACCCGACTCAATGGGGCTCGATCCATGAATTCCCCAAGATTGCCTCTATAGACAAGGGTTGGTGTCTTGCACCGAGTAGGAATATCACACACATGGGAGGCCTTAGACTATCATACCTGTACACACACACCCATATAAACCTCCATGAAACATTAAAGAGATATGAAAAGTTGGAAACTAAAATGCATGCATACATCTATCCCCAAAACCAGAGTATAACAGAAGTAAAAAAAGGGAAACATATTGGCCCAACAAAAGAAAACTGCAAAATCAGACAACCTACTTAGAAGGAGGGGATCACTGTTAAATGTAATTTATAGTAAAATCCTCATCAAATCTCTAGTAAACACCCTAGTCGGTCTAGATAACTAAGATCCATATGCTCCAGGTCCTCCTAAGACTCTAAAAAAAGGCCTGTGGTCCGAAAGAGATACAACATGTGTGGGAAAATCCCATTCATGGGTGAGTATAAAAATACCCATTAGGAACCCCAAAAACCAAAAATAAAAGGTAGAAACTAAAAGATAACAGTTTTCTTGATCCAGTTAAAGAGAATCCAAATGAGAGAGAAACTCCATCTCGAACATCCTTGGCTATACACGACTAGTCAGATCAGTCCACATGGAATATAAATCAATAAATGTGGAAATACTATAAGGAAACTCATAAAATCCCATATATACTTGTCTCAGACTCCAAGTATCATGAGGTTCCAACCTCACAGCCAAGGAAATGATTTTATTCGAATCCCAAAGTCAATAATCATCCAAGATCACACACTCCATGAGATCTATCATCCTAGATGACACTCATTTGAGAGATACAATCTATCAGGAAAAACTCTACTATCCATGATGGAACATATGAGTGATACCAATCCATCGTATATCAAAAATCCGATGGCAGAAAACCTCCATCTTAGGAGAGAACATATGAGAGAGCACGCTCATCAGACCTCGTTAGGAAGAAATTCACATTGGAACCCAGTGGATATCAATACTTAGATAGGGTATCTCACCCATTCCTGATAGGGGACACTAATAACCATACTAAAACCACTAAAAGGGTGTCATATCTCAGAAAGGGGATCACTCCCAGGATCCACTAGGGGACACTAAGAATTGAGTTTGGAATACTGAAGACCACATCTCCTTGGATAGGGGATCACTCCTAGGATCCAATGGGGGACACCAATAACCCAATATAGTAATCCAAATATCTCACTAAGAAAGGGGATCAATCCCAAGATCCAATGGGGGACACCACAACCAAATATAACATCCTAGAGATCATACTACTTAGATATGGGATCTTCTACTATGTATTGTTGTAACAATGATTCCACAAACCCCACTTGGAATAACTCAAGAAGTAAGGGATCATATAACCAATGATACCAAAAACCCTACTTAAAAAATTTGATGAGTAGGGTATTGTATACCCAATGATTCCATAAACCCTACTTAAACTACCTACCACATAAGGGATCATATAATAGATGATACCACAAAACCTAACAAGCTATACTGTTAGATAGAGGATAACCTCCCATATAGTGTTACTCACAATGATACCAAGAAACCAATCTAGGGAAAACTATATGTTAGAGGATCCTGCCCTGGCCTCTCTGGAGGGATACAATAACTCCAATGATACAATAGAGGATTCCACCCTAATATATCCAAAGGGATACACAAAATCTATCCAATATCATCCTATTGAGGGGGTCATAATCCTATACTGAGGATATAATTACAAAATGTACCCTCATAGGGATAGACCAATGGAACTCAATCAACCACTACTGTTTCAAACATTTCTTACCCAAGAGACCCATAACACCACCTTACATCGTAACTCCAATCCCCAAATCATGTCCACCATAATGTTCTATGTAGAAAACTACCCATGATAGGCTACTCTGAATACTAAATATGAGCCATGAAGAAGAAGTTAAAAAAGGAAGAATGAAATCCAAAAAATACTAAACGAAATGTAAGTGGGGTCTATAGGGAATGCGACCCCACCTGGACTCCCAAACATTTACTATACCACACGGATTGGCTGGAAATGTGGGAATACATAGAATGTATTGTCTATACATTGTGTGTTTGGCCTCACCCTGGCCACCTGGCTATGTCTTCCCTCACACGACTTAGCCAACCATGTCTCACACATGGTGTATACCCATGGAAGGCCACATATATTATAAAATCAGACCTCTTGTCTATTCCTCATTCCCTTTCCCATATTCGACACTTCATCTCATGTACTTTGGTCGTGTATGTTCACATGGCTTCCCTGACCATGTCTTGTGGACACACGACCTGAGGTCACTACATGATGTGTAACCCCTTAAAATGGAATTTAGTACCCAAAAATCATTTTCTATAAATGGTAATAACACAAAGTGTGCTCCACTACACTACACACTATGTAGATGGGAATTCCCTCAGGAATTTTCCTGTGAGTAGCCCGATTCACCCCCATTTTCCTCGAAACACACAGATCGACCCTTACAAGGTCCCTAGAAATTGTATAAGGGATATAAAACCTTAAAACAACACATAAAATTGGATTATATAATTAAAACTATAATATACCAACCACATGGATAATATATGAATATTCAAGGTCAAATTAACACTCAGGATTCACTACAGCACGATCCAGGAGTGATCCCTGTCAAGATCGGTGATTGACCATGCCTCTTCTCCTCGATTTGGCCTCCAATCTGTCCATCATTCCAGGGGGGGGGGGGCTTGTCTCATATTTTTCATGTTCACAATGGGGGAGTGGGATAATGGATATTTTTTTAATCTTATTAAAACAATATCCTCCATTTAACACCTTTCCCATGACTCGTCTCTAACCAAACACCCAACACCAAAGAATTTTATGTTGCACCTAGTGAAAAAATCACTTTATAAACTCAACTGATGTCTAAAAATTCTGATTAAATAATCTTCATGGAATTTATTCCATGTTTCCAAAGAAACAGATCATGCATGATAAAATATATTTAATATTTTTAATATCACCGCACTGAGGCTCTCCGGGCCCTAAAATCCCTTGCCGACTCAGCTCCTAGCTTCAAAAATATTATTAGAAATATTTCAAAGTATTACAAGTAAAAAAATGTGTCAATACACACTCCAAACCTTAAGTATTTTCATCCCTAAAAAGTGACATCCTAGGGGGAAGGATAAAAACCGAGCTCTCTACTGGAACTCCCATGCCAGTGAGCTCACCAAGGGTTCCTGTGATGCCTACCTACACACGCTCAGGGGAACCACAAGGCTAAACCACAACCAAAATCTAGCTTGAACTAGGTATACATCATGTGACATTAGTAAAATTTAACCTCAGCTATGATAGGTGGGAAACACCAAGAACCAAGTCCATCGATAGTCATAGAGTCCAATAGTACACCACCTCGCTAACCTAACACATATACCAATGAAAACATACTCTGAAGAAATAAGTCAAAGGAACTCATCCACCACACCTCGATACTATCTACTTTGGGTGGAATTGCCTCGCTCCCATGAGTTGGTATCATGTATCAAGAATGCATCTTAGTGGGGGAAGAATCCCTAATTCTTGTGAGTTCGAATCCACGTCAAACTGCAACATGACATCCTCATGTGTCTTTCATACACTACTAGAAAAACAGGTATTTGCGACAGGGAATTTGCGACGGGGGCCCGTCGCAAATAGCCCGTTGCTGAAAACGGCGTCGCAACAACACTTATTTGCGACGGGCCCGCCGCTAAAGCCGTTTTTTGCGACGGTCATTCTCCCCGTCACAAATAGTACTCCGTATTTTTTGTAAAAAACTTTTAAAATAGTTTTTGCGACGGGCCCGTCGCAAATACCTTTTGCGACGGTACCGTCGCAAAAACTATTTTTTTAAAAAAATAAAAAAATATTAATAATACTAGTATTTGCGACGGGCATAGTATCCCGTCGCAAAAACTATTTATTAAAAAAAATAAAAAACTATTAATAATACTAGTATTTGCGACGGGCATAGTATCCCGTCGCAAATACTATAAAAAAAATAAAAAAAATAAATTATTAATAAATTATTTTCATTAATATAATAATAGAATTATAATTCACAAATAAAAATAATAAATTATTAATAAATTATTTTAATTAATATAATAATAATAGAATTATAATTCAAAAATAAAAAATAATATAATATTAATAAATGATTTAATTAATATAATAATATTAGAATTATAATTCATAAATAAAAAAATATTAATAATTTATTTTAATTAATATAAAAATAATAGAATTATTTTACATTCAAATATTAAAATAATTCAAGTATTAAAAAAAATATAATTAAATTATAATATTATAAAATTTTAATATATATATAAAATTTAATATTATAAAATATAAATAATATTATTGTTCATATTAATATTGTTATTTAAAAATATAATATTATTAATATTTTATAATGAGACAGAAACTACGAATAGAAAAAAAATAATAATTTGATTTCACAAATTTTATAACATAAGTACAATCTCTAATCTGAAAGAGGGGGGGAGGTGGGGGATCTGCAGATGGTGGTGGAGGAAACTCCATCCCTAAAGCATGAGTGATTCGGCGCATGTACTCCATCTGCTCTTGATGCTGCTGCTGCCACCGACTCGCCTGCTCCTCGTACAGCTGCTGTTGGCGTCGACGCTCCTCCTCATGCTGCTGACGCATCTGCTCCTGCTCTTGTTGGAGAATCTCTATCTGTGCAGTCTGAGATCGCAACTGATCCTCATACTGTGTAGTAGAAGAAGGTGCACGAGCTCCTCTCGAGCTGGACGCTGACATCGCAGCACTGCCATAATAATCTCCGGGAGTCAGTCGAGAGCCGATACCAACTACCCGGCCATTCTCGAAGGCATACTGGGTGGCCTGCATCTATGCCGCTTCATCAAACTGACGGGCAGTGGTCTGATCTGATGACTCGGCCTGACGCTCAGGCCGGGCCTGTGACGCTGCGGCCTCATATGACTCCTATAGTTGCAATTTAAAATTAAAATTGTGAATATATTATATGCAGTTAATTTTTAAACTTGAAAACAAATAATACTGACCACGATGTCATGCTGACGATCACCTCTGAGCTCCCCAGTAGCAGGATCACTATACATCCTCCGATATACGTCGTACTCTGTAATATCGGGGTGCTCGAAAGCCTATAAGAATAAAAAATAAACTGTTAATATTTATAGTTATATAAAATATTTATAAATAATGTACGTACCAGATGCTGTCTATGAGTACTGAAAGAATGACTCCCAGCTCGATGAGTCACCTCCTGTCTCCCCCGATTCTGCCTCCCCACCGATGATCTCCTCTGAAAGGCACCACTCAACCAGTGCGCACATAATCCATCCCATACATGGGATGAAATATACTCTGGTCGGTGTGCTCTACATGACTTGTCAAAATCTGACACTCCTTCTTTCTTCATCACAGCTTTTCTTAAATTGTGCAAAAACTGATGAAGGCGATCACGCATGGCCACCTCCCATGCCTCGTGGATGGCGTCACGCATGGTATCCTCGATCGGATACCATAAACCCTACAAATAAATCAAAATATCAAGTTAGAAATGAAATAATTTTCAAAATAAAAATTATTTATTTACGTACGTACCAACCAATGGCCGAACATGGCCTGCTGCACATCAATGGGAATCTGCTCTCATGTGGTCCACGACTGAGAGAAATAGTTGCGCAAAATAGCGCTTCCCTGTCCGACTGCTATATGCAGAAAACTGAAAAAATAATAAAAATTTATTATGTGAATAGATTAATGAAATCTTAGTCAAATCCACAGGTTATAACACAGGTTATCACACCTCCGTGTGCGTGGATCAAACCCAAGACGTGGACGTCGCTCGGGGACGGGGTCAGGAATCATCAATCGTGCAAGACCGCGCCCCCTCCGCGTACTCCCTGGAGCGCCTGCAGGCTGAGGGTCATCTGTCAGCAACTCATCCGCATCGAAAGTCAGGTCAGCAATCCCCAACTCACGAAATGTGGCGTCGTCCATCTGAAACAGAAAATATTAATGTTAGAAAATAATTGATAATTACTATTATATATACATATATACATATTATGATTGTATATAAATACCATAAAATGCTATCAGTGTTCATCTTCATCATCATCTTCATATATGTCAATGTCATCTTCATATTCCTCCTCAACATCATCGATATCCATTCGAGTTACAGTTGCTTCATCTCTTACCATTTCAAATTCATACGTGACATCATTAACATCATCGTCATCACCGACTCTTAAATGTGGGGTGTCGTCATCGATACTCATGTCTCTTTGTAAAAAAGATTGATTTTGAGTACTCTCTTGAAAAACTTCAATTCTTTGCACATCAGTGAAAGCACATTCACTTTGACTAAACTGATTGTCTCGAATTTTGATTTTTATTACACTCCACCAATCAGTCAATTCTCTTGATGTTGCACAGTACTTTGAGTAATAAACTTGATATGCCTGTTGAGCCAATAAGAATGGGTCATTTACTGCGAGAACACTTTTACATTTAATATCGATGATTCCATGAGTCGGATGAACACGCACCCCTCTCTCTGTATCCAACCACCGACATTTGAACATGGTTACTAATTATTAATAATTATTACTAATTATTGGTAATTATTATTAATTATTACCAATTATTACTAATTATTGGTAATTATTATTAATTATTACCAATTATTGGTAATTATTGATAATTATTACTAATCATTGGTAATTATTGGTAATTATTGGTAATTATTGGTAATTATTGGTAAATATTGGTAAATATTGGTAATTATTGATCAATGTTGGTAATTATTGGTAATTATTGGTAATTATTACTAATTATTGGTAATTAATACTAATTATTACTAATTATTACTAATTATTGGTAATTATTCCTAATTTTTACTAATTATTACTAATTATTACTAATTATTACTAATTATTACTAATTATTACTAATTATTGGCAATTATTACTAATTATTACTAATTATTACTAATTATTACTAATTATTGATAATTATTACTAATTATTACTAATTATTACTAATTATTAGTAATTATTACGAATTATTACTAATTATTGGTAATTATTCCTAATTATTACTAATTATTACTATTTATTACTATTTACCGGTAATTATTGGTAATTATTGGTAATTATTCCTAATTATTGGTAATTATTACTAATTATTGGTAATTATTACTAATTATTGGTAATTATTACTAATTATTGGTAATTATTACTAATTATTGGTAATTAATACTAATTATTGGTAATTAATACTAATTATTACTAATTATTGGTAATTATTGATAATTATTACTACTTATTGGTAATTATTACGAATTATTGGTAATTATTACTAATTATTGGTAATTATTACTAATTATTGGTAATTATTACTAATTATTGGTAATTATTACTAATTATTGGTAATTATTACTAATTATTGGTAATTATTACTAATTATTCCTAATTATTGATAATTATTGGTAATTGTTCCTAATTATTAGTAATTAAATGAATAATTACTAATAATTAGGAATAATTACCAATAATTACAAATAATAACATTATTAGTATATTTTATTATTAATATTAAAATAATATAATTTTCTAATTTATATACAATTCTCCTTTCATCTGTGCGTTTTCTATCTCCACATACAAATAATACATGTGAAGACAGCAAACACACAGATGAAAAGAGAACTGTATATATATAAAAAATTATATTATTTTAATATTAATAATAAAATAGACTAATAATGTAATAATGTTATTATCCCTAATTATTGGTATTTATTACTAATTATTAATATTTATTCTTAATTATTAAAAATTATTACTAATTATTCCTAATTACCATTAACTATGAACAATACTAATAATTTAAATTTATTAAGTAATAAAACAATATAAACATAATTAAATTACAACTAATTAAGAATAATTGAAACTAATAAAAAATTAAAAATAAATATTAAATTAAATTGAACATAAATACCTTGAAAATTGATCTGCTCTGATCGTTCTTCAAAACTTTAATATCAGCTCCGGAGAAAAAAATTAAACTGAAGAAAAACTGAACTTTAGAAATATAACTTTGAGAGAAGAAGAAGATGGAATTTGAGAATGTTTTGAAAAAAACGGATGGAGGTATTTATAGGTTAGATTATTTGCGACGGGACCCGTCGCAAATACCTTAACCGACATTTATTACGGTCAACGGGTAAATAGTTATTTGCGACAGGTCCAGTCGCAAATAACCACCTACCGACATACTATTTGCGACGGGGGAAAATTCCCGTCGCAAATACCTTTTACCGCCGCCGGTTATTTGCGACGGGAATATTCCCCCGTCGCAAATAGTTTTCCCGCGATTTGGCGCGCAACGCGCGCCAGTTCTTTTGCGACGGGGAAAGCAATCCCGTCGCAAAAGCCTACTTATTTGCGACGGGTAAATACCCCCGTCGCAAATAAGTTTTTAACAGGACTATTTGCGACGGGATCTATTCCCATCGCAAATAACCCGTCGCAATTGCTCATTTTTCCCGTAGTGATACAAAGATGATGTTGAGAACTCAAGGGTACTAACAAATAACATAGGTCTGCCCAATAGAACACACTAGGTCTTACCAAGCTCTCTACAGAACCTACAACACAAAAAACCACCTAGAACACATGAGTCAAAGGAACTCATCCACCAAATATTGACACTATCCTCTTTGGGTGGCATTGAATCGCCCAAATAGTTTTTATCACATCAAAAAAATGTGTCTCGGTGGGTGAATCATACCTATTAATCATGAATCTAATGATATGCCAAAAAAAAACCGACACAAGGTTTTACCAATGCCCCGCATCACCTTGGGAAATACCCAAGAAAGAAGTGAAAAGAAAATAGTTCATCACAATAGTGTATATCAATACTACTACAAAAAGTAGAAAAGATACAGAGTGTACCGCTATCCTCCATTAGAGAATCTAGGTTAATGTAATTTATGTCCTAAAGCTATCATCACCCCCATCCTCTATCTCCCTAAGCCTGGTATGGACCACTTGGGGGTGGTGGTGGCAGCTCGAACCGTATTCCACCTCTTGCTACTCCACCTTCTCCTCCACCACATCTTCCACCCTGTATAAATCCATGATCGAAATGCTAACTCTTCTAAGGTGTACCATCATCTGAAACCCTCTTAGAAGCATGATAGGTTGTAAAATCTTGATAAAGATGTCCATGTCTATTGCAATCATAACACCACATCTCCTGTGGTTGATGAAAACTAGCTTGGAATCCATGAACCTCAAACCCTCCATATTGGGATCGTTTCCTGAAGCATCTCATATGCCCTAATTCCTGAGCCTACCGTTAGCTACCAAAAACCAACGTATCATCTCTTGTATGACCAACACTAACAGTTGAAGTCTTCTCAGCTATAAATCTCTCTGTCACTAGGGCCCAATCAAGCACTCCAACATAGGTGGGAATACACAGTGGCACTACTAACGCCATGATCTCCGGAAGTAGGCCCCACTCAAAGTCCCATTATCCAAAAAATAGATCTCGAACCATATCCAAGGAGTAACACGACATGTCTATGAACATCTCTAAAAACTTTTCCATGTTCATGCTATCTTACCAAAGCTTCAGAAGCTTTTGGATATGCACTGATCTCAATGTGACTGGATATAACTCATTCTTGAAGAGATGCTCAAACTCTGCCTAAGAGAGTGTCACCTCATCACGGGATTTCATCAAAAGACTCCATCATCAGCCAGTCAAACCCTACAAAATTCTCACCTCTAGAACCACCGTTTGATCAAGAGGTGTCCTTACTAAGCATAAAACATGCGTGACTACCTCAAGATAGTCATCAACTGCTTGAGGGTCTAGATCACCCTGATAGCTCAAAGGTCACTGCCTTTGAAACTCATACAACACACTCATACTATGTGCATCCTCATCTTGAACTATTTGCACAACCTGATACTCAATGGGTGGTGGCTCAATTGACAAGCCACCTTGAGGTACTGCCTCGGGACTAGTTCCCTTCACTAAAGCCTCATAGATGGGAAAATCAACACCACAATCCCACCACATAACCTTGTCTAGATATCTTTGGGGAGGCATCCTAAAATATAATCAAGATGTACCATGATCAATGAGAATATATGTGGAGATAAATCATGAAGGATAGAAAAAACCAAACCTAGTCCTATATGGATCATGTACCAAAATTTACCTCTAACCAGTGTCTTAATGTACCATGTTAAAAAAAGGTTATTAGAGTCCTAATGAATGGATACATCATCCACCACACCAACACTAAATTCCTTGGCCTAAAAGACAAACTCAAAACACTTTAGCAATATCACTATGCAACCCAAACCCATCTCAAAGCTAGAAAACTATTATTATGTGGTACTAAGGTGTAATGTCTCAGATTTTCCGTTATTATTTTTAAATATTATATGGAATTATTTCGAGACCGGGCATGAAGATGACACATCATTCCGAGGTCCAGTGAGCCCAGAATGGTGGTTTGAACTTCTTTTTAGTTAAGTGAGTAGGCGCTTGTGCGCGGTTGCGACAGTTTCCAAATGGATGCCTGAATTAAAAATCCGAGGGCACCGTTGCGTCCAGGACAACGAATTTACCTAAGAAAGAGCTTAAACTCGACCGGTGCGGGTCAAGGGAGAAAATTTATTTTTGGACGTTTTAAGTAAAATAAAATAAACTTTCTTTAACAAGTTTATTTTATTTCATTTAAGGAAACATCCACTGTAGTGAGGCAACGACACAACTGTTTTCTAAATTAATGGTGCATATTAATGACTTTGAAATGGAAAGTCAACATCATTAATGTTTCCGCTTAATTAAGTGACAATATTGTTTCCCTTTTTAAAGGGTTGAACAATTTTTGATCGTTGATGACGTTTCAGAGGAAACTCTTCCGAATCTGCGGCGCGTTGGAGAAAACTCTCGGCAATGAACGACGACGGATCGAAGTCGAGAATCACTACGCCAACAACGTTGAAGGATCTCGACGACAACAACATCGCGGTGCCTTCGTCAATGATCGATCATTTCGAAAGGTTGGCATTGTTATTTCAATTTCTTTTCCCCGTATTTGAGTTTAAACGATGAACATGGATCAACCATGAACAAGTTGATTCATGGATTCATACGTTCTTTCGGGAGGGATTTTTATTTGGGAAGATTATGGGGAATTGATCCATGATTTATGTTGTTGTTGATTCGTGCTCCGTTTAATCCTATTAAAGGGAGCGGATCAACGCCGTGAAGAATGACGGCGGAGGTTCGTTTCTCAATTTGTTTATTTGGATTTCTTCCTCCTTCTTTCCTCGCGCGTTCTTTGTGTTCTTCGTGGGGCGATGAACAACTGATCTTTACACATCCGTTCTACGACACAATGATCCGAATTTGAAGGTTAAACACCGTAACTACTTTGTGGAGGTGCGGCGGCGATGGAGGATGATGAATCAGACCGGATCGGAAAGAGATTTCTTCGAGCGTTCTATGTGCGGGAAGATCAGAACACGTTTTTGGAGCCGATCGGAGGCCCGAAAATGATAGAAGTGGCTTCGTGGTGTCGGGGAGACCAAAACCTGGAAGTTTTGTGGCGATCGGATGACCGGATCGATGATCGGAGCACCATGAGAGGCGTGACTGTGGAGGTCTGCATTTCTGGGAATTTCTAGAATACACGGTGTGTACTTCCGAAGAACACGCCGTTTAGTACTGGCGACGACGGCTAGGGTTTCGGGGTCAGAGAATAAAAACACGGCGTGTGACCCCGGTCACATGGCGTGTTGTACCTTCCCCAAATCTCGGCGTGTACTTTGGGTAGTACACGGACATGGGATGAGCTACACGGCTTCAGGCGACACGGCGTGTACAACACGACAGAAGCGGCTACGCGGAGCTCGGCATGTATCTTGGGGATACGCGGACACAGGATGGAGTACACGACCGTGTACTCCATCACATGGCCAGTAATGCGGGTCACCCCGCGTGTGGATTACACGGGTTGAAGTACACAGGTTGGTGACCGTGTACGGGCACATGGCCAGAGTACACGGAGCCAACCCCAGTTACCCAGACACGGCGTGTACACCATACTACCCACCGTGTACTTAGTTTTTCCTACACGACCAGCCAATGACACGGTCCGTTGTACACGGGCAGTACCCGAGGTCAGACAACACGACGTGTATATTTTCTACATGCCATGTACATTTTGGAAAACAGCTTGGTCCTCTTGTTCACCGTACCTTGGACATCTTTCATTTGGGTTAGTTCCCCTTCTTTTTGTTCCCCTAAAGGTCAGACATCATTCCCTCATGTAGGAATATGATCCCTTCAGTCGGAATTTCTTTGATAGAGTCAGGCATCCATCCGAGAGGCCCGGATTGAGATCCTCTATCCATTCCTAACCCTAGGTAGAGTCAGGCATTGATGTGACCAACCTTACCGAGCGTTTATCCTCTACCTATCTGGTGTATCACCTAACTGGTGAATCCGGTTGAGTCACGATGTCCTCCATGGCCCTAGAAGTGATCCTCATCTGTGTATCACGATCTTTACACTGAGGAGTGTATCTCCTGTAATGAGTGATTCTATCCACCGTAACCTTTCCACTCGTAAGTGTGTCTCGCGTAATGAATGTAGCTACCTCTCGTGATGGTTCCTGACGAACAACGCTTCTCGGACGGACGTCATCAGAGCAATAAGACTCATGGAGTGTGTTCTCCCAAAACAAGTGCATCACGGAATCTTAGAACAGAATCCCTAACGGGGGTATGCAGTTTTGTGACTTGCCTCTAGACCACGGGTCTGGTTTTTGAGTATATCTGGTTGTTCTATATCTTTTGTAGACATATACTATGCATAGTTGAATGTACATTTACTTTGTGTACTGCTTTGTGGTTTTCAGGGTTCTCTACTGAGTATTGTTATACTCACCCCTGAACGGGATTTTCTCGCACGTCTGGTGTCTTGTGAAGACGAGAAGCCTTTTGACAGAGTCCAGGGTGGAAAAGGACAGGACCGATCTTTCTGAGTTCCCTACAGGCCGAGGAGTTCCTACGGCTACGAGCAGTAGTCCTAGTACCTTTTTGTGCTTACAGGTTGGACTTTGCAGTTTTCAAACTCTTTTATTGGTGGGCCTGTATTCTTGCCCAGTTTACTTTTACAGTACTCTACCTTTTGTTGTACTCTATTGGTTGGGTTTAGTTGTATGCATGCATTTTTGTTCCTTAGTGGTTTTTACATTTCAACATTGTGGGCTTGGAGATGTGTGCATGTGTACAGGTACATAGGGAATGCCTGCCATGTTAGTAATATGCCTACTCGGTGCTAGTCACCAGCCCCTGGCCTTTTGGAGGCGGGCTTAGGGAGTCAGGGCACGGGCCCCACTGCGACGGGTCATGACAGAGTGGTATCAGAGGTGGTCGGTTATACCTTAGGACCAAGAGTCTGTGAGTTTGGTTTGGGGCAACAGTATTGAGTGATACGGGTTCGACTTTCAGTCCAGAGACCCCAGTGTTGGTGCGACGGCTGACGTATCCATACACCGGGACTCTGATAACCTGTTTTTCGACTCGGTACAAGAAAAAACTAGTTGCGGGGAAATAAAATGTACATGCATCATATAGGAATGGGTCGTGTTTTCCATGTCCTTTGTGTCAGCTATCCAGATATACTCATTGACCATAGTACATCTTGTTTGTTTACAGGATGCCTCCATGACGCATGCCCGCTAGGGTTCAGCAGCACGGTCATGAGGATGACCCCCTTAGTGATGAGGCTTCGATACAGGGACCAACTCCCCAGGCGTTGCCACCAGGTGGTGCACCTGCTATACCACCACCAGTGGAGCAGCCAGTGGTACCCGCAGTACCGACCGATGAGGAGCGTAGGATCAACGCGCTCCATGAGTTTCAGAGACAGAGGACCCTCAGGTTCCGAGGCGAGCTCGACCCTCAGGCGGCTGAGGACTGGCTTGAGGTGGTGACCAGAGTTTTCCGTCTTGTGAGGACACCAGCAGACCATATGGTGGTCCTCAGAGCAAGCCTTCTTCAGGGTTCGGCGGGACGGTGGTGGAGTCTGACCACGCAGACTCACGACGAGGAGACTCTTTCATGGATGGAGTTTGAACGAATCTTCATGGAGGAGTTCTCTCTGGTTACGATAAGAGCTATGCACATCCAAGAGCTTCTTTAGCTCCAGCAGGGCAGTATGACAGTAGCTGACTATTCATCAAGGTTCACCAACATTGCTAGGTACTCGATGGATATAATCAGGGATCAGTACTTCAGATCTCGAACCTTTGAACGAGGTATACGACATGACATCCGAGCTAGTGTTGTGCCTCTATGCATTTCTACTTATGTTGTAGTGCTCAAGAAAGCCTTGGTGATCAAGAGTTTCTTGGAAGAGCAGAGACAGTCGCCGGCAGTCAGCAGCAGGCAGACAGGTGCAGAGACACTGAAAGCAGGGAGCCGGCGTCAGACACAGGGATCTGGACGTGGGAAATGTCATAGGAGGACCCAGGACAGGGGATCGACAGTCCATGGCTCTCAAGATGGATCCAGTAATCCTAGGGAGAAGTGATGTTACGCATGTGATGGTAGGGGACATCTTGCTAGAGATTGCCCGACCCGTCAAGCTGCTGACAGGGAAGTGGTGGATGGACCACCGAGGCCGAGGCAGAGAACGGAACAAGCAGACCCTCCAGGCGGTGGACATGGAAGAGGAGCAGGGAGAGCTGCAGGTGGTGACAGACGCTTTGACTTACTTCCACCACCACCCCCAGGAGGTCCGCACCAGGCTCAGGGAGCTGGGGGAAAGGGGCGAGGATAGCTGCATGCAGTCAAGGCATATGACCCAGGGGCTCCAAGGATGATTCAAGGTACGATTTGTGTCTTTTATACCTTAGCTTCCATACTCATAGACACAGGTTCCAATCATTCCCTTATAGCCACATGTCTTGTAAAAAACCTCGAGATTTCGGTAGAACCGTTGACTCGATTATTACGCTTGTAGACACCTACAAGAGGAGACTCGACGATCACACACCTTTGCAGACAGTGTGATCTTACCCTTGGAGGAGAGTTTTTCGGTTGGAACCTCTTGGTGGCAGCATCGAGGCCTTACGACGTCATTCTCGGTATGGATTGGTTATCTTCGGTCTATGCCCAGATTGACTGTTTTAGGCGAAGGGTGCGGTGTGTCCGCCGTGATGGAACGAGGTTTTCTTTTGTCAGAGAAAAGGAAACCCAGGCAACACAAAATGGGCTCATGCATAGAAGGGTGTAGCCGATCACTCATGAGTTGGCTAGCCTTACCCTTGGAGCAGTAGATGTTGTGAGCTCTCAATTCCCAGTAGTGGTGGTGGATTATGAGGATGTCTTTCCCGAAGATGTTCCAGGATTACCTCCCCGCTGGAAAATTGACTTTTGCATCGACTTACACCCCGAGATGACACTGATTTCCTCATCGGCACATCGGATGGCTCCCGCAGAGCTTCGCGAGATGAGGGTGCAGTTGGAGGATTTGCAGATCAAGGGTTTCGTAAGACCCAGTGTCTCACCCTAGGCGTCCCCGGTCTTTTTTGCCAAGAAGGCCGACGGGAGTTTGAGACTATGCGTGGATTACTGTCACCTGAACCAGGTGACGGTAAAGAACAAGTATCCATTTCCGAGAATCGATGACCTCTTCGATCAGCTAAGAGGGGCACAGTGGTTCTCGAAGGTTGACCTTCGATCAGGCTATCACCAGCTACGAGTGCGGGATGAGGATATACCGAAGACGAATTTCAGATGCCGCTATAGTCACTATGAGTACTTGGTGATGCCTTTTGGCGTGACGAACGCCCCCGCAGTGTTCATGGGGCTGATGAACCGGATCTTCCAGCCGTACTTGGACCAGTTCGTAGTGGTCTTCATCAATGAAATCCTTGTGTACTCGGCGTCAGAGGAAGAGCACGCGAGACACCTACAGATGGTTCTAGACGTACTTCGGGAGAACCAGCTTTATGGGAAGCTCTCAAAGTGCCAGTTCTGGATTCAGGAGGTCCACTTTCTGGGACATGTCATCTCAGTAGATGGAGTAGCTGTGGACCCAGCCAAGGTGGAGGCTGTGTTATCATGGGAGCCACCTCGTAGCGTGATGGAGGTGCGGAGCTTCCTTGGGTTGGCAGGATATTACTGGAGATTCATTCCTGACTTCTCTCGGGTATCAGCACCGGTGACGTCCTTGACCCGGAAAGGGAAACTCTTCATGTGGACAGAAAAGTGCCAGTAGGCTTTTGAGAAGTTGAGATAGAGTTTGACGAGCGCCCCAGTCTTGAGATTTCCGGAGGAGGGTGTCGAGTATGTAGTTTTCTACAACGCATTAGGGACCAGGCTCGGCTGTGTCCTGATGGAGCGGCATGAAGCGATTGCTTATGGTTCGCGCCATCTTAGGCTACATGAGTAGAACTATGCGACCCGTGATCTTGAGTTGGCAACAGTAGTCTTCGCATTGAAGATGTGGTGACACTACCTTATGGGTGAGCGGTTTATTGTCTACTCTGACCACAAGAGCCTCAAGTACATATTCTCACAGAAGGATCTGAATTTGAGGTAGAGGCATTGGATAGAGTTCCTCCAGGACTATGATTTAGAGATCATCTATACTCTTGGGAAGGGGAACAAGGTGGAATATGCCCTTAGAAAAAGGTCGATCTTACAGCTGTTGACAGAGGCAACACAATAGTTAGCCGCGTTACAGTTATCCCTCATGGATGGAGAGGATGCAACATACCTATAGTCGATGTTTTTCACCCATCCACTCTTACAGTGAGTTAGGGAGGCACATCTTGGGGATGTCAACTGTGTGTCTTTACGTGCTCAGTTATCCACAGGACATGCTCTTGATGGATATTCGCAAGGTGGGGAGCACGTTCTTCTTTTCAGAGGACGCACTGTTGTACCAGTGGCGTTCCAGGAGGAGGTCCTGAGGGATTTTCATACATCCCCTTTGGCGGTACATCCCGGAGTGGAAAATATGTACCAAGATCTTCGACAACAGTTCTGGTGGTCAGGCATGAAGAAGGCAGTAGCAGAGTTCGTTTATCGATGCCTCACATGCCAGCAGGTGAAGGCTGAGCACCAGGTTCCAGCGGGCTTATCTCACCCCTGGAAGTCCCAGAGTGGAAGTGGGATGGGATATCGATGGAATTAGTGATAGGATTACCACATACGTCCAAGGGGCATGATTCCATCTGGGTGATCGTTGACCGACTCAGCAAGTCGGCCCACTTCCTAGCTATCAGGGAGCAGAGTTCCGTAGAGAGCTCGGGACGCCTCTACGTGCTAGAGATAGTTCGGATTAATGTTGTCCCCTCCACTATAGTCTCAGATCGAGATTCCCACTTTACATCCCGATTGTGGAAGGGATTTCAGGAGGCTTTTGGGACTCATCTACGCTTGAGTATAGCGTTTCACCCCCAGACAAATGGTCAGACAGAGAGGACTATTCAGGTTCTAGAGGATATGTTACAAGCCTGCGTCTTGGACTTTGGTTGCAGTTGGTAGGACCACCTACCACTGGTGGAGTTTGCGTACAACAACAACTACCACTCCACCATTAGTATGGTACCGTTCGAGGCTTTGTACGGGAGACCATGCTGGTCACCGATTTGCTGGACCGACCCCGGAGAGTCAGCACTCATGGGTCCAGAGTTAGTGCGAGATACCACAGAGAAGGTGCAGATCATCTGAGAGCGGATGAAAACTGCACAGAGCTGGAAGAAGTCTTAAGCTAACAGACGACGGAGACCTTTGGAGTTCTAAGAGAGAGACCACATCTTTATTCGGGTCTCACCTCGACGAGGGTTGCATAGATTTGGCCGAGGCGGCAAGCTATCTCTGAGGTTCATCGGACCTTTACAGATTCTGTGCATAGTTGGCGAGGTGGCGTACCGCCTAGATCTATAGCCACAGTTTCATCGGGTACATGATGTCTTCCATGTGTCGCAGCTGATGAGGTACGTTCATGACCCATCACACGTCATCGACTGGGGAGATCTGGACATCGAGGATGGAGTGACCTTTGCTGAGTACCCGGTGGAGATCGAGGATCGGTAGGAGAGGATACTTTGTGGGTGATCGATTCCCTTAGTGCACGTCCAATGGTAGCATGGGAATCTTCAAGAGAGCATGTGGGAGCGGGAGGCTCAGATCCGTGCCCAGTACCGACATCTTTTTGAATAGCCCTGGTTTTGTCTTTTCAGGGACGTAAAGCCCCAAGGTGGGGAGAATGTAATGTCTCGGCTTTTCCTTTATTATATTTAAATATTATATGGAATTATTTCGAGACCGGGCGTGAAGAAGGCACATCATTCCAAGGTCCAGTGAGCCCGGAATGGTGGTTTGAACTTTTTTTTAGTTAAGTGAGTAGGCGCTTGTGCACGGTTGCGGCAGTTTCCAAACGGATGCCCGCATTAAAAATCTGAGGGCACCGTTGCATCTGGGATGAATACTTTACCTAAGAAAGAGCTTAACCTCGACCGGTGTGGGTCGAGGGAGAATGTTTATTTTCGGATGTTTTAAGTAAAATAAAATAAACTTTCTTTAACAAGTTTATTTTATTTCATTTAAGGAAACATCTGCTGCAACGCGAAAATGGCACAATTATTTCCTAAATTAATGGCACATATTAATGACTTCGAAATGGAAAGTCAACGTCATTAATGTTGCTGCATAATTAAGTGCCAATATTTTTTCTCTTTTCAAAGGGTTGAACAATTGTTGATCATTGGTGATGTTTGAGAGGAACCTCTACCAAATCTGCGACACGTTGGAGAAAACTCTCAGCGACGAATGACGATGGATCGAAGTCGAGAATCGCTACACCAACAACGTTGAAGGATCTCTAGGACAACGATAACACGACGCCTTTATCAACGATCAATCCTTTCGAAAGGTAGGGGTTGTTATTATAATTTCTTTTCACCGTATTTGAGTTTAAACGACGAACGCAGATCAACCACGAACAAGTTGATCCGCAGATTCGTACGTTCTTGCGGGAAAGATTTTTCTTTGGTAAGATTATGGGGAATTGATCCATGCTTTATGTTGTTGTTGATTCTTTCTCCATTTTATCCTATTAACAAGAGCGGATCAACACCGTGACGAACGACGGCGGAGGTTCATTCCTCAATTTGTTTATTTGGATTTCTTCCTCCTTCTTTCCTCGTGCGTTCTTCGCGTTCTTCGTGGGGCGACGAACAATGGATCGTTTCACATCCGTTCTACGACGCAACGATCCCAATTAGAAGGTTTGACACCGAAATGAATTTTTGGAGGTTCGGCGACGATGGAGGACGACGAATTAGACCGGATTGGAAAGAGCGTTCTTCGAGCGTTCTACATGTGAGAAGATCGGAACACGTTTTTGGAGCTGATCGGAGGTCAGAAAATGATAGAAGCAGCTTCTTGGTGTTGGGGCGACCAAAACCTGGAAGTTTTGCGGCGATCGGATGGCGGGATCGATGATCAAAGCACCACGGGAGGCGTGACGGTGGAGGTTCGCGTTTCTAGAAATTTCCAGAATACATGACATGTACTTTCGAAGAACATGTCGTGTAGTAATAGCGGCGACGGCTAGGGTTTCGAGGTCAGAGAGGAATAACACGACGTGTGACCCCGGTCACACGGCGTGTTGGACCTTCCCTGGAGCTCGGCGTGTACTTTGGGTAGTACACGGACACGGGATGAGCTACACGGCTTCAGGAGACATGGCATGTACAGCGTGATAGAAGCGGATACGCAGAGCTTGGTGTGTATCTCGGGGATACACGACCACAAGATGGAGTACATGACCGTGTACTCCATCACACGTCCAGGCGAGGACAGTAACACGGGTCACCCCACGTGCGGATTACACAAGTCGAAGTACACTGGTTGGTGACCGTGTACGGGCACATGATCAGAGTACATGGAGATAACCCCAGTTACCCAGACACAACGTGTACACCATACTACACACTGTGTACTTAGTTTTTCCTACACGACCAGCCAATGACACGGGCCGTTGTACATGGGCAGTACCCGAGGTCAGACAACACGACGTGTATATTTTCTACACGCCATGTAATTTTTGGAAAACGGCTTGGTCCTCTTGTTCATCGTGCCTTGAACATATTTAGTTTGGGTTAGTTCCCCTTCTTTTTGTTCCCCTGAAGGTCAGACATCATTCCCTCACGTAGGAATATGATCCCTCCAGCAGGAATTTCTGTGATAGAGTCAGGCATCCATCCGAGAGGCCCAGATCGAGATCCTCTATCCATTCTTGACCCTGGGTAGAGGCAAGAATTGACGTAACCAAACTTACCGGGCGTTGATCCTCTACCTAGCTGGTGTATCACCTAACTGGTAAATTCAGATGAGTCGCGGTATCCTCCATGGCCCTGGTAGTGATCCTCATCTGTGTATCGTGATCTTTCCACTCAGGAGTGTGTCTCCCGTAATGAGTGCTTCTATCTACCGTAACATTTCCACTCAGGAGTGTGTGTCCTGTAATGAGTGTAGCTACCTCTCGTGATGGTTCCCAACAAACAATGCTTCTCAGATAGACGTCATCAGAGCTATAAGACTCGTGGAGTGTGTTCTCCCGAAACGAGTGCATCACGAAATCTTCGAACAGAATCCCTAATGGGGGTATGTGGTTATGTGACTTACCTCTAGACCACGAGTCTAGGTTTTGAGTATATCTGGTTGTTATATATGTTTTGTAGACATATACTGTGCATAGATGAATGTACCTTTACCTTGTGTACTGCTTTGTGGTTTTCGGGGTCCTCTACTGAGTATTGTTATACTCACCCCTGCATGGGCTTTGCCTGCACGTTTGGTGTCTTGTGCAGACGACCAGCCTTTTGACAGAGTCCAGGGAGGACCGGGACATGACTGAGCTTTCTGAGTTCCCTACAGGCTGAGGCGTTCCTACGGCTACGAGTGGCAGTCCCAGTACCTTTTTGTGTTTACAAGTTGGACTTTTTAGTTTTTAGACTCTTGTTTTTGGTGGGATTGTATTATTGCCCAGTTTACTTTTACATTACTATACCTTTCGTCGTACTCTGTTGGTTGGGTTTAGTTGTATGCGTGTATTTTTGTTCCTTTGTGGTTTTTATATTTCAGCATTGTGGGCTTGGAGATGTGTGCGTGTGTACAGGTACATAGGTAATGCCTCCCATGTTAGTAATATGCCTACTCGGTGCTAGTCACCAGCCCCCGGCCTTTTGAAGGCGGGCTTGGGGAGTCACAATGTGGGCCCCACTGGGACGGGTTGTGACATAAGGTGAAACTTCCTTTGATACCACTCTATCACGACCTGACCCAACATGGATCGAGCTGTGACTTCCCAAGCCCGCCTCCATAGGATAAGGGATGGTGTCTAGTACCGAGTAGAAATATCACACACCGGGAGGCCTTAGCCTATCATACCTGTATGCACGCACCCACATACACCTCCATGCAACAATGAAGAGATATGAAAATCTTAAAACTAAAATTAATGCATACATCTATCCCAAAAAAAAGTACAACAGAAGCACAAAAAGAAAAAAAAGAGGACCACCAAAAGAAAAATACAAAAGAATCCAACCTGCTCAGAAGGAGGGGGTCTCTATTAAATGAAACTTCTAGTAAACTCCTTGACCAAGCTTCGATAAACACCTAGGTTGGTTTAGCTCACTAAGATCCACCTACCATGGGTCTTCATAGGACTCCATCGAAAGGACTATAGTCTACAAAAGACCCAAACTTTTTAGGAAAATCCCATGTAGGGGTGAGTATAAAATAACCAGTAGGCACCCAAAAAACCCAAAATAAAAGGGAAAAACTAAAGGGTAACAGTCTGTTTGGCCCAACTAGAGGGAACTAAAATAAGAGGGAAACTCCATCTAGAACATACTCAAATATACATGACTAGTCAACTCCGTCCACATGGTATGTCTACTAAGAAATGTGACAACACCTTAAGGAAAATTAGAATCACCTAGATATACTCATCTCAGACTCTAAGTCTCGTGAGGATACAACCTCATATCCATTGACATGATTCTATTTCAATACCAAAGGTAACACTCATCCAAGAGCACACAATCCATGAGATTTTTAATCCCAATTGAAACTCTTCCAAGAGATACACTCCATTAAGTAAAACTGTACCATACCTAATGGAATATTGAGAAATACCACTCCATCAGGTATCACAAAGATGATGGAACAAAACCACCATCCCAAGAGCATACATCCGAGAGAACACGCTGGAACCTAGTGAATCTCAATACTCAGATAGGGGTTCTCACCCATCCTAGATGGGGGACACTACTAATCCTAATAGAACCATGAAAAAGATATCATATCTTATAAAGGGGATTAATCCCAGTATCTATTGGGGAAAACTATACTAAAGAACACATCTCCTCGGATAGAGGATCACTCCCAAGATCCATTAGGGACACCAAAAACCCAAAGAGATTACTCAGAAAGGGGATCACTCCTAGGATCTGTTGGGGGGCACCAAAAACCAATTTGAAATATTGGAGATCATATTTCATAGATATGGGATCATTTCCCCTGTAGTATTGGTCATGAAGATTCTAAAAACCCCACTTGGTACAACTCATGGATTATGGGATTGTATGAATGATGACATTGAAAACCCTACATAAACTATTTGCTGAGTTGGGGATCATATACCCAACAACTCCACAAACACTACTAAAACTAACCACCACATAGGGAATCATATAAATGATGATACCACAAACCCTACTGGGATATCCTACTAGACAGGGGATCACCGCCCATGTAGTGTTGTTCATGATGATACCAAGATCCCAATCTAAGAAAAATGGAATGTTGAGGATCTCGCTTTGGATTCTCCGAATGGATTCAAAAACTCAAACAATACAATATATGATCTTTCCCCAACCTCTCTATAGGGATACAAAGACTATATATAAGATCATTCTATTAATGGAATCACAATCCCATACTATGGACATAATTTCACACTATACCCTCATAGGATAGACCAAGGGAACTCACTCAACCACTACTGGTCCAAACATCATAAAACCAAGAGAACCATAACCTCACCACTTATCATAACTCCAGGGTCCAAAACATGGACACCATCATGTTCTACATAAAAAAATACCCATGATAGGATACTCATAATTCTGAATCCGAGCCCTAAATAAAGAGTTATGAAAGGCAGAAGGTCCTTCAAAAAAGACTACATGGCATGTAAGGGGGGTGTACATGGCATGTGAACTCACCTGGACTCCCAGTCATGTCCTATAATGCATGTATTGTCTAGGAATTTCATCATACATGTTGTTTACATTCTATACATGGCATGTTTGGGCTCACCCTGACCACCCAACCATGTCTTCCCTCACACAGAGCAGTCGGTTGTGTATCACACACGTCGTGCACCCATGGTACAAGACGTGTCCTGGAAAACCACCCCTTGTTAGTTTCTTGTGATTATTCCCATGTATATAAACTCATTTCATGTAAATTGGATATTTAATTTTACACCGTCGTGTACATTCACATAGCTTCCCCAACCATGTCCCATGGCCACATGACCTGGGGTCACTACACAATTTATAACCCTAATACACGATGTGAAGTCCCCAAAAATCATATTCCCTAAATAGGAAGAACACAATACATGATCCACATAACTACACACTATGTATATTGTAATTTCATTGGAAATTTACCTACGAGCAGCCTGAATCACCCCCATTTTCTTCAAAACACATAGATTGAACCACACAGGGTCTCTAACAATTGTCTAAGGGCTTTACAACCTTAAAAAATAGAATAAATAAAATGGTTATTAGTAATTAAAAATAAAATCTTCCTACCTCGTAGTGAAATAAAAAATATTCAAGGTCAAATTAGTTCTTAGGAGTCATTGCAGCATGATCTGGGAGCGATCACTGTTAAGGTCAGAGATCGGTGACGCCTCTTCTCCTCGATTTGGCCTCAGATCCTCCCATCACTCCAAAGGGTTAAAGGTGGATCATATCCTCTATATTGTAAAAAAATTGTGTGGGGAGGAAGGTATATTGTTTTAATTTTATTAAAAAATATCTTCCATTTAACAGCCTTCCCACGACTCATCTCCGACCGAACACCCGATGCCGATAAATTTTATGTCACCCTTAGGAAAAACATCACATTCTAAACTCAACTGTTGTCTCAAAATTTCTATTTGATACTCTACATGAGATTTATTACATGTTTCCAAAGAATCTACTTATGAATGGTAAAATATATTTAATATATTTAATATCATTTCACTAAGGCTCTCCAAGCCTCAGAATCCTGCGCCGACTCAGTGCCTCACTTCAGATATATTCTTAGAAATATTCCAAAGACTTAGAGGAAAAAACCCAATTCACTACATGGATTCTACAAAATAATATTATTTTTCAATTATAGTGGTTTGGTATAAACTGGTTAAACACTATAGTAGTCGATCCTCAAGTTATCCTTCATTCTACAACCCAACCACCAACGTTTCTAACTTAGTTGCATAGACCCCAAATCAAAAACCATCTCCTCTAAGTTGTTTGACACCCAAAAAAAACTTCAAAAATAGGTTATAAACACCCATAAAAATACCATTATCTTGTTTTTTGATAGAATACTAAAATGTCTTCCAACTTTTAGAGTGATATTTCTTCACATGCTTGTAGGATCAGACTTTCTTGTGTAAGCCTTAAAGATCTTCAATAGGTTATTTAAATAGATATTCTAGTCTCAAAACTCCTTCTAAATATAGTGTGATATTTATTATCCTCAACTAATTTATATACTTAGGACTATCTTCTTCTCTAACTCTTGGTTCATCTCACGTTCTTCTCTCCTTGATTTCAGATGTATTAGTCTCTCAAATATCTATTCTCACTATGTATATGAGTTCTCAATTTGTTATCACTTCATCACCTAATTCATTAACATACTATATATATTTATAATCAAATAATGATATTAAGTTAATATTTTGTTTCCATTCATATTTGAAAGATCCCTAATAATTGGAAGGTGTGATCCTATTCAATTTTAATCCATCAAATGATTTCTTGATTTATTCCTCATTTGAATTCTTATTCAAATCTTTTATAAAACCTCAGGATGACCCAGTCTTCATTATTTAATTTTATATTTAAATATCTTTATACTTGGTAATAATTGATTGGTTTGGCATCTCATACAATTTTCTTTAGGAAATAGTCGACTTACTATGTATTCTCCTCCTCAAATATCACTTCTAAAAAATCATATGTTATCTCCATGTCCATGGATTCATGCCCCTTTAACATAATACACATCTAGTTTTCAAAATTTCGGATTATAAAAATATCAACTTTATATAATGATATAATCCCATATGTTGTTCTAAAATTCCAATATAGATTCTAAATGTTTCCTAAAATCACCTTTATGGTTCAATTTAGCTATGAAGCGATATTTATATTTGTAGTTTACTTTGGATACACTTCAACTTTCAACTACTTCAATTTTCATATGTAGAAACATTCATTTATACAAATTTTATTACTTAGGGAATTTGGATATATTATAGAATAAACTATGTGGATCTTCATACATGCTATAATTCCTTTACATGAATCTAAAAAATTCTAGACTTCACTCAAAAAGACTCAGATTCTCTTCAACTAAATTTAAAGCTATATAATATAGTTTAATACTTCCAAAAAATTATATACAGAGTTCTCCATCATCTATCAACCTATGTATTTGATTATTTTGAAGACCACTTTACTTTGAATAAAATGAATTTCAAACAATTTTCATGAATGCATATAATATTTTAATAATGTACAATGATATCATTTCAAGTCCATACTCACAAAATGTCTATGTAGAGTTTTTTATTATTTTAATGGAATGTCTATATTGTTAATTTATCATATGTGTAGAAGTTACATGAAAATTGATTCTCATACTTATGAAATACCCACACTCAAAAAATCTTCTTCTTAATGTGGTCAATTTAGTGACCATATGACTATCCTATGTGTGGTAGGAAATATATCCTTCATGCATACTATTTATGTAAAGTTTGTGGTAGCTTGAGTTACTATTCATCTGGAAGCAAGATTTTACTCTGGTAGATTTACCACATAGATGATCTGTGCTTCTCATCCGGTCAATCCACATTAGTTACAGAAGGTCTATCCACTTCATGTTTTAAACAATGTGTTAAAATCATTAACACATGTCTTGGACATTGATATCACCTTCAAACAATCATAAGATATTAAATTTCACTATGTATTGAAATTATCCACTAGTTTTCTTAAATATTTATCCTCATGATTCCCTTTCCATAAATCATGGGAGTACTTTAATAATATTATGGTATTACAAGAATTCTATATCAAGTGTGACATCCAATTCCTTGACATAAATCTACAAAAATCCTCTAAGCATCATCACCACACTAAAAAATATTGTACTAATTGAATAAAAATGAAATAATAAATTTAGAAGAACATAACTCTCATTAGATGAGGTAATTATCTGGTATTATAGATATATATTTTCACTTCTTAAAAATGAGTGACACTAAATTGATTTATCTAATCATTTTAGGAATCATAAAATGAGGAGGTTCTAAAAAAATCTATGTAGTGAGAGACATGGATGGTGGGGAGTTCAAAAGAACCCAATAGTTGTGAGTTTTATCACCTATTAATTCCATAAAGGGACCTCTATCCACTAATGAAGTGAGACATTTTATGAACCTAACAATCTGTGTACCATGGGGCTCAAGAGTCTGATTATGAGTCTCTCCTATAATTTGAGCATATTTTTTTATAATCTATACTGAAATATTTTATTTCCCCATTAAAAAGACAACATATAAATATGAGGAGTATCCTATAGTGGAATTGTATCATCTTTCTAATACTATAGAAATGTGGGTTGCAAATCCCCCCATTGTCACCTCGGAACTCAACCTATTGGTAGGTGTGATAGTTTCACATGACAAGGCACCTGGTATCTTGAACTTTCTAGAACAAATTAATATTGTATCCTTATGTGTATCATATAATCATTTATCATGAAAGTTATTTTAAAATTTTCTATTTACATAGATAACAAATATTTTATTTGACTTGATAATGTATCCCATGGTGGTGAATCCCCTAGAAGAGTTGGATATTAGAACACTAATGGGATCAGAGAAAACTGTCTCTAATATGATGATTGGGGGGGGGATGAGAACATGAATATTCAATTTCCCATGATAGATAACTGGACAAAACATAAGATATAGAGCCTAATGTTTAGTGTTAATCTCCCCTACTCAAGATATTCCCAACATATGATACTACTGCTAAAGATGGGGATGACATAGGAAAAAACACCAATAAATACAACTAGGTAATCTTGTACAGGGACTAGAAGAAAATCCAGAGTTTCATCACCAAAAAATGATTGGTTTAGATAGAGTAATGGATGGGTTTTCTTCAATAATTTATGTTGAGTTTGGGAACTAGTGGGGATGATTACTATGCATTTCAAATAATAGATCTAGAATTATTTACTGAGAAAAAGTGTATGGATGCATGAAAGTCCAACACTACCAAATATGCAACCATGGAGTATGGGACAATGTCTCTTGAAGTGGATCCTCAAGATATTTCTGAGGGAGATTTGGAAGAGTTTCAAAAATATGATTTCAATTAGGAATATGAGGAGGAGGAAGTATACTTGAGGGTTCAATTTTCCACCATTGATACCGCACTGGTTGAGATTTCATCTAGAGCAGTGTTGAGTAGTGACCGAGAAGACGTGTACTAGATGTAGGAAGTTAAGGTAGATCTAGCTGGTTTAACTAGACTAGATAAGATTTTAGACTCCTCCCAGTGAAGATTAGTTTATCTCTGGTATGTGATATAGGAGACACTATCAAATGTTTCCAATTTATTAAAGGAGGTTCTTAAGTGTATGGATGTCACTCAACTTTTTTACTAGGTAATAAACGTACTATTTTTTTATAATATTATTTTTTAAATTACATATCTCAATCATGTTAAATAAACAACTGACTAAAAACTATAATCCCATCAGAGTCATAATCATTATTAAAATTAAGAGGTAAGTAGAAGATCATCCATGTTGCATGAGATTTTATAACATGGGTGGGTGGTATGGGGTTAAAATGTTGCACTAAAAACTATTGCAGAACCTATTTAGGTGGGGGAATTCGGTTAGTGTGATTCGATAAGGTTGATTTACCCTATCAAAGTGAAGAGGTGTAGAGGGAAAAATACTAAGGGTGTTATAATTACACTTGTGTAAAAAGAAGTGATTAAAAGGGAAGTTATGATCCCAAGAGTTTTAATAAAGGAGGGATGGCGAATATTGGATGTTTAGGACCACTAAAATAATTTCATAAATTAAATCCACTAATGTTTTTTCACTAAGGACAAGTCCTCTGGGATGTGTACAATGGGAAAGAGGCAATATGAGACTAGAGAATTGTTCCATCACCATATATGAGTTTTTTTTGGAAATGAAGGTTGCTACCTCTTGTGCAGGTACCATGGATGAGAATTGAAAGCTGAGACTAGGGTACATGCTCTCCCTATAGAATGAGATGATCACATTTAGATCAAAATTAATTGATGATGATTAAAATTTTATGAACACAAATAGTTTTCATGGAATTGGGATGCTCCAGAAGAGTTTTAAATGTCTTTAGGATATGTCACCATGAATTGAACACATCAATAAAGCATACCATGAGAATTGAAGGTCATGTGGTTTAGTAGACTAGATGAAATTTCCAACCATGTGAGACATGAGAATGAATGGTTCAATAATTATCTAAGGATAAGAGCAATGTAGTCTTGCAAAAAAAAATATTGTATTGTTTTATATCTTGGACCATGAGGTAATATTTTATATATAAAAATAATATTTAAGTAAACCAAATGTGAGTTATAATAACTACATGCTAATAAAAATTACCTCAAGTATGAACACATGAAATTTTAGATCATTATTCTTATACCATGGTTCTCAGTTTAATGTTATCGAACACGTACTGTGGGTAATTCCTTTTAAGGGAGTGAAAGTAGGACTAGGGAGAATTACTTTTAATGTATTTTAATTAATTATATGGAGTTAATGATGATTAAGGTTATATATCTTTGAATGGTGGTGGTGGTGGTGGGGGGGGGGGTGTCCGTAGTTTAGTATCATGGTACTATTACCCTAAGTGACCATTATTTTAGAGTCATAAAAAATAAACAATGGGGTGATTTAGTCTATATAAAAATTATGGAAAGATAAGGACAATGTGTTATAGAAGATAATAACTAATTAAAGACCATATCAGAAGTGGGTGAACATATTCTAAGGATATGATGCTTAGACAAAATGAGTTAAAGGATAATAGTTTCACAATATTAATTGAATGTGGCTAATAGTTTATGGTAATATAGCATGAACTATATCTTTATAAGGGAATAACCACCCCAGTGCATGAGTTTAAAATGATAAACAGTGACGAGGGTATCAAAAACATTAATTGGGATAGAATGGGGTGATAAGATATTGGATTCTTGACTCAATGGAAATGAACCTAATTTTACAATGTAACCCTTTAAGAAATAATCAGGCCATACATAATTATTGGTATGAAATTATCTTTGTTTATCCATATCATACACAGGAGGTGGTTGAAATAAATAATTATTAATGTGATGGGATTAGTAAGGGGATTGACATGGGTTAAACCAATGTCCCAAACACTAAAACGAATTTTTTTTTTAATTTGTTGTTAAGGCCAGGATAAGGTACTAAGGAATCACTACATATCTTAAGAAATAGTAATTAAGACAATTTAATTCTTAATGGTGGTGTGATGGGTGATTAATAAAAAAAGAATGTGGGAAACTATAGGAGACCAAAAGAATCAGAAGGTATGACCTATCAATAAAATACCAAGGTATAATGTAGTTTAGATTCATGTGATAGTGAAGTTTCTAAATAATTTAGATTTATGTAGAGAGGATATTGATAATGGTGTTTAAGACCATATAGTTATTATGAAAAACATGAAGTTTATTATCATGAAAAAGATATTGAACACATAATTTAATACCATATAATGTGGATGAATTTTATAAAAATTTTAAATTCACAATTATATGAATAATGCGAGCCTTAGATAATATTTAAAATAATTTATAGAAAATTAAAATTTGAAATTGAAACAAATTTATAATACAAACATTATCAGAAATGGGCACACATAGTGTTGTGTTGAAGAATAAATTTTTATAGTTTAATTTCATTCATCTTGGAATAAAAGTGTTTTTTCAATTTAAAATCATGTATTATAGAAAAATTTGGTTCCCTATATTTTGTTTTGTGTGTCACAATCATGATAAAAATTGTTCAACCAAAGCCTCTAATTTCACATGAGTGATGGTTAATGTAAGAGAAAAATGAAATGGAAGATAACTCATGTTACATGAGATAAACATAAGAGATAATGGGTTGGGGTTTGAATATTAATACAACCATGTATGTAAACACATGAATACATGGAACTAACTAGGTTTGGTTCTATAAGCTCAATTCATCCCAGAAATGTGAAGATACGCATGTGAGTGTAACACCAAGGACAAAAACCTCACTTCGATAAAGGGGAGTATAATTAGGGTTAAATTTCAACTTGATAATTCTAAATAAAAGATAAAATTGGAATATAGTCTGATAAGAACCACTAATCACATTTAAAACATAAGTTACACTATTAAAATATAAAAAATGGGGCCAAACAATGTTGCAGATTACCACTGACCAAATTTGTAGTACCCCGGTTTCTGGCAAGTAACCCTTACTCGATGTTTTTCTTGTTGTAAAAGTTAAGGGTGAATTTTGGGAGAGTCAGGATATCCTAGATTGAAGTTTGAAGTAAAGGGGAAGGTGCACGGTTAACGCACAGTTAGTCTAAACCGTGCGGCCAAACCGTGCGTTGATGACTTGGGAGGCAGTGGCTTTTGCCTGGTTGGCGCACGGTTTGTGTAACCGTGTGTCCAAAACATGTGTGAAGGATGGCCGAGGTAGAATATAACGCACAGTTAGGGCACAGTTTGTCAAACCGTGCAAACTAACCATGCGGTCACTTAAAGTTAGATCCTAAAATTGTGGATCTAACTCATTTTTCCTTTAATTGCCTTGTTTAAAACTCCTAAGTGGCCCTAACTCAGGATTACTCTCCCTTGAAGGTTTGAGGACTTCTCCTAGGCGTTCTGGAGGCAATTCGAAGGGTTCTCTTGGCGAATCGAAGCCGGATTCTTAAGGTATGTGATCGTTCTTGATCGGTTTCTTATATTTACTTAGATATACTACTCCTCTTCTCTCATTTTCTTAAATCTACACCCGTTATGGGTAGATCTAATGGTGTGGATGCCAAATATGACAAGATTTTGTCTTGGTTGTGTTAGGAGAAGAGATCTAAGGAGGGTTTTTAGAGATTCGGCTCGGTTTTGTTGGTGTTCTTCGTCTGTTGGTTGGTTTCGCCAAACTTGTTGAGGTAGGTGGCTTCACTCTTGATTCCTCTTTCTTAGAACTTTAAGGATTAGTCCAAATTGATTTAATTTCTTGGTTTTTATTGTGAAATTTTGGTGCAAAGCATGTTATAAAACTTCCTTAGTGATGATTTATGGGTTTTGATGAAATTGTGGAAATTGAATGAATGGTTTGTTCAAAGTGTTTTGGTTTCTTGATTTTAAAAGGGTGATTTTAAAATATGGATAGGCTGGATTTGAAAAAGGGTTTGGGGAAAAAGGTTTTCAATAAAAAGGGTTGGTTTATTGAAATGGTTTTGGCATGGTTGAAATGGTGTGGTTTTTGGGCATACTTGGTGTGTGTGTTCATATTGCATTTACGAGGCTTGGTTGAAATATGACCTTGTTCTCTGTGCCAAAAGTGTAATGGGACATGGGGAATAATTACCTTGTGACGACTTGGTAGATCGACGAGAGACCGCTCATGAGTATGGAATTTTCATAATGATACATGCATGGGTAATGATGTGGTTATGTGGAATGGAATGGTTATGCCAAAGTGGAAATGAGGTTTTGATTTGGAAACTTTTTTTGGTTGTTTTTCTTGGAAAAGATGGTTTTGGTTGGAAGATTGGGTTGGTTGAAAAATGGGTTTTATTTGGAACTTGTTATATTGTGAACAATTTGGAATTGTTTTATATAAATTGTTTTATATAAATGTGCTAACATGTTTTATCCTATATGCATGGGTTGGGAAGTCATCAGGGAAAACCTACTGAGTTTCATTACTCACCCCCTGCTTTGGCACGATGGTGCTTTTGCAGATGTCATATACCAGGATGTTGGAAAAGGTAAAGTGTCACATGTTTATAGAACTAATTTGTGATGCTTGGGCTGGTTCGTGATTTTGGAGCATGGAGCTTGTGGAGCCTTGGAGTCTTTGTTGTCTTTGAGTCTTGCCGGTTGTCTTTCCGCTGTTTACTATGATCTTGTTTTGGTTTCCACTGTTGTACTTTGGTTGGTTTATTATGAAATAAATGGATGGACTACCTTGGGTTTAAATCATGCATCATATAGTGGTTGCTTGGAGATGTTTATCTAGTTTGCATGGTTTGTTGGTTGTTTTCATTTAATGGGTAAATCATCCCCCATGTGTTTTGAAACCCTTCGGCATTTATTTATAGCCTTTGGCGCCTTGGGGATGTCTCTTAAAACCAAGTAATGACTCTTTGATCTCTCAAGACAATGAGAATTGGCGGGTCATTACAAATGGTATCAGTCTGGTCCTTCCTTTGAGGTACAAATAGTACCAGCTTGTTGGGTCCTTTCCTAACAAGTGGTCATTGATGTTATTGGTATTGGAGTTGAAATTCCTTCTTGTCTATTCCTTGGGTTAGAATCTTAGAAAGGAGTAGGATTGTTGGAACTTGAAAGGTATAACATAAAAGGACGTAGCTAACCCCTTTATGCTGAACTTCAAGTTACCAGGGAGTTGGGTACATAAGTGTTTTGAGACACTTCTAGAATTTTGAAAATCTCATTGTCATAGGTTTATCCAATGAGATGAGAATGACATGAATTGTAGAGGAATGAATTCCCACTAGGACTACATAAATCATTTTGAGAAATGGATTATGTTTTGATGCAAAAAAGTGATTCCTAAAATTTTTAACCATGTTTTCAAATGAAAGACTTTGAAATGATAATGGTTGACGTATTTTGAAAATAGATTGATTTTCAAAAGAAAAGAAAATATCTGTTCTAGAAATGGTTGGAAATTAATGTTGTGATAGTGATGTAATAGAAATTGAAATTCTAAGCCTTCAGTTGATAGGAAGTGAGACTAACTATGTGCATTGTTTGTATAGAAAATGGCACCCATTAGACGTCGTAGAAACCAAATGGAAGAGGCTGCTGAGAATGTGGTCACACCTGATCCACAGTTGAACCAGAAGCTGGTCCAAAGTATAGTTCAAGCATTCCAAGTGGTGGGAACGGGGAATCGGAGGGATGATTCAAGGCAAGTAGATCATTCTATCCAATTCCAGAAGAAGAATCCACCCATCATTCGGGGTGATTCTGAACCAGAAAAGGCAGAGGTGTGGCTAAGCAGGATGAATCAAATCTTCAATTTCATCTGCACACCAGTGGAGTTGGATGTAAAGTTGGCAACATATATGCTGGAAGATCTTGCATGATAGTGGTGGGAGATGGTGGTGTAGGCTAAGGTGGATCAAGGCTTGGGCTGGGATGAATTTGAGGAGTTTTTCAATAAACAATTCTATCCTCACACCTTCAAGATCCAGAGGACAACTAAATTTTTCAGCCTGAAGTAGGAAAATCTCTCCGTCACGGAGTATGCAGCTAAATTCATGAATTTAGTACACTTTTCACTAGAGTTTGCTGCAAGTGCATCACTGGAGGCACGCATCTTTGAATCAAGATTGTGATAGGAGATTCTCTCGAAGATAGCTGTGCTCTGTATTACAGATTATACGGAGATGGTAAACAGAGTAGCAGTAGCAGAAAGAGACATCTCAGGAGTTATGGGAGGATGAACTATGATGATACCCACAGGAACGTGTGGGAACTCTAATGCTGGAAATAATCAGAAGAGGGACACCTATTTCCAAGGTGGGAGTGCGAATCAGAATCAAACAGCTGGATCAGTGAATCTTCCTCCATGACCCATGATGAAAGCCGGGTGTTCTCAATGTGGCGCAATTGACCACATGAAATGAGAATGTATAAAATCACCAAAAGAATGTCACAATTACAACAAGATGGGGCATCTTCAGCGATATTGTCGCAGTGCTCCGAGGTCGGGTGCACGTGACACTTCCAACACGTTGCAAGAATCTTATGCTTCGATAGGGAGAGGACAGAAAAATTAGTCTCACCAACAGAAAAGAGAAAGTTATAGTGATTCCAGGAATACCATGACTTCTTAGGTAGGGCAATCTCAACAAGGCAATAAGGAGCAAAGTGCAACAACAAAGCAATTGTACGGAGCGGAACAGGTGATTCTGGATGACCAGTCTGGACCCTCTATGGTGAGAGGTACAATTCTTTTGAATTATACCCTCAAGCAAGCATTGTTCGATACTGGTTCATCACATTCTTTTCTTTCTTCTATTATTTCTTATTTGATAAACTTAAGAGTTGAAATGATTCCCTTTGTGATAAAACTTCAAACACCCCTCAGTGAAAGAGAATGTAGAGCCTTCGTTTGTAGATCATGTTCTATAACTGTTGATGGAACTGAGCTGAAATGGGATTTATCTGTGCTGGATATGGATGTCTATGATATAATCCTGGGTAAGGATTGGTTGAAAAAGTTTAGGGCTCACATCAACTGTTATAGCAGAACAGTCAGTTTCGTGACTGAGGATGGTGTCGAGCATCTCTTTAGAGAAGAAAGAGTGGTGAAGGCAGGTGCAACAGGCTTGTTGGCACCAGTAGTGGCAACGATCTCTTACCAGTTGGATGCGTTGAACTTGGAATTGGTGGACAATATCCCGAATAATAGTT
Source organism: Viscum album (assembly GCA_963277665.1). NCBI lineage: Eukaryota > Viridiplantae > Streptophyta > Magnoliopsida > Santalales > Viscaceae > Viscum > Viscum album. The sequence goes on along the minus strand of OY728161.1, from coordinate 1,045,987,352 downwards.
TTCTAGTAGTTGTGGATCAATTTCCAGATGTTTTTCCTGAAAACTACTCGAGGTTACAACCTGTAAGAGAAGTGGAGTTTATGATTGATCTCCTACGGAGGACCAGTACTATATCACTTCCATTTTATAGGATGGAACCAACAGAGTTAAATGAATTTAAAGTTCTTTTAGAGGATCTAGAAAGAAAAGGCTTTATTCGGCCAAGCGTGTCTCCGTGGGCTGCACCAGTTTTGTTTGTAAAGAAAACAAATGGAACCTTGAGGCTATGTTTGGATTATCATAAACTCAAACAAGTTAAGATAAAGAATAAATATCCACTTCCACGCATTGATGACCTATTTGATCAATTGAGGGGATCTAAGTGGTTCTCTAAGATTGACTTACAGTCAGGATATCACTAGTTGCGAGTTTGGAAGGAGGATATTTCAAAGACAGCCTTCAGAAGCAGATATGGCCACTATGAATATGTAGTCATGAATTTTGGTCTAACGAATGCACCAGCGGTCTCTAGGGCTTTGATGAATCGGATATTTCAGCAATATCTAGATTCTTTTTTTTGTGGTGTTTGTCGATGACATATTGGTGTATTCAAGAACAAGGGATAATCATGAGAAACACTTGGAGAGAGTGTTGGAAATCTCGAGGAACCATCAGTTTTATGCCAAATTATCAAAGGGTGATTTTTGGATACAAGAGGTATGTTTTCTGGGCCATGTCATCTCTAAGAAAGGTGTTTCAGTGGATCTATAAAATATAGAAGCTGTTCTTTCTTGGAAACCGCTGAATAATTTCTTTTAAATAAAAAGTTTTCTTGGTCTAGCTGGTTATTATCGATGTTTTGTGCATGACTTCTCACGACTAGCTTTGCCTATGACAACATTGACAAAGATAAACAGTGCATTTCAATGGACTGAGTAATGTCAAAGGTCTTTTCAAGAGTTGAAAGTATGCCTTACATCAGCACCCATATTGATCTTTCTAGAATCAGGATAGGGGTATGTGGTGTATTGTGATGCTTTAGGGTCAGGGTTGGGTTGTGTTCTCATGCAAGGAGACCATGTTGTTGCTTATGGTTCAAGGCATTTGAGGGTGCGTGAGAAGAATTACCAAACACATGACTTGGAATTAGCTGCAGTCTTCCATGCTTTGAATACATGGAGACATTATCTCTTTGGTGAGAAATTCACTATGTTTACGGATCAAAAAAGATTGAAACACATTTTCTCACAATGAGATTTGAATCTGAGGCAGAGGAGATGGATGGATTATCTTAAAATGTTTGACTTCGACTTGATGTATACACTGGGTATGGGAAATTCGGTGGCCGATGCATTAAGCAGGAAGACGTATGCTCAGTTGGAAAAGGAAGCTTCAGATGAATGGCAGTTGATGTCGGTCTTAGCCAACATGCATGTGGAATGTGAATACCGAGGTGATGTTGCTGTTTTCTTTTCAGCTACACTTGTTCCTAATTTGGTGGAGATAGTAAAGGAGGCACAAGAATCTGATGTAGACTGTGTTGAAATGAGTTCAAAACTCAATGGTGGGAAGACCATTGAGGGATGGAAGATGGATGGGAGTTCAGTTATGTGGTTTCAAGATCGGATGGTTGTACCTTTAACTACTCAGAAAAAACTCCTTCATTCTTACCACCATTCGAGATGGGCTGTACATCCGGGTACACAAAATATGTATAAGGATTTGAAGGCGCAGTTTTTGTGGAGCGGAATGAAAAGGAAGGTGGTCGAGTTCATCTCACGGTGCTTAACTTATCAACAGGTTAAAGCATAGCATCAGAGACCAGCTGGTATGTTACAATATTTACCTATCCCAGTGTGAAAATGGGATTATATAGCAATGGATTCTATTACAGGTCTTCCAAGAACAACCCAGAAACATGATGCCATTTGGGTGATAGTGGATCGTCTAACCAAGACGGCCCATTTTATCCCTATTCAGGAAACTCATATGGTGGAAGATATTTCAAAAATATATATCCGGGAAGTGGTAAAGAGACATGGTGTACCAGTGTCTATCATCTCAGATAGAGATCCGAGGTTCACATCTCATTTATGGAAATCCTTACAACAAGCCCTGGGAACTCAGTTGCATATGAGTACGACGTATCATTCTCAAATGGATGGACAATCTGAAAGGACGATACATACATTGGAAGACATGTTGTGGGCTTGTGTAATGGATTTTGGTGGCTCATGGGAGGAGCATATACCCTTAGTGGATTTCTCATACAATAAAAACTATCAAGCTTCGATATGCATGGCTCCGTTTGAAGCATTTTATGGGCGTCTGTGTCGTTCTCCACTATGCTGGGTGGAAACGGGTGAAACATCACTAGTTGGGCTGAGCCTTGTCCGTGAAATAATGGAGAATATTCAGTTGATTAAAAAGAGGATAGAGATGGCTCAAAGTCATCAGAAATCTTATGCAGATCACCGTTGCATACCGTTGACATTCGTTGTGGGTGATCATGTCTTCTTGAGGATCTCTCCAAGACTTGGACATCGTCATTTTGGGAAGTAGGGAAAATTATCTTCTCGATATATTGGCCTTTTTGAGATACTGGAACGAGTTGGTGAGGTGGCATATCGGTTGGAATTAGCACCATGGTTCAGTGTAGTGCATAATGTGTTCCATGTATCTCAATTGAATAAGTATCAGCCCGATCCGGACCATGTGATCAGATGGGATCACGTTGACCTAGAGCCGGATGCTTCGTTGGTACACATCCCGATGCAGATTGTGGATAGACAAGATAAAGTCTTTCCTGAAAAAAGCATCGGCCTAGTGCGGGTTTTTTGGAAACTTGGTCAGATTCAGGAAGAGACTCGGGAACGCGAGAAAGAAATGAAAGAGCAGTGGCCAGAACTCTTTCAGGCAACTTTTGGTTTTCTACTTTTCGGGGAAGGAAAGGAAAATGGTGGGGAGAATTTAGTACCCCCAGTTTCTGGTATGTAACCCTTACTTGATGCTTTTCTTATTGTAAAAGTTAAGAGTGACGTTTGGGAGAGTCGGGAGATCCTGGATTGAAGTTTGAAGTAAAGGGGAAGGCGCACGGTTAGCGCACGGTTAGTCTAAACCGTGCGGGCAAATCGTACGTGGATGACTGGGGAGGCAGTGTCTTCCGCATAGTAGGCACACAATTTGACTAACCGTGCGGCCAAATCGTGTGTGAAGGATGGCCGAGGCAGAAGCTAACGCACGGTTAGCGCACAGTTTGTCAAACCGTGCGGTCACTTAAAGTTAGATCCTAAAATTGTGGATCTAAGTTGTTTTTCCTTTAATTGCCTTGTTTAAACCTCCAAAGTGGACCTAACTCGAGATTACTCTCCCTTGAAGGTTGGAGGACTTCTCCCAGGCGTTCCAGAGGCGATTTGAAGGGTTCTCTTGGCAAATCGAAGCCAGATTCTTAAGGTATGTGATCATTCGTGATCAGTTTCTTAGATATACTTAGATATACTTCTCCTCTTCTCTTGTTTTCTTAGATCTACGCCCGTTATGGGTAGATCTAAGGGTGTGGATGCCAAATATGACAATATTTGGTCTTGGTTGTGTTAGGAGAAGAGATCTAAGGAGGGTTTTTGGAGAATTGACTCGGTTTTGTTGGTGTTCTTCGTCCGTTGGTTGGTTTCGCCCAACTTGTTGAGGTAGGTGGATTCACTCTCGATTCCTCTTTCTTAGAACTTGAAGGCATAGTCCAAATTGATTTAATTTCTTGGTTTTTATTGTGAAATTTTGGTGAAAATCATGTTATAAATCTTCCTTAGTGTTGATTTTTGGGTTTTGATGAAATTGTGGAAATTGAATGAATGGTTTGTACAAAGTTTTTTGGTTTCTTGATTTTAAAATGGTGATTTTAACATATGGATTGGCTGGATTTTGAAAGGGTTTTGGGGAAAAAGGTTTTCAATAAAAAGGGTTGGTTTATTGAAATGGTTTTGGCATGGTTGAAATGGTGTGGTTTTTGGGCATACTTGGTGTGTGTGTTCATATTTCATTTACAAGGCTTGGTTGAAATATGAACTTGTGCTCGGTGACAAAAGTGTAATGGAACATGGGGAATAATTACCTTATGATGACTTGGTAGATCAACGAGAGACCGCTCATGAGTATGGAACTGTCATAATGATTCATGCATGGGTAATGATGTGGTTATGTGGAATGGAATGGTTATGCCAAAGTGGAAATGTGGTTTTGATTTGGAAACTTGGTTTGGTTGTTTTTCTTGGAAAATATGGTTTTGGTTGGAATATTGGGTTGGTTGAAAAATGGTTTTGATTTGGAACTTGTTATATTGTGAACCGTTTGGAATTTTTTTATATAATTTTTTTTATATAAATGTGCTAACATGTTTTATCCTAGAGGCATGGGTTGGGAAGTCATCGGGGAAAACCTACTGAGTTTCATTACTCACCCCCTGCTTAGGCACAATGGTGATTTTGCAGATGTCATATACCGGGATGTTGGAAAAGGTAAAGTGTCGCATGTTTATAGCACTACTTCGTGATGCTTGGGCTGGTTCGTGATGTTGGATCATGGATCTTGTGGAGCCTTGGAGTCTTTGTTGTCTTTGAGTCTTTCCGATTTTCTTTCCGCTATTTACTCTGATATTGTTTTGGTTTCCGTTGTTTCACTTTGGTTAGTTTATTATGAAATAAATGGCTGAACTACCTTGGGTTTAAATCATGAATCATATAGTGGTTTCTTGGAGATGTTTATGTAGTTTTCATGCTTTGTTGGTTGTTTTCATTTAAAGGGTAAATCGTCCCCCATGTGTTTTGAAACCCTTCGGTATTTATTTCCAACCTTTGGCGCCTTGGGGATGTCGCTTAAGGCCAAGTAATGACTCGTTGAGCTCTCAAGACAATGATAATTGGCGGGTCATTACAAAATTGGAAACATGTTTTCCACTAAAAATATACTGAGAATGTTTCCTATGATTTTTGTACTATATACAGGAGTTGGGATAAGTCAAGCACATTTAACCATCACTGTAGAATGAGGTAAGTACATTAAAAAATGATGTGCTAACGAATAAACTCAAAATTCGAAGATGGAATGTGTAGAGATGAAGGAAAAAAAGATCCTCACAATAAATATGAGTACCTTGGTACTAAAATTTCATGAATTGAGAATATTTATAGGGAAAACAATGAAAAATATTTTTCAAAACCCATTATAAAACAAAATAATATAAAAAATGGAAAAGCATATCTTTTGGGAAACCAATATGGTCCCAAATTCTATATAGTTTATGGTCAGAAAGCTTAGAAAATGAACATATGGTTTTAGGTCATACATCCTAGACTATGGGGGTTCCAAAGTTTATGATCACAAAAATATATACTAAGAGGTGAGATATTCAATATTGAAATAGGGTAAAGAAGAAACCTGATGTGAATTAGGAACCCAATTCTTATATAGACCACTTGGGGGTGGGGACATAGTTTAAGTTCATGATAATTAGACTATAAAGGTAAATTTTTAGGTTTTTTAGCTTAGAATGAGGGTTTCTAGGTTTAAGATTATGAAATATTGAAAAAGTAAGTTCTTCAAGTTTAAGGTCATAGAGCATGGACCATTGGGAAAGAATAGTCTAGTTGGAAGAGGGAGTTTGTAACCTATTACAAATTGGGGATAAATTCCAATATAGTCTATCTTCATATTGTGTTCTCAGAGTTTAATCTCATTATATTGGGACCGATGGGTGGATATTGGTTTAAGGTCATGGAGCTTGAACCATAGGGGGATGAGTTAGTCTTATATCACTAGGTAAGGTGTCAACCTAATATGAATGGGGTGCCTAATTCCAGTATAGACAACTTCTGAGTGATGTGAACATAAATTAAGGCCATGATTCATGGACTAAAAATGAGATTGAATTTATGCACATACTTTCTTGAAACGAATTTTATTTGATAAATGTTGTATTGATGCTAGGTGGGAAAAAAGAAACCTATAGAGGGGTACTAAGGATCCATAATTGGCATGGATTAATTAAAGAGTTACATTTGGGTCTAGTGTAGAAGAACTGGACATCATTACACATCTTTTGGTGTTGGAATCAAGCCACACATTGTTATTATAAGTGGAAAATTATATTCCTATTTTTATATAATGATTTGAATGGATAGGGTGTGTCATCCAAGTGGTAAGAAACAAAAGGGGAACTCATTTGAGGTTGTATGATCCCAAATATAAGGATAGAATTGAATTGGAATCTTTGTGTAGGACTAAGATAAGGTTTAAAAGCATCACTACGTATCTCGGGAAATGTAAATCAAGCCAAATATAGTTCTACAGGAAATAGAATTCTAAATATACCAAATTCATTCATCGAATAGGTGGAATGGTGTGATTTGGTGAGAAATGTAAGAATAAAACCTAGCATGTATTTTTAGAAACATTATCACCAAGGGTTGATGGGGAATATATGTGGAGTGTCAATTTGGTATAGACTAGGAAATATGATCATTTTTATATATCCTAGGAAGAATTAATCTTTACATACAATTTTATTTAAAGGTTATATGACAGTTGACTGACACTGAAGGAATTTGGGTGCCTTATTTGGAGAGGACTCTAACTAAATTCTATAGTTTATGCATAGTACAAATGTATGTTAGTAATGTAGTTGAAAGTAGTGAAACTTGGACTAAGGCCTATACAATTTAACATCATGTGATTAGGATATTGATCACATGGTTTAAAATCATATGTTAAGGATGATATGATATGTATTTTATGGTCACACTGATGGGGATAATGTTCCATAAATCATAGGTTCAAAAAATGAGGAATTATTCTGAGAATTTTAAAGTCATACGGAGTGAATACTCTTGCCAATAATCTTCAAATCATTCAAAGTGTACTATTTTTATGATGTATAAATTCTTTCTGGTTTTACTAGAGGGGACAAGGTATCCTACACATGTAATATTTTTTGAAACCATGTGTTAGTGGGGGGATTGATGTGATCCCAATCCATGATGATCAATGAGAACACACTATTAGGGAAAATTATGTTAATGGAAAAGGGGATAAAAATTTTCAGTTCCAAAATTAGATGTTTTGTTTTAGGTATCATTGGTTATTAAAATATATAACCATGTCAACCTAGAGGAAGGAACAATGTCAAAACTTATTGTTGAAATCTCAAGACACTTGATTCTAATGTACCTTGACATTGTGTGATTCTTGGATCCAGGTTTCAAAAAGGTTTTCTAATTTAGATAAATGGACATGGATATTTTTTCTTATATAAAATGATCACAGATAGATATCCAAAGAGATGTTAGTAAAATATTAAGGTGAAGTATTACTTATGTTCTATATACCACCAACTAAAGGGTCACCTTGGTGGAAGTATATTTTATGGTATGTTATTCCAAAAATTCATTATAGAGTTTTTTAGGATTTCAAAACTTTTTTTATCAACCATATTATATAAAATTTTGGAGATTAATATTTTTACTCAATTTATCAACTTTTTTATGCATGATAGTGTGAATAATTGTTGGACATGTTTCCATACTTAACATGGACCTTCTTCCTCTCATAGGATTGGTTGTTAGTTTTATTATCCATGAGAATAATGTGAGGAATATAGAATAAGTGAATGTTATGGGTTGGGACCCATGACGTTGGTTACTTAAGAGACAAAGGTATAAGAGTAATTGGTGGTGTGGAGTATCTCTATAGGATAATTACTAAATTTAGCATGAACATGACATGTATGAAACTTCCTATTGTAATCATGAACCATGATGGGATAAAAGTGACCTAATATTTGTATCTGATGGGAGACATTTAATACTGTCTAATGCACTTCACATTTACTAACATGAACCCACTCCATGACATGAGGAAGTTTCTTCACTTGGATGCAACATTGAAGGATATCATAAGATAAATAATTCTATAGGACTTGTTTTGAATTGGGACCTTCACATAGGCTGAAATTTTATACCATTATATGTATTTACTCACACTTATATTCATTGTACCATGTGGTAGATAATCAACCAAGGGATTCCCCCGATATGGTACTTCATCAATCACATGATCATTTAAGGTTCCCACATAGAATGTACCAGTGTTGAGATAAGACAATTATTATTAACATATATTGAGGGAATGGAATATCACACTCTAATGTGAAACATGGATGAATAAGTTTTCCTAGTATTTATTAAAAAGTGACATGATAATGTTTTTAAGTTAGTTCTATTGACCAATATGAGATCACAATACATTGGAAAATTATGACTCGAAGAATAATTTCTCCGTTGAAAAGTGGGTTCACTCGAGAAATGGAATGAGCTCCAACTTCTTGATGTCATACTAACCAATGATTTTCTTGTTTAATATCATATAATATACATTCACATGCAACCTATGGACCAGAATCTCATGTTAAAGTTTGATATTTGTGACGAGGGATTTTTATTCTGCCTTAATATTATTGAACCTCTCACAATAGATAAATGAATATGGAATATGTTCCTTTGAGAGGGTGACGAAAAGAACCCCAAGGATAACCCTAGAGAGTGCAGGGTTTTTCATCCTCATCCCATTTAGGCTTCAATTGGCACAACCAAAGTACATATATATGCATTATTGTACTTTATTTATGGAAAGAAAGGTATCATTTAGAAACTAGACATGTAGGTGAAAATCCTATTGGTTAGAGTGAATATTGAGGAAATCTACCTAAGATTACCTAAAGATAACCCTTTAGAGGATTAATCAGATGTAAAACTTGTGAAATATTTTTTCCCATAAATCCAATCATCCTGTCAAAAAAGAATGATTTAGGATGTACTTCAGTAGGTTGATATGAGAGATCAGTTGGACCTCATGATAATATATATAATGTAATGGAATTTTCACCATCAATACTAAGTCAATGAAGTTCTTCTTAACTAGATAATGTTTTAACTCAGTATATATTATCAAGTGATTGAGGTAGTGTAGAACATTCTATTTACCATCACTATTATTTTAACAATATAGGGAACCCAAAGATAGATCTAGGGATTTCACATTAAGTATTAGTGGATTCCCCTAGATAAGTGGCATAAGAACTTATGGGCCTTGAAAGTACTACTTAATTTCATCTAATTAACTTTTGTATTCTTTATCCCACTGGTATGTGGAACCTTTCTTCAACATCTTTGAGATGGATTTATATTTTCTTTTTATATTGGATAAGAAAATTAAATACGTATAAAAAAACCTTAAACACCTCTCAAAACTCATAGGTTGTGTAAAGGGGGTTCTAAATACTAGAATTTATCTTCTCTTGGTTAATATCAATGCCTATTTACTAGAAAATGAAGCTGAGAAATTTATGATAGGTAACTCTGATTGATGGTGGCAAGTGGTTTATCTTAATTTTTTGGGTGTAGAGTATTCGAAACACTTTATCAAGATCATTTAGAATATTATATTATTGTTAGGATTTAACCACCAAATAATCCACATATCCCTCCTCCATGGTTCTTAGCAGTGTATTAAAGATGTGATGTATAGACCACTATTGGGATTCATTATTTTTCTTCAAGATGAAGGGAATTAATCGATAGTAGTATGTTCCCCAAGGTTCCTTGAATGAAATGTATTATTCATATTCCTAATACATATTTATTTGGATATTTATTGAGTATCCATACATAAATGAGAGGTCCTAAATGTTTATAGATGTTTCAATAAACAAATATGCAACTAGATAAAGGAATTCATCCTTCATTTAGTGGTGTTTAAGGTATTAGATGATGATGTAGATATTGGTATGTTTATTATTATTGTAGATCAAGACAATATTATCTAGTTACCCATGGTTACTAAATCTAATTTATGTTGTTATATTTGATAAACTTATCAAAAAAAGGACTAGAATATGGTTATAGATAAGGGATTTATGTTGTTGGGAACATATTTTTACCCACTGTACTGAATAAGATGGTTGAGATGGTGGATAAAGATCTATGAATTGATCCATAATTCTCCTAATAGTTATAAAAAAATATGTCATGATATAACTTCTATTAATATAAAAATGTATGATGTAACTAATAAATTTTAGCCTCAAATCACTCCCTACACTTAGGTTCATTAATATTAGATCATTTATGGTGGTACAGAATCTTTATTCAATAGAATAAGAAGATCCATCTAGGTATTACTCATTAAAATAGTGAGGGATATAGGGGGAATATTACTCCTTAATAAAAAATTATGATATTCCATCATATTCATAGGAAGATGTGGAATCATAAAAATAATATTCTCATTTATTTGGTTCTATAAAGAATATGTACATTGATATAGTATCCCCAATACCTTGTGTTATTTTCTAACACAACATGACCAGGATATTGAAACATCATGACTCATCCAACCAAAATTTGGTTAACAAAACTTTCTATTATACTCTATGGATGCAAAATTTGGTAGGCATAGGGAGAAGTCCTCATTGTAGTCTTGGTGGGAGTTTCACTATTTTCAAAAATTATTATCCCTCATATGAGTAATTAATAATTTGGTAGTATTCCATTATCTATGATAAGATGAACTAGTTTACATGGTCTTAGGAAATTTCATATATATTGAGGATAGATAGAAGAAAAATAGTTTTAATTTCATCCTAGGGATCCACCATAGCAAGAGCTAAGTCATTAGGTCCATTGAAACACATGATTCATTCAACATGATGTTGCTTCCAACACCTCTTATGGTACTTGACATCAATATAAGGGGTCCCACATACATCAAAGTGGGTAGAATAACCTAGGATATAATTTTATCTACCATGAATTAGTATTTTAGGAACATGTGATATAATTATGGGACTATTACATGTAAGTGTAGATAGTGCCTTCCCATTATAGTATTGAATATAATGTATTATGAGTACAAGATGAATTATGTATTTGATACCATATCCCCAAAATGATCCTTCAGTTAGATCATTTTTAGTGTTTTTTGTTTTCTCTAATTATATACCTTATCATATTATTGGGGGAGGCTATATCATCCTATATTTAGTCTATCTTATAGAGGATCTAGGTTGGGATAAGGATGACAATGAAGCTATTATACCCCAAGAACCAACATACATATATTCCGTTAAACATTCCAAAGAGGTATAGGAGGTATATGTGTACCTGTATAACCTTTCCTTATTTCTTCCCAAAAAATAAGATAATTCCCATGCACTATTTATGTTCAAATTATTCTATATGGTAGGATATAGTGGTAAGAACCTCAATATAAAACTCTATAGTTCTCTTTGTGTCTCAACAAGGTCATCCCGAAGATCCGTTGAGAGTAAGAGCACAATGAGGATCAAGCGACAAACCAAAATACTAGAGAGGTTATTGATAATGTTGTATTTCCAAGATAGGGGAACTTTCCCACTCCTATGATGTCTCTCTTGCACAGAAAGTGTAGAGGGCCCCTTTGGTATGTTTGAAGGAAATTTTTCAACATTAATATATTTTTTATAATAGTTAGATGGTTATTGAATGGATAGGTGTTCCACCACTCAAATATGTAATGTCCCGACCCAACTCACCACTAAACTGGTGGTTGGACTGGTCGCCACATGATCTCAAGCACGTCTCCCTGTATGCCAGAGGCTACTGACTAGCAGCGAAGGTCTATGGATTATCAGTGGGGAGACTATACTCTCATATCAAAGTTCAATAATAGACAATGTAAATAAATAGTGTATGCATTCGAATAAATGATAAACCATTGGAAGGAAGATTTTATAAATCTTGTAAAAATTAAATGGCCATTTCCAATTATACAACAGATGCATGCATGACATGATAATGATACAAAAATAGAAAATAGTGAATGAAATAGAATTATTTACATTCCAATATATAAATAAATAAACAATGACTCAAATCCCCGAGGACGGTCTCCTCAAGCATCCCAAGCTTCCGCTAATTCCTCTTCTCCAATCTCCCAAGTAAATGCAAACAACACAATCCTGCAACCAAATCGAATCTACTCGGTTACCCTAGTGAAATGGAAGCCCAATTAGGGTATGAGATATAAATCTTAGTAGAATGGGACCACCGGTGTATACCCCAAATCTATACATTTAATAAATAATTTAAACCGTGTGAAAGCATGCATAAATAAAGTAAGCAGTACAAAGTAACTATATACCCAAGTACCCGCTTCAGCCCTCAGCTGGTGTTTGAACCTACATTATACATTTGTCATGAATACTCAAAAATCATTACAAAATCATTTTCATTTATCAATTATTCAAACCTCATTAAATTATGAAAGTCTCGAGATTCTGCCTAAGCTCGACATCCCCCATATAATTCACTCACCACAGATGTCTCTAAAGAATATCTAAGTAATCAAAGTAAAAACCAAATCCAAGCTTATGCTTTGGCTTGGATAACGTGTCATAAAATATTCAATTTAATCTTTAATATACTATAACCAAGCCTGTCCACTAAAAATAGTGATTCTCTCTTGGGTCCTTCTACTAATAGTGATTCACCCAATTCATTAATAAGTCTGAACCCTTTATCATATTCAATTCACAAATCATTATGTCACAATAGTTTTCATTAACCATTAATTAATTTTATGTATGACCAATTGGAACCACTATCCAATGTCAATTAATGGGTGTATAAAAACATGTCTATAACCCTCTTGAGTATTTGGAGCGTCAGTCCTTGTCTTACAACCCATGGGTACTTAGAGCATCATTCCCTGTCGCATAAAAGAATATTTGCATGAAAACTAGGTGTAGAATGCCATGTCTAGCACCCCATGAGTATTTGGAGCTTCATTCACTATATCACAACCCATTTATCAATCATATATATATATTTATCATTGGTGTAGAACATCATGTCTAGCACCCCGTGAGTATTTGGAGCTTCAGTCCTTGTATTACAACCCATTTATCAACCATACATATATATTTATCATTGGTGTAGAACACCATGTCTAACACCCCAAACCACCCATTAATTAATTCATAAATTAATTAATCTAATCCGTTAATTAATTCAAAAACTAATTAACAACATAAATCACCCATCAAATAAGTCAACAATTAATTAACCATTCAACATCTCAATAGTAACTAATTAATTAACAATTAATTATTCTTAGAAAGAAAAATAAATAATAAACTCAACATTTAATTATCCAAATTCTTTAACTAGTTTGAACCCATCCAATCAAACAATGATTCTTCCAGGACTTTAACAATTTACATGCATGTTATAATCATCTCAAAACATACTGAACAAATCCCATATATTTAGAAACCATCTCGCAAAACATATTATATTTATAAAAAACTCCATCCAAGACAACTTAAGGCATGAAAAAAATAAAACACATCAAAAGGTACCCTTGTCCAATAGTCGTAACAAACAATCAATTCACAATCTTAATTTAATTCATACAAATTAATTAATTAAACAATTAATTAGTTAAATCTTATCTCTTCAACCAATCATCAATTAATTAACCATTTACCATTTAACATGTAATAATTAATCCATCCATTAATTATTACGAGTTTCCAATTTATATTCCGAACATGTAAAATATTCAATATTCTTAATAATCAGTAAAAGCCACAATTTTATTCCAACAAATGACTTGATAATTTATTCTATAATTAATTACCCTATTACCCATTCTTCCCATTCAAATCATTTAACTATTTAATCATATCACTTTAACTAAATTAGAAAAACATGCTTAAAATAAACACATGTTCAAGTCCTCAATTATCTCACATGGGTGACATCATTTAATAACAAAAAAATTTTCATGCATCGACATATCATATATCAACTCCAACAAGAAGACATATGAAAAGCCAAACCACAACAAACATGATATGACATTACCACTAACCAACGGTTTATCATTAATCATCATTTCAAGAAAACTTAGCAGTTCCATAGTCAAGGAAACTCACATTCTCAATTTATTTAAAGAAGCTATAATTCTTAAATAAAGTGTTAAGGATTTGGGACCCTACCTTGGGGTGGCACTATTTTTATTCCATAACACTTTAATGTACTTGGGGGAAACTAGTCCACAACTGTTCTGCAGTCACATGCGCGCACACCTTTATATATATATATATGTGTGTGTGTGTGTGTGTGTGTGTATGTGTGTGTGTGTGCACATTGTTTGAACCAAAAACGGAAAAAAAATTTGAGACCATCCGCTTCGCCCTTGGCGGTGGATGCCAGATTATGGACTAATGGGTCCCGAGTCAACATTTGCATATCCTAAAAAAAGAGGAACACAATGATCAGATTAAACCTGAACCTCAGGTTTTCAGCTGAGCAAACAAGGCAAGAGAGAGGAGTCAAATGGCCGATGTGAATCACGAGTTATATGAAGACGGACCCACCTTAATGAGTCAGACAAGATTAGTGAAGATTCTAAGAGTAATCGTCGCACGCAAAGTGAAGTCTGAGAGAGGGGGTGGTGCGCCTCTGGGTACTACCCAGAGGGGGGGTTACGCCACCCCTTTTTTATTTTCTTTCCCCCCACTAAATTAATCAATTTAATTGAATGTAATAATTAAAATAATAATACTCATTTTATTATTATTATTATACACATTAAACACTTATCTAATAAGTGAAAAACTCCCCATTTAATTAAAAACGCTTCTTCATTTATTATTATCTTAATAAACGTTTCATAATTACATATGAAACTCCCTATTGATTATTAAATTATTTTAACATTTATTTAACTAAATAACCACAAAAATAATAATAAAATCATCATTATTATTATTCCAACTTTCATTTATTTAAAACCCAAACCTCCAATTTATTAATTTATCATTAATATGAAAAAAACTCCAACCCATAACCCCTAATTTAATTTCCATAATAATAAAAATCATTACATTCATAAAACTAAAATAATAATAATATCATTATTATTATTTGTGAAACCTTTGATAAACCCAACACCGTTATTTAATAATAACGATTCATTAAATCTGAAACTCCTCATTTTATTAAGCTTTTCTTTGAGAAGCTCAAAAGCCACATTAAATTCTCATAAATGATACACTCCTTTAACATGCAATTAATATCTCAAAGCATCAAAATTTTTTTATGAGTCCATAATAATAATAATTACATTATTATTATTAGAACATTCTTCCATTTAATAATAAATAGTCCTTTAATAATTATGAAACTCTTTATTTAATTAAAATGGTTCTTCAATAAACCCCAAATCTACATTAATTTCTTCAACCGTCATTTAATTAATTCTTTATCATTCATTTAATTAAACAACCACAATAATAATAATAGTAACTTCATTATTATTATTATTAAAACTTTCTTTTAATTAAGCACAATCCCTCATATAATCTTCTTTAATTAAATTAAATAATTTATTAAATAGGGTAAACTCCATGGGTTGGAACGCAATCATGCGCTACCCGTGCAGATCCATTAAAGTGGACGTTTCCGGATCCGATACTCCCGAGACTCATCAGGACACCTACTAAAATTATAGGGTAATTACACAAGTCTAAAAACGATACCTTTAGGTGTTAAAACACTCAAAATAAAATTCCAGAGCTCGGTTTAAAAAAAAACAACCCTATGATAAACCAGTTTTTTTCTCGAAAACCTTTGTATTTTCACCCAGTTCAAAAACACTAGACTTTATAATCTACCCACCTTAAAAACTTATCATCCCTGAGAAGCCATTGAGAACCACTACTAAAACAAATGACCTACCAAGGTCATTTAATCTTGTTAGAACCGACGTGTTGTGTTACCAATTCCAAAAGCACCTTTAACCCTTCACAAGACTAACAACTAAGCCTTTAAAACTAGATCCAAAGATCACTTTATAGATTAAACATAGAAACTGAGCTTATATATGAGGCCATTAGAGGGACCTATTCAATGGAGATGGTTGAATCTCGATCAATCAATAGAACAAGTTGCACATGCTTCCCTCAAAAGACGTCGCAGACCCAAAACCCACATTCTCCCTTTATCTAACGACGTTCCTTTAAAACAATTCTAAAACCATCCTCATGTATAACGAAGTCCTCACCCGACCTCTGGTGAAATGTCCAAGTCAAGGAATAGCAAGGATATTTTAAAAATAACCATAACCCAACACGAATAAAGGAGTATCCCAAAGAAACCATGCATCCCACGTACAACCCAAATAACAATCACTTATCAATAAAAACAATATTTTGAAACTTTAGCGCAGCATAATACCGACACTATCTTTGTATCTCAAAGACAAGGTCAAGATAGGGGAAATTCTCCTCATATTTAGAAGAGTGCACTAAAGGAAAACCAAGATCATTAAGAAGATCAGTCAAACTACTACCAGAAAACTCTATTCTAAAAGCTCGACATCTCCTGCTGACACGTTTACCAAAAAAGATGCGACACTACCCACCTTAGGATTGTCAATGACATCGAAATAAAAGACCATCTACTCACCTGCGCACTATTTTAGAACACTTAACGCATGCATTTGATGTTCCTCAAACCATGATCACCATGTCAAACATTGATCATAAAATCTGTAGCATAAGCCAATCGACATGCCATAACACCCGAGTACCAAGAAGTCCTCTCGGGCAGTGGGATGAACTTACTTTAACATCCTAGAACATTATAAGGGTAATACCTACCATGGGTTAGCCCCTTAAAAAACATAAACATCGACCCTCTCTCATTATCACACAAAATAGAAATCACAAGATTCAAAATACCCTTTTTTGTTTTAGCCATTTTAATTAATTCATTTCAACCTTTCATCATTTTAATTAATTTAAACAAACAAAAAAGTAATTTTCACCAGAAGTCACTTGGTTTTCAAAACAACTCCTTATGGGAAAAAATAGGCATGATATCACAAAATTCTTCTTTAATCATTTAACATTTAGTTTTATTCAAATTTAAACAGGTAATTTAGCATCTAAATTCCTTTTACCAAGAAGGTGATGTGTGAGGGTCCCATTTATTCAATCTAGGTTCTTCAAAAAGATACCCCACAATAGTTCATTTCAATCAAAACTCAAAAGTTTTACATTTATAACCATTTTAAAACATTCTATGGTTATATAAGGTTCTAACACATGGGTGTCCATCTACCAATCGATAAGGCACCCATACACCTTATCGCTGGAATTTGGACCCTATTTATAACAATCAACATTCATTTAACATTTTAACTTTAGTAGCCCTTTCACACATCAAAATATCTCCAGCATGTTATCATAAGTAGTAAAACAACAACATGATATAACAAAGAATTATGGAACAAAAACAAAACATGCTAATAAGTATGGAATATAATAACTCAAGCATGTAATATCTATCACAAAAATATGATATCTATAGAGGAATGTTAAAGCAGATCAAAACATGGCACTGCACCCAAGGAACACAATCCAAATTAGTAGGCATCTTACTAATACAACTATATGGCATGTTATATGCATGACATGTGAATCTATAAGTGACTAAGATGATGCATGTATGAAACTTCCTTGACAAATCAGGCCAAGACAATTATTTTTCAAAATTCTCAAAATCAATAAGAAGCAAAAAATACACCAGTCACTCAAGGTGAAACCATATCAACTGTAATTTCAAAAAGCATGAACATCAATTCCCAACACTGGCCACTTGGTTATTTCTCGTACATGGGGTGATCACTCCCAACCATGGATATTAACCCAAGCTCCAAAAATTTCCTAGTCTCCTGTATACCAAACCAAAATATAAAGACAAAAGGAAAAGAAAGAAAATATAAATCCTCTGATACCACTTTGTAACGTCCCAACCCAGCTCACCACTAAACTAGTGGTTGGACCGGTCACCACATGACCTCAAGCACATCTCCCCGTACACCAGAGGCATAAAACCAGTAGTGAGGGTCTATGGATAGTCAGTGGGGAGACTATACCCTCATATAAGAGTTCAATAATATACAATATAAATAAATAGATGATGCATTCGAATAAATGATAAAGCAGCGAAAGGAAGATTTTATAAATCTTGTACAAAAGATATTCCCAATGCCAATTATACAGCAGATGCATGCTTGACATGCTAATGATACAAAAATAGGAAATAGTGAAAAAAACAACATGCTTTACATTCCAATACATAAATAAATAAACAATGAATCAAAGACCCAAGGGTGGTCTCCTCGAGCATCCCAAGATTCTGCTCGGTCATCTGCTCCTATCTCCCAAGTAAATGCAAACAACACAATCCTGCAACCAAATAGAATCTACTCGAGTACCCCAATGCAATGGAGACCCAAATAGGGCGTGAGATATAAATCTCAGTAGGCCGAGACCACCGGTGTCTACCCCAAATTTAGACATTTAATAAATAATTTAAACCGTGTGAAAGCATGCATAAATAAAGTAAGAAGTACAAAGTAACTATATACCCAAGTACCTACTTCAGCCCTCATCTAGTGTCTGAACCGACATTATACATTTTTCATACATACTCAAAAATCATTACACAATCATTTTCACTTATCAATTATTCAAACCTCATATAATTATTAAAGTCTTGAGATTTGGCCTAATCCCGACATCCCCCGTATAAGTCACTCACCACAGATGTCTCTAAAGACTATCTAAGTAATCAAAGTAAAAAACGAATCGAAGCTTGTGATTTGTCATGGATAACATGTCATAATATATTCAATTTAATCTTTCATATACTATAACTGAGCCCGTCCACTAAAAATAGTGATTCGATCCTAGATCCATCCACTAAAAGTGATTCACCCAATTCATTAATAATTCTGAACCCTTTCTCATATTCAATTCACAAATCATTATGTCATAACAAGTTTCATTAACCTTTAATTAATTTAATTTGGGACCAATTGGACCCACAATCCAATGTCAATTAATGGGTGTAGAACATCATGTCTAGAACCCTTGTGAGTATTTGGAGTGTCGGTCCTTGTCTCACAACCCAAGGGTATTTAGAGCATCAGTCTTTGTCCCATAAAATAATATTTTCATACAAGATGGGTGTAGAACGCCATTTCTAGCACCCTGTGAGTATTTGGAGCTTCAGTACTCATCTCACAACCCATTTATCAATCATACATATATATTTATCATTGGTGTAGAACACCATGTCTAGCACCCCATGAGTATTTGGAGCTTCAGTCCTTGTCTCACAAACCGTTTATCAATCATACATATATATTTATCATTGGTGTAGAACACCATGTCTAACACCCCAAACCATCCATTAATTAATTCATAAATTAATTAATCCAATCTGTTAATTAATTCAACAACTAATTAACAACATAAATCGCCCATCAAATAAGTCAACAATTAATTAACCATTCTACATCTCAATAGTAAACAATTAATTATTCTTATCAATCCAACTAGATAATTAAATCAACATTTAATTATCCAAAATCTTTAACTAGTATGAACCCATCCACTCAAAAAGTGATTTGTCTAGGACTTTAAAAATTTACATGCACGTTATAATCATCTCAAAACATGCTGAACAAAGACTAGATATTTAGAAACCATATCACAAAACATATAATATTTTTAAACAACTCCATCCAAGACAACTTAAGGCATGGAAAAATAACATGAATCAAAAGGTACCCTTGGCCAACAGTCGTAACAAACAATAAATTTACAATCTTAATTTAATGCATGGATATTAATTAATTCAACAATTAATTAATTAAATCTTATCTCTTTAACCAATCATAAATTAATTAATTATTTACCATTTAACATGTAATAATTAATCCATAAATTAATTATTACCAGTTTCCAATTTATAATCCAAAAACATAAAATATTCAATATTCTCAATAATCAGTTAAAGCCACAATTTTATTCCAACACATGACTTGATAATTAATTCTAAAATTAATTACCCTATTACCCATTCCACCCATTCAAATAATTTAACTATTTAATTATATCACTTTAACCAAATTATCAAAACATGCTTAAAATCAACACATGTTCAAGTCCTCATTTATCTCACGTGGGTGGCATTATCTAATAACAACAAAAGATTCATGCATCGAAATATCATATATCAGCTCTAGGAAGAAGTCATATGAAAAGCCAAACCAAAAAAAGCATGATATGACATTACAACTTGTAACACCCCAAGCTTCTACGGTACACTTCTCTTTGAATAACGCGATAGCGTGTGTTGTACGCAACATCGATATCTAACACACCACAACCAATCAAACTAGCCGTTATGAATAGTAATACCTAATTTTTGAAATTATATATATTTTATTTCAAAATGGAATTCATTTTTTGTATTCGTAATATCAAAATTATCCTAAGTTGAATTTTTGGTATTTTTCTGAGAACTTCCAATTTTTATGAATAGTGAAAAATACTTAAAAACAACTTTTTTAATCAAAATAATTTATAGTGATAAATTATATTATTGAGTGGCTTTAAAGAATAATTATAATATATTTTTACCATTTTATCCAATGGTGTTCATTAGAATTAATTTCACTTCGAAATTGGACATAAACAATTGTCAATCTTTTGATATATATTATTTCTTAAAAACACGCTATTTGTTGTAACAGCGGGAATTAATTATAAAATTAATTAATACAACTTATATTTTTGGAATTTTTTAAAATATAAATCATTTTTTAATTTGGAATATCAATTATATCTTAGGGTGAAATTTTGGCATTGTTTTGAAAAACTTCAATTTTTGATGAATAGTGAAACCACTAAGTGGTAGTTAAAAAACTGAATTTTTCATAAAACTTAATTTTACCACTTCTGTGAGTGGAATTTCGAAAATAAGAGATACAAGGTTAATATCAAGTAGTAAAATGTGGTTCAATGAGATGAAAATAATTTTTGGTGAATAGTAACTTTTTACTTTTATTTACCACAGTTAAAAGTAAATAGGGTAATTAAGGGTAAAAATGATATTAATATTACCCTAAAACATGTCCTAATTCTATTGGACAAGTGTATATCGACCAAAAACAACCTTAGGAATAAAATATTATCATTTAGGTCAACTTGGATTAGTTTAGGACATTTATTATTATTTAATTCAAAGGAGATTTAAAAGAGTTAAAATCAAAGTTTATTTACTAAAACATTATTAATATAGGGTAATAAATAAGATAAATTCGATTTTAAATATTAATTAGAAATATACAAAGATTTCCTACATAATTATATTTTATTTATAATTTTTAGACATTAAATAATTTAATTTATTTATGACATAATGATGATGTAGTAATTACCATAATAGTGAAAAATTAAAATAATTGATATTATAAATACACAAATAAATATAATTTGGGAATTTTTATGAATTAAACTAATTTTATAGGTTAAAATTACATGTTAGTATTGACTTAATTAACTTTTTTAGAAGTAATCATTCTGTTATGATTTTCAAAAAAATCAACTATTGAATAGTGTCAAAATTGACATAAAAGTGTTTTTTTTTAAAAATATTATATTATTAATTGATATTAAATTCTTAAAAATCTAAGGTTCATCCAAGAGACTTATATCATAATAGGTGTATCATTAATGGACCACTTGGGGGTCTCTTGGATGTATATAGTAAGTTTATTAACCATATAATATAAAAATACAAAGAGACATTGTAAAAGTGAAACTAATTAACTAAGAGTTAATACTTAAAGATAAGGTTAATATAATGACCCATACCTGTCTAAATTCTATTGGTTGAGTGGTTTTAGACATATTCCCACCTTAAAATTTAAATAATATACTTTGGAGCCATTAGAAACTAAATATGAATTTATTATAAAATAATATTTTTAGCTTTTCCAAAGGTGCCCCTCACCCCTCTTATAAGAGGGAACTCTCCCTTCTCATTACTTCACACCTTCAAAGCCTTTTGGTTCGGCCAACCCCTGCCCAAATACTCTCTCAACTTCCCTCACTACAATCTAGAGGCCTTAGTTTGATCAGAAATCCAACCTAAGGTGCATTGTGATCAAATCAAAAGGAAGACCCCGAAGAAGAGGTAATGTTTTCACCATTGTTTTTCAAATTCATTTCTTCTTCAACTTCTTATTTCTTTGTTATTCCCATTCTAAAATAATGAATCCAGTATCTACTATATAATTTAATATTATTATAAATATGGTACAACCATATTCAGTATTCTATCCATCCTTTGAATGACATGTCACTATACGTGCGTACGTACGACTTACCGTCTCCACGTCATGGTGTAATTGTTATTCAATATATTATTATTTGGATGGGTATAATAATGATTTTTAATTCCTATAAATAATAAATATAACATTATAATGATTCTGTATATGTGATATAACATACAATTATATATTATTTTAATATCAAAAGAATGATATTGTCGCTCGTGCGTACGTACGGACTACCGTCTCCACGAACGCGATGAGATTCATTCTCCATCGTATCCAATCAAGTATAATTATCATTTTATGATTTAAAAATAATGTTTAAGGACATGATATCATCCTGGATATTAATAAGATACAACCTATCCATGAAAAACATGGCTTACATAACAAAACATATAAAAGAAAACAAGTAAGTTAACACCCGAAACAACGATAATTCTAAGATATTATTAACAAAGAAATGTTAAAAGATCATATATGATGTCATATAAATGTATATGATTATTGTATAATTTAATAACAATTATTTCACCATTATACAGGAGGTTAACCTACCCCCAACCAAGGAAAAGTACATGTTAAGGGTTTATTTCGCAATCTCTTCATTATCCGAGGTTGTTTATACATAATAATCTACTGGGATCTCTTTATCATCCACATCCATGTTTCTTAAAAACGTTTTTCAAACCATTATTACTATTTTACTAGAATATGGGTTAAAGTCATTTATACCCTTGTTTGACTTTTTATAAGAGGTTTATAAAGGAATCTTTCCATCGTTTTCTAAACAAGATGCTTTTAACCTTTTCGACAGAATTAAGGTAAGAATGTTTTTTTAACTTATACGGTGGGTGCATATATTTTCTACCATTATAAAATAATTGAAGATTCCCTTAAAATATTATAAGAATATTTTCAAAGAAAATGTTTTATTTTATATTACTCTTAAATGATTTCAAAATAAAAAGAGATATTTCTCTAAAAAGAGTTTTGATTTCATCTATGTCAACATACTTTGATGGATTTTAAGCTTATTTGAAGCTGATTTATTATGAAACAAAACTTCCATATTATATTGAAGGATTTGTGATATGTTTGAATATGGATATGTTATTTTTATACCCTTCATGGTTTATGGTGAAATTATTGACATTTCGTATGCTAGTTTTAATACGAATGTTTATGTTATGTTTAAACCTTTTCATATGGGAATGAATTGGACTTAATATGTGACGGGTGGAGCCCTCTATAGCTCCTCGATGCATCGGTAGGTCTCATGAGACAAACTAGTGTCTTGGCACAAGGCCTTGGAAAAATATTATTTGTATTCTTGGAACGAGGCCTTGGCTATGTGGTTATGATAGTCTGACATTATGCATTCCATCATTATGAAAGTGGTTATTGATATTGCACGTGATTATTCGATTAGTAGAATATCCATGTGAATAAGTAAATGTCATTATTTAATTTTATTTTTTCCATACTATGTTTAAGTTCAAGTTTAAAAGGCTTTTGTTTTAGTTATACATTGCCTTAAATGTTTATTCTTATTTATGTAAGTTTCCGCTATATTGTTATCGTTACTGGGAATTTGAGCTCACCTCTTTTCTATGTTTTATTTTTACCAGGATGTGAAGAAGTAAATTATGAATGACCTGCAGGGATAGTATGAGGGGATAAGAGTTTGGACTATGGAGACTATGTTGTTTTAGTTTTCATTTTATGATGTAATGTAAACCTTATGAATATATCTAGTGTTTCCAAGGCTACTAAACCAATCGGTCTTTCGAGATTTGATCTTTCTTGTGATCATGCCAATGTTATGTAATAATGCACCAACTCTGGGTAACTGGGGTCAGGGCATTACAGTTGGTATCAGAGGAAGTTTAGTACAAACCTTGGAAGCTAGATTTAGATAAACTCCGATTAGAGCACATAGACCTAAGATGGACTTTGAGGATTAGTATAGAAGAACTTCCTAGAATTTTGGTATTGTAGAGATTTTGTGATTTTTCTGAGCAATACATCCCTGTATAGATACGAGCAGGTAGAGGCGGCTCTGGCACATATGTACCTAGGGGTAAAACCCGAAAACACCGCTTTGAGCTAGACTTGAACATGAACTGGTGCACGACAACGGGCCTTGCTGCACTCTTGGTTACGACACTCCCGAGGGATATTCTTAGGATAACTCTCATATTCTTTACAAATAATTATGAAGGGTTTATGAGTATATACTTCCTCAAAGAAAACATTTTTATGATTATGGATTATATCCATAAATAGTTCAATTTATGTTAACTATTTTATAAGTATGAGATTATGTATTTTGATTCATGAACTGATCTAGTTTATGCCATTGTTTAGAAATGGCGCCTAGTGGAAGAAATGGAAACCGTATCAATGCACACACTCCATGTAGGGATTTCCCTCCTACTCAAGATAATTATAGTGGAGCTGGTGATGCAATTGGTGCTGATCAGCTAATCACCATACTGGGACAACTCACTCAGGTTATGAATAATAACCTTTCCCGTATGGAGCACCCTGATCCGCAGCGTGGAGGATCAATGTTAGATCGATTCATGAGTCAACAACCACCAATGTTCAATGGGAGTACAAATCCCTTAGTAGTTGATAAATGGATAAATTCCCTAGAGAAAATATTTCAGGCTTTGGGGAGTAGTGAAAGGGAAAAAGTTATCATGGTAGTTTACCGCCTCACTGGAGATGTTGATCAATGGTAGTCATTGATTCAAAACACGAAGGAAGATGATGAAGTATCAAATATGGAATGGAGGGAGTTCAAAGATCTGTTTTTAGAAAAATACTTTCCTCGTGACCATCGAGCAGATATGGAAAGACAATTTCTGAGTCTGAGACAAAAGGATGATGATAATGTCGCAAAGTATGAGGCTAAATTTACAAGGTTAGCAAGGTATGATGGAGATTATATACGTAACCCAAGAAGTAAGATTGATCATTTCTTTTATGGGTTAAAACCATTTCTCCGTCGAGCATTAGTCTCACAATCCTTCTCGTCGTACGAAGACATTGTCTCATATGCTATCAAGACAGAAAAGGAATTCTCTAAGTCTTATGACTTTAAAGCAAAGCAAGAGAAGAAGAGATATTCTGATCAATCTGGGAATGAAAATAATGGGAATAAGGGAAAGGTTGAATATCCATCCTGTGGTAAATGTGGGAAGAAACACCCCGGTACTTTCTTGAAGGGAATGGGCGTCAGTTACAAGTGTGGTGAAAAATGCCACCAAGCTCGTGATTGCAAAGGGAAGAAGGAAGCTACCAATGTTCAATGCTACAATTTCAGGGAGATGGGACATTATGAAAATGAATGTCCTAAGCGTTAGGGGAACTTACCTCAGAAAAGGCCAAGGGATCAAGGCCAACCTTATGCTATCACTACTACTGAGGTAGAAGCTCTGAAAGACATGGTGGAAGGTAATTTAATGGTTTCCTCAAGTTTAGAAAATGCATTATTTGATTCTGGATCATCACATTGTTTCATATCTTCCCAGTTTGCTAAGAAAATTAGATATTTCCAATTTTATTTAACAAGGGAGTTGTCAGTTAATTATCCTAAGGGAAGTATCATTGCAACAAAGTTTTGTGAATCAGTCCCCATTAGAGCACATAAATGTTCTTTATCTGCTGATCTCATCGTCATACCTATGATTGAGTTTGATATAATCCTCGGTATAGATTGGCTTTCGGACTATGATGAGAAGATTTATTGTAAGAAGAAGGAGGTTACGATTTTTGATGACGATGATAAGGAACACCTTATCTTTATAGCAGAATCATCACCACCTAATTCTTATCTAGATCCACCCCCAGTAGCTCAACTAAATTCAATTATTGGGGAGGAAGAGAAATAAATGACCATGGGTGAGGAAAGGAATGTTCAAATAGAGGATTTACTTGTTGTGAAAGAATATGTAGATGTATTTCTGGAAGATTTACCTGGACATCCTCCAGAACGAGAAGTTGAGTTTTCCATTGATTTAATTCCTGGATCAAAGCCTATATCGAAGACCCCTTATAGAATGGCCACTATGAAATTAGTTGAACTAAAGAAACAACTAGAGGAATTGAGTAATAAAGGATTTATTCACCCTAGTGTTTCTCCATGGGGAGCCCCTGTTCTTTTTGTTAAAAAGAAAGATGGATCTATGAGGTTATGTATCGACTACAGGGAGATCGATGCTATAACAATAAAGAACAAGTATCCCCTACCTCGCATTGATGATTTATTTGACCAACTGCATGGAGCTCAATACTTTTCAAAGATTGAACTTCGATCTGGATACCATCAGTTGTGTGTGAAGAAGGAAGGAATTCCAAAGACAGCATTTCGAACCAGGTACGGGCATTACGAGTTTACAGTAATGCCTTTTGGATTGACTAATGCACCCTCTGTATTCATGGACTTGATGAATAGAGTTTTCAAGGAGTATCTAGATGAATTTGTGGTGGTATTTATTGATGATATCTTGGTATACTCAAAAAGCTACGAAGATCATGAAAATCACTTGCGCATTGTTCTGAAGACTTTGAGAAGACATGAATTATATGAGAAGTTTAGCAAGTGTGAATTCTGGCTTCAGGAGATTTCTTTTCATGGCCATATTGTCTCTAAAGATGGAATCTCTGTTGATCCTTCTAAGACCAAGGAAATCCAAGAATGGCCAGCACCTACGAGTATAACTGAGGTACGTAGTTTTATTGGTTTAGTAGGTTATTATCGACGTTTCGTCCAGAATTTTTCCCGATTGGCTAACCCATTAACGAAGCTCACACGTAAAGGGTTTAAATTTGTTTTGACAAAAGAGTGTGAAGAATTTTTCAAGGAACTAAAGAGAAGATTAGTCAATTCTCCTATATTGACTCTACCATCGGGGAATGATGGGTTTGTTATTTATAGTGATGCATCAAAGAAAGGACTTGGTTGTGTCCTTATGCAGAATGATAAGGTTATTGCCTATGTATCACGACAGTTAAAAATTCATGAACAAAACTATCCTACTCATGATCTCGAGTTAGCAGCTGTGATCTTTACTTTGAAGATACTGAGGCACTACCTCTATGGTGAAAAATGTGAGATTTATACTGATCACAAGATTTTGAAGTATATTTTTTCACAAAAAGAAATGAACATGCAGCAAAGGAGATGGCTTGAATTACTCAAGTATTATGATTGTACGATACACTACCACCCGGGGAAAGCAAACAAGGTGGAATATGCTTTGAGAAGAAAAGATCATGGAGTTTTGAACAATATGATAATTGAAAGGGATCCAATTTTCATGGATCTAGTGAAGATGGACATGGGAATAACCAGGGAAGGTGAAACATCAATGATTTTTCAAATGGTTGCCAAACCATCTTTACTAGAAAGGATTAAGAGTTCTCAGACCGATGATGATGAATTTCAAAAGAAGATTGAAGCTGTGAATGATGGGAGATTGAGAGACTTTGTGTATGAAGAAGTAATTTTGAAATTAGGGAAGAGACTTTGTGTTCCCGATATACCTGATCTAAAAAGGGAATTGCTGGATGATGCTCATAGTTCCAATTTCTCTATACACCATGGGATCACCAAAATGTATAGATATTTGAAGGAACATTTTTGGTGGGACAACATGAAGAGGGAGATTGCTGATTTTGTGTCAAGATGTATGGTTTGTCAAAAAGTGAAAGCTGGAAGGCAACATCCTGGTGGAGTATTGCAACCTCTTCCCATACCTAAGTGGAAATGGGACAATATTACGATGGAATTTGTCATGGGACTACTAAAGACTCCTAGAAGGAACGATGCAATATGGGTTATTGTTGATCATCTTACCAAGTCAGCACATTTTCTTGCTATAAGAGAAGATCTACCACTGGAACATCTAGAAAGACTATATATTAATGAAGTTGCGAGACTTCATGGAGTACCCCTATCGATTTTTTCTGATCGTGATCCCCATTTTACTTCAAGATTCTGGAAGAGTATTCAAAAATCCCTGGATACTAAACTTCATTTAAGAACTGCCTACCACCCTCAGACAGAAGGACAATCAGAACGGACTATTCAAACCTTAGAAGACATGTTGAGATCTTGCTCACTTGACTTTCAGGGTATGTGGGATCAATATTTACCTCTGGTAGAATTTTCCTATAACAATAGCTTCCATTCGAGTATTCAGATGGCACCATATGAAGTGTTATACAGAAAGAGATGTCGCACACAAACCTGTTGGGATGAAGTTGGTGAAAGAAAACATGTAGGTCCAGAACTGGTGGAGGAAACGATGGAAAATGTGAAGGTAATCCAAAATCACATCAAAGCAGCTCAAAGTAGGCAGAAGAGCTATACCGATAATCGAAGGAAGGATTTGGAATTTCAAGTCGGTGATCATGTTTTCCGGAAGGTATCTCTATGGAAGGGAGTCATACGTTTTGGTTAGAAAGGTAAATTGAGTCCCAGGTACATCGGACCTTTTGAAATTCTAGAACGAATTGGGGTTGTAGCTTACCGATTGGCAATGCCGCCAAGTCTCTCCAAAGTTCACGATGTGTTCCACGTATCTCTATTAAGGAAATATATGTCTAACCCAATGCATGTACTCACCTACGAGGAATTAGAACTGGAACCCGAACTGTCTTATTGCGAAGAGCCCGTCAAGATTCTTGATATAAGAGAACAAGTGCTGAGAAATCAGACGACGCGTCTGGTAAAAGTTTTGTGGAGAAACCATAAAATGGAAGAGGCAACATGGGAACCTGAGGAACTTATGATGAAGAACCACCCGAGTCTTTTCATGCGGTAGTATTCTAGAAATTTTGAGGACGAAATTATTTGAAGGAGGGGAGAATGTAACACCCCAAGCTTCTACGGTACACTTCTCTTTGAATAATGTGATAGCGTGTGTTGTACGCAACATCGAGTTCTAACACACCACAACCAATCAAACTAGCCGTTATGAATAGTAATACCTACTTTTTGAAATTATATATATTTTATTTCAAAATGGACTTCATTTTTGGATTTGGAATATCGAAATTATCCTAATTTGAATTTTTGGTATTTTTCTGAGAACTTCCAATTTTTATGAATAGTGAAAAATACTTAAAAACAACTTTTTTAATCAAAATAATTTATAGTGATAAATTATATTATTGAGTGGTTTTAAAGTATAATTAGAATAAATTTTTACCATTTTATCCAATGTTGTTCATTAGAATTAATTTCACTTTGAAATTGGACATAAACAATTGTCAATCTTTTGATATATATTGTTTCTTAAAAACACGCTATTTGTTGTAACAGCGGGAATTAATTATAAAATTAATTAATGAAACTTATATGTTTGGAATTTTTTAAAATAGACATAATTTTTGAATGTAGAATATCAATTATAGCTTAGGGTGAAATTTTGGCATTGTTCTGAAAAACTTTAATTTTTAATGAATAGTGAAACCACTAAGTGGTAGTTAAAAAACTGAATTTTTCATAAAACTTAATTTTACCAGTTCTGTGAGTGGAATTTCGAAACTCCGAGAGACACGGTTAATATCAAGTAGTAAAATGTGGTTCAATGAGATGAAAATAATTTTTGGTGAATAGTAACTTTTTACTTTTATTTACCACGGTTAAAAGTAAATAGGGTAATTAAGGGTAAAAATGATATTAATATTACCCTAACACATGTCCTAATTCTATTGGATAAGTGTATCTCGACCAAAAACAACCTTAGGAATAAAATATTATCATTTAGGTCCACTTGGATTAGATTAGGACATTTATTATTATTTAATTCAAAGAAGAGTTAAAAGAGTTAAAATCAAATTTTATTTACTAAAACATTATTAATATAGGGTTATAAATAAGATAAATTCGATTGTAAATATTCATTAGAAATCTAAAAATATTTCATAAATAATTATATTTTATTTATAATTTTTAGACATTAAATAATTTAATTTATTTATGACACAATGATGATGCAGTAATTACCATAATAGTAAAAAATTAAAATAATTGATATTATAAATACCCAAATAAATAAAATTTGAGACTTTTTATGAATTAAACTAATTTTCTAGGTTAAAAATACATGTTAGTATTGACTTAATTAACTTTTTTCGAAGTAATCATTCTGTTATGATTTTCAAAAAAATCAACTATTGAATAGTGTCAAAATTGACATAAAAGAGTTTTTAAAACCAATATTGTATTATTAATTGATATTAAATTCTTAAAAATATAAGGTTCGGCCAAGAGACTTATATCATGATAGGTGTATCATTAATGGACCACTTTGGGGTCTCTTGGATGTATATAGTAAGTTTATTAACCATATAATATAAAAATACAAAGAGACATTGTAAAAGTGAAACTAATTAACTAAGAGTTAATACTTAAAGATAAGGATAATATAATTACCCAAACCTATCTAAATTATATTGGTTTAGTGGTTTTCTACCTATACCCACCTTAAACTTTAAATAATATACTTTGGAGCCATTAGAAACCGAATATGAATTTATTATAAAATAATATTTTTAGCTTTTCCAAAGGTGCCCCTCACCCCTCTTATAAAAGGCCACTCCCCATTCTCATTACTTCACACCTTAAAAGCCTTTTGGTTCAGACAAACCTTGCCCCAATACTCTATAAACTTCCCTCAATACAACCTAGAGGCCTTAGTTTGATCATAAATCCAATCTAAGGAGCCTTTTGATCAAATCAAAAGGAAGAACCCGAAGAAGAGGTAATGTTTTCACCACCCTTTTTCAAATTCATTTCTTCTTCAACTTATTATTTATTTGTTATTACCATTATAAAATAATAAATCCAGTATCTCCTATATACTATAATATTATTATAAATATGGTACAACCATATTCAGTATTCTATCCATCCTTTGAATGACATGTCACCATACGTGCGTACGTACGACTTACCGTCTCCACGTCGTGGTGTAATTGTTATTCAATATATTATTATTTGAATGGGTATAATAATGATTTTTAATTCATGTAAATAATAAATATAACATGATAATTATTCTTTATATGTGACATACCATCCAATTATATATTATTTTAATATCAAAAGAATGATATTGTCGCTCGTGCGTACGTACGGACTACCGTCTCCACGAACGCGATGAGATTCATTCTCCATCATATCCAATTAAGTATAATTATCATTTTATGATTTAAAAATAATGTTTAAGGACTTGATATCATCCTGGATATGAATAGGATACAACCTATCTACGACAATCATGTCTTACGTAACAAAACATATAAAAGAAAACAAGTAAGTTAACACCCGAAACAACGATAATTCTAAGATATTATTAACAAAGCAATGTTAAAAGATCATATATGATATCATATAAATGTATATGATTATTGTATAATTTAATAACAATTATTTCACAATTATACATGAGGTTAACCTACCCCCAACCAATGAAAAGTACAAGGTAAGGGTTTATTTCGCAATCTCTTCATTATCCGAGGTTGTTTATACGTAATAATCTACTGGGATATCTTTATCATCCACATCTATGTTTCTTAAAAATGTTTTTCAAAAAATTATTACTATTTTAATAGAATATGGGTTAAATTAATTTATACCCTTTTTTTAATTTTTATAAGAGGTTTATAAAGGAATCTTTCCATCGTTTTCCAAACAAGGTGCTTTTAACCTTTTCGACATAATTAAGTTAAGAATGTTTTTTTTAACTTATACGACGGGTGAAGCTATTTTCTGCCATTATAAAATTGTCAAAGCTTCCCTTACAAGATTATAAGAATATTTTCAAATAAAATGTTTTATTTTATATGACTCTTAAATGATTTCAAAATAAAAAGAGATATTTCTGTAAAGACCCGTAAAATTCAAGGAAATTTTTTTCTTAATTTTATTTGGGATTTTACTAGAATGCAATTTCTGACGGCACATGATTCTGAGGCCCGGTGTGCCTGGAATTTCTATTCGAAGTTTAGCTCGGATACATTCAGTGAACGAACGAGCGAGAATTTCTAACTTTTGAACCAGTTCTTGGAATCGAATTCCAAGGGCACCGATGGATTCACAACGCCAGTAATTGCTTAGGAACACCTTTTCTGGAGTTGCGTTTACACGAGGGAAGTTGTTAAATTTTTGTGGAAGGTAAAATAAAATTAGGCATCAGTTTTATTTTACTCTAAGTGGATTAATCTTTGGGTGGAAGTTGGGGAAAACCACCCAAATTCCATTTGGAGGTTATGAAGGTGGTGGGTCCCACACTAACCCTACCCCTTCACCTTCCCTAACCTTCCATAACCCTTCATTAATTTTGACAACTTGTGTAATTTAATTATGTGGTTTAATTCAAGCTTTTGAATTTCAAACCTTAAGTTGTGTTGATAAAATAAGTAAGGGATTTATTTTATTTTTGTTGGAGTCTTGTTTCTTTGAGAGTCCTTGGGAGAAAAGCTAAGGATCTTGAAGAACTTATTCCTCTTTAGCGAAGAGCACGAAGAGCGCTAAGAACGCCGGATTCCTCGGAGATCGACGACGCGATGCTGTCCCTGCGATGCGACTCTCTTTTTCCACGACGTCTCCTTCAGCGACGCCTCTTCCCGCGACGGTTATCTCCATGATGAATCCTCACCCAACTTTTTCGACGAGGTAGGGGTTATTTTATTTTTGTTCGTGATTTCTACCTTGACGTTCTTCGTAAATTTTGACCATTTGCTATCGATTAACGAGAGGGGGCTGGACCGCACAAACACGGCCGACCCTCCTCCCTTATCTATGTTGTTGTTCCTATTGTGGATTGAAACGGGAATGGCGCGGTGCTGTCGCACCATGAGGGATCGTGCGGGAAGGAATGCGCGAAGTCATTGCGCCGCGACGTGAAATCGAACAAGGACGCGACGCCGTCACGCCGCGTCGGAGAAACCCGAAGACACTGCGGCCGGAGCGGGGCCGCGGCGGAGTAGGGAGACCGGTCCGTGGCGGCAGAAGCCGACCGGCCAGAGCGGGCCGACCGGACAAGGGAAGGCCGGGGGTTACAAACCCCCGGTGGCCAGCTCAAGCGGCCCCCCTTAATGGGGGCCGCAGTTACAAAATCCAGGGGGGCAGACACCCCCCCTTCAAATGGCTCGACCGTTTGGCCGAGCGCCTGGCCAGCGCATCGCGCCCAGGCCGGGCTGCACCGGCCGGGCCGGGTCAGGCCGCGCCCAAGCGGGCCGGACTCAGACCCGGTTCGGGTCGACCCGGTTCGGGCCGACCCTGGGGGTATCGGGCCGGGTCGGACCGGGCCCGAACCCCTTAATACCGAATCTCTTCCGGTTGGACGCCCATAACTTGTGCTAAGTGCCTCCGATCGACACACCATCAGTAGGGATGAGATCCTTGGATCGATACGGTCGTTTCGGTATATCGCACTCAAGGTTTTGGAATACTTTGGGTTCGGCCGAGTTGGTTCGTACACGAAACCAACCGGGCCCTCGGAGCGGAAACACTCATAACTTGAGCTCCGGACATCCGATTGACGTGCCGCTGACCTTTTTGGATTCCTCTTAGTGAGACAGATATTTTGGGTTACTCTGCCCGAGGTTTGGATGCAGGTGGAGTACGGTCGGGTTGGTTTTTCCTTAAAAACCAACCGGGCCCCTGGAATGGAAAAGCCGATAACTCTTAGACCGGGCGTCCGATTGACGCGCCGTCTGCGACGCTGAGTTCCTGTTGAAGATACGGAACTTTTGGATACATCAACTTCGGACTTTGTGTCAGTTGATGTATCAGCCTCTCGGCTCGTGGAGCGGACCCTCCCGAACGAGCTTGCTGTGTGCGGGAACCCTAGAGCTGGCTGCGTTGCGACTGTGACTACGATGACGACTGTACAGAGATCCTCAGTGGATTCGACGACGATGACTACAACACTTAGCGATCCTACATGGATCAGTGCTACCGATCCTGTGTGGGTCTGATCCTATGTGGGTCAGCGCTCAGTGGTCCTGTGTGGGCCAACACCTACAGATCCTGTGTGGGTCCGATCCTGTGTGGGTCTTTGCGGGGGTTAGTTACCTATCAATCTTGTGTGGGTCAGATCCTTTGTGGGTCATTGAGGGGGTTAGTTACCTTTCGATCCTTTGTGGGTCTGACGGCTTAGATGAATTAGTAGATATATCTGATCATCTCTATCGTCATACGAAGAAGAAGTATACCTGTGTGAGCTGAATCCTGTTTTTCTTTCCTATGTGGATTGTGTTGTGCTATCCTGTGTGGATTTACGTTTTGCTTTCCTGTGTGGACTGGGTTGTACTAGGGCTCGGATGTTGGAGCCAAACGAGGATTGATGACTTAGGTATATGTATGGGCATATACCTAAGCAGTGTCGGATATTACTTCGTGATTGCATCTTTCCTTTGTGGATTATCCTTTGTGGATTTTGGGAGACCTTTGGGGGTCTCGGGGTCCCTACTGAGTAGCTTATAATCACCCCTGCACGGGCTATGCCCGCACTACATTGTGTTGGTTGTAGACAACGGACAACGCTGATTGTGGTTGAGGTTTGCAGAGCGGGATGGTACCTGGAGGTAGACCACTGAGCGGGACGTTCTCGGAGCGGACGGATGGACCCGAGGAGTTGTGGAGGCTATCTATACTCACCCTTCAGGTGGTATTTCCAGTGGACAACTCGATGTTACGGCTCTACTTTTAGTTTCTATTTTCCCCTTCCAGTTGTACTTTACTTTCAGTTTGGGTTTGTATTCTGACCCACTTACTTTTCCGCACTTACTGTTGTACCCAGTTTTTACTTAGTGTTTACTTCTACTGCTTGCTTGCTCTGTGGTGTTTGTTTACTTTATAAAGGCAATGCATTCCCTTTTTACCGAGAATTACGCCTTGGTGCTAGTCGCCAGCCCCTGGCCTATGGAAGACAGGCTTGGGGTAGTCACGAAACGGGCCCCGAGGACGGGTCGTGACAATTTCTCTAAAAAGAGTTTTGATTTCATCTATGTCAACATCCTTTGATGGATTTTAAGCTTTTTTGAAGCTTATTTATTATGAAACAAAACTTCCATATTGTATTGAAGGTTTTGTGATATTTTTTACTATGGATATGTAATTTTTATACCCTTCATGGTTTATGGTGAAAGTATTGACATTTTGTATTCTAGTTTTAATACGAATGTTTATGTTATGTTTAAACCTTTTCATATGGGAATGCATTGGACTTAATATGTGACGGGTGGAGCCCTCTATAGATCCTCGATGCATCGGTAGGTCTCATGAGACAAACTAGTTTCTTGGCACAAGGCCTTGGCAAAATCTTATTTGTAGTCTTGGCATGAGGCCTTGTCTATGTGGTTATGATAGTCTGGAATTATGCATTCTATCATTATGAAAGTGTTTATTGATATTGCATGTGATTATTCGATTAGTAGAATATCCATGTGAGTAAGTAAATGTCATTATTTCATTTTATTTTTTCCATACTATGTTGAAGTTCAAATTTAAAAGGATTTTGTTTTAGTTATACATTTCTTTAAATGTTTATTATTATTTATGGAAGTTTCCGCTATATTGTTATCCTTACTGGGAATTTGAGATCACCCCTTTTCTATGTTTTATTTTTCCCAGGATGTTAAGAAGTAAATTATGAATGACCTGTAGGGATAGTATGAGGGGATAAGAGTGTGGAATATGGAGACTATGTGGTTGTAGTTTTCATTTTATGATGTAATGTAAACCTTATGAATATATCTAGTGTTTCCAAGGCTACTAAACCAATCAGTCTTTCGAGATTTGATCTTTCTTGTGATCATGCCAATGTTATGTAATAATGCACCAAATCTAGGTAACTGGGGTCGGGGTGTTACACAACTAACCATTAGTTTATCTTTAATCAGCATTTCAAGAAAACTTAGCAGTTCCATAATCAAGGAGACTCACATTCTCAATTTATTTAAAGAATCTATAATTCTCAAATAAAGTGTTAAGGATTTGGGACCCTACCTCGGGGTGGCACCATTTTTATTCCGTAATAGTTTAATGTACTTGGCAGTAACCAATCGACAACTGGTCTGTAGTCTCATGGACACACACCTTAATATATATATATATATATTTATATATTTATATATTTATATGTTTGCATTTTCCAAAACAATGACGACAAAAAAATTCGAGACCATCCACCTCGCCCTTGGTGGAGGATTCCAGATTATGAAACAATGGGTCTCGAGCCAACATTCACATATCCTAAAAAAAGAGGAACACAATGATCAGATTAAACCCGAACCATGGGGTTTTTTGAGAAAACAAGGAAAGAGAGAGGAGTCAAATGGCCGATGCGAATCACGAGTTATACAAAGAAGGACTCACCTTGACGAGGCAGACAAGATTCATGAAGAGTTTGATAGGAATTGTCGTGTGCAAAGTGGAGTGTGTGAGAGGGGGTGGTGTGCCTCTAGGTACTGCCAGGAGGGGGGTCATGCCTCCCCTTTTTATTTTCTTTCCACCCTCTAAATTAATCCATTTAATTGAATGTAATAATTAAAATAATAATACTAATTTTATTATTATTATTATACACTTTAAACACTTATCTAATAAGTGAAAAACTACCCATTTAATTAAAAACACTTAATCATTTATTATTCTCTTAATAAATGTTTCATAATTAAATATGAAACTCTCTATTGGTCATTAAATTATTTTAACATTTATTTAACTAAATAACCACAAAAATAATCATAACATCATTATTATTATTATTCCAACTTTCATTTATTTAAAACCCAAACTCCTAATTTATTAAAATATCATTAATATGATAAAAACTCCAACCCATAACCCATAATTAAATTACAATAATAATAAAAATTATTACTTTGATAAAAATAAAATAATAATAATCCCATTATTATTATTTTTGAAACCTTTTATAAATATAACACCACTATTTAATAACAATGCTTCATTAAATTTGAAATTCCTCATTTTATTTAATGTTTCTTTGAGAAGCTCAAAAGCCACATTAAATTCTCATAAATTATTCACTACTTTAACATGCAATTAATATCTCAAAGCATAAAAAAAATTATGAAACCATAATAATAATAATAACATTATTATTATTAGAACATTACTCCATTTAATAATAAATGGTCCTTTAATAATTCTAAAACTCTTTATTTAATTAAAACAGTTCTTCAATAAACCCTAAATCCACATTAATTTCTTCAACCATCATTTAATTAATTCTTTATCATTCATTTAATTAAAGAACCAAAATAATAATAATAATAAATTCATTATTATTATTATTAAAACTTTATTTTAATTAACCAAAATATCTCATATAATCTTCTTTAATTAAATTAAATAATTTATTAAATAGGGTAAACTCCACGGGTTGGACCGCAATTGTATGCTTCCCGTGCAGATCCATTAAAGTAGAATTTTATGGATCCAGTGCTCCCAAGACTCATCGAGAAACCATATAAAATTATAAGGTAATTACACAAGTCCGAAAACGACACCTTTAGGTGTTCCAACACTCGAAAAAAATTTGGAGATCAGTTTAAAAAAAATGACCAGTTGATAAACTGAAATAAAAATTCAAAAACCTTTTTATTTTAACCCAGTTCAATAACACAAAAATTTACAAAATAGGACATAGATATAATTAAGAGGGTGTGGTTTTAGAAGGATGTTATTATTTAGATTCAAGGAATTATTTTGTTTTTTATGAACAACGTAGAAAACATTTTAAGGACAATTCCCTGAGATTTGTACTATCCTAAGGGGAAATTTTCCTTACCATAAGAGAATTAGTGAGAGTTGCACAAATAATTAAATAGGTGTATATTATTTTGGGGATCAACATAGTGATCCAAAAATATAATAGAGTTTATGGATGCATACACATGTTTCTCATCAGATGACTCTTCTAATGAATGACGAACCTTTGGTGATTGAACTTAATACAATGGTTTGGGGTTGATAAAGGTATGGGATGAATTTTGAACCAACATGGACTACTTGTTACAACTATTGTGGTTATTATATCTAATCCTATTGGACTTAAAGTATTTTTAGGTGGATTTAATCCTTTTAGAAGATGATTTGGATGGGTATGGTGTTGGATAATTCAACCATTGATAAATGATAACATTTTCTAGAATAATTAACTTTTAAGTTATCCAATCATTGAAATTATATCCTCCTTGTTCCAAGACCTCTTTAAAATACTTGTAATATTGATCATCATTGGAATTGGTGGAGAAAAATGTGATATGTGACCAAGGGTATCCCAACTCTACTAAACCTTGATATACCATCTTCTGGAGACAATACTTAAAGACAAAAAACTCATAGATGGTCTGCCTAAGGAACATGTTGTAGGGACCATGGTTGGGGATTATATTTATCTCAACATCTTATGGTATCTTGATATATGTAATCTTTAGAATGTTATTCTCTAAGGTGAAAATGAAAAATAATAGGACTTTCTCATCCTTAATGGAGTATATCTAGTTTATCTAATCTATGATGGGTGTTTCTATCTATTCCTAGTGGGGGCCCTAAAAAATATTTTCTATATGAGTTTATTACTAATGGTTAATGTTTGCTGGAGCCACCTATAAATGTATAAACTATGGGAATCATTCCCACATCATTGAGGTTTTCCATCCTTTTCCTGACATTTATTTAGGTGTATGAGGTGGTGGATGATAAAGTTTATTAGTCCACTACATAGATTACTCTTGATTATGAATTATATTGGTTAACACTCAAAATCCACCTAGGTACCTCATTGGAATTTAGAGTACTGAAAAAGTCAACCCAGAAAATATCCACGAATATTTACAATATTTTATCCTATGAGAGTTGAATGTAAAGAGAGTATTTCAACCCTTTCCACTAAGAGATGAAGTCAGCGATGTGTTATTCTCCCACTATTTTTTCATGGAGAGGTCAATGATTATTATCTAATATAAGGTAGTGATGAATTATTTGAAGATATTACAATGAATATATTCCTAGATAGTGATGTACAATGGTGAGTTATTATTGTACTAGAAAAGGTTAGGTCCTTCTAATGTCAAAACAAAGTAATGAAGCTTGGATACTTATTACTGCTTTAGGGTACCCAACATCAGGCCACACTGAGAGTCAAATTTCACTAAATACTTATTTGGGTCACCTATACTATAGATGAAATTGAATCTCAAATTTATAAAATTTAGTGGTAGAGGAACAAGGTTCAATCACTATGGGTATAAATTTCTTTTAATTAATAATAAATCTTGATGCATATCTATATATTCCATAAATATAGTGGAATAATTGACCACCAAAATACATGAATCCTACTCACACATTTACCACATTTTTGGTCATACCATTGGTGAAGTATAGTGGCTATGATATAATAGAATATAGTTATACTGATTAACTTGAGAAGGATCTATGGAAAATGTTAAACCATTTCTTGGGTGGGTATAACCTCCATCTTTGGTCCTGGTTGATTGACCAAAAAATCTTGGTTATTGGTACTCCTTAAATAATGAATTAGGTTCATCCTTTACAACATTATTATTGATATGGAATCCTATAAGGAAATAAAAATTGATCTATTTTTAACCCTCAATATTTTTAAGAAGAGTGGAAATTAAAGTATCTAAAATGGTTTTCTTAGTGAATTCTAGAATTACAGAAGGCTTATATATTTTGTTTCCTTTTTGTATGTTCTAATAAGTATTTTGGAGAATATTTTTGTTTGGATCTTAGGACCCATGGCTGATATTTGTTGATGTGTATAGACACCTTCGATAGGAATTACCTATCTCTACTGGTACTCTGAGGGAAAATCATCCTCAACCGATTCATCAGTGGTATCATGATTCTATATATCAGGGAGACTAAATGTGATAAAATCCATCATTTCAGTATTTGGTGGTATATGATCACTAATTCTATAAGTTTCTCTCACTCAAATACTATATTTTCATTATCTGAGAGGAGTGAACTATAAGTTAACATGATTTCCACTGCCTGTGATTTCCAAATGGTAAGAAAACTCTTCAATAATTAGACACATAACTATATGGATTTAACTACATGAATGTGAGATGTTATGGAAATATCAACTAGAATCAGAACATCGAACCTCTATGAGTGTTACATGTTCAACCTTACAACATTGCTGATTATGGGTATAATGATTTTCAAAGCTTTTAGTGCAGTCCAACTGTCATCTTTGATTGTGTTTGAATGTTTCCCCCATGTTTTTTTGGAGATATGTATCATGGATTTAAAAAAGATGCACTAGGGTAAGTAACTATAATGTTTAATTCCAGAAAATGAGTAGATATTGGTATGTTTTTATATCATACAACATGATCTCACCATATTGTTCATATTTCATGGAAGGATAAACTTTGTCTTGATCACTCCTAGATTCAGTAGGAATATGTTAGGAGGCAAAAAGAGAGAGAAATGAACATATCTTCTATTACATGTCTTAAAATAGATGTTTAATAATTAGTTCCTTCATGTATATGAGAATAATTATGTGTTTTTTGTAGTTATAGAAGTTTCTTATCATCCAAGAGTACCATTCCAGATTCTGATTTTGACACATATCTTGTGTAATGGTTTAGAGGAGAGATAATGAAGATAATAAGGGTGGTGTTATAGATAGTACATGGAAGGAAGATTGGAAAATTTCCTCATAAAATCACTTTCAGAGGTACCTAGAGACCTTATTCACTTCAAAATTAGGAATATACATACTTAACTGATGTGATCTTACCCCTAAGGACTGTGATGGTGGAGCTAGAAACATTACTATAATGACATGTGTTTTTTCTGATCAATAATTGGATTAATTTTGAGTATCAAATTACTACGACCATAATATTGGTAAAATGGTAAACATATTCTAGTGTAAAATCTAAAAAACAAATTTATGATGGTTATGTTAATTCCACGATGTGGTGTTTACCCCTAGGATGAGATAACATGAATTAATGATATTTTTATATCCTTTATAATAATAAAGTAAAAAATAATATATTATTTTTATACCCCATACATATACTTTTGAATAATTGATTGTACCTCATAAATGGTATATTAGATGATAATTACAAGGCCTCATTTGAGTTTGAAATAAGGGTTTTGATTTATAATAGTGTTAATTTCATTCGCATCGGGACCCATGGGTGTTTTATTTAATGGATGAATTAATTAATTAATACAATTAATATAATTTATTAATTAATTGGTTAAATTATTTATGAATACCTAATAATTACTCTATTAAAATACATGTTATATTCTTCTCTAGGTTTATCCATTTATCATCAACATGAACTATATAGCGAGGGATAGGGTCATGGGAGAAATGAAACATCTATAGTGATGACATCATATCAGAAGAACGTGACTTGATTCTCCATGATGTGGATGAGGTGAGAATGAAATAAATAATAGATTCATTATCCAAACAATGATCCTAAAGGTGTATAATTTTTATTGTCAATTTTCCCTGTTATACATGTTTTACATATAATAAAGCGTTAATATTTTATCATTCTCTATACTATATGGACCTGCTGACTAATATTTTATAATATAAAATGGAATATTTAATTTTCATTGATTTTATCTATTATTTTATTTTCACACCTATGATCGATAATGAGGATCACAATTTACATAATTTA
Organism: Viscum album; assembly: GCA_963277665.1. NCBI lineage: Eukaryota > Viridiplantae > Streptophyta > Magnoliopsida > Santalales > Viscaceae > Viscum > Viscum album. Next base: position 1,045,945,322 of record OY728161.1, on the reverse strand, counting down.
TAATCACTTAGATTGTTTATTTGAATTTCTCTAACTATTATTTCATGTATTTATTGATAGCATATGGTTAGTCCAAAAATTCTATTTTCATGGTATGAATAAAATAATAATTGAATCCATAGAATGTGTGATTTTTATGGATTTGAGGATAAAGGCTAATCCTTATGTAATGATAATTATCTAACAATCAATTTTTAATATAGGTAGGTGTAGTTTATTTTTAGGGAAGTCAATTTTGGTGTGAGATAAGTCTCGTGGGGGTGGCTATGGGTTTCATTTCCTACAATTGATGGATGGAGATGAATTTTAATTGGCGTCACACCCTTGATTAGTGACTTAAAAAAAGTAATGATAATTATTATTGGTGAAACTAAAGAATACAATGAGTTTTTGGGTGTGATGAATTTAGTTTAGAATTCCCAATTAAAAGGTGTGTAGTTTTAAAGAACACATGTTCTATATTTAATGGGTGAAACAAATAGGGTCTTAGAAGGAGTTAAATATAACATTCCATGAAATGTAACTTAAATTTAGTGTACCAATATCCAACCTAAATTTTATTTATAGGGATTACATTCCTATGTGTTTGTTTTTTGTTATATACCATGTGGTTCAGTTCCACACTCGATGTAGTGGTAGAACACAAATTGAGTAGTGGTGGTACATATCAAGCTACCCACTTAGACTAACATGTCAAGTAGTGTATCCTATAGTACATGTCGTAGGTCCTTTCATGATAGGTAGTGTTTAAGTTTATGTATAGACTATTTGTTAGGGTTTTCAAACCATATACCTTATAGAAAACACTCTTTATACATTTCAAACCTTGTGAATTATCATACCACCTTATGTGAGACTCATAATTGGGAAAGTGAATAACCCATTTTGGAATTTTTTTTCTATATAAAACTCGATGGATTATTTTTATTTGATATATAATATGATACATAATGTGGTATGACTGGGTTAATCTATAAAACTTTGTATAGTTGATGACAAGGTTCAAGTGTGATCTTCATAGTAATATTGTGGTTAATTATATTGTATCATCTTTCTTATGTTAGGGTATGAGTCCCCCACATCTTTTATATAGATGGGGTTGGTACTCCATTGGAAGATTTCTTATTTCATGGAATAAGTTCCCCAGTACATTATATGGGTAGGGTCATTACATGATTAGATATCCTGGATTATAAAAAATTAACATTTATAAACTCATACTTTCACTAGTTAGTGGGACAAGGTGTTGTAATTAATGGAATGTGATGATTATAATAATGGATTTCATCATTCCTTATCTACTCAAAAAAGAGAATAGACATGAATGGTGAAGATTCATGAAATGATATATGAGGTGTTAATGGCGTTATAACCTAGTCTAAGTTAAGTAAGAAGAGCATAATAAAAGATATATGGGAGAAAAATTAATTGAAACAACTTTATTTTGAAAATTATGCTCACATCCTAAAAACATAACCACTAGAATAGTCTGAATTCTCTCTCAAGATTTTAGATACTAAAAAATTTAAACACAAACTCTCTCAAGAGAGTATTTATGATGACCAGTAAGAAATAAAGTGATCATATGGCCATTCAAGAAGTCAAAATTTCATTTTATTAAGAATGTTCAATTCTTCATATACCTACTTTTATAATGTAGATGAGTTCCAAATAGTAAAATTAATTACAAATAGAATTTCAAGAGATATTCAACTTCAATTATTACACTAAAAAATTCTAAATAAAAGAAACAAATGGATGGTAGGAAAGAATTGTACCAGTGATGAAATGAATTATCAAACTAAATTAGTCAAAATTCATCAAAAAATTAAGTACAATTCATATTCATAATAAAAGGAAACCACATGAAAATTGATACATAATTTACAAAATATATTTAGTACGGATGGAATAATATCCCTCTATTATGTTCAAATCACATTCCCTTATATACCTTGATCTCTCCATCTCCTTGAAGCATAGATCATGCCTCCCACCTCCCAATTTTCTTTATAGGTACAATGTTAGTCTATTTTTGTTTTTCCATGGTTAGTGTAAATTCTAATAGTGATGGATCCCCCACCCCCAATTATCTAGAAATTAAATTCTATCCTGTATGATCAATATTGAACTCGCAGAACCCTGGGTCATAGCTAGAACCTTTAGTCTTCACATAAATAGACTCCATGTGGTATCATTCACTATGCATCATCTTTTTCATAAGTGACACTATATTTTCCCTTTATATTAATTCTCTCTTCCATACATGGGTTATTTTTTAGAATATTACCTCATCTAGGCCTATGTGAAGATAAGCTCATTGGATTCAATTTATCAATATAGAAATAGGGCATGAAAAACATTCAAATTTGAATTCAAAATACACTTATATAGTACTGAGAAGTTCAGGTACCCTTCTATAGCACATGAGCCTCAACTCGGTTGTTGAGGACTCTTCAAGTACATCCACAAGACTCATGATCAAATCTGGGTGGAAACATATTTCTGGGTTACTATAGTATTACTGTAGTAGTTATTGTAGAAGGTATTGTTCAGTACTATAATAGCCAAAAATATTCACCTTCAGGCCACCGGTTTGGTCCTTGAGTCCTTCAGTCCTTTGGGCCACTTATGCCTTTAGGTAAGTAAGGCATTCAGGCCACCTTAAGGCCTTTGAAACACCTTAAGGACTTTGGGCCAACTCATGGACTTCAGGTCACATGATGTAAAGATTCAAGACAGACGAATTGTACAAGGAAAAAAGCTCCAGAGGAGGATTTAGAGTAGGAACATTTACCAAAGAAGAGCTATCAGATTTGGAAGAATGATAGGGTATGCCAATCACCATCAAAACTTGGCCTATGCATCTCTGCACATGATATCTAGCCGAACAACCATGTAAAGGTGGAGATATTATCACGATGCAGATGATGGGGAGGGGATATTTCAAGTAGTAATTGTATGTATGAATTCCTCTAATACCTTCAGGTATTGTAATGTCACAAAGCCTATGGGCCATGTAAGGGTTCCCCTTCAACCCTTAAAAGGGGATTATAAAAAATGAATAAAATTTTAAGGACTTCAGAACATTTAAGAAGGTACCCTTCTATATCTCCCTATAACCCTTACATAGTTTTAGAACCATAGGTACTTCACTTATGTGAGACATCCTAGCCAGAGTGATATCCCTACCTATCTAGGTGAAACTGAGCAATACACTTCTATAGTGATTATGTTACTTTTCCACAATGTTCAAAAACTTCAAATATACCTTTACAAAGGCCATGAAAATATGAGTAACCATTTTATAGATCCAAATTCATGGTATTAATCTTTAGTGATAGGACTTCTACCATGATTTAGATCTTGATCACCAACCTATCCTTTACATATCATCTAATTACAAAAAATAACCTTTACACAACCTATTCAACTAGATGAAGACCTTAACATGGGTTCCTAAAACACAAAAAATACAAAACATAGTTAATTTATCAATTTAAGCCAGAAAACCACAACATCCGACATATAATTAAATACTTAAACTTTAAAATTCAAAATAGAATAAAAAAGGATGATTCCAAAAAGTGATTATAAAAATAAAAAATAGTATTTTAAGGAATTAATTCTAAAAATCAATAATCATCATAAATATTTTATTTTTTTAATGAGAAATCATAATAATATTGTTCTTAAAAAAGATGGGAAATAAAAGTTTAGAAAAATTCATCATTTAAATACCAAAACACTAAAAGTTATTAATATATTCAATGAATAACATATTTAACAAAAATTTACCCAATATTCACTAATTATATAAAAAATATCATTTGGGAATTTGAAACCTCATCAAATCCCCAAAAAAGTTGTGAAAAAATGTAACCAAATAAGGCTACACCAAATTACCCCACACGTAGAAAATAACATCTCATTAAGAAATCCATTATAAAGTTTAGTTTAAAAAACCTCATGTAATACCCAAGAAATCATGTCTAAAAAAAGACTACATGTTTTTTATTTTAAAAAAATACATGATTCTATAAATCATCTCGAAAGGTATAATTCTGAAAAAATGATTTAATTTTTTTTTTAGAATTTTAGATGGGTTAAACTTTGAAAGAAATTTTTACATCATGGAATTACTAGGTTCATATACACACACCAAAAATGAATAAAGAAAATACTCATCAATCAATGAAATTTTCATTCCTCCTTACATAAATCCATGTTCATGTTTCATTTTTGAGTACAGACAGATTATATTTATGTGGAATTAAAAAATTAATAAGAAGAACTTTCCTAATCACTCTCCCCTAGGTTTCTTAAACAAATGATATATTTAACACTTCCTTCATACAAATAAAATTATTTTATTAAATTTTAATTTCTATATTCTTCATTTTGTTAAGTATCCTCTTCAATTTAATGAATTCATAGTTGATAATTAGTTAGCACATATATTTTTTCTTAGACCTAGATGTGTATAGAACTTATTAGATTTATAATTATATTTTATTTACTCACACAAAAAGTGTATAATGTATTATAGATTCATTATAGGATCTTAAATTACCATTTTACTCTATTTTAAAAGGACTTATATGACTATATTTTGAGTTATCTCCCAAAGGAATCTTTTTTCACAAAAAGAAACATTACCCAGGGTAAAGATCTTATATTAAATTTCCTCTAATTATAATTCCAAATCCAATGATATCTTACCTATCACAATATATTTCATATCTCCTAAATATAATTTTCATGAAAAAATTGGATAAGATAACTCAACAATCATACACATCCAATAATTTTAGACTTATTAAAATACTCAGTTACTATCATGAAATTATCCAATAGGAAGGACAATATTTAAGCTTAAAACCCTTGAATATGAAAAATTTTGAGTCATTCTATGATGTGTATAATAATTAAATAACAACCGAACATAATGAAATACCCCTTTCCCCCACAATTTAAACTCAATATTGTCCCCAATGTTAAATCCAAAGGTGGGAGAAATATTTTATTTTTTTTGGTTAAAGACTGATTTTCAATTCAATAGTGGGAGGTGATGAACATAGTCGTAGGAAATATCAATTTTTTTTGTCTTAGACCTCTTAGTGTAGTGACCCTGGCCTTTTACATATAACATTACATGATCTTAAGCATAATTATACATCAGAGTATAATCCAAGGATCATTAAGTCTAGTGTCTTGGAAGACTATGTACATAAAACATAAAAAATGGGGATAAAAAACACTTCTTTATTTAATATTAATAAAGAGATCCTAACTTCATTTGAGCCCTTACATATTTATAGGATAACCTGGGGATAACATGAACAAATGGATGAGCTAAAAATCTCAGTAAGAGAGTATACATAAGAATAAGTCTTTAGAACATGGGTTAGAAAGCATGACACAATGATAACAAAAGCATGGAACATAAGGAATCATAACATATAAACATGGGATCATAAAAAAAATGGAGTCATAGAAATGTGAAAACAACATAAAACATGATTTTATTACAAATCAAGGATAACCTCTAAGACTGTTTCCCATAGTAGCACAATCCAAGACTAACCACCAAGACCGTTGCACATAGTAGCACAAGCCAAGGCTGACCGCAAAGACCGTCACACATAACGTCTCATGAGACTCAAATTTACCCAATGAATTGGAGCACTATCTGGTTTCACCCATCTTACATTTCATTAATATTTTTTCCACATAAATAATCATACATAATTAATCTTACATAAACATAAGGGTACCTATGGAAAGAATTGGCTACCAAAATCATGACATAAAGCATAACCAATGGGATTGTCATGAAAGTGTCCATGAAATAAAGGAATACATGGAAGTCCATAAATTAAAATAGGAATATATCATGGTAAGTGATTTCAAACAGAAGTGATAACATGTAATAAATGTATTTGAGAAATTTTATCATTAAAACATTTTTGTGCGATTTTAAGGAAAATACCATAGATATTTTAAAATAGATTAGGGAAAAATCTTTTATATAAAACCAGAAGTGAACCAAGAAGGTTTTCATGATAAAAAGAATTATTTTATAAAGAAAATGTTGGCTTAAAATAAAGGATAGAGTTCACTTGAAGTTGAGTAAAAAATTTGGTAAGTTTCCTTAAAATGAGTTTTCTTATTGGGAAATATCGAGGAGGGAAAATCACATAAATGCATGTATATCCCCAAAAGAGAATGAGGTTTGGATCTTGAAACATGAGTTTGGAGCATAAAAAAAAACATTTATAAGTTTTAAATAAAATAAAAGACAACTTAATTTGGGTAAAAAGAATGATAGAGCAACCCGAAGGAATAGAGGCGATTCGGGTAGGCGATTCGGGTAGAATTCCTTACGGATTATCAGTTTGGTATCAGGTGTACTTAAGAGGGATTAATAGGATAGAATGGGGTTTCTAATTAATTATAAATCATGAGGGAAATATGGAGGAGGTTTATAATTATACCCAATAACTAGGAATTACACATATAAGTGAAAAACAAAGAGAAAATAATGAATAAAAGTGAAATAGAGAGGATCCCTTACCTTAATTTCCATTTAATTCATCTATTTTATACGGCCTAAATAATAAATTTATGTTTATTAAAACAATGATATAAAAGTGAATTATAGTAATTTTATAAAAATATTTATCAATTATATTCATTTGATTTTATTTCATAAATTTCATTGATGAAATTGAAGCATTTTGATATCATATTTTACTTAAAAATTTCCCGTCTTGTGACGATTTCCCTTTTTATTAACTGTAATTTATAAATTAGTATAATTAGTTTATAAAGCATAGAATAAATTTAATTTTATATTAATATATTATATAAAATTTATATTGTACATACATGAAGGTGTTTATAATAATTATCTTGGCAACATCTCTGTAGACGATTAACCGACCTTTAACGGGACCTTGTCGATAGTGCGAGAAAGGGAAGTATGACATTTATATTTTTCATTAATATGAAAATCATAGTAGGTTAACATAATTAATATAATGTTAACTTATTTTATAATCAATTTTTTAGAATAAGGTTTTTAGAGGGATAGGGTAAAAGAAAAAAAAGTCGAAGAAAAGAAAGAATATTTAATAGAGTCTTACTCTCTCCTTGGTGTTGCTTCTCTTACACGTGTTGGATTGGTGTTGCCCGATCTGGTTGGGCTGAATGCTTGTGGGCCACAACTATTGTGGGTCGAGATGTAGCATCTCTAACTACTGTAGAGGAGCTGACCGACCGACACCGACAAACACTGTAGCAGTGCGAACTTCGGAGTCAACGTTACTGTAGCGCTTTTGACTTCCAGACGGCAGCCACTGTAGAGCTTTTGACAAAGCTGGTCGCCGCTCACTATAGTGATGCAGACTCACTTTTTGAATAGTGATCGTCTTTTCCATTTTTTTATAGCCCATTTTCGGGCTAGGGTTACTACTGATAAACCTCTGTATTTTTTGTGCTCCCGATATAGTGTAATTCTGCCTCTCCTTTGGACGTAGGGATTTTTCCTGAACCACGTAAATCATTGTGTCCTTATTTCTTTCTTTCTTTCATTTTCTCGTTTCTATCATTGTGTCTCCCGAAGATTCCGAAACAAATGGTATCAATGGGTGAGTTCAGAATTATTCAACGATGGCTCTAGATGAAGGCAAAGTGAAGATTGATCACTTAGATGGAACTGATTTCAGTTTCTGGAGGATGCAGATCGAGGATTATCTTTATCAGAAAAAGATGCACTTGACACTTCTGGGTGTGAAGCCAGCGGACTTGGAGAAGTCAGAGTGGGAGCAACTGGATCGACAGGTTCTGGGTGTTGTACACCTGACGTTGGCAAAAAATGTGGCGTTCAACATCAGAGAGGATAAGACGATGGTGGACCTGATGAAAGCCCTCACAAATATGTACGAGAAGCCTTCTGTGGAAAACAAGGTGCATTTGATACGACGATTGTTCAGCCTGAAAATGGTCGAAGGGATAACTTTTGCAGATCATATCAATGAATTCAATACCATCATAAGTCTGTTGACATCGATGGACATTGATCTCGGTGATGAGGTATGTGCACTGGTTTTACTATCTTTGTTACCAGAGAGTTGGGAAGAAACTGTAACAGATGTGAGTAGCACTTTGGGGAATACGAATATGGCTCTGAAATATATACCAGACCTAATCCTTAGTAAGGATGTTCGAAGAAGAGAATTAGGCAGATTCTCTGGTTCTGCTTTGAATGTTTAAGGAAGAGGAAGGTACCCACAACGAGACAATCGCAGAGGATGATCAAAGTCAAGAGGAAAGAGCAGAGACAAGGCAAAGGGGGCTGGTCCTACTTGTTGGAAATGCAAGAAGAAAGGACATGTCAAGAAGGAGTGCAGAGATAACCGGAAGGGACCTGAAACCAGTGGAGCAAACACGACAGCTAATGGAACTGATGATGTGATACTGTTGAGCGTGGACAGCCCAATGGAGTCTTAGTTTTTAGACTCTGGAGCATCATTCCATTCTACATCGGAGAAGGGATTTCTGGAAAATTACAATTCTGGAAATTTCTACAAGGTACATATTGCTGATGATGTGCCCTTGCAGATTGTGGGGAAAGGAGATGCACAGATCAAGACCAACAGTGGGAGTCTGCTAGTTCTAGAAAATGTGAGGTATATCCTTATATTGAGAAGAAACCTTATTTCTTTTGGACAACTTGATGATGCAGGATTGAGTACCACATTCACTGGTGGTGCATGGAAGATCACCCGAGGAGCTATGGTCATGGATCGAGGAGCAAATAATGGATCCCTATAAAACATGATAGAAACTTTCATAGACATGGATTCATCACTCAAAGCTGTAGGAGATTCACAACTGTGGCACAACAGGCTTGGCCACATGAGTGAGAAAGAGATGAAGGTGCTGGAAACAAGAGGGTTGCTACCGGAGCTGAAGTCAGTGGAAGTTGGCCTATGTGAATATTGTATCTTCGGAAAGTAGAAGAAGGTGTCCTTTGCAAAAGGAGGCAGAACACCAAAGGTTGGGAGGCTGGACCTGGTGCACACGGATGTTTGGGGACCTGCACCGGTACATTCCCTTGGAGGGTCACAATACTATGTGACATTCATCGATGAATCAACAAGGAAGGTATGGGTTTACTTTCTGAAAAGTAAATCTGATGTATTTAAATTGTTTCAGAAGTGGAAGGTCATGGTAGAGAATGAGTCAGGAGCTAAGATGAAATTCTTGAGGTCTGACAATGGTGGAGAGTATGGCAGTCAAGAATTCATAGAATTATGTTCTGAAAATGGAATTCCGTGGGAGAAGACTATCCCAGGAACACCACAATAGAATGGTGTGGAAAAAAGGATGAATAGGATGTTGAATGAACTTCCAAAAAGTATGAGGTTACACTCAGGGTTTCCCAAAACCTTATGGGTTGATGCAGTGAATATGGCAGCGTATATGATCAATAAGAGTCCATCTATGCTAATGGGAGAACGTCTACTCGAGGAGCTCTGGTCTGGTAAGGAGGTAAAACTCTCACATTTAATAGTATTTGGTAGTTTGGATTATGTACACATTGATGCTAACTCAAGGGACAAGCTTAATGCTAAGTCCAAGCCATGTTTCTTTATTGGCTATAGTGCTGATGAGTTTAGTTATCGCTTTTGGGATGATCACAAGAATATGGTCATCAGGAGCCAGAACATGGTATTTAATGAAGGTGTCATGTACAAAGGTCATCACGTAGCTGAAGATGAAAATGGGAACATTGAATCAGAGTGCAAAGAGAAAGTGGATCTTGAAGGTGTGTCTGAGTAAGAGATATCCGAACTGGTGGAACCTACTACTCTAGTGGAGTTGAGGAGATCAACAAGGGTGAGAAGGCCTGTGCAGTGGTATTCACCATCCCTGCATTATCTATTATTGACTGATGGTGGAGAACCAGAATGCTTTGAAGAGGCAATGCGGCTGAAGGAGTCAGGAAAGTGGGAGCTGACAATGAAGGAGGAGATTTCCCCATTGCATGAAAACAACACTTGGGAGTTGAAATCCCTACCAACAGGAAATAAAGCATTGTAGAACAAGTGGGTCTACCGGGTGAAGGAAGAACATGATGGCAAGAGGAGGTTCAAGGAAAGGCTTGTGGTGAAAGGCTTCCAACATAAGGAGGGAGTGGATTTCACAGAAATATTCTCACTAGCAGTAAAGCTTACCACCATCCGGGTGGTTCTCAGCACGGTGGCGTCAGAGGATTTTCACCATGAGAAGATTGATGTCAAGACTGATTCCCTTCATGTATATTTGGAGGAATATATCTACATGAAGAATCTAGAGGGATATGTAGAGTCTGGAAAGGAAGACCTGGTGTAAAAACTTCAGAAGAGCTTATATGGACTGAAGTAGGCACCGAGGCAGTGGAACAAGAGGTTTAATTCATTTATGTCTAAAAATGAATATAAATGATGTGGAATGGATCAGTGTTGCTACATCATGTCCTTTGGTGATGAATACATTATATTACTTCTGTATGTGGATGACATGCTTATTGCAGGATCATGTATGCAGATGATTAATGAGCTGAAAGGACAGTTGGTTGAGGAGTTTGAAATGAAAGATTATGGAGAATCTAACAAGATTCCGGGGATGAAGATCAAGAGGGACATTATAGATGGAACATTGATGTTGTCATAGGCTGATTACATTGGGAAGGTCCTGAGAAGATTCAGTATGATGGAAGCAAAGGTAGTCTCTATTCCCCTAGCGAGCCATTTCAAACTATCAAAGGAGCAATCACTGAAGACGACAGAAGAGGTGGAGTACATGGAAAAAGTTCCATACAAATAAGCTGTTGGAAGCCTAATGTATGCCATGGTCTATACTCGACCTAACATTGCTCATGCAGTGGGAGTTGTGAGAAGCTATATGGATAACCCTAGAAAACAACATTGGGAAGCTGTGAAGTGGATACTGAGGTATTTGAAGGGCAGCAAGGAGGTATCTCTGTGCTTTGGGAAAGGAAATTCATTGTAGGGGTACGTGGATGCTAACCTTGGAGGTGATTTAGATAGCAGGAGGAGTACCACAAGTTATGTTTTTACCTATGGAGGAACTACGGTAAGTTGGATATCACAATTGCAGAAGGTGGTGGATTTATCAACTATAGAGGTAGAATACATTGCTGTAACAGAAGTTGGGAAAGAGATGGTTTGGCTGAATAACTTCTTGGATGAATTGGGAAGAAAGTGAGAGGAGAATGTATTTCACTGTGATAGTCAGAGTGCTATACATCTTGCAAAGAACCCAGTGTTTCATGCCCGGGCGAAGAACATTCAGTTGAAGTACCATTTCATCAGAGGTTTGATACAAGATGGGTTGCTGACTTTGCAGAAGATCTATGGAACCAACAATCTGAAAAACATGTTGACAAATACTATGGTGATACAGAAGTTGAGGAACTGCTGTGCCTCTGTTGGTCTCCACTGATGAACGGAGGATGAGAGGTAGAATGATGGAAGACCTGATGGGAACACAAGAGGAAGCCGTTTTTATTTCCTGAATTTGTGAATGGAAAGCACGCCACTAGTGAGTGAAGAAGAGGAAGAACTTAGATTAATTAATTTGTCTTTATCAGTTGCATCAAAACATAGCAGTGCAGTGGATCAGGCTACAAGTGGGAGATTGTTGGATTGGTGTTTCCTGATCTGGTTGGGCCGAATGCTTGTGGCCCGCAACTGTCTCGGGTCGAGCTGTAGCATCTCTGACTACTATAGCGGAGCTGACCGACCGACACCGATAGGCACTATAGCAGTGCAGACTTCGGAGTCAACTTTATTGTAGCTCTTTTGACTTCCAGCCAACAGCCACTGTAGCGCTTTTGACAAAGCTAGACACCGTTCACTATAGCGACACGGACTCACTTTTCAAACAGTGATCGTCTTCTCCATTTTTTTATAGCCCATTTTCGGGATAGGGTTACTATTGAAAAACCTCTGTATTTTTTGTGCTCCCAATATAGCGAAATTCTACCTCTCCTGTGGACATAGGGATTTTTCCTGAACCACGTAAGTCCCTGTGTCCTTATTACTTTCTTTCTTCCATTTTCTCGTTTCTGTCATTGTGTCTCCCGACGATTCTGCAACAGCACGAAACTATAACACCCTTGGTGATTGGAGTTGGGGGGATCCAGAACATCTCTAAGTATTCTAAGAGTAATGAGAGGGAGAATTTGGGTAGATATTAGGCTTATTAATAGATGATAGGAATGGTTTTCCAAGAGGAGGTAGAGGGGTTATTTATACTTGAGGAGGAGGGGGGTGTTTTTAGAATAAAATATTAAATAAAATAATATATCAAATGTTAGACTTGTAATAGTAGTTTTTTAACAATAGAAATCATAAATCATAAATTAATATAATATAATTATCTTTAGATATTAAATCATATTTATAATTCTAATTCATTAATTTATTAAAAGAAATGTGAAAAGAAAGAGAAAATGATATTTTAGGATATCACTTTTTGACTTTAGGTTTTGGAAAGTTTTTTTTAGGTTTGGAAATTGAGTTTATTGTATTTTAAGGAACCATTTATGAAATTAAATAGAACATGTCCAGATCTAAAGTTATATAAATTTTATGTCATCATTACATCATTAATGATGCAATTTAAGATATACTGATTATGTGAAAACCTGTATTTTTACTATTCACTTGAAAAGTGAAGTATTTCTGAAAATTACAAAAAAAAACCCTAACCATTTTTCAATGTGTAAAATACAAAAATGAACTCTATTTTTCAAAAACAATTTTCTAAGTATTATTAATTTAATATTTAATTAAAATCATAATTTATTCTAAAAAAACAGTTTTAAAACATTTATTTACTTATTCCAAAATATAGGTACATCATACTTTCAGTTGAATCTTATTTATATACTTTCATAGGTAAGGTTACTATTAATTAAAGTATATAACTATTCATAATGGTGACATTACTATTCATAAGGGTATGTTACTATCCACCAAAAATTAAGTTTTTCTTATCGAACTCCAAATATCTTACTGATCGCAACCATGAATGTCGGATTTTCAAAATTCCAAACAGAGAAGTGTCAAAATTATGTTTAGAGGTCACATAGTACTTATTAGTTCACTATGTTATAGTTTCATGTGATTATATTACATATTTATAAGAAAATAATTTCCATAAAAAACATTGGGTTGTTACATTCTTCCCCCCTTAAGAATTTTTCCCTCAAAGTTTAGTTTTACATTCTAGGTCATAAACAGGTGCAAGTAATTTTCCTTCATTGCCTCCTCCAGTTCCCATGTTCCTCTTCGTACTTATGGTTCTACCATAATACCTTGACCAGGTGAGTAGTCTTGTTACATTGAACTTTATCTCTACGACCCAAGATCTTCACTGGTTTCTCCTCATAATAAAGATCATCCTCCAACTGTACCACCTTTGAAGAGAGTACATGTGAAGGGTCTGGTATGTACTTACTTAAGAGGGATACATGAAAGACATAATGTAATTTTTCCATGGTAGGTGGAAGTTCTAGTCGATTTGTCACAACCCCTACACAATCAAGAATATCGAAGGGGACGATGTACCTGGGACTTAACTTCCCTTTCTTTCCAAACCTCATGACCTTTTTCCACAAAGATATGCATATAAATACCATGTATCCAACTTTTAACTCAAGGTTTCATCGACGATTATATGCATAACTCTTCTTTTGAATTTGGGCTGCCTTGATATGATGCTGAATGGTTTTCAACTTCTCCACAATTTCTTCGACTATTTTTGGTCCTATCAACTTACACTCACTAACTTCATCCCAATATGCTGGTGTTCTGCACCTTTTCCCATAAAGGAATTTATATGGTTCCATTCAAAAGATCGAATGGAAACTATTGTTGTAGAGGAATTCAACCATTAGAATATGTTGGTCCCATCCTCCTTTGAAATCCATATAATATGCTCTCAACATATATTACAATGTCTGAATAGTTTTCTCAGATTTGAAATCATTTTGAGGATGATAGGACGTACTAAAGTTCAATTCAAAGCTTAGAGCATGTTGGATACTTTTCCAGAACATCAAGGTGAATCTCAAATCTCGATCGGATATAATAGATAGTGGTAACCCATGTATCCTTACCACCTCATTGATGTATATCTGTGTAAGTTAATCCAATGAAAAGTCCTCTTGAATCATGATAAAGTGAGTTGTCTTTGTAAGACAATCCACAATGACCCATATAACATTGTTTCCACTAGATGTCCTTGGAAGTTTCATGAAAAATTCAATGGTGATGTTCTCCCACTTCCATTTTGGTATGGGTAGTGGTTTCATCATCCCCTTAGACCTTTTCCTCTAATCCTTAACTTGATGTCATACCAGGCACTTTGATGTATATTCAACAATCTCTTTTTTCATATTGTCCCACTAAAATTTTTCTCAGATATTTCGATACATCTTTGTGATACCTAGGTGAATAGGGAAGGACGAGATATGTGAGTCATTAAAAATATCATTCTTTATCTTTGGATTAAATGGTATACATAATCGTGACCCAAATATTACAACTCCATCCTTGTCAATCATGAACTCAGTGGATTTCCCATTTTTGATAGATTCCACCCTTTTTAGAATTTTTATATCTTTTTCATTGAGAATCCTTTATTTTCTCCCTGAGGGATTGTTGATCAATAATTTGAGAAAGGATTGATGATGTTCCTCCCTTAATGATTCCCTTGTCCATCCTCTTCAAATATAAGAAGATTATATCCTTTTAAATTCCCATCATTGATAAAGATAAATGATCATTTCTACTTAGAGCATCCACCACCTTGTTTTCCTTACCAGGATGGTAGTGGATTGAGTAGTCAGAATCCTTGATGAGATATATCTATCTTCTCTGGTGTATATTAATCTATTTTTGTGTGAATATATATATGAGACTCTTGTGATCATTATATATCTCACACTTCTACCCATATAGGTAATGTCGCCAGATTATCAATGCAAAGATCACCGCCTCCAACTCCAGATCATGCATAGGATAGTTTTTATCAGATATTTTCATCTACCTTGAGGCATAGGATATCAATTTATCATTTTTCATTAGCACAAAACCTAATCCCTTATTTAAAGAATCACTGTACACCACAAAGTGTTCTCCACCTGTTGGGAGTGTGAGTACTGGCATAGTGATTAGCCTCTTTTTCAACTCCTTAAAAATAGTCTTTACATTCCTAAGTCCATATGAACTTTACTACCTTCCATGTCAACTTGGTCATTGGGTGCTAAAATCGTGATAATTTCTTCACAAATCATCAATAAGACCTAGCTAGACCCAGAAAGTTGTGGATCTCTGTTACAGATATTTTCCTAGGCCACTCTTCAATCGCCTTTGTCTTGGAAGGGTCCCCATATATCCATTTGTTGGTGATAAGATACCCCAATAATGATACTTACTCCATCCAAAACTCACATTTACTTTACTTTGAATATAGATTCTCCTTTTGCAAAGTCTTTAACACAATATAAAAATGATTCTAATATCCTCCTTGCTCTTGGAGTATATCAGAATATTGTCAATAAAGACTACCATAGATTTGTCAAGGTAATCTATAAAGACTCTATTCATTAAATCCATAAAAATTTCTGGAGCATTAATGAGTCCTAAGGACCTAACTATGAACTCATAGTGGTCATACCTTGTTTGAAAGGCAGCCTTGGGAATATCTTTTTCCCTCACCTTTAATTGGTGATAACCTGACCGAGGGTCCACCTTAGAGAAATAACTGGACCCATGAAGATGATTGAACAAGTCATCTATCCATGGAAGGGGATACTTGTTCTTTATTGTGATTTTATTAAGCTCACAATAATCAATGTAGAGTCACATTGTTCCATCTATCTTTTTGACAAAGAGGACTGGAGCTCCCCACAGTGAAGCACTCGGGCGTATAAAACCCTTCTCCAGATTCTCCTATAACTACATCTTCAGCTCTTCCAGTTCTACGATGTCCATTATATAAGGTGTTTTTTATATAGGTAGTGATGTAGGAATAAGTTAAATAGATAACTCAACCTCTTGATTAGAAGGGAGTCCAAACAACTCTTCAGGGAATACATCAGTGTAATATCTCATGATGGGCAGTCTTCAAGCATGATTCTCTCCTTTGTCTCAATCATTTGAGCTAGAAATGATTGATTTTAAGGAATTAATATCCACACTTGAGACAATGATTCCAAAGTATATTCATATTACTCCTTACATTTGTAAAGAATCAAATGATTCTTCGAGATGTGAAGAGTGATATCCCTTTCCCGACAGTTGATGTTGGATTTGTATAAAGATAACCAATCCATTCCCAAGATAAAATAAAACTCCACTAAAGGAAGTATGACAAGATTTTCTAGGAGGTTAAGTCCACAAGTGTTAACCTGGAAAGAGTTATAAACTATGGATGTAATGATTTCCCTATTCACTATTCTCACAGATAAATTTTCCTCCAAATTTTGATGTCGTGTTTGAATAGTTCTACTAAAATTTCAAGATATGAAAGAATTTTTAAAAATAGAATCAAAAAGTATGTTTACTATTCTTGAATGAATAAATAGCATACCTATCACCACATCATTGTCCAGATCCACCTCAATAGTAGTGATAGCATAAGACCTACCTTGTTTCATTAGATGTTGTTGTTGATTGTCTCCAACAACCCTTGGATTAGGGTAATTGTTCTCATAATGCCCTTTCTCCCTGAAATTGTAGTACTAAAGAACTAGCTGGGCGTTGATCTGAACCATCCTTTCTTCTTCAACATTAGTGGGATTTTTCATATCCCTTCGACTGTTCTTGGCCAGATGTCCCAACTTTCCACATTTGAAGCAATTATTGGTTCCCTTTAGACAATTCCTAGGATACTTCTTCCCATAACTTTTACAAGTGGGATATCCAGGCTTCTTTCCATCAGGGGATTTTTTTGTTGAACCACCCATGTTGTTATCTATTTCATGTTTCTTATAACTGGGCCCACAAGACCACTGAGAGTCTCTAATCTCTATTTCAACCTTGAGGGAATAACGAACAATTTCATCATAACTGTCGAAGTATCAAATCCACAACATTTTTGGTAGACTCAGCTTTAGTCTGCTAAAGAAGCGATCCAACTTACTTTCAATGTTCATGAAAAAGACAAAGGTGTACCTTTAAAGCCTTGTAACGCTTTCTTCATATGCCCCGATTGACTCATATTCCTTCTACTTGAGACCGATGAAATCTATTTCCATCTTGAGACGAAGGGTTCGAGGAAAATATTTATTGAAAAATATCCTCTTTAATTCCACACAATCCATGGAATAAATTTCCTCTTGGGAATTTGTATTCTTGATTAATTTCCACCACTGATCAACTTCACCATAAAAATGACAGACCACCAGTATAACTTTCTCTTCTTTCGAGCACCGGAGGATAGAGAAAATATTTTCAATGAAGGTAATCCACTATTTCGTGAGGATGGGATTAGAATATCTGCTAAAAAGGGAGGCCTTTACCACATAAAGGATTCTACGGAAACTTTCTCTTTCCTTGGAGGAGGAGGGTGTTCCAAATTATTCAAGTTATTATTCATAACTTGAGCCAACTGAGCAAGTACTGGCATGAAGTTTTGATCACCCATTCTCATTATATCAGGCATTTCATTAGGGAAATATTCACATTTCCTATCACATTGGTTGTTGGATCATGTTCTTCTATTTCCCGCCATTAACTATGAAAACGAACATACAATTAGAGGGCTTGAATACTTATCTATTGAAACTTTTGAACA
Organism: Viscum album; assembly: GCA_963277665.1. Taxonomy (NCBI): domain Eukaryota; kingdom Viridiplantae; phylum Streptophyta; class Magnoliopsida; order Santalales; family Viscaceae; genus Viscum; species Viscum album. The sequence goes on along the minus strand of OY728161.1, from coordinate 1,045,927,442 downwards.
TAAAAGGATAAACTTGTAAAGGAGAAGTATATTCTAACTTGTGGTTCCTTAGGTTTAAATCTAGGTTATCCTCAATCTATTTTCTTAACATATATTCTTATGGTATTTTTTTATTCCCTTAATTTTTTTACTAATCTCATGAATTTACCAAAGCATATCCCCCGGGAGTGTCAAACCAATAGTGCAACAAGGACCATTGTTGTGTACCAGGATACCTCGGGTCAAGCCTGAAACTCCTTGTTGTAGTTTTCACTCCTAGGTACATCTATTCCAGAGCCGACTCTATCTATTTGTATCCAGATAGGTAAGAATTTTCTCAATAAACCACTTACTCTATAGTTACTAAAATTTAGGGATGTTTTCTTATACTTCGTCTCATCCTTAAGTTTCTTACTAAAGTTCTCTATTCCTAGTCTCCAAAAATAAATAGACCATCCTATGATACCAACTGTAGAAACCCTATACTTTTACATATAACATTACATGATCTTAAGAATAATAATACATCAGAGTTCAAGCTAAGGATTGTTAAGTCTAGTTTCTTGGAAGACTAGGTACATAAAATAGAAAACATGGGGTTAAAAAATACTTATTTATTTAAAATTCATAAAGAGATCCTAACTTCCTTTGAGATATTAAATATACATTGGATAACATGGGGATAACATGAACAATGTGATGAGATAAAAATACTAGGAAGGGAGTATATATAAGAATAAGGCTTTAGCACATGGGTTAGAAATCACGACACAATGATAACAAAATCATGGAACATAAGGAATCATAACATATAAACATGAGATCATAAAAACATGGAGTAATATAAATGTGGAAGAATAATAAATTATGAATTTATTATGAATCAAGGATAACCACCATGACCGTTTCCCATAGTAGCACAAGCCAAGGCTAACCGTCAAGACTGTTTCCCATTGTAGCACAAGCCCAGGCTAACTGCCAAGACTGTCGCACATAACGTCTCATGAGACTCAACTTTACCGAATGAATTGGAGAGCTATCTAGGGTTACCCATATTACATTTCATGAACATTTTTTCCACATAAAGAATTATATATAATCAATCTTACATAAACATAAGTGTTACTAATGGAAAGAATTAAGTACCATAATCATGACATAAAGCATAACCAATGGGTGCATCATGAAATTGTGCATGAAAGAAAGGAATAAATGGAAGTTAATAAATTATAATAGGCATATATCATGTTAGTTGATGTAAAACATAAGTGAAAACATGTAAGAAACTTATTTGTGAAATTTTATCATTAAAACATTTTTTGTGGTTTTATGGAAAATACCATAGAGCTTTTAAAATAGAAAAGGGAACAATCTTTTATATAAAACCAGAAGTAAAACAAGAAGTATTTAATGATAAAAAGACTGATTTTAAAGAAAATGGTGTCTTAAAATAGAGTATAAATTGCTCCTGAAGTTGGGTAAAAAATTTGGTAAGTTCCCTTAAAAGGAGTTTGCATATTAGGAAGTATCGAGGAGGGAAAATCACTTAAAAGCATGTATATCCCCGAAAGAGAATGAGGGTTGGATATTGAAACATGATTTTGGAGCATATAAAAATAATTTAAAAGATTTACATTAAATAAAATACAACTTCATTTGGGTAAAAAGAATGATAGATCAACCTAAAGGAATAAAGGCGGTTTAGGTAGAATTCCTTACAGATTATCAGTATGGTATCAGGTGTACTTAAGAGGGATTAATGAGAGATAATGGGGTTTATCATTACTTATACATAATTAGGGAAGTATGGGGGAGGTGAAAAATAACACCCCATAACTAGTAATTACACATAAAATGGCATAACAAAGAGGACAATATTGAATAAAAGTGAAATATAGAGGATCCCTTACCTTAATTTCCACTTAATTTGTCTCTTTTGCACCTCTTGAATAATAAATTTATGTTTATTCAAATAATTATATAAAATTTAATTATATTCATTTTATAAAAATATTTATCAATTATATTCATTTTATTTTATTTCATAAATTTTTTTGATGAAATTGAAGCGTTTTGATATCATATTTTACTTAAAAATTTCCCATCTTGCAACGATTTCACTTTTTATTAAATGTAATTTATAAATTAGTATAATTAGTTTCATAATAATAGGATAAATGTAATTTTATATTTATATATTATATATAATTTATATTTTCCATATATGAAGTTTTTTATAATAATTATTTTGGAAACGTCTCTGTAAACGGTTAACCGACATTTAATGGGACATTGTCGATAGTGCGTGAAAGGGAAGTATGACATTTATATTTTTCATTAATATGAAAATTACAGTAGTTTAAAATCATTAATATAATTTTAACTTAATGTATAATCAATTTTGTAGAATATGTTTTTTAAAGGGATAGGGTAAAAGAAAAAAAAAATGGAAGAAAAGAGAGAAGATTTAATAGAGTCTAACTCTCTCCTTGGTGTAGCTTCTCTTACACGAAACTATAACACCCTTGGTGATTGGAGTTAGAGAGTTCTAGAACGTCCCTAAGTATTCTAAGAGTCTTTAGAGGGAGAATTTGGTTATATATTAGGCTTATTAATGAATTATAGGAATTATTTTCCAAGGGGAGGCAGAGGAGTTATTTATACTTGAGGAGGGGTTGTTTTTAGAATAAAATATTAAATAAAATAATATATCAAATTTTAGGCTTGTAATAATAGTTTTTTGAAAACATAAATCATATATTGATATAATATAATTCTTTTTAGACTTTAAATCATATTTATAATTCGAATTAATTAATTTATTAAAAGAAAAGTGGAAAGAAAGAGAAAATGAAATTTTAGGAAATCACGTTTTTACTTTAGGTTTTGGAAAGTTCTTTTTAGGTTTGGAAATTGAGTTTATTGTATTTTAAGGAAATATTTATGAAATTAAATATAATATGGCCTAATATAAAGTTCTAGATATTTTATTTCATCATTACATCATGAATGATGCAATTTAAGATATACCGGTTATGTGAAAAACATTATTTTTACTATTCACCCAAAAATTAAAGTATTTCAGAAAATTAACAAAAAATAACCCAAACCATTTTTTGATGTGTATAATTCAAAAATGAACTCAATTTTTCAAAAATAATTTTCTAAATATGATTAATTTAATATTTAATTAAAATCATAATTTATTCTAAAAAACAGTTTTAAAACATTTATTTAATTATTCCAAAATATAGGTACATCATACTTTCACTTGAATATTATTTATATAATATCATAGGTAAGGTTACTATTAATTAGGATATATAAATATTCATAAGTGTAACATTACTATTCGTAAGGGTATATTACTATTCCCCAAAAATTGAGTTTATCTTATCGGACTCCAAATATCTTACTGATCGCAACCGTGAATGTTAGATTTTCAAAATTTCAAACACAGAAGTGTAAAAATTATGTTTAAAGGTCACATAGTACTTATTAGTTTATTGTGTTGTAATTTCATGTGATTATTTGATATATTTATAATAAAACAATTTCCATAGAAAAAAATCGGGTCGTTACACTTAGCATGTACAAGATACCCACTAGCCACTACTTAAACATTTAAGTATAGAATAGAGTATAAATATGGAATCTTGAACCTTGATTTCAAAAATTATTTTTAAAAGAATAGGAAAATAAATTTTAAAGAATATGATTAAAAATTAAATGAGCATCAAAATTATAGTACACACTACAATAATATTTTTCAATTATATCCATCATGAAATAAAACTTTTCAAAACCATTTCAAAACCATTAAATTATCCCAAGAAACAAACTATATTTTTATAAAGAATGTAAAAGAGTATAATTAAAAATAATACTTCCCTCATAAATAATCTTTAAACATTTTAATTAATTTGAATATGTGCTCCCATTTAATCTTTGATGAAGGTTACTATGGTAGCCCATTTCCATATCTTAAAAATGGAAACATGTGATCACGAGATTATGAAAATTAATGTTCAAGTAAAAAATAAAACTATCATTTGAATAATAGGATGTTGATTAAGGTTTTATTTAGCATGGAGGTATTCAAATTCATGAAAATGAAAATGATTCCACCACAGTTAGTTAGTTTCCATTATGTATAGGTTCATTGACTGCGTAGTAGGTTACTTTGATGGTTTACTATACCTTCTTTCTTTCTATATGTATGTCTATATGGTTAGTTTCAATTACACTTTTATTGGGTACTTGCTATTATAGTCTATTAACTAATCATGGATTTCTTATTGGGGATGATTGATTCTCCTCATGAAATAAATTTATTGACCTACCATATGACCATTTTACCAGATGATAATTTGAATTTGTAATATCCAAACTTTTTTAAAATAATGAATATGTTTGATAACATACAAAGTACACAGAACTGATCTTAAAAAAATAATTAATTATGATTAATTAAATATGACCATTATAACCTAGCTGTTGAATTGGAAGGAAGGAATAAGATTAACCAAATTATGTAATATATATATATATATATATATATATATAATGGTCCTAAATCAATTCAAATTTATTTATTAATTTATATTAAATAATAACTCTATTGTTAATTAAGTCATTTTATTCATCAAAAATATGTTTCCTCAAAAATGGGTTTTATTGGTTTTTTTGAGAAAATATTATAATTAATTTCTAAAACTTTTATAAATTTTATTTTATAAAAAGGAAATCACTTTTGAAATTAGTATATCAAAATTATCTTATGGTGAAATTTAGATATTTTTCTAAAAAGTATTCTTTTTTCATTGAATAGTAAATTTTTTTTATTTTTATTGAAAACTATATTTTCTTTTAAAGTATTTATAAATTAATATTATATTTTGGATTATTTTTAAAAAATCAATTAGTTCATTTTTATTAAACATAATATAATTATATTTTTTGGAATGATTTCTTATAACGTCCAAGATTTTTAGAGTGGTAATCATTCTTTAAATTCTTTAAGGCTTAATTTTGGGCTTAGACCATAGTAACCATACCTTGAGGTTGGTTGGTTATCTTGTGGGAAGAAGGTAGAAAAATAATGGAGGGTGGCTACAAAACCAGGATATGATGTGAACTTAATTTATGATGTGAATGAAATTCACATCATATAATTAATACATGATGTGTATTAGTCTAGCCAGACCCCTTACTTGGTATGAATTGGGTTTTACCTAGGGAAACCTGAGCTTTACATGACATGTATATAATACACATCATGATTTCATTACATGACCTGTATTAAATAAACACCGTGTATACATCATGGCTTGTTTTTAAAGGGGTATAACCACATATTTTTTTGATAGAACCCTCTTCTTCTCTAGGAGGAACCACATGAGGGATCCCTTTTCTCCTCTTGCCTAGGATTTGATCTCATAACCCCTTATGGACTCTGATCTAGCCACCATTTGTCTTGTTGAAAGTGATCCAGTAAGATCATCGATCCAATTTCTTTTTTCTTGTTTTATCTCACTATGTTCATCATTATTTTTAGTGAAATATAATACACCCTATTTTTAGGATTTATTCTATTATACTTTGATTTAAAGGCCAACAAAGGACGAAGGGTAATCTACTAAACTAAGGTAGGGGTTCTATTCCTTTTACCTAAACGTCCCATAGTATTTATTATCTATCGTTGTGTCGTGCACTATACTCTTTTAATGACTCCTCCAAAATGCTTAATAAATTAAATTAAATGATTAATCCATGTTTAATATAGTCCTAATAACCTATGAATTAACTTCACGGGGAGACTACCCAGACACGAGCCATCGAAGGGTGTGAATTCTTTAAAGTCTTAAGATCCTCATTACATGAGAGTTATTTTTAAAAACACTAATTATGGTGTGTGTTTTTCTCCTTATGATGATTATACTACTTTGCTTAGATGGTATGAGTTTTGTTCTAGTTAAAACCACACCATTACATCAAGCTAATGGAAATACAAGGGTTACAACATAAGGATGAATTTTATGGGATTGTCGATATTATTAAATTTGAATTTGTAAATAAATCTCAACACGCTGAGAGAGATACTTGGTTTCTTATATATAACACCTTGTATGAGCCCACTAAGAGGATTCCTTATACACTTATAGTGAGTGATACCTATTTTCCTAGGGGATTTAATTAGGTGGGATCGATGGTAAATTTGTCTCTATTATTCAATAAGGGATACTTCCTTCACTAGGTGTAATAACATGGAAGGGATCAAAGGGTTATAGATTTAGGCCATGATAAGAGTGATACTTGGGATTCCAATCATGGATCTACTTGGATAGACTCTTACGGTGATGGGTACTTATAGCGATCTTGGAGAAATACATGGGTTCCTCCTTATGGATCACCATGGATGGTCTCAGTATGCCACTTTATTAATAATTAAGGATGCCTTTTTTCTAAGTTTATGGATTCATTCTCCAAGGAAGAGAACATGCTTGGGTTCGGTCCATGTTTACACCTGACTATCATGACGAGTCAGTTATGTTTTCCATATATGTATGCTAACAAACTTACATTATATCTACATATGTATATACATACATACATACATACATACATATATATTTATATACATTCACATATATACTATATTTGTATATGATGAACTTGGTTAAGAGACATCCATCTTAGGCCAAAACAGGTAGTTTTGGCCAGGTATACCATGAGGAGCTCAAATTGATATGTGTTATTTATTTATTTATTTACCTTTATAATTACTTATAAACTTCCCATTTTATATGAATAGACTAGATTATTCTAGACACTATTAATGATGGCCTATTGAGTATATCTCACATCCTATTCAAGCTACCTGTGGTACTCGAACATACTTTATGATTGTAGGTATAGAAAAAGGGAAGTTCCCAGTTTCTGATGTTTGATTTCAGTACCAAGATGAAGTAGGGAGAAGAGTACTGAGTCTATGCTCGTGATTCTAATAGAGGAAATTTTTAGTATTTTTTATTTTTATTTATAAATTTACATATACATGTACCCTTGTATCCCATGTACTTCCATTTTTTGTATATCATAGCGATATGATCATCATTTTTATCTAATATTGATTTGTATTCTGCTGATTTATTGTCTGGATGATTTAATATTCTGCTGATGATTGTTAATAAATATCCCCATTCTTACTAATATTTTGTATTGATTTGCTACACTCTTATCAAGAGAGAATAATGTCCCCATGGAGACACCATAGGCCCCCCACTAATATTCTGTAGCATCTGGAGTATGGGGAGGAAAGATTGAGGTCACAAAGATAATTGGATTGGGGTACATCTTATTGGCTTCTAGGTTGGGATTCTATAATGTCATATCATAGGAACTTTTTCTTTTGTCTTACTGATTGGAATTAGAAAGGATACTAGGAATGTGTTAGAATTTGGTAATGATCCTATGCTTGAGAGTAGATAACCTATGTGTAGGGGAAAAGTGAAATTACCAAGTATGGGATCTTATTATTTTGGTTTGTTCCTACTATAGTTGTACTAATTTTTCCATTAGGCGATGTAAATATTTTATGTCATTGTTTTATATATTATTATTATGGACTTTTATTTTTTTATTTATCATATTATAGAAAGGTGGTATCATACCATGCATCATTATAGGAACTTTAAGATTTACATGTCATGCATTATGCCATGCCATATTTATATTATGATGTACATCACCTGTATTTAATATAATTGTTGTGAGTAATTTGATTATTATATATGGAAATGTGTTAATGCTTCTTCAAGGGATAAAATAATTAGACTAATTAAAGTTCCCATATCAATATAAATAGTGTTTTCGTGTATAGATTAATGATGAAACCTTAATAAACCAATTATTCCATGTTTGAGGCATGAACCATTGGTTATATGGGATGAAACATTATTTTATTAGATTACATGAATTATAATTGTAATTTATGAAGCATGTACTTATATAAATATCTAATGTCCATTCATTTAGTCAAATAATATTACATGACTTGTTACATCCTGATACCTGATTTAATGGGAAGGTCGCAGTTACATGATGTACTAATTGCAATTTGTAAAGATAATGTGCCTATATAAATTGGAAATGGTGATGAATCTAACTAAACTGTGATATCTATATGAATATAATGGATTATGAACTTAAATAAATTTAAGATCTTAGTTTATTGGGCTACAATTAAATGAGGACTCCAATTGAAAAGTAATGGACGTGTTCCTCTATATATTTCAATTGACAATCCATATACTGGAACCACTATGGAATTATATGAGACCTTGACCATGAATCAACCTTAGTAGTGGAAATTATGGAGTGTCTATTGTGACTCGCTGTGATCTTCTTATCACATAGACCTAGATTTAGAGCAGGAAGAATAGTGTGTCTTGTTTATAAGAAGGTTGTGTACCTATCCTTTCTAATTATCTTGATTCTATTGGTTGTTAAATCCTATCCTATGAATAGTTTTACTAATTTTAGAGATATTTTGACATGATTTCCTCAAGTTATACACCAATAGGGTGGCAATGGCCATTCTTTTGAGGTGGTGGGCCTTGAGTCACCATTATTACCTCTTATAGTGACACTAGAGGCACTTACTTTTCTTCCTCCATTAGGTGTTGATGCTCAGTTTTGATTGATTTCTTTTGATTCATGAAGTCTGTATAGGGAGATCACAAGCTATTTTCTTCATGACTCTACTAAATGTTAGTGGGATGTCATCTCTCAGGCTGATCATCATTAGGGTATGGTATGGGAAGACATACAAATAGTCTTATATGAGTAATTCTATCCATAGATGTTGATAGAATTCTATTATTGAGAGTTTATTTACCTACATTAAGGTGCTTTGTTTATGATGGAGTATTCATATCATTTTATTGAGTTTCATCATTTTTCCCTAGTACTGATCGATAATGATTTAATTACTGTGATATTGTTTACGGATGTTTTTTCATTTTCCATCTGCTAGATGGTGAATGTTTTCCAGATGACAACCATTTCAGATATAATGAACCAAACCCTCATCATTGAGTGGAACCTGAGGGATGTTGGTAGTGTGATTCAGGGTGTTTCAACTTCTAGGTAGGGTGAAAGTTATTATAGCCGTAGGAATCATTTCCTTGAGTTTTCACATAGTGGTAGTGTGAGTCAGATGACAAGAACCAACAATTATGTGGTGTGTCACCATTGTGGTTCTATAGGCCATAAGAAGCCCCAATATACGAGGGGCCCAATCAAGCTCTGAGCTTGCAGTTGAATGGGTTGCCTTAAATGTTTCTACCAAAACTTCCCTCTAATTACTAGTGGAAGGGATCTATACAGACACCAAATTTGGGTACATGATCAGTAGATCCATTCCAGGAAGGGAGATGGAGTAATATTAACCAATCGGGCTGAGGAGGTAGTCATGGCCAAAGAATCTAGACTTCAGAGACATAGTGGCAATATAGTGGACCTACCCAAGCTAGTCAGTTTACATCTTAGAGTTGCAGATCTAGCCACATATATGTATGTAGTGAAACCTACTCTCAAGGGGTAGAGTCTGATCCTTCTATTGTTTGAGGTACTATTCTAGTTGCATATACTATAGTATCTTCATTATTTGATATATGCACACCAAAAATTTTTTATCTATGAAAATTATGGAAATTATGGGCCTATAAATGGAATACTTTTGTGGCATGATGACTCACAACACACCATTAGGGTTTCAATCAGAGAGTATATGCCAATGTAGGGATTTCCCTCTTGAGGTGGGCAGATATCTATTCTTATGAAATATTTTTTTCCTCTAGATGACATGATTTTATGTCATCCTCAGGATTTAATGGTTGGTTACACACCACACTCATGTTTATTTTTATTGTAAAAGGATGTATTTTTCATCACTTGAGGGTAGTACTTATATTCATAATGGATAATGGGATGTTAAGGAAATTTGAGCTAGACCCGAGCATAATGGGCTAGGTGGAATGACAACTTATATGGCTAGTCCCTTTATGAGTGATCAAGGAATGCAACATATATAATTACCTTCTATAGTGAATAATTTTAGGGATGTTTCCCCTGATGAATTTTCTAGATTTACTTCTATGAGAGAGGTGGAGTTCACCATTGAGCTAGTTCCAAGAGTGTCACCATTGTCCATTACTCCTTATAGGATGGCACCAATAGAGCTCCAAGAACTCAAGAATCAATTAGAAGACTTATAAGATAAATGTTTTATATGACTAAATACTTTTCCATGGGGTTTAACTATCCTTTTCTTCAAGTAGGTGGATGGTACCCTCAAATTGTACATGGATTACCTTTGGTTGAACCATATTATAGTTAAGAATCAGTATCCACTTCCCTATATAGATAACCTATTTGATTATATCTGAGGAGAGAAAGTTTTATTTAAGATTTATTTGCGGTTGTTCTACCACCATTTTCATTTTTGGCCAACAAACATACCACATACATCATTCTAGAGTAGATACAACTTGTATAAGTATTTGGTTATGCCATTAGGCCTTATAAATGTGCCAAAAGTTTTCATGGTCCTAATGAATCAAGTCTTCCGTCCATATTTGTATTATTTTGTGGTGGTCCTTATGGAAGACATCTTGGTGTAGTCCTGTACTAGAAAAGACCATGAAAAACATCAATAGAATCACGCTAAATGCACTGAGAGAGCACTAGATTTATGCTAAGATTACCAAATTCTACTTTTGGATTGATAAGGTTCACTTCTTGGGTCAAATAATTTCAGAGATAGGGGTGTCTAGTAACCAAGAGAAGGTGATCACTACAATTTCCTAGGAGCATTCCAATAATGTCTTTGACTTATGTAGTTTATTGGGCCGAGAAGGAAATTACAAGCATTTTATTCAGGACTTATCACGACTAGAAATTCCACTCATGGGATTTACTAAAAAGAGAATTAATATTTTATGGTCTAAATCCTAAGAGACAACCTTCTAGGTGTTAAAAGGGAGACTAAATTTAGTACTAAACATGATTATTCTAGATTCAAGAATAATCTATACAGTTTATTATGATGCATTGGGATTTGGGATTGGATTGGTTTTGATGTAGGGAGATCAAGTTGTAGCATATGTGTCCTTCCAATGGAGACCTCACAAACATAATTTCCCTACACATGTCCTCAAACTAGGATCCATGGTTCATGGTTTACACTGATGGAGACATTATCTATTGGGATAATAGTTTTTCATTTACATATACCATAAAAGTCTCAAATAAATTTCCATGTAGGCCAACTTGAATCTTAGGAAAGATAGGTGGGTAGAATACTTTTAGTCATTAAGCATTGAGATCACTTATACTCTTGGGTAGGGAAATATAGTAGCTAATGAACTAAGCCGAAAGACTCAGATACAGGCCATTCGGGAGGCCAGTAATGATTGGTAGTTGATGGATCTATTTTTTGATTTTCACTTGGAGGTTCAAGAATATCATGGGTCACCTATTTTGGAAGATTGGCAGTGAAATATTCCCTTATAGAATGGGTAAGGATGAGATATCTTTCAAATCATGAGGTACTAGTATTAAGGGACAATGTCTCATAATATGACCCACCGCCTGGTTGGATTAGTGATGAGGATGAGATCCTTCACATCCATGGATATATCTGGGTCCCTTCAGACAAACGAGAAGAATTGATATAGGAATGTCATGCCTTTATTTGGGATGTACACCATGGGATTAACAAGATGTATCAAGACATACATCGTCAATATTGGTGGCTGGATATTTTGGGAAAGATTGCAGGTTTTATCACATGATGTTCCACCTGTCAGCAGGTGAAGGCTATGCACCAGTGACCCGTTGGACTTTTAATGCCCCTGTCCATTCCTAAGTTGAAATGATACAATTTCACTATGAATTTCATGATGTTATTGACAGGATCCCCTCATGGAAGTGATACAATATGGGTGATCACTAATAGGTTTACCAAGGTCACACACTTCCTACCAATCTAAGAGACCTTTTATGTTGATTATATTGAGAGGATTTTATATTCATGAGATTGTGAACCTTCATGGTTTTCCCTATTCTATCATATTAGATCATGATTCCTGGTTTACATCACAGTTATTGAAAGGTTTTAAAAAATCACTGGGTTCACATGTGATCTTGAGTAAAACATATCACCCTCATACTAACGGTTAGTTTGAACATATGATATGGGTATTAGAGGAAATTCTCTAAGAATCCATCCAATAATTTGGAGGTACCTACAAGAAACACCTTCCACTCATCTAGTTTGTATGCAATGAAATATATAAAGAAACTATTCAGATAAATCCTTATGAGGATCTATATAGTATCCATGCCATTTACCCCTATGCTGGTTATAGGAAGGTAAGGAAACACTATTGTGACCTCATCTAATTTAGGATACTTTGGAGTAGGTAGAACTAATTTAGAATAATATGGATACAACTTAGTCTAAGAATAAGTCTTATATCGATCAATATCACCAAACTCTAGAGTTTAAGGTAGGAGATTAGGACTTTCTATGAGTTTCAACAAGATTGGTTCATAGAAGGATTTGGATACAAGGAAATATACCACCTTGTTATGTTAGGTCTTTTGAGATCTTAGAGTGAGTTGGGCTGATTTCCTATTGATTGGATTTACCTCAGAGGTACTGGGCCATACAAGGAATCTTCTATGTATCATAGCTTCACCACTAACATTCTGACTATATCATTCATTAGATCCTGAGGATATAGAGATAGGAGAAGATGTAACCTTTAAGGAGAATCTAATATGTATAGTTGATCGAAGCATGAAGGTTTTTAAGACATCTCAGTTCATCTATTATGGGTTCTATGACCACAGAACTGTGTGTTGGATAAGACCTAAGAGAGAGTTCTTGATGTACATGCTCAGTGGCTAGAAAATTTCTCATACGATACTTTACTGCTATCGGAAGGGAAACTCATGGACGATTTTTTAAGGAGGAGAGGTTATAACATACAAACATTTTAGATAGCTACCAATTATTTAATTTTTTTAAAGGGATTATGTAACAGCCCAAGATTTCATAGTGTGTTATTTCTTCAAAATAATTCAATAACTTGCACTACATGCAACACCAAGTTCAATCACACCATGACTTACCAAAAAAAATCCATTCAAAAGAGGTTATGAATAGTATTAACTAAATTTTAAACTTTATATAATCCTTATAATTTTAGAATCCATATTATGAGTTTCTTAGACATAATGTAAGAACAGATTCGTTTTCAGTATTGCACTTTTATCAACTTTTAATAGTGAAACCTTTTTAAATACAATATTTTAAACTTTTTGACTAAATGGGGGACATCAAAAAATTTAAAATGAAACACCCCAAGCTTCCATGGTACGTTTTCCTTTGAATAATACAGTAGCGTGTGTTGTACGCAACTTCGAGTTCTAACACACCACAACCAATCAAACTAGCCACTATGAATAGTAATACCTACCTTTTAAAATTTTAGAAATTTTATCTCTCAAAATGGACTTCATTTTTGGATTCGGAGTATCTAATTTAGCCTAAGGTGAAATTTTGGTACTTTTCGGATAACTTTCATATTTTGATGAATAGTGAAAATTATTAAATTTTAATTAAAAACAACTTTTTTAATCAAAATAATTAATAGTGATAAATTATGAATTTGAGTGGTTTTAAAGTATATTTAGAATATATTTTTACCATTTAATATAATGTTGGTCATTGGACATAATTTTACAATTAAACCGAACATAAACAAGTGTCAATCTTTTGATAGTTATTATCTCTTAAAAACATGCTTTTTGTTTTGACAGCGGGAATTAATTTTAAATTAATTTCTTCCACTTCTGTGTTTGGAATTTAGAAAAATGGATTCCATATTTGGAATCAGGATGTTCAAATTGTGTAAATAGGTAACTTTTATTTTTAGACATTTTGAATAATTACTGCGGTAAATATTTTATTTACCATGGTTAAGGGTAAATCCGGTAAATAAGAGTTAAAAAATAATATTATAATAATACTAAATTACCCTAAAACGTGTCCTAGACTTATTGGTTGATACATGTTCGACCATAGGCATATTTGGGTCGATTTTGGGACCCCATGGTGCCACTTGTAGGTGATAGGGACACTTTATTTTAATTAAGTTAAAATGAATACAAAAATGACACAAGCATATATCTTATAGGAAAACAATTTTTACATAGGGTTATATATGTTGGATTTTATATTATAAATATTAATTAGAAAGATAAAAAGATTTCCTACATAATGATATTTTATTTATAATTTTTATACATTAAATAATTTAATTTATTTATGACACAATGATGATGAATTAATTACTATAATAGTGAAAAATTAAAATAATTGATATTATAAATACCCAAATAAATATAATATGAAACTTTTAATGAATTAAACTAATTTTATAGGATAATATGATATATTAGGATTGATTTAATTTACTTTTTTCTAAATAATAAATCTGTTATGAGTTTCGAAAAAATCAACTATTGAATAGTGTCAAAATTCACATAAAAGAGTTCTTAAAAAAAATATTATATTATTAATTGATATTAAATTCCTAAAAATCTAAGGTTCGTCCAAGAGAATTATATAATTATAGGTTCATCATTAATGGACCACTTGGGGGTATCTTGGATTTATATAGTATGTTTATTAACCATATTATATAAAAATACAAAGACACATTGTAAAAGTGAAACTAATTAACTTAGAGTTAATACTTAAAGATAAGGTTAATATAAGTACCCAAACCTGTCTAAATTCTATTGGTTGAGTTCTTTTCGACCCCTCCACACCTTAAAATTTAAATAATCAACTTTGGATCCATTAGAAACAGAATATTAATTTATTATAAACTAATATTTCTACCTTTTCCAAAGGTGCCCCTCACCCCTATTATAAAAGGGCACTCCTCCTTCTCATTTCTTCACACCTTCAAAACCTTTTTGTTCTGCCAAAATCTAAACAAATACTCTAACAACTTCAGTCACTACAACTTAGAGGCCTTAGTTTGATCATAAAGCAAACCTAAGGAGCCCTTTTGATCAAATCAAAAGGAAGAAACCGAAGAAGAGGTAATGATTTCACCACCCTTTTCCAAGTTCCTTCTTCTTCCACTTCTTCTTCCTTTGTTGTTACCATTCTAAAATAATAACTCCAGTATCATATATATACTGTGATGTTATTATAAATATGGTACAACCATATTCAGTATTCTATCCACCCTTTGAATAACATGTCACCATACGTGCGTACGTACGACTTACCGTCTGCACGTCGTGGTGTAATTGTTATTCAATATATTATTATTTGGATGGGTATAATAATTATGTGTAACTCATGTAAATAATAAATATAACATGTTAATGATTCTTTATATATTATATAACATATATATTATTTTAATATCAAAAAAATGATATTGTTGCTCGTGCGTACGTACGGACTACCGTCTCCACGAATGCGATGAGATTCATTCTCCATCATATCCATTCAAGTATAATTATCATTTGATGATTTAAAAATGATGTTTAAGGACTTGATATCATTCTGGATATTAGTAATATACAATCTATCCATTACAAACATGGATTACTTAACAAAACATATAAAATAAAACGAGTAAGTTAACACCCGAAACAACGATAATACTAAGATATTATTAACAAAGCAAAGTTAAAAGATCATATATGATATCATATTAATATATATGATTCTTGAATAATTTAATAACAATTATTTCACCATTATACAGGAGGTTAACCTACCCCAACCAAGGAAAAGTACAAGGTAAGGGGTTTTCATCTCACTCCTTATTCCCGTGAGATTCATGCCATATTGCCACCATCACCTTTTGTGTGGTGTATGTACTTCCCATAATTATATTCATTATGTAATACACTCTAATTTATGTGTATTTACATATTCATTGTATGATACCTCTTTTATGGGTTGTATGTTTCATAAGTTACCAAATTGGTAAGGGTTATTTCACAATCTCTTCATTATCCGAGGTTGTTTATACGTAATAATCTACTGGGATCTCTATATCATCCACATCCATGTTTCTTAAAAATGAATTTCAAAACATTTTTACTATTTACTAGAATATAGGTTAAAGTCATTTATACCCTTTTTTGACTTTTTATAAGAGGTTTATAAAGGAATCTTTCCGTCGTTTTCCAAACAAGGTGCTTTTTAACCTTTTCGACAAAATTAAGGTAAGAATGTTTTTTTAACTTATACGGCGGGTGTGTCTATTTTCCGCCGTTATAAAATCGTCGAAGCTTCCCTTACAAGATAATAAGAATATTTTTTTAAAAAAATGTTTTATTTCATAAATATAAGACTCTTAAATGATTTCAAAATAGAAAGAGATATTTTTCTAAAATAGTCTTTATTTCATCTATGTCAACATCCTTTGATGCATTTTAAGCTTATTTGAAGTTGATTTATTATGATAAAAAACATCCATATTTTATTGAAGGTTTTGTGATATTTTTGACTGTGGATAAGTTATTCTTATGTCACTCATGGTTTTTGTTTAGAGTATTGACATTTCATAAGTTATTTGTAATCTGAATGTTTTTGTTATATTTCAACCTTTCATCCAGATGAATGTGTTAGAGAAGTATGTTTCGGGTTGGGGACCGGTAAAAGTAAGCCCTCCGGTTTGGTCTCCGGTTATTAGAGGAACTCCGGTTTGGTCTCCGGTTATTAGAGGAACTCCGGGTTGGTGTCCGGTTATTAGAGGCACTCCGGGTTGGTGTCCGGTTATTAGAGGCACTCCGGGTTGGGTTCCGGTTACAGTTAGCCCCTAGGTCTTGGGATGAGGCCTTGACAAAGAAATTAAAGTTCAACATTATGCATTCCAACATTATGAACGTGGTTATTGAAATTGCATGTGATTATTCGATTAGTAGAATATCCATGTGAATAAGTAAATGGAATTATTTCATTTTACTTTTGCCATACTATGTTGAAGTTCAAGTTTAAAAGGCTTTTGTTTTAGTAATGCATTGCCTTAAATGTTTATGCTTATTTTGAATGTTCCGCTATATTTTTATCCTTACTGGGCATTTGAGCTCACCCCTTTTCTATGTTTTATTTTTCCCAGGATGTGAAGAAGTAAGTTATGAATGACATGCAGGGATATTATGAGGGGATAATAGTGTGGACTATGGAGACATTATGTTGTCGTAGTAGTTTTTCACTTTATGATGTAATGTAAAACTTATGAATATATCTAGTGTTTCCAAGGCTACTAAACCAATCGGTCTTTCGAGATTTGATCTTTCTTGTGATCATGCCAATGTTATGTAATAATGCACCGACTCTGGGTAACTAGGGTCGGGGCGTTATAGTTGGTATCAGAGGAAGTTTAGTACAAACCTTGGAAGCTAGATTTAGATAAACTCTGATTAGAGCACATAGATTTAAGATGAATTTTGAGGATTAGTATAGAAGAACTTCCTAGAATTTTGGTATTGTAGAGATTTTGTGAGTTTTCCGAGAAATACATCCCTGTCTGGATACGAGCAGGTAGAGGCGGCTCTGGCACAGATGTACCTAGGGGTAAAACCCGAAAACACCTCTTTGAGCTAGACTCGAACGGGAACTGGTGCACGACAACGGGCCTTGCTGCACTCTTGGTTATGACACTCCCCGGGGATATGCTTAGGATAACTCTCATTTTCTTTAAAAATCATTATGAAGGGTTTATGAGTATATACTTCCTCAAAGGATACATTTTTATGATTATGGATTATATCCATAAACTATTTAATTTATGTTATGTGTTTTACAAGTTTGGGATTAGGTATTGTTATTCATAAACTAATCTAATGTATGCCATTGTTTAGAAATGGTGCCCAGTAGAAGGAATGAGAACTCTATCAATGCACATGATACAAAGAGAAAGAAGGATCATATATTTTATGGTCTTAATCCAGAATTTACAAGAGAAATAGTTTCGCATGTATTATCATCATATGAAGAAATAATATCATGTGTTGATAAGATAAGTAAAGAGTTTACTAAGTCCTATGGCTTTGAAGGGAAGCAAGAGAAGAAAAGGATGGAAGAGAGAAATATGGATAAAGGGAAGAGGGAAAAGAAGAATTTTCCCATATGTGATAACTGTGGAAATAAACACCCTGGAACTTTCCTGAAAGGAATGGGAGTTTGTTATAAGTGTGGAGGAAAAGGGCACAAAGTACGTGACTGCAAGGGTAAGAAAATGGTTTCAAATGTACAATGCTTTATTTGCAAGGAGTTTGGACACTACGCAAACCTATGTCCCAGTCATCAGACTATGCCGCAAATGATGCTATTGGATAATAATCAAGTTATTATACTACCACAGATGAAGAGGAATGATTAGAGTTATTATGTTGATTATGTCAATTGAGTGTTGTATCAACAATGTACTTGTTATAATAATTATGGAGTATATAAGGATTGTACTGCAGTACTATTTCATTAAGGACTTGAGATTGTGTGGAACAAAGAAAAGTGACTCAATAGTAGGATAAATTTTTGGAAAATATATGGTTGAGAGAATGATAAACCATAATATAGTTCTGATACTGAGGTAGTGATTTTGGAATAATACATGATTGTTTTGGATAAATTATATTGGATATTCTTGACTACCTTGGAACTGATTAATGATTTGTATATTCCATCATTGTTGGGGTTTAAAACATTTTTTGATTGATGAAGTATATCCAGCATTCTATATGGAATAAGGGAGCATGAATGTAATCAATAAGGAATATGGTAATTCAGGATGTTTCAGTGTATTAAAAGAATACATGATGAAGGTATTCATATTCTATTACGGGGTAAAAAGGATCTACATTATGTTTACCTTCCTTATAAATGTTGGACTGTGAGTTTGGACAGAAGTATTTTGGATAGATCTAGTTTGGATTATTTTGGATTGCCCTAAAAGGACAACCCGGAGGTCGGGCGGCAACCCGTCGCGTCCGGCAAGGCTGCGAGACTTGAACCCGCAACCGAAGGGCGAAAAGGGTGTATCACCTACCACTGGCCCACGAGATGTCCTGTATTAAATAATGTAGTTTTTTTAAAAAGATCTGGTAGAATAATTATAAATTCATTTATTTTGGAACCCTGTACGAATAGTATAAATAGAAATTTTTTTATGTTCTATTATCTTTTAGAGTGAAAGATGAGTTTGTGGTGGAAATTTATTAATGGATAAAACTCAAATTATAAAGTAAGTATATCTCCTTATGATCTTAGCCAATCTCATAAATAAATTCCTCAACATTAATAAAAGTAACTTAGAATAAAAATGTTGTCCTAGATGGTACCTTAAATCATCACTAATTTATGGCTTTGGGATTGTTGGCCTTTTCATAGCCATGTTCTCTACCACTCTTCATCAGATAATTGATGGTTAGATTTCTCTTCCATATCCGTATTTTTCTACATAGAACCCTAGTATGTGTTATTTTCGGTAATCTTCATACTTTCCACTCTTTATTTTAAATAGAGGCCTCATTAATTCATTTTTCGATGTGGGATTTCAACAAAGATATTTTGAAACGTCAAAAATGTGTTATCCCAATACCCTATGTTTTGTTGAACCGATGGTATTTCAAATCATCATATATTGATGAGTTTAAGGACCTCAATTTTATATTTATTTGTGACTGATGACCTCAATCACTACCTATAAATATTTACGTTTTTCCTCCAATTATATGTCTCTAATTTCTACCAATGTTCTCCTAATCGAGATCATAATTTGGTGGTGACCCTTTCATTTCTCTTTTCCTCATATTAAGACTAAATTTTAGTAACCCAATTTCCGATGTGGGTTTTCCCACAAATATATTTTCTATTTTCAACCTTTTATTTTCTAAGAACAATTTCAAATTGCGAGGATGCAATTTATTGAAGGAGGGGAGAATGTAACACCCCAAGATTTCATAGTATGTTATTTCTTCAAAATAATTCAATAACTTGCACTACACGCAACACCGAGTTCAATTACACCATGACTTACCAAAAAAAAGCCATTCAAAAGAGGTTATGAATAGTATTAACTAAATTTTAAACTTTATATAATCCTTATAATTTTAGAATCCATATTATGAGTTTCTTAGACATAATGTAAGAACAGATTCATTTTCAGTATTGCACTTTTATCAACTTTTAATAGTGAAACCTTTTTAAATACAATATTTTAAACTTTTTGACTAAATGGGGGACATCAAAAAATTTAAAATGAAACATCCCAAGCTCCCACAATACGTTTTCCTTTGAATAATACAGTAGCGTGTGTTGTACGCAACTTCGAGTTCTAACACACCACAACCAATCAAACTAGCCATTATGAATAGTAATACCTACCTTTTAAAATTTTAGAAATTTTATCTCTCAAAATGGACTTCATTTTTGGATTCGGAGTATCGAATTTAGCCTAAGGTGAAATTTTGGTACTTTTCGGATAACTTTCATATTTTGATGAATAGTGAAAATTATTAAATTTTAATTAAAAACAACTTTTTTAATCAAAATAATTAATAGTGATAAATTATGAATTTGAGTGGTTTTAAAGTATATTTAGAATATACTTTTACCATTTAATATAATTTTGGTCATTGGACATAATTTTACAATTAAACCGAACATAAACAAGTGTCAATCTTTTGATAGTTATTATCTCTTAAAAACACGCTTTTTGTTTTGACAGCGGGAATTAATTTTAAATTAATTTCTGCCACTTCTGTGTTTTGAATTTAGAAAAATGGATTTCATATTTGGAATCAGGATGTTCAAATTTTGTAAATAGGTAACTTTTATTTTTAGACATTTTGAATAATTACTGCGGTAAATATTTTATTTACCATGGTTAAGGGTAAATCCGGTAAATAAGGGTTAAAAAATAATATTATAATAATAATAAATTACCCTAAAACGTGTCCTAGCCTTATTGGTTGATACATGTTCGACCATAGACATATTTGGGGCGATTTTGGGACCCCATGGTGCCACTTGTAGGTGATAGAGACACTTTATTTTAATTAAGTTAAAATGAATACAAAAATGACACAAGCATATATCTTTTAGGAAAACAATTTTTACATAGAGTTATATATGTTGGATTTTAGATTATAAATATTCATTAGAAATATAAAAAGATTTACTACATAATGATATTTTATTTATAATTTTTATACATTAAATAATTTAATTTATTTATGACACAATGATGATGAATTAATTACTATAATAGTGAAAAATTAAAATAATTGATATTATAAATACCCAAATAAATATAATATGAAACTTTTAATGAATTAAACTAATTTTATAGGATAATATGATATATTAGGATTGATTTAATTGACTTTTTTAGAATTAATCAATCTGTTATGAGTTTCACAAAAATCAACTATTGAATAGTGTCAAAATTGACATAAAAGAGTTCTTAAAACAAATATTATATTATTAATTGATATTAAATTCCTAAAAATCTAAGGCTTGGCCAAGAGACTTATATCATGATAGGTTAATCATTAATGGACTACTTGGGGGTCTTTTGGATGTATATAGTAAGTTTATTAACCATATTATATAAAAATACAAAGAGACATTGTAAAAGTGAAACTAATTAACTTAGAGTTAATACTTAAAGATATGGTTAATATAAGTACCCAAACCAGTCTAAATTATATTGGTTGAGTTGTTTTCTACCCCTACCCACCTTAAAATTTAAATAATCAACTTTTTATCCATTATAAACCGAATATGAATTTATTATAAACTAATATTTCTAGCTTTTCCAAAGGTGCCCCTCACCCCTCTTATAAAAGGGAACTCCTACTTCTCATTTCTTCACACCTTAAAAACCTTTTGGTTCGGCCGAACTCTGCCCAAATACTCTCCAAACTTCCCTCACTACAACTTAGAGTCCTTATTTTGATCATAAAGCAAACCTAAGGATCCCTTTTGATCAAATCAAAAGGAAGAAACCGAAGAAGAGGTAATGATTTCACCACCCTTTTCCAAGTTCCTTCTTCTTCCACTTCTTCTTCCTTTGTTGTTACCATTCTAAAATAATAACTCCAGTATCATATATATACTGTGATGTTATTATAAATATGGTACAACCATATTCATTATTCTATCCACCCTTTGACTAAGATGTCACCATACGTGCGTACGTACGGCTTACCATCTCCACGCCGTGGTGTAATTGTTATTCAATATATTATTATTTGGATGGGTATAATAATGATGTGTAAATCATGTAAATAATAAATATAACATGTTAATTATTCTGTATATATGATATACCATCCATTTATATATTATTTTAATATCAAAAAAATGATATTGTCACTCGTGCGTACGTACGGACTACCGTCTCCACGAATGCGATGAGATTCATTCTCCATCGTATCCATTAAAGTATAATTATCATTTGATGATTTAAAAATGATGTTTAAGGACTTGATATAATTATGGATATTAATAATATACAATCTATCCATTACAAACATGGATTACGTAACAAAACATATAAAAGAAAACGAGTAAGTTAACACCCGAAACAAGGATAATACTAAGATATTATTAACAAAGCAAAGTTAAAAGATCATATATGATATCATATTAATATATATGATTCTTGAATAATTTAATAACAATTATTTCACCATTATACAGGAGGTTAACCTACCCCAACCAAGGAAAAGTACAAGGTAAGAGGTTTTCATCTCACTCCTTATTCCCGTGAGATTCATGCCATATTGCCACCATCACCTTTTGTGTGGTGTATGTACTGCCCATAATTATATTCATTGTGTAATAAACTCTAATTTATTTGTATTTACATATTAATTGTATGATACCTCTTTTATGGGTTGTATGTTTCATAAGTTACCAAATTGGTAAGGGTTATTTCACAATCTCTTCATTATCCGAAGTTGTTTATACGTAATAATCTACTGGGATCTCTTTATCATCCACATCCATGTTTCTTAAAAATGAATTTCAAAACATTTTTACTATTTACTAGAATATGGGTTAAAGTTATTTATACCCTTGTTTGACTTTTTATAAGAGGTTTATAAAGGAATCTATCTGTCGTTTTCCAAACAAGGTGCTTTTTTAAACTTTTCTACAAAATTAAGGTAAGAATGTTTTTTAACTTATACGGCGGGTGTGGCTATTTTCCGCCGTTATAAAATCGTCGAAGCTTCCCTTACAATATAATAAGAATATTTTCAAAAAAAAATGTTTTATTTCATAAATATAAGACTCTTAAATTATTTCAAAATAGAAAGAGATATTTTTCTAAAATAGTCTTTATTTCATCTATGTCAACATCCTTTCATGGATTTTATGATTATTTGAAGTTGATTTCTTATGATACAAAACATCCATATTTTATTGAAGGTTTTGTGATATTTTTGACTATGGATAAGTTATTCTTATGTCACTCATGGTTTTTGTTTAGATTATTGACATTTCATAAGTTATTTGTAATCCGAATGTTTATGTTATATTTCAACCTTTCATTCAGATGAATGTGTTAAAGAAGTATGTTCCGGGTTGGGGACCGGTAAAAGTAAGCCCTCCGGTTTGGTCTCCGGTTATTAGAGGAACTCCGGTTTGGTCTCCGGTTATTAGAGGAACTCCGGGTTGGTGTCCGGTTATTAGAGGCACTCCGGGTTGGTGTCCGGTTATTAGAGGCACTCCGGGTTGGGTTCCGGTTACAGTTAGCCCCTAGGTCTTGGGATGAGGCCTTGACAAAGAAATTAAAGTTCAACATTATGCATTACAACATTATGAATGTGGTTATTGAAATTGCATGTGATTATTCGATTATTAGAATATCCATGTGAATAAGTAAATGGCATTATTTCATTTTACTTTTGCCATACTATGTTGAAGTTCAAGTTTAAAAGGCTTTTGTTTTAGTAATGCATTGCCTTAAATGTTTATGCTTATTTTGAATGTTCCGTTATATTGTTATCCTTACTGGGCATTTGAGCTCACCCCTTTTCTATGTTTTATTTTTCCCAGGATGTGAAGAAGTAAGTTATGAATGACCTGCAGGGATATTATGAGGGGATAATAGTGTGGACTATGGAGACATTATGTTGTCGTAATAGTTTTTCACTTTATGATGTAATGTAAAACTTATGAATATATCTAGTGTTTCCAAGGCTACTAAACCGATCGGTCTTTCGAGATTTGATATTTCTTGTGATCATGCCAATGTTATGTAATAATGCACCGACTCTGGGTAACTAGGGTTGGGGCGTTACAGATTAGATCTTGGTAATCACACCTTGATTCCAGTTGGATTGCTCATGGGAAAAAGGTAGCAGAAGGATAGAGGCTAGTTGTATAACCAATACATGAAGCAAACATAATTCTTTATGTGAATAAAATTCATGTCGTGTAACTAATAGATGATTTTTATTGGTATATCCAAACCTCTTATATGTTGTGAATTGGTTTTTACTTGGGAAAACATGAGATTTACATGATGTGTATATAATACATGTCATTAATTTATTAAATGAAATGTATTAAATAAATGCTATGTATATATTGTGTCTTGTTTTTAAATGTACACAACTCATATTTTTTTGGAAGAACCCTCCTCTTCTTCAACAAGAATCGTATGAGGGATCCCTTTTCTTCTCCATCACAATCTTTGATCTTATCTCTCCCTCTAGGATCAAATTAAGAAACTATTTTTCTCATTATAAGTGGGATGATAAGAGCTTCAATCCGCTATCTTCTTTTCTCAATTTATCTCACCATATTCCAAAATATTTTTTTGTGAGTTAATACACACTATTTTTAGGGATTTCCATTTGGAAGACTTATTCTATTTTGCTTCGATTCAAAGGAAAATAATGGATTATGGGCCATCTACTAAACTAAGGTAGGTGGTATAGTCATTTTCCATTAAAGTCTCATTGTATTTATCGTGTTCCATTTTACCACATGCTCGAATCTTCGAGCGATGCCTAAAAAATGGTTAATAAATTAAACTAAATGATAAAAACATGTTTAATATAGTCCTAAAACCCATGAATTAATACTGTGGAGGGAATACCCCGATGTGATACACTAAAGGGTGTACCTTACTTAAAGTACTATGATTATCATTCCTTGAGTTGTTTATAAAACCACAAATTGAGGTGTGTGTTTTGATCCTTGTAATGATTATACTACCATGATTACATAGTATGAGTTCCATGCTAGTTAAAACTATACACTTACATAAATAAAAGGGTGATATATGTGTTTTGTCTTAAGGAAACCTTGAAAGGGATAATCAATCTTGTTAAATTATAATTTGTAAATAAATCTCAATACACCAGAAGATATACTTGGTTTATTTTATAGAATACCTTGGGTGGTCCCACCGGGTGGATGCCTAATATACTTACTGTGACCAATACCTAGTTTCCTAGTGGATTTCCTTGGATGGGATTGATGGGAAATGTTGCTATATTATTCCATGAGTGATACTTGGTTCCCTAGGTGGAATACCATGGATGGGTTCAAAGGGTTATTCCTTTAGACCATTCCAAGAGTGATACTTGGGATTCCACTCATGGATCACCTTGGATGAACTCTTACTATGATGGGTATTGATAGTGCTACTAGAGAGATACTCAGGTTCCACTTTACAGATTTATTTGGATGGACTTAGGATTCCTCTTTATTAATAATTATGGATACCCTTTTTTAGAAGTTTATAGATATGTTTTCTAAGCCAAAGAACATGCTTAGGTTTAGTCCATGTTTATAATTGACCATCATGATGGGTCAGTTATGTTTTCCATGAATGTATTTTAGTAGAATTATATTGTATGTACATATTTATATACATACATACATATATATATATTTATATACATTAATATATATACTATATATTTATAGGATGACCTTTGATCAGAGACATCAGGATTAGGACAAAGAAGGCAGTGCCAGTCGGGTATCGTATGAAGATCCTAGATCAATTCGTGTTATTTATTTATTGATTTACATTTAGAATTACCTTTACACTTTCCATTTTATATGAATAAACTAGATTGTTTTATAATCCATTGGTGGTGACCTACTGAGTATATCTCACATCCTGTTTGGGTCGCCCATGGTACCCAAATAGACTTCATGATTGTAGGGATATACAAAGGGAAAACTTATATTCTAATGTTTTATTTTAGTACTATAATAGAGTACCAGAGTATAGGACCAATACTATTATTATGATTATAGTGGAGGTTGTTTTTGGTCTTTTTCCTTTTTTTTATCATGTTTTATATGCTCGTACCGCTGTATCCCGTGTACTTCTCTTTTCATATAGTATCACCACATGATCATAATTTTGTATCTGATATTGATTTTTCTTCAACATATTTATTATCTGGATGATTTAATATTATAATACTAATTTTTAATTACTATTCCACTACTTACTAATATTATATACCACCATGATACACTTTGATCAAGAGTGTATATTCTCCCCACAGACACACCCTAGGCCCTCACTACTAGTTAGCAGCCTCTGGAGTATGGGGAGGTGCACATGAGGTCATGTGACCTACCATATCAGGGCACATATTAGTGTCTTCTAGATCAGGGTGCTACAATTTTATACTTGAATTTATATTTAAATAATGCAGCTTTCTAAAAAACCATTTTTCATCACATTTTGTGGGTATACTTTTAAATTTAATTTTACCAATTTTTTGAATTTAATTTTGAAAAATGGATTCTATATTTCTAATAAGGAGGTCTAAATATGGTAAATAGTTCAATTTTTTGCACTTTATGAATGATAACCTTTGTAAATTATTTATCATGGTTAAGGGTAAATCGCGTAATGAAGTTTAAAAATAAAATGAAAAGGACTAAAAAATATCTCTAAAAATTACCTTAATTTTATTACATGAGTATATATATTCAATAATCATATAAAATAAAAATATATTAAGATTTTTCCATTTATAAAATATTTTAAACTTTATAATATTTAATTTAATATAAATCCAAAAATGTCATATTCTCTCTTTTACAAAATATAATATTTTTAACATAGTGATAAATAGAGGATATTCTTGGTTATAAATAGTAATTTTAAATAAAAATGATTTTTTATAATTTTATTTTATTTTTAAATTTTAGTGAAGAAATAACTACCTTAAAATCTTATGAAATGTTGATGCAGTAATTATTCAATTAATAGAAAATTGAAATAAATGATTTCAACAATATTAAAAGTAATATAAATTGATCGAATTATTGTCTTAAAAAATTTAATAGATAACTATAAAATTTTATGGATACTTTAATTAATTATATTCTATTTTATTTTCTTTTTTATAGTTTTTAATGTCAAATTAAATAAATAGTTCCAAAATTGACATTAATATTATTTTATAATAAATAAAATTTTATTAAGTAATTAAAAATTCCTAAATGTATTATCTTTAACCAAGTGAATAGGATATGGTTTATAAAATCAACCAAGGTTAATTTATTTTCTATTTATCATTTTTTAGTAACAATATTAACCCATTAAGAGTAAAAACATTGATATCTCTGTAATTGTCAAAAGGGTTAATGGAGGGTTAAAACAAAAAGACAATGGTAAATATGTGATTTAAACTTTTAAAAAATATATTATATGTGATTATTTTAACTCATAATAATATTATATTTGAATAATATTAATTTGGATCCACATTTATGTCAAAATTAATTTATATTAATTTAATATTTTTTGAAATTCCTAGAGCACACCTCTCCTCTATTATGAAAGGGAACATATTCTTCTCATTTATTTATACATAAAAATACTTTGTTATAGAAAATACACAAGCAAATATCTTCCTAAAATACCTCCACATGTTCTATATGTTTTAGTTTGGGAATAATGTCGTCTATATAATTCTTAATGTGTAAATCAAAAGAGGTTGTTTGAAGAGAAGATATAGTTCTTAACATAGTATTTTTGTTTTTTTTATTCTTCTACCTCATTAAAATATTACTTAAACATGATTATATAAAAAAATAAGTGTCACTAATATATTTAGATATTATTATTTTAATTTCATAACCTATATCCATATCGAACCTCTATAAAATTATAAAGGAATCCATTATTCATGTGTACGGTGAAGTACAACCTCACGAACTGATGTAATTCATTTTCCATCACCATCTCTCATGACTGTTTATAATTATATATTTAATATATATATACATTTTATTAATTAAATATTTATTATTCTTAAAATATAATATAACACCTATTTTTTTACCTTTTCATTCATTGAAAAATGATAACATCGTTTGTGCGTACGTGTGGACTACTACTTCCATGAAGTGATGTGATTCGTTTTTCATCACCACATCACATGGATTATATATATAAGTATATTTAAAAAAATAATATGGTATTTATAATATTATGATAATTTTTAAAAGATAAAATAACACTTATCTTATTTCTATAATGATCATTAAAAAGTAGAAACATTACTGATGCATACGTATGGCCTACCCTCTACATGATTGTGACATAGTTCATTTTTCATAACCATATTTCATGATTGGTTTTAAAAGTATGATTGATATATAAAATTGATAATTATTTCATGATTATTATTCGGTATATGATGTCATAATGACCTCATTGACCACATTAAACCTACCAAAGTCATTTTGGACATATGAGAAAAATATCATCAAAACAACTGATGTGAACATAAATGATTAAGTAATTTTATATTACATAGAAATAAGTGAAAAAAAGTAATAATAAACTTGAAAATGGTTATCAAGAAAGTAAGTAATAAAAATTATTTTATTATTTTATAAGATAAGGAAATAATGCGACAAGTTGGGCATAAGGTAAGGAACTTTCTTTTAAAAAATATCTTTTAATGTTTCCCTTTAAACTCTTTTTCTTACATGTCCATATTTCTTAAAGTTATTTTATAGATGAATTTATATGTACATACAAAAATTATAAAGTAAGTTTTATGTCTCTTTTGAATTTATTTCAAAGGTTTTCAAAAAAAATATTTTTACGCGTTTTATATAGAATGTGTAGACAAAAAGATAAAAGGAATGTTATATTTTAACATATAAGGTTCCAATGACTTTTCCCATAATCACAAACATTATTTGAAGTTTGGATTACTTTATAATATTTCATGTTTTAGTCAAAGAAAAACCATTATTCCCTTGTTTTTGAAATTCATGTTTTTAAAATGGGGTTTTGTAAAAAGAAACAATATTTTGATATCCAAAAGTGTTTTTTCATATGAGCTTAAAATATTTTTCAATGGTTTTATTAATGATATAGTCCATGAGAATTTTTTTTAATGGGTGATCATGATATAACTTATATGATGGGTGTTCTCAGATAGCGATCCAATGCATTGGGTAATGATTATGTTCTAGGGATCATTATATTGTAAGTATCCCATATGGTTATTACAATTATAAGGGTTATTGTAAGGGTTTTGTATAGATTTTATTAATTTTATGTACCAAGTAACCAACATTAAATTTCTATTATTTCTTATTATTTTTCATTTAAATCCTTGATTTCAAATGGTAAACTAAATATAATTTATTTAAAGAAATTATTATACTTGTTTTTGGGTAAAAATGTACGTTTTAAGATTTTTTTGTGGGTTCTAATGTTTTCTAAGAATCCCTCATGGTTATGATTTTTACCTCATGTTTTTTTATAAATAATTTTATTAAAACTTTGGGCATTAAAACTGATTTCATTGAGAAAAAAGTTTAAAGGAAAACTCTTCTTATGGTCTCATTGTTTGAAAATGGAATAAAAAGTTTTTTATGTCCCTTATTGATATTTTTATCCCCATAACCCATTTTAAAAATGTTTTCCATATGTTTTAAGTATGACTGAGAGAATAAAAGAATCCAAGTTAGAAGTATTGAAGATTTTTCATGAAAATAAATTGTGTTCCATTTTAAAAGTTCTTTATTATGTAAAAACAATATACTGAGTAGAAGTGTCCACTTGTAATGTATGAGTTTATTATGTATGAGTTATGACCTAATTCGATAAAAATATAAACCATAAAGATCCTATAAATGTAAGGAAGTTAATTCTTAAATAAAAACTCATGATTATATAAATTTTAAGTCTGATTCCTTATATTTGGTATCAGAGGAGGGTTTAAACAACTTTATAGATTAATATGTTTTCAAGTGAGTTTAACTTAAGATTTATGTATACAATCACTTATTAATAAGTATAAGGTTTCTGATAAGTTAAAAGGAATAAAAACATTATTTGGAGGTTTTGAGTAATGGGTTCTATGGTGGTTAATGATATTTTTGGAGATGATTTATTTGATTGACGTATACGTAACTCTTAGGCTTAATGAGTAGGATTATTTTAGAAGAACATGGATACATTTTTGGGGATATAATCAGGAAGATATAAGATAAACTTTGAGGTTAAATAATTCATCAATATTGAAGTTATTAAGGTTATTTTTTAGGATTTTATGGGTAAAGTAATATATAAATTCTATGGGTATTGTATTTACAAGGACTGTTTTCATTTTAACATGCAATAATTCATTTAATATTTTAATGATGTTATTTTCTATATATTAAAGATCATTTATCAAGATGAAAGGAAAATTATCTTTCACAACATTATTATCCCTTCTAGAATATTTAATCATAACTATCACAAAAAATCTTGTTCAAATGATTTTTAATGCTTTTTGAACATCCAAATCACATACAAGAAAATATCTAATCTATCCAAGAATTTTAATTTTTCTAAAATTTCTATGAATTGTGGAATTTATATTATTTTATTTAAAAATATCAACTCATCCATATTATTTTGAAATTGAAATACTGCTATGGAATTGAATATTTGTTTTCTAGAGATATGGAATTCATGTTGTAAGATAAAGGGGATATCAATAACACAGAAGAAGACCTTGATATATGGAGTTAAGGTATGAATTATTTTATTATTTTCTAAGTATGAAACATAATGGAGTTAATTTTGAAGAATAATAAGGGCATATTTCATATCCTTGATTTATAAGAATAAATTATTAAGGAATATGGAAAAAATCATGGTTAAATTTTTAAAAAGGTTGTTTAATAAAGGATGTGTTTATCAATGATTATATGATATATTATAAATATTATGAGAATCATGAAACACCAAAGTATTATTCTATAATATATTTTGTTATCAAAATTTAGAAACATGTGTTATATAGAATTGATACCTTTTAAAAGTGGTGTATTAGAATGGTGGTAATTTTTGGGTTAAATTGTACTTGATGTTAAGTAAATGAAATTCAATGAAGATTATTTGAGATGTGTAGAAAACCATATAGGTTAAAAATTTATTTGATGATTAATTATATTTTCTAGGTTTTTCATCATTATTTTTGGAAATATATGTTTTATCATAGAGATAACCATGTGATTGAATAGTGATTTATTGATTGGATGATTAATGTTATTTTAAAAGAAGTTCAATATTTTGGGAAACTTATTTGATAAAGGTAAATAGAACATTATGGGATTTTGTTTGAGGAATAAATATTGAATTAAATTTTGGAATCATATACAATTTTCAAGTGTCTTTATAATGAAAAGGTCATTTATGGAAATAATTAGCATATCTTGGAGATTATATGATTAGGGAATATACTTTTTGGTATGAGAAATTAAGAGTGGTTGATGTTTTTTTGGAGGTAAAAGTTAAATTTTCCTTCAAAGAATATGTGATAAAATCATTCTAATATTTGAATTTCAATATTAGTTATAAATATATTAAATAATTTTAAGGATAGTTATTTATAAAATGTTTTAGTTTAAAATTTGTGTAATACTGTTGAATTTTGGAGATTAATGTACTATATCTTTGTATGGATGTTTATTTCATTTTTGATAATTATCATACCATACACTAACCATTTTATTTTTGGTTAATATATAAAGGTAAGAGGAATATATTCTGATCCATTTATGGAATTATATGATCCGTTAGAAGTAGATTCTAGTGATTTAGGCATAAAAAATCCTCTTGAATACTCACTGTTTGGAACAAGTGATGAGATTTTGGTAGAAATTGATTAAAAGAGGAAATTATATTTTTCAATTATGTAAATTTTCCTTATGTTTTTAGTCTAGTTGGTAATGTAATTCATTAACACTATGAAAAAATATATTTTTTTTAAAAATTATCCTATTACCTTCATTTTCGATGAATCGATGGTCTTTTTTCCAACCTCTTTGTTTTTGGATTTGTGGTCATTAACTTTCTTATAATAATTCAATTTATTATGATGAATGTTATCTTTAATTCTAAATAATTATTTGTGAAATACACTTTTCTTCTATGTCCATATTTCCACTTCCCACCATTTTTTTCCTACTTGGAAACCTATTTATGTGTTATTCTAGATGAACTTCATACTTACCTTTCTCTCTTATCAAGAGGAAGTTTTATTAACCCTTTTTATGATGTGAGATTTCAAAATAGGTATTTTAATATTTAAAAAATTTGATTACCAAGAACAAGTTAAAATTTTTTGGAAACAATTTATTAAAGTGGGGGATATAATATCCCAAAATTTTAAAATAATGACTTATTTTGATAGTGTATAAAGTATGAAAAACCGAGTGTAAATGAACCATGAAGTATTATTATTTAAATATGACTATTATAACATGGATTTTGAGTTGGAGGTAATTCATAAGATTAAAAAAATCACAATATATATATAAAGTTCCTAAATCAATTCAAATGTTTTGATTAGTTCTTAGGAAATAATCACTCTATTTTTAATAGTCATTTTAGTCATTAAAAAAAATGTTATCTTCAAAAATGTTTTTATTTATTTTTGTGGGAAAATATTATAATTAATTTCTAAGGCTTCTATAAAATTTATTTTTTAAAAATTAAATCATTTTTTAAATCATAATATCAAGATTATCTTATGTTTAATTTTTTATTTTTTTCATAAAAGTTTGATTTTTCAATGAAGAGTGAAAAATACTAATTTTCAACGAAAACAATATTTTATTATAAAGTATTTATAAAGAAAAATTTTATTTTGGATTATTTTTAAAAATAAAATAGTTTTTTTTAGATTAAAAATAATACAATTATAGTTTTCATAATGAATTTTGTACTTGAATTAGTGTAAAAAAATTTTATACTTAAAAAATGACATTTTTATGAAAAACTATTTTTAATCGAAATTTGTGTGTGTAATTATAAATTTAATTATGCCACTTATGTGAGTTAAATTTTTAAAAATGTATTTCGTATTTTAAATCATGAGGTATGAATTTGGTAAATACATACCTTTTATTTTTGGACTTTATAAATGACTATCTTAGTAAATTGTTTTACCATAGTCAAGGGTAAATCAGGTAATTAAGGTTAAAAATAAAATAATAAGGAATGAAAAATGAACCTAAAAATTGTCTTAATTTATTTATATTAGTATTAATCATATATAATCATCCAAAAGTAGATTATATTCCCTTTTTCCCATTTGAATATTATTTTTTTCATTTATAATATTTTATTGAATGTAAATCCAAAAATATCACACTCTTTCTTTTATTAACAATAGTATTTTTAACATAGGGATAAATAGAGGATATGTTTAGTTATAAATATTAATTCTAAATATAATTTTTTTTATATTGGTATTTTATTTTTTATTTTAATTGAAGCAATAGTTACCTTAAAATCTCACGCAACGCTGGCGCAGTAATTATTCAATTAATAGAAAAATGAAATAAATGATTTCAGAAATATTAAAATTAATATAAATTGAAATAATTATTGTATTAGATGATTTTTTAGATAAATATAACATTTTATGGATATGTTAATCAATTATATTTGATTTAATTTTTTGTCTTGTAGTTTTAAAAGTCAAATTAAATGAATAGTTACAAAATTGACATTAATATTATTTTATTATAAATGATAATTTATTAATTAATATAAAATTACTAAAAAATACTATTTCTGAAAACTTTAATTGTATATGGTTTATTAAATAAAAAAAGTCCATTTTTGGGATGTTTTTCCTTTTATAGTAACTATGCTAACCCCTTAAGCATAAAAAACATTAATATCATCCTAATTATCAAAAGGGTTAATGAAAGGCTAAAACAAAATTATAAAAATAAATATTTAATAAAAACTTGTAAAATTCACATTTAATGAGATTATTTAGACTCATAATCATCCTATATTATAATATTATCAATTTGGATCCAATTGGACTTTAAAATTAATTTATATTAATTAAATATTTTAATAAATCCCAAGAATTCCCCTCCACTCTCTTATAAAAAGGAAACCCTTATTTTCATTTATTCACACATAATAATAATTCGATTTATCAAATAATTTAAAAAATATCTTCCTAAAATTATTCCCAATATTATAGTGTTTTTATTTTAGGAATAATACCAACCTTATAATTCTTAAGGTGTGAAACTAAGAGGTTTTCCGAAGAGGACGTATAGTTATTAATTGAGTATTTTTGTTTTATTTCTTCTTGCACCTCATTAAAAACTATTATTATATAACAAAATAAATATATAATATTAATTTAGATGCTATTATGTTAATTTAATAA
Organism: Viscum album; assembly: GCA_963277665.1. Lineage (NCBI taxonomy): Eukaryota > Viridiplantae > Streptophyta > Magnoliopsida > Santalales > Viscaceae > Viscum > Viscum album. Next base: position 1,045,892,636 of record OY728161.1, on the reverse strand, counting down.
GCTATATTTATCTCCAACCTCCATAAAATGGGAAATAAATCTATCATTCTTGTGTATGGTGGACTACCACCTCACGAACTGATGTAATTTGTTTACCATAAAATTATCTCACAAATGGTCATAATGAAGAATTTAATTTATATATATGATATTAATATAATATTTATCATTATTTAAATATATTTTGACAATAATTTTCATAAATTTTCATTCATTGAAAAATGGTAACGTTTATTGCGTGTATGTGTGGTCTACAACCTCTACAAAGCGATGTTATTCATTTTTCATCACCAAATCACATAGATTATATATAAGTATATTTAGAGAAATAATATGTTATTTATAATATTATTTTCATTATATAAAGATAAAATAAAAATTACCTTCTTTCCATAATGATCATTGAAAAATGGAAATGTTACTAATGCGTACGTATGACCTATTGTCTCCATGATTGTAACACAATTCATTTTTCATAATCATATTTCATGATTAGTTTTAAAAGTATAATTGATGTATAAAAATTATAATTATATAATGATTATTATTCTATATATTATAGAATAATTTCCTCATTTACTATAGTTATCCTACCAAATTCATTTTGGATATATAAGCCGAATATCATCAAAACACCCGACGTGAACTTAAATGATTATGTAATTTTATATAATATAGTAATAAATATAATAAAAGGAATAATAAACTTGAAAAATTTCCATAAGAAAGTAAATAATTAACATAACTTTATTCTTTAGGAAGATAAGGAATTCCTGTAAGAATTTGGGCATAAGGAAAGAGACTTTCTTTTAAAAACCGTATTTTAAAGTTTCTCTTCCAAATATTTTTACTACATGTCCATATTTCTTAAAATTATTTTATAAAAGAATTTATATGGACATAAAAATATTATAAAGAAAATTTCATATCACTTTTTACTTTCTTTATAAGTTTTCTAAAGGGATTTTTCTAATATGTTTTTTATAAAAAGTTTTGAAAAAAAGGAAAAAGTATTGTTCTATTTTAATGTATACGACATCAAAAAAATTTCCCATTTCCAAAACCTTTTAGTTTGGGTCACTTTAATACCTTTAATGTTTTATTAAAATAAAAAACACTCCTTCCTTTATTATTGGTATTCATGATTTTAAAATGTATTTTTTAAAAGGAATGGGTATTTTTATATCTAAAAGTGTTTTTTCATATGGTTTTAATAAATTTTTAAGGATTTTATTCATGATATTTTCCTAGAAAATTGTTTATAATGGGTGTGAATGATGTATATTATATGATGGGTGTACCCATATAGTTATCCAATTAATTTGGTAATTATTATGTTTTCCATATTATTATATTATAAGTTGCTCGTATGATTAATACAATTGTAAGGGTTTTTGTAAGGGTTATATAAGGGTTCTTTGAAGATTATGTCCCAAGTAACCTATATTAATTTTATATTCTTTCTTATGAGTTTTCTTTGAAATTTTTGGTTTCAAAATTAAGCTAAATGTCATTTGTTAAATGTAATTATTATAACATTTTGTGTAAAAGGTATGTTTTAAGAAAAATGTTTTTCATGGGTTCTAATGTCTTATAAGAAACACCCATGATTAGGATTTTCCCCCATGTTTTATTGATAATGTTTTCTATGAATTAATTTGGGCATTAAATATGATTTCATTAAGCTTACATTTTTAAGGAAAACTCTTTTTATGATCACATGGTTTTAAAATAGACTAATAGGTTTATTTATTCTTTTTATATACCTTACTGAGATTTATGTGCTCATCCCATGTTTTTAAAATGATTTTAATAGGTTTTAAGGATATACAAGGGAAATAAAAAATAAAAATTTAAAGTTATGAATAATTTTCAATAAAATAAAACATGTTTCATTTTAAAAGTTTTATATTATAGAAAAAATAGATACTTAGTAAAAGTGTCCACTTGTAATGTATGAGTTTATTATGTATGAGTTATGAACTAACTCTATAGAAATCTAAATTGTAAAGATCCTCAAAATGAAATGAATTTAATTATTTACTAAAAAATAGGGAACATGTAATGTTTATATATGGGTCCTCATAGAATTACCATATGGTCACTTGATTCTCCCCAAAGTCAATCCTTCATCATTCAAGTTGATAGTTGGGATCGTAGTTAGTATAATGGTTACACATTGAGTTCTCATCCAAATTTACTCTCCCTTAACAGTACATACTAAAAATTTCTTATATAAATCAAGTAACTAAATAATTATAATATCTTATATAAGATCCAATTAATAAAAATAAAAAAATGAAACCAAGTAAGATTATGAGTGCATAAACTATTAACAAAAACCTAATTGTATAAGTGAGTAAAGTAAATGGTTTTATTTCTCCAAGATAGAAGATATGGGTTATTTTTTTAAATAAAAAAATTAAATTTTATTCCATGGATTGCCTCCTAATAAGAGATAAATTTTATGAACCCAACTAAACTTCCCTATAAAACCAACCATAGTCTAATTGTGGGTGTCGTTTCTTTAACAAAATCCCACACATATGCCCTATAAATATATTTTTAGGTAAGAAATAATTTTTTAGGATTTATAACTTTTAAGAAGATAATTAAAATCATTGATAGATTCAAAAAATAATAGGAATAAAATATTGAATGCAAAAGAATTTATGCTATCCACTTCATATTCACTGACAAAAATTGTTTTTTCAATTTAATTTTGAAATGTTTTTATTTAATTTGACCAAAATTCAAAATACCTTTTAAATACAACCTAAACTTAAAAAATAGGTTTAATCACCAAGGATCACTATTTATCTTCAAAACAACTACAACCCAAATTTCATATATTTAATTTTTTTCCTAAATAAAATATAATTTAAAAAACATTTCTCACTTATGGTCTCTTAAAAATTACTTGTACCAAAACCTATTAATGCGTGATCAATAACTATTTCAAGATAAAATTAAAAAATATCATCTTCCATATAAAAATAAAAATAATTTGAGTGTTCAAATTCAAATAATTTAGTTCTAAACAAATGTGAATCAAGGAATTATATATTAATACAATCACTCTCTAATAGTTTCACACTTATTCCCAAATCATTGAGCATCAATCTATATAAGTTAAAGGAGGGAGTACCATGAAATCATTGTTGAGTAATTTTTTTATTTAAATTCTACTCCCTCAACCTTATCAAGTGGAAATTAAAAATAGTTTGTTTCAGGAATTCAAAATAGAGAGGATAACACTTTAAATAAAGATAAACAATTTCTAAAAAGAATATTCAAATTTAAAGTTATCTTCCAACAATTCACAAAATTCATGTAATAATTCATTACATAACTATTTTAAAAGATTTATTGAAGGGTTTTTAAAATATAAATCCTAATTTTCTAAATTTTCTTAAACCCAAATTATTTTACCCTCAAAAATCTTATAACAAAATGATCTCCACAATTTAGGTATAGATAGATCAATGGTATTTTACTCTTCCATGTATTTTTTATTCTAATAATATTCCAACTCATTTTATTTATGGAATCTTAAAATATAAAATAATTATTTTCATCATTTACTGAGATTATTTTTTTTACAAATTTCTCCTCCTCACTTTTCCAATCAGGATTTTAAAAAAATGATTTTTTTTTAAAATTATACTAAATTTTCCTCTTAATTATCTTCCTCAAAATGTATCCATTAATATTTTTCCTTATTCATTTAAAATTGTTCTGGATTTTTAATTTTTTCCAAATTTAACCATGTTTTAGTTTTTATTTTTTGTATTCTAGATTCATGGGATTTATCATATTCATTAAAATTAGAAATAATATTTAACATCATTTTTTTATTTTTAATTAAAATTAATGTTTGGGATCATAATATTTATGAGTATATTTACATTGGTAAAGATGACGTGGTTGGTTATAGACACATTTCCAAGAAATGTTCCTATAATAATCACATCATACACATATGTCTTATCTTATTTAACACCCCCATGAAGAAACATTTTAAAAAGATAGAAATTAATCATATAATTTCAAATTAAACACTATGAAGAAATTCACATAGAATAATCAATTAATTATTACAACCTCAACACACTCAACATTAAACAGATTTATAATTTCATTAGAAACATTTAATTTTTTTAATGTTTTTTATTTTATTTTATAACCTAAAGGCAACCATAATGCACCTTCCCATAAAAAACATGATAATTTTACTAGATGTCATTGAATCTTGGAAATTAACATTTATGAACTCAAAATTTCACTATCAAGTGATAGGAAAGGTCAAACCTAAGAGAAGAAAGTGATTGTACTAAGAGGTTTATTCATTTCTAATATTCTAAAAACATGGATTGGACTGGAATGGTGAAGAAGCATGAAATGATGGACAGAGTGTTAATGTAGTTTGAACGTAGCCTACAATAAAGAGAATTAGCGTGAAAAAATATATATTGGATAATGACTAATTGAAATAGATCTCTTAGGAAAATTATTCTCTCAATATGAAAATTAGAACACTAGAAAGGTATGAATCCTCTATTAAGTGTTTAGATAATACTGAATATAATCACTACCTTTATTGCACGATTGTTAAAATGAAGCAGTTAAAATGGAATTGATCACATTGTCATTCAAGAAGACAAATATCCATTTTTTAGAATAGTAAATTCATCCTATTTATACTGATTTACCATCGATGATTTGTGTGGGTAAAATCAATTCATTATAGCCTTATAGGGGATATTCAACATTAGTTTCATCACTAAAAAACAAGTCTAAAGAAAATAATTAAATGGTCGAGAATAAATAATTATAGCAAAGATGAAACGAATTAATAAACCAAATAAATCAAAATCTCTCAAAAAATAACATACAATGAATATTCAAAATGAAAGGAAAACATAATAAATTTGATACAAAATTTAAGGATAGGGATGTGTAAATGGGAAATAATCTCACTATGTTGAGTTTTAATCCAATTCCCTCATCATTCTTGATCTATCATTTTCCTTAATGCATAGATCATGCTGATAACTACCTCCTCTTCTTAGGAGGACTAGTGTCTAATTGTTTATGTTATTTTTTGATTAATGGTGGATAAAATTGTAATTGATCCCTACTTAGTGATTTGAAAATAAAATCCCTTCCAACATATTTAGTTTAGTGTATGGATCATTGGTACAATATTGATAGATGGTAGGGTGTAGTATTCCCTCGTCAGATGAGTAGGTTTTAGTGATGAAATAGTTTCCCTTCATGGTTTATGATAATGTAATTGTAGATAGAGTGGTTGTGATATGTGTGATTCATGAAGACTTGTGTCTCATCATCACCCCATAGGGTTTCCCTCAAGATGTGATAAATAGATAGATATCAACTTCATGTTTTATAGACTCTTTATTATTCTGAGATTTCTTATTTTTTGTGTTGTATGAATATTGATGGTTGGTGTTCTATTTTTTCATATCTATCTTATAGTTTTTCATCTCTCATTCCAGGAGTTGAGATGATTTGTAATTTTTTTTCTTTATGGTTTTTAGTGGTGTCCTACTGAGTATATTTATACTTACTCAAACACATGAATTGATCCCACACTTGTTGTGTCTATGAAGAAGACACACAATTTGATGATGGACTAGATAGACATCAAGATGGTGTGTCTTGTTCATAGCTGATTCCTAGTGATACATAGAGACACATTATCGATTATGGTGATTCATGTTGGTATAAGTGACCACTGTGGTTGGAGAGTGATCTAGTTGTACATGTAGCATGTAATATTTTCTCAGTTTATATATTAATGAATTTTCAAATGTTCTATTTCCCTTGTATTTTCATTACAGAATGTAATTGTGATGGTTTTATCTCACATGAATTATATATACTTTAGGTCACTATATATATATGACTATTATTTTGGTTTAATCTTATATATTTTAGATATATTTGTTTTAGGTTTTTATCGGTTAATGACTCCTATATTGTGAGATATTCATAACATATTCTAGCTTTTGGTCATGGGCTTAACATAGGTGATATTTGGGTGGAACTCTTAGCTTACAAATGACTTGGGTGGGGCCTTAGGGGGTTGGGATATGTTACATTGGTATCAAAGTGTATTTTTCTAGAGATGGGGTTTGGAGTTTTTAGTCATGCATGGATTGGATTGGGAAAATATGGAAATGATGTTGAGGGGGTCCTGAACCAGGAAGACCACCATAGTTGTGTATACTAACGTATAGTTTTTCAAGGAATATAATAAATGGTTAGTCAACCCTAAACTATAATAAAATATTATGGGGTATAACTAGGTTAATGCATACACTATATAGTTTACATTTATGATCAATCATATCTATCTTGTGTCATCTCTTCCAGATATGACCTTACCCTTGTGGGTTCACCATATTGAGTCAGGGGTTTTACCTACTGGTATCCATCTTATATGCAGAGGTATAATGGTGATGATCACAAGCCATTAGTTGAACCACTCGCCACTATTTACCACGTGATGAGGCATTGATACCAATATCTAGTTGAGAGATGTTACTGACCTCTAATTTGAGGTAGTTTCTATCCCATTTGTGCTTAGTATAGTTAATTATTATAGAGTGGATGGTAGATCAACCTGATTTGAAAAAGGCTAATAGTTCATTATAGATAATACATGAATTTTGGTGATAAAGATCTCATGGGTTTGTGATGAATCATAAACCCTGAGTGGTAAAATTTTGACTATATTTAGAGATTCAGGATTTATTCAGCGCTATTCTTTCACTAAAATAGTGAAAAATATTATGTTTAGATCCCTACTTATGATAATGATTTCTTAATTTTCAAATTTTTTCTCAAACTCATCACAAGACTGCCCTACCATGATTGGAGTTTTATCCTTTTTTCTAGGATAGTGTTTTACCAGTAGATGTTGGACCCTCCAATAGGATGCTAGACTATATATGAGTATATTTCAAGTCCCAAACACCTCATTAGGTGTTCACTATAAATGTTTTATACAATTATTATTTGAAATTAGCAGTTTAGGTGGTGGATTCAGAGGGGTATTTAAAAAGTTTCAATTTTGTTTTCATAAATAAAGATTCTTGATAAAGAAATCAAGAAAGAATTAGTTATTGAGAATAAATTATGAAGATTCACCCTAATTATTGGTGTAAGAACCATCCTTCCCAATGAAATCCATGTCAGTTATGTGTACATATGCCTAGGTTAAAGAAAATATGTAAATAAGATATTTTTTTTATTGATTTTAAGGTCCTAGAAAGGGATATGATTTGGTTGGGAAGTGAGTGGCATTGAATAAAATGAAGATAGACATTGCTATGATCATATTCTATCATTACCACCTTTGGTTGGTTCTATTCATACATAGGGTGTTGACTATCAGAGTATCATAAGATGTGTGTGATGGATGACTATGGCCAGAAATCATGGGTTATGGATTATAGTATGATATTTATCCATTTTATAGGAGCAATAATACTAGATGTAACTATGGTGAGTTATTCTTTTTTTCACTAGATATTCTAAAGTTGTTGATTCTAGGGGAAATTCTAGAAAAACCCTTTTTATCTAATGATATTTTCCACTATTTGTTGATATCTGACACTCACCCAACCTTAGGTATATTTAGTTTTATATTAATAGGAAAATAGGATTTTAAGATACTTATTTTTGGTATATATTAGATCTTATGGTACCTACTTAGTATATATTAGATACCCAAACTAATACTAGATGGTGTTGTGTAGTTGAGTATGCGAGATGAGGTCTACCTATAGTAGTTGGTGGGAATCCATAAGATGTGTTAAGTGGAACACAACATGGAAGATATATTGTTAGATACCCATTATAAAGTATGCATTGATTCATTCTCTATGTGGATGGATGAGAATCATATTCCTATGAGTGTAGAGGAATTCATGAATGCTTCCATAAGGAGACCCATGGTAGTTCCTTGATGGAAGATCAACATGTGGATTAGCTTATATTTTAGATTTAGATTTCAGGTGTAATTAAATAGGATGATGAACACCCTTGTGGAATTTATGAATTCCAATATATGAATCCTCTTATATATTAGATCATAGAGGATACTATTAGGAATTTTAAAAAAATTTGTAGCATTATCATGAGAGTGTTTGTTGGGAAGTAACCACACATGGTGTGAGTTCTAGATTTATAGAGTAACGATTGGATTATATAAAGTTATGGTCATAGAAGATGATAATACCTTAATGTTATAGTATTGTTATGTTAGTTGATGATTTTGGTAATGAATTCTATCCATGTATGAATAAGGAGGAACTTGTGTATCTAGTTTCATAGATATTATTAATGGATGCATTGTATACCTGCCACTAACTATAATGGCCTCAAACAATTTTATGGTGTGAGATAGGCCCACAATGGTAACATAGATCCTATTAAACAGTGTGACCAGACAGTTTTAGGCAATGGAATTGAATGGTTTTCCTAAAGGCGGGGAGCATGTACATAACTTCCTAAGGTAGATAGTGATTTTCACTTGGTGTTTAGAGTGAATAATGGAATGGGTTCTCTTAGTATAGACTTCTCCTATGTATTAACACTAAAATAATCTTTATGATCATTCCCAACTCATGGAAATAATTTCTATGTGGTGTAGGAAGGGGTTATCAAGGAAGGTAATGGTTTTTGATTGATCTAGTTTGGTAAGTATTATGATGGGTTCTAGATCCAATATATACATGTCAATTGAACACTCTAGACTATCCATTTTAGATTTTGGTGGATCAGGACACCCTAATTACTGTAGTTTGATGCTGAGTATTTTAATGAGTTTTATGGTGTAGCTAATGTTCTTGCCATTAGATTTTATAAAAGGAAAATTATTCCACAAGAAGGTTACTTTTGATAGGGAATTTGAACATGTTTTGGATTATAACGTAGATAGGGGATTCCCAAGAGTATTGATAAATATGTTTATGATGATGGATTGGGTTTCTCTTGTGTGATGAGTTTGAAACATATACATTTGTTCCTTTTGGGAAGGATATTACAGGGGAAATGGTGTGGGTATAGAGGTGAATGTACCTTTTACACTCATCTAATAGTTATGTGAAATCTAATCAAGAACTCATTGGTGGAGTGCAATGCAAATGGATTTCTCTCATATAAAAACTAATGATAATGATTTATTATGGTGGGGAGAGGGGTACTCCCACCCATGAAAAACTTCTTGAAAAGACCATTGGAGATGTATTTTGACATATGGAGGGATTTTTTTGATACAATATATTTTATAATGGGAATTGAATATGTGAGTAGTAGTTTTTTAAGAGTCGCATAGGCTGGATACCTATTTTCCTTATAGTCTTTATTTGAGAAGATACAGATTTGATGACATCTCTGATGAAAATTGATATTTACTTCTTGGTTATTAGTGTATGAATCTAGGTTAGGGATAAATACCAAATGAAAAAGGAAGTATGTGTGAGGGTGTGTTGTTTTACACATAGGGTATCATGAGTATTATTGGTTTGCATCTCCTTTTATAATTTTTTAGGACAAAAATGTATAAGGTGTGGAGAATATAGAGACCCAAATTTTTCCTGATTGTGACTTATATAAATTTTGAGTTTAAGAATCATAAGAACTTACCAAGAGAAAAATAGTAAATTTAAAATATTAGATAACCTAAAAAAATCTTTCTGGTGGTTCCATTAATTGAAAGTTGTGGGTTTTAACCCTAGGATGAACTGGAACATGGTTTCATGCATTTCACGACCTTAATAAAAATATATTAAAAATAATATATTATATTAACCTATAATAATGTATTAGTAATGAATTTATTATTACTCCTAAATGGTATCAAATATTTAAAAAATGAGACCTTGATTGATTTCAGAACAAGGATTTTCCTTAGGGGCGGTGTTAGTGCAACACCCCATGTTTTCATGAATTATTATTTTTGAATAAATTAAATTTTGTTGATATGTTGCATTATAATCAATAAATAGTCACTATGATGATATATGAAACAATGGGGTATCTTTTGTTACAAAATACACCGATGTTTAACAAAACCACAATATATTTTTGGGATTTTTTTCTGAAAATTTCCATTTTCTGATGAATAGTGAAAATTAATGAATTTTAATTGAAAACTGCCTTTTTATTTAAAATATTTATAAAGTTAAATTATATTTTAATTTTTTTAAAGTTAAATTATTTTAATTATAAATCCATTAATCAAATTTTGTCCATTATAATCAATTTCATATTGAATTTCTTTATAAAAACTTTGTAAACTTTTGAACATTTACTCTTTAAAAACCTGTGTTCTCATCACATATGTAGGATTAATTTTTAATTAAAATTTACCACTTTTGTGAATGGAGTTTGTAAAAAATGATTCCATATTTGGAATATGAATAATTTATATTATCTAAAAAGTTTAACTTAATTTTTGACCAAAAGGAATAGTAAAAATAGGAAAAATTATTTCCTGTTGTTAAGGTAAAAATGTTTTTACTGGGGGGTTAAACTAAAATGATATGGGTAAAAAATGGATGAAAATTGTAAAAAACCGATTTTATGAACATATTTAGGCCTTATACATTTCATTATTGAGAATAATATATTTTGGATCCTTTTTAACTGAACAAATATGGGTGGATTTCTTTCTTTTCAAAAAATGACAAGTGTACCATCCACCTCACTTATAAAAGGCCACCCATTCTCCTCTCTTCATCACATCTTTAAACCCTTTTAGTTTGAAAAATACCAGAACAAATTACTTCCCAAATTCCCTAATATCATCATATAATATTTATTTTGGACATAAATCTAACCTAATAAGGATTTTGATGCAAACATAAGGAGGATACCTGGAGAAGAGGCAACGTTTATCAAAATGCATTTTTTTTATTTCTTATTCCACCTAATTAAATTATTATTATAAGATAATAATATAATTAAATCATTATATAAAATATATTTCTATTTTTTTTATTTTAAGGTAATTTCCTACAAACATCTCCACATCCATCAAATGAGCGACGAAGTCATCGTTCGTATGTATGGTGGACCACTGCCTTACAAACCAATGTCATTCATTTTTCTATTACCACCTCTCTTGATTGGAAATAATTATGGATTTATTTTTTTATATGATATTTATGATACTATTATGATTGTTAAATTATTATATCACACATACCTTTGTGATTTCTATTTTTTGGGAATACGATAATGTCGCTCATGTATACAGCGGACTACCTCCTCATGAAGCAATGTGATTAATTCGCTCTTTAAATAAAAGGTAATTAGGATTAGTTTAATAAAAATATATGATATAAATTACATAAATAATAATTTCTAATGATAATATATAATTTAAATTTCTATCAATCCATCAAGAAATTGGAAACAACGTTCATGCGTATGTACGACCTACCGTCTCCATGAACGGTGTATTTCATTTTCTATCACTAAATTGTATAGATTACTCTAAATTAATATATATTTAATATATATGATATTTATATTATTATTAAAGTTTATTTATAAGATTAAATCATGATCAAAATAACAGGATTGAAAATAAAAAAGCAAAACATATACTAAAAATAAAGCGGTTATTACCCAAAATGTGATTTTAACATGGAATTGTTAATAAAGGGGTAATAAAAAACCATAATTCAATATTATATGGTATGATATATATAATTATTCTTATATAATATATTTATAATAAATTTATATTTATTATACATGAGTATCAAACATGTACGAAGGAATTTGATACTCATTGTAAGGGATTTCTAGTCTCTCTTTTATTTATGGGAGACATATGCAAATTAACCACTCATTTATTTTATGTGGTGTATATAATACCCATTTTACATGTTATATAATTAATACAATTATTTTAAAAATATTTAAAGTTTCATTTTATGTTATTATTTATTATTTACCACATTTAAAAATATTACCAAAGCGATAAGGGATTTTTGTCTCAATTTTCCATCTTTAATACATATGTTATGTTATGCACGTATATTATTTAATGAGGTGTACATATAGAACCTTAGAAATATAATTCCCTTAATTTATTTTTCCTCATGATATTTTAAGTTTCATTTTATTTTATTCCTTTATGGTGCTTATGATTCAAAGCTACCAAAGTGGTAATGATTTTATGTTATAATTCTATCATTTATCGGGATTTTTTATGATTATGTTTCTCATGATAAAATATTATGATACATATCTCAATAAAATAAAAAATATTTATTCTTCTATGTTTATTCATGATGATTTAAAGAAATATTACCATTTTACCACTATTTGGTACTTAAAATAATTTAGGAAATGTTTTAAAGAAAATCCATTGTTATTTATCCATTCGGTCAGAAATCCCTTTTCCACCAAAACCATGATTTCTAAAAAGGTTTTCAATTTTTTTTATTATAATATGATTTTTAAAATAAAATTTTACCCATGTTTGAAATTTTTAAAAAATGTTTTTAAATGAATCTCCATGTTATTTTCCAAAAAATCCCCATTTATCTTTTACAAAAATGTGATACAATTTTTTATTTTAACATGTACGAAATGGACTGAATTCTCCAACAACATGACCAACCATTTATTCAAATATTCCTTTATAATTTTTGAATTTTATTTTTTGATAAAAATATTTTATGTTTTAATTTTTTTTTTCAAAGTATAAAATATATTTTCATCAAGAAATATTTCTAATTATTTTTAAATCCTCCTTTATAAGGAAAAGTATTTTTAATTTTTTTAGTTTTAAAAAATGATTTTAAAATTGAAAACGATATTTTAAAGAAGAAATGTATTAATATATTTTAAGTATTCATTTATAAGGAAAAGGATTCTTAAAATATTTTAGTTTTAAAAAGTGATTTTCAATGTAGAAAATATATTTTCTTCAATAATTTTTTAAATAAATTTTAAATACTCCTTTATATGTTTTCAAGAATATTTTAAAAGAAAAATATTTCCAAAATATTTTATGAATTTTTAGTTTCAAATAGTTATTTTCAAATTAAATTTATTATCCTCAAGAAATGTTCCATGTGATCTTTCAAAATCATTTTCCTTCTAGGATGAAGTACTTTGATGTTATATATGATTTACTAGGGATATAGTATAAGGATGCCATACTTATTCTTTCCCTAAATGGTTTATGTTTATAATGGAATGATGTTTATGAAACCCATTGATATTACATGGGTTATACCAAGATAAATATCTTATGAAACCTGCTTATTTTCCATGAGTTATTCTATGATGAAATGATGAAATAATTATAAAAAGTGTCTCTTTTACATAAGTTGTGATATGATTAAATGTTTATGAAACCCATTTCACTTCATGGGTTATGATATAATGAATGTTTTAATGTCATGTGGCAAACACATGTACTATTTTAATTATGTGATGGTGGTTATGTTATAACTAAGGATGGCGGTTACATTATAACCAAATATGGGTGGAACCTATATCTCCCTCTAATGCTTTGGACACAGATTTATATCTCACGAGATAGATATTATTAGAATGGAGAATAAAATCAGTTGAGTAAGGGACTATATCTAATATGATGGTCTAGGGAGTGAACCTTGACTACTATGATGGTTTTGGGAGTGAACCCATTCCACTATGAGGAAAGGTATTCTACTGGGGATGGTGGTGTGTCCTGCCTAGGAGGTGTAGCCACCCATGGGATGCCCTGATAAGTTTCGGAAATGATCCATGACTATTAAGGAAATAATTTTATATGATTATCTATATGATACAATTTTATGTCTTATGCTAATGTTATGCTCTTATGTCTCATTATATATAATTCCCTTGTGATTCATACCTTATAAACTACCAATATTTATTCCATGACTCGATATTATGATCTTTGATATACAAGGTATGGTTTTCAAATGTTATTCTCATATTATCATACGCTTATGGTCATGTTATGCTTACATATCTAAATTGTTTACCCTTACATATCATTTTATCTCAACATTTATTATGTTTCCTTTCCCCAGGTTTCAAAGAGAGGTTTTAATTAGTATTACAAAAGGGGAAGATATTTATGGGAGACATTGAATATCTTTCATGAATTAAGAATATTGTGTTCCAAGTTTAAAAGGCACTAAAATATTACGGTCCTCAATCATGTGTTTGTGTAATTTATTAAATATTCATCTAAAAATGTGTAATATCCATGTATGAAAATTTTGGGTCACTATATTTAGTTTATTTAAAATCAGGAACCTTGAGTGTTTTTTTCATGGAATGATTAATTAAATAATTTATTACATGCAATTGATTAATTAATTATTTAATTTAAAATGGAAAACCCTATAATTGATATATTTAAATACATGTTATTTTTTATCTAGGTTTATACATTTATTATCAATATGAACCATAGATACAGGGAGTGGGTAATGGCTGAAATTAGACTTCGGTGGCGATGCCATCATATTGGAGGAACATGACCTAATTCTCAGTAATGTCGGCGAGGAAAAAATAAAATCAATAAAAGATTCAGAAATAAAAATCTTGGTAATTTTAAGATAAATCATTTTTATTTCTTATTAATATTTATTAATTAGATTTTATATGGTTATATTGATTATAATAATATTATGTAATTTTTCAGTCAAAACAAAGAGGCATTATTTCTAACTAAATTGGATTTTCATGCATTATATGGTTTTATTTAAAGTATTTATTTCAAAATTAAAAAAAATAAAATATGAAAAAATTGAACATTATTTTTTAAATTATAATATAAAAATCATGTTAGGATAAATTTTTTAGAATTTTCTAAAAAGTTTGATTTTTAAATAAATAGTGAAAAATATTTATTTTTATTGAAAAATGACTTTTCTTTTCAAGTTTTTACAAATTTAAATTCTATTTTATATTAGTTTTAAAATTTAATTAGTTAATTTTGATTAAAAATAATCCAATTTTTTTATTAGAATCAACATTATACATGAATTTGATATTAAAATGTTTTTATACTTAAAAAGACATTTTTTTCCTGAAAAAATTGTTTTTATTATGTTTTGGGGGTTTAATTTTAAATTTAATTCTTCCAAATTTGTGAATTAAATTTGATAAAATTTATACCATATTTTTTATAGAAGGTTAATTTTTTTAAAAATAATTACTTTTTATTTTTGTTCATTATTAATAGCAACTATCGTAAATATTTGTCACCTCGGTAAGGATAAATCATGTAATTAAGGTTAAAAACAATATGATATGGAATAAAAATTACTCTAAAAATTAAATTTAATATATTTTATGAGTTTTTTTAATCCCTTATTATCCAATATTTAAATTTATGTAATTTATTTTCCATTTTTATTTGAAAATGACATATTAATTATTTTAAGTAAAGAAAAATATGAATTGTCACTCTCTTGCTACTAAATTTCTATTATATGTTCACATAGGTATAAAAATAAGTTTTAAATGAATATTAAAGGTTATATTTATAATAATTAAATAAATTTTATTATGGGAATATATATTTAATTTATAGTGATGAAATAATTTCTTTAATTTCTTATGTAACACCGATATAGTGTTTGTGAAAGCATTAGAAAATAAAACTAAATGATATTAAAAACCTAAAAATTAATATTTTTTTGGGGATGAATTATGGTATAGGAGGAATTTTATAGTTAAAAATAATTTATTATTTATGGTTAAATGGATTATATTAAAATTACATTGATGTCATGTTGTTTTGAAAGTCAAATTATGTGAATATTTCTTAAAATAACATTAATAATATTTTATGTATAATACATTTTATTAAATTATTAAAAAATGATAAAATGCTTAAATAAGAAAATATGGATAATAAATGGTAATGAATATAATACATTGTCCATTTATGATCCAAATTTTAACTTACAATTAAATTTATAACCCTTTTATATAGAAAAAGTTGTTCTCATGGTTAAATATAAAAACTATTAACAAAAGGGATAATCTAAAATATAGGGTTTAAAATGACATCTAAACCTATAAAAACTTTGTTGGATGATTATATTAATACCAAATCCTCATTATATTTAATGTGATGTCATTTTGGAACCATTTTACATGAGTTATAAACATATTAGATTATAATATTTCTTGTATTTCCAAAAGTGCCCCACCCCTCACTTATAAAAGGGAACCCCATCTCCTCTATTATAAAAACATCAAGAGAATTTTGGTTTGTAAAATACCTGAGAAAATAAATTTTTAACATCCCAAAACATGATATATAGGTATTATTTTTTGCATAATACCAACCATAAAGGGCTTAAGGTGTAATACAAAGTAGGTTATTATAAGAAGAGGAATAGATTTTAACCAAATGTTTTAGTTTTGTTTTTATTATACCTCCTTAAAATATTCTTAAACCATGATGAAATAATAACATAAGTATATTCCATTTACTTAGACTCTATTTTTTAATGGAATAACCTATATCTATCTCATATTCTATCAAATGAGAAATGAAACCATCGCCTGTGTGTATTGTGGACTACCACCTTGCAAATTAATGTAATTTGTTTTCCCTCACCACCTCTCAAGGATGGTTATAATGATGGATTTATTATATATATATATTATATTTATGAAATAAGTTTCTTTATTTAAATATAATATCTCATCTATTTACTTATATTTCCATCTACTAAAAAATGACAATGTTGTTCATGCGTGTGTGTGGATTGCCACTTCCACGAAGTGATGCGATTAATTTTTCATAACCTCATCACATGGATGTTATATATAAGTTTATTTAAATATATAATTTTATATTTATGACATATTCATAATTATATAAGTATAAAATGATACTAACCATATTTTACTCATACTTTTTAAAAAATGGAAATGTTACTCATGTATATGTACGACCTACCATCTCTATGATTGTGACGTAATTTATTTTTCAGAACCATATTTAACAATTTTTTTATAAGAATAATTAATGTATAAAAATTATAATTGTTTCATTATTATTATTCTGGATATTTTTGAACAATGACCATTTTGACCAAATTCAATATACCGAAGTTGTTTTCAAATTATGAACAGAACATCCTCAAAACACCCGACTTAGAAATAATTGATTAAGTAATTAAACATGTCATATTAATAAATAAAAAATGGATTAATGATAATTTAATAAAATATTATAAGGTTATTAATCATTTAATTAATTGATATAATTTTTTTATATAGGATTTAAAGGATATACATGTAAATTCTGGACTCGAGGTAATGGATTTCATCTCAATTTCCCTTCATTGAGGCATATTTTGATTTTATAGTTTTATATTGTGTATATACATCCATATAACATGTTATAATATGAATAATTCATAATTCATGAAATTTTAATTTTCAATTCATGTTTCTTCATAAAATGGGTTTGATTTAGAAGTTACTAAATCATTAAGGGGTTTCATAACTCAATTTTCTTTCATTGGGTTATTACTCTTCTTTATTGGAATTTTTATTCCATGATCATGTTTTAATTGATATATAAATTTTTATATGATGTATTTAAAAAAAATTATGTGGATTTACATATGATCACATAATCACTTAATGAATTTATTATCACTTCAAAAGTTATGATCTTTGGAAGGGATTTCTTTTTCTAAATCTCATTTTCATGAGACACGTTTCATGTGCGGCAACATGATTTATTTGAATAGTGTATTTAATGAACCATGAATTAATTTTGAAATATTTATTCATGAAATTAATTGTATTTTATGATCAATATCATATTATTTCTTTCAATGATTTTTTATTTTGAATGTTATGAAAGAGGAAAATGTTTTATTTTACAATCTCATTTCTCTTTAGGATTGTGTATGTTCAAGGTTCCTTTAGGGAAAATCATATGATATTATTTTCTTGAACCACATTTAATTTATTATCCTATATTTATTAATTTGGTCTAAATTTTTAATTCCCATTTATACTCTTTTTTATTAAATAAACATCAGTAAAGTTTTTATTAAGTGATATCGATATTGTATATTCTTTTAGATCAAGAATATTTCTCGTATGTATCTATGTTTTATAAAATGTTTTTAAGAATGTTATTTTATAAAATAAATAATTTTATAATTTTATTTTACATGATATTTTAAATCATTTTAAAAGTTTTTAAATGGAAATTTCTTAATGTTTTTCGCGTGGGTATCTTTTTACTTTCTTTACAAAAGTTTCAAAAGAATGTTTATTTTTAAGGTTTATGACTTGAATAGATTTTACCATTATAATAATAGTTATTTTCATTGAATCTTAATTTATGTTTTTCCTTGTATATTTTCAAGGAAACTAATTTCCCAATATTTTGTGAATTTTTTGTTTTAAAAGTGATTTTCAGAATGGAAAGGTTATTTTCTTCAAGAATATTTTTAATGGTCTCTTAATAGAATTTGTATTCATTAATGAGAATAACTGTTGGTAAAACATTTGAATCAGTAGGGATATGTTTTAATGACACCATCATTATTGTTTTTATGGATAGATTATGATTTTTTAAAAGATATTCTTATGTAAAATGTTTCTTTTCTATGGGTAAACAAAGCTATGAATGAACAATGATTATTATTATATTAAAAAAATTTAAGTATTCCCATGTTATGATTATGTTATGGTTCATGGAAATTGTTTGTGATGATGATATATATCTCCTATTAATTGGGAAAAGGGATGAATTTAATCAGTTATAGGTTTATCCTAACAGATTATTTAAATTTACTAGGTACGTTATTACATTTGTAAGATTGATATGAAGATGATGTTCTATGTTACCGACATGTTTTATTTTACTTGCATAAAGTTATAAAAGATACTTTTATCAAGAATTATTATAAATAGATCATGATTTTTCACTTATATGAATCTCGTATTATGATAAATATTTATTCCATGTCTCATTTTCTATGATCCAGGTTTTGATGGGTATAAATTATCTTATGTTATGATCATGAACATTGATTAAGTCATTATACCCTTATTATTATCTTATTCCCACTCATGAAATTCAACATTAAATGATTATGTTTACCCTTATTGATCATTTGAGACCATCCTTATTATTCTTTCCATTTCCCCAGATTATAAATAATAATGTTAAATTAGTTATGTCTATAAATGTTTCATGTGTGTAGAATTTTATGTGATATTTTGAATACTTAATGTGGAATAAGAAAAGGTGCGTATAGTGGAAAAATAATCATCTAAAGAAATGAGTATTATTATGTAAGATTTTATCATAATTCACTAATGATATATTCCTAAAAGTTTCTTGGGTATGTAAGTGATACAACATTTCTATTTAATGTTGTAATTTTTTTATGGTTTAAATTGGGTCATATTTATCTGTACCAAATCCATAAATATTAATATTATATTTTTAGCATCGAATATAGGAGTGTGGGTTAGAGGATGTTATAGTTGGTATCAGAGGAAATTTTTAGATAAATTTGGATACTATTATGTTTTAATTTGAGGTTAACTTAAAAGTTTTGGATATCATCATGGTTTTATAAGTTTAAGGTTTATCATATTTTCAAAGGAAAAGTAACCACATTATTTGGTTTTAAGTTATGAGATTTTAAAGTGATTAATGTTATTTTGAGGCAATATTTTATTGGGTTATGGTATAAGTAACCCTTAGGTGTATAATGTGGTTCAACATGATGGATTATTTAGAAAAAATACTGTTAGTTTTTTTATATAAGTTAAAGGGTATCAAATAATCATTTAGGTTAACAAATTCATTAATGTTAAGGTTATTTAAGTGAATTTGGGTTGTAAGGTCATTTTTTATGGAATTATCTAAGTTGAACTTTTGGGTTTATTGTTGAATATTGGAGATTAATATATTATTTAATCATTGAAGTGTTTATATATTTCATATATTATATTACCTTGTGATAAATGTTTTA
The DNA here is from genome assembly GCA_963277665.1 of Viscum album. Classification (NCBI taxonomy): domain Eukaryota; kingdom Viridiplantae; phylum Streptophyta; class Magnoliopsida; order Santalales; family Viscaceae; genus Viscum; species Viscum album. The sequence goes on along the minus strand of OY728161.1, from coordinate 1,045,872,585 downwards.
TTTCTGGTTAATATCTAAAGATAGGAGGAAAATCTTATCATCCTTTTGAGAATTATATGATCTCTTAGAAGTTAAATTTAGTGCCTTGGGCATGAAAAATTCATCTTGAATACTAATGATTTGGAGATAAATATGATATTTTGATATAAATTTATTAAATTACTAGATTATAATTTTCATGTAAGTATATTTACTTTTATTATTAGCCTTTATGGAAAAGTAATTCCTCAAATATTGGAAATGAACTTGAAATAAAAATTTTATCATATTACCTTCATTTATGATGAATTGATTATATTTTTCACACCTAGTTGGTTTAGTATTATTTAGTCATTTACTATATCATTATAATTTACTTTATCGTGATCAATTTTCTCTTTTACTCACAATTATAATTAAGACATTATCTTTCCCCCCATGTCCATATTTTAAAAAAATGTTTTCATTTCATGTTCATATTTTTTATCTTCCACTCCTTGGAATTGATTTTGAAAATGTTTAAAACACTTTTTTCGGGCATGAGAAAACATTTCAACGGCACAAGTTCCAAGAGGGGGAAGAATGTAAAAACATAGGTAATGTTAATATAAATAATTTTCCTATATTATTAACATTAATTAATTATATTATGTAGAATTTTATTAATTATAATAATATTATGTATTTTTTTGTTAATAGGAAAAGACTTTATTTCAAACCAAATTTTGTATTCATGCATTATATGGTTTTATTTAAAAGATTTATTTCTAAATTATAAAATTTAATTCTTAAAAAATTGACTTAATTTTTAAAATAATTATGTCAAAATTATATTAGGTTGATTTTTTAGAATCTTCTAAAAAGTTTATTTTTCAATAAATAGTGAAAAATACTGATTTTTATTGAAAATGCCTTTTCTTTTAAAGTATTTCCAAAGTAATATTTTATTTTGGATAAGTTTTAAAATTTTATTACTTTATTTTTATTAAAAATAGTCAAATAAATATCATTGAAATAAAAATTATTCTATACTTTGGTGAAAAACATTTTTATACTTAAAAGACATTTTTTTGAAAACCCATTTTCATCATGTTTTGTGGGTTTAATTTGAAATTAAATTCTCCCACCTCTATGAATTTAATTTGATAAAATGGATCCCATATTTTGAATAATTGGTTCAAATTTTTTTAAATAATTCCTTTTTTTGGTCATTATGAATAGTAACCATAATAAATACTTATCACCCCAGTAATAGTAAATTAGGTAATTAAGAATAAAAATAATATGATAAGGACTAAAAATGAACATAACACTTGTATTTAATCTATTGGATGATTATGTTTTGAACATATTCATCCAATATAAAATGATATGGTAATTTGGTTCCATTTTTCTTTAAAAATGACATATATGTTATTTTAAGTAATAAAAAATAAAAAATGTCACTCTCTTTATTTTGGATTTCAATTTTTTTTCACATAGGGATAAAAATTTGTTTTTAATTAAAATAAATGGTTATTTCTAGAACAATGAAATTATTTTTACATTTTATTTTTTAAAATTTTAGTGATTCATCAATACCCTCAAATACTTACACAACACTAGCATAATGCTTGTGAAAAAAGTAGAAAATTATAGTAAATGAATTTAAAAACATCAAAAGTCGTTTTTTTATAATTTATGCTATTATAAGGATTTTATAGAAAATTTTAAAGAATTATTGATGGTTAAAAATTTTATATTCTTATTAAATTTCTATCATTCGGTTTTCAAATTCAAATTATGTGAGTAGTTATTAAAATTAGATTAATAGTACTTTATGTTCAATATATTTTACTAAATTATTAAAAATTATAAAAATATTTAAATAGTACAATTAGGATGAGAAATGGTAATAAATTTAATCCATTTACCACTTATAAGACAATTTTAACTTATAATTAAATATATATCACTTTTATATTGAAAATTTTGTTACCGTGGTTAAAGATAAAAATGATTAACGAAAGGGTTAATCCAAAATTTCAAGTTTAAAATGATATCTAAAACTACAAAAAATTGATAATATGATTATATAAAGACCATATCCTCATTATATTTGAATTAATATCATTTCAGAACAATTTTACATGAGTTAGAAACATATTATATTATAATATTTCAAGTATTTATAAAAGTTCCCCTCCCCTCACTTATTAAAGGGCTCCAACTCTCCTCTATTATACACACTTCAAGAGATTTTTTATTCATATAATACCTACCCAATTATTTTCCTAAAATCCCTAAAAATTATCTAGAGGTATTATTTTGGGCATAATACCAACTTCATATGGATTAAGGTGTAATGAAAAGGATATTTTCTAAAGAAGAGGTATATATTTTAACAGAATTTTTTAGTTTTATTTTTTTTTCTAAATCATTAAAATATTATTAAAACATAATTAAATAATTGAGTTATTATATTTAATATATTGATATCATGTTATGTTAATGTAATATCCTATATCCATCTCCCCTTCCATCAAATGGAAAATGAAACCATCATTTATCTGTATGGTAGACTACCGTCGTGCGAACAGATGTAATTCATTTTCTATCACAACCTCTCATGGTTAGTAATAATTATTGATTTTATTTATTTATATATATATATATATTATATTAATTAAATAATTATGATTATATAAATATAATATTTCATATATTTTTTTATCTTTACATCCATTGAAAAATGATAAAATTGTTTCTATGTGCGTGTGGATTACCACTTTCATGAAGTGATACAATCCGTTTTTCACAACCACATCACATGGATGATATATATAAGTTAATTCAGATATATAATATGATATTTATGATTTAATAATAATAATATTATTATCATTAAATTATAATTACCTTCTTTACCTCACACTCTTTTAAAAATTGAAACGTTACTCATGCGCACGTACGACCTACCATCTCTATGATTGTAACACAAATCATTTTTCATAACCATATTTCATGGTTAGTTTTAAAAGTATAAATAATTTATTAAAAAAATAATTATTTCATTATTTATATTATTTATATTATGGAATAACTAACCTTTTGACCAAGGTCAATATACCAAATCCCTTTTGAAATTATGAACTGAACATTGTGTAAACACCCAACTTGGATGTAACTGATTAAGTAGTCAATCAAAAAATTGTAATAAACAAAAAAATGGTCTAATTATAAAATAATAAACCTAGAAAAGTTTCTTAAACAATTATATAACTAATATATGTTTAATATACATGATTTAAAGTACATACTTGGAAAGTATGGACTCGAGGTAAGGGATTTCATCTCAATTTCCCTTCATTATGGAATATTTTAATGTTATACACCTAATCTAATTTATACGATGTATATATTACCATTTTATATGTTAAATAATTAATAATTCATAATTAATATCATTTTAATTTATAATTCATGTTACTTTATCCATGGGGTTTGATTTGGATCTTACTAAAGCAGTAAGGGGTTTCATAACTCAATTTTATTTCATTAGGTTACAGATCTTCTTAATTAACTTTGTTTTGACTTGATTATGTGTGAATTAATCTCTAAATTGTTATATGATGTATTTAAACCTTTTATTGTTTATTTTAACAACTTAATATATTCATTTTAGAGATTAATTATCACTTAAAAAGTTTTGATCTTTTGAAGTGTTTTATTTGTCTCAATCTCATTTTCTTTAGACATGTTTGATGTCATAATACACGATTTATTTGAATGGTGTACTTAATTACCCATGAATGAATTTTGACATAATAACAATTAGGTATTCTCAAATAGTATAACCCAAATAAATCACTAAGAATAATCCAAAAAAGTAAAATCGAGGTATACTTATTTTTTACTCGATAATACTATCAAGATTGCAATGCACCAACCTGAACATATGGGTTTGATCCAAAGTGAAACACAACCTCATGTGTGCCTCCCTATACACAAGAGGATATCAAATAACATCAAGGGTCTAGAGTAACATAGAGATACTATACCCATAGTAATCATTTCTACCACATGTTAGTACAATATAACCATATGAAAAAATAACACAGTAGATGAATACCACAAATAATGATATAATAGATGTCATTACAAGTCATACATAAGTAAACAACTGACCCCCAAAGTGGAAGGTAAATAATTATAGTAGAATAATTTTAAATGATAAATAAATAAAATACAACTATAATAGAAACTATTTAGAATCTGTCTTGATACCGCATACATCTCCTAACTCCTAGATCCTCAGAATCTCATTGCATGGACCTTTCGCTTAGCTCGATCCTGAGTCATGAAGTCTTCATGTGAATAAAAATGCATATATAGTGTGTGACTATAAATCTTCAAGGACACTAACAATGAATTATTAACATATATGAACCTGAATATAGAAGTGTTTGACATGATGGAAATGTAAATTTACAAGTAAGAATACAACTAATAATTTACTAAGAGATCATTATCTAACCAAGATTATAGGATCTAGAACTATACTTACACTAGAACCATGATACAAGTACACCATATATATTCAATTTCATGACTTAGGTTTTGATGAGTAACTCTATATACCTTTATAGACAGGAATATTCCACATTTATGGAATATTGTTATCCACATTTAAGTAAATGAATGTTACTCCATTAAGGAATATTACCATTCCCACCTTAAAGGTAATTTTACAAATCTACCCCATTTACATATTTGGGGAAAGTCTCATACCACATTTTTAACCATTTAAATGATATAGGGAAATTAATCACACTATCTAAACATCCCCTCTAAGTGAGTGACTATGTCTACCAAGGCCACCTATAAACCTGAACATAGAAACAATGATTCCAATAAGTATGAAAAAAAAACATATAAGGAATTACATTAAAATTAACAAGCATGAATATCAGTATCCACACACACACAAATGTGATCAAACTCAAACATGGGTCTCATTGTCTATGCATGCACATCTATTTGATCAACATCAATCATGTTCTAAATCATAATCATACATCATAATATCATTCCAATAATTCCATATAAAGGCCCAAGATGGTAAGAAATTATTACCTCAATCATGAAGATGTAAAATTTAATCATTTTCATGAGTTTCAACCCCCAATTCACATTCATACATCGACCATAATAGTCTCAAACATCAAGAGTTACTATAAATGATTCCAATCCAACATGAAATGGGTTCTAAATCAAGACTAAGAAATATGAACAAGACAAATGGGTAGGTTAATAACACTTACCCAATTAAAACCACCATCAATGGTAGAATTGGAGTCTAGTTTAAGAATATAATCATCATGGATAAAATTCAAGAGACTCAATAAGTAATAGTCAACGAGAGAATCACCATTAATACATCGTAGAATGCCAATGATCTTGAAGAAAGGATGTTTAAACAAAAATATAGGAATCAAATTGATTGATTATAAAATTCACTATATTCTAATCTATAATAGCCTCATTCCATGATTATTCATGAAGGATGTAAGAATTCATCCATATAAAGGAAAAAACATAAAATTTCTCCATCAAATCACCCCAAACCATACCAATAATGGGGGATGAACTAAGAACTTATATTGATCAATGGATCTAAAATATTAATCCAAACAAGGGATATATGAATGATTTGTTGAAACTATAACACTAATAATCCCTCTATCAAGAAGGATCCAAAAATGACAATCTCTATGAGGTATGAATAATTGAGTGGTTTAATGATACGGAAAATACCGAGCTATGAATTAATAATCCTATCATTTTGGTTGAATATGGTTTAAAAACCAAATGTGGCTCATTGATAAATATCCAAGGAAAAAGGAGGAATTTTTTCCATTTTAAACACAACACAACTGTCACCATACCATCCACCTTGGCTAGTTTAGGGCCATGGTGTTCTTGAGACACCAAATATCAGCCTACCCACTATGGGAATGTGATAAGGATCTATCTATATTCCCTAACTGCAACTGCCCAAATGGTTTTTGGTGAGATCACCCATAATGTGTCCATAGGTCCATCCCCAATGCTCCATACCCATTTCCATGCCCAACCCAACCATTTACACTTATTTTTTTAATCATAAGCTGTAACAACCCCGAGGTTTTATAAGATAGATTATTTTTAATATCTTTGATGTCTTGTGTTGTATGCTACACGAAGACTACCTTGTGTTATACGCAACACTGACTTGGATTCTGTTATATGCAAGAGCGACGTTCCTCGATAGTTTGTGTTGTACGTGATACAAGGTTTCAGTAAACAACGACATATTATTAAAATATTATTATTTAATGGGATATAAACTAGCTGTTATGAATAGTATTAACCACATTTTGAATTTTATATAACATTAGTATTCATATTACACATTTTCTAAAACATGATATGAGAACAAAATCATTTTTTTCAGATAAAAGAAGTTTTTTTTTTCAAAAAATGCAGCCTTACCACCTTTTGATGGTGCACCCATTTAAAATTTAGTTTTTGTTACTTTTAAATGCTCAATTTGACCAAATAAATTTATTATTTTTACTTGGAACATAAAAATTTAATTTGGATGAAATTTTGGTATTTTTCTGACGAAATTCATATTTTTATGAATATTGATAAATACTGTATTTTAATTCAAAAATGATTTTTAATATAATTTATTTATATAGTTATATTATAATTTTAATTATTTTTAAATCATAATGGGATTATATTTTTATCATTTAATAAAATTTTGGCCATTTAAAGTATTTTCAATTTTATATTGGACATAAAAAGATGTCAATATTTTGATAGTTATTACTTCTTAAAAACTCGCTTTTTGGTTTTGACAATGTGAATTAATTTTAAATTAATTACTGAAACTTATATGTTTTGAATTTGGAAAAATGGATTCTATATTTAGAATCAGGAGTTCAAATTTTTTTAAATAGGTACCTTTTTTTAGACATTTTTAATAGTAACTTCAGTAATTATTTTACTTACCATGGTTAAAGGGTAAATATGGTAAATAAGGGAAACAAAATAATATTATAGTAATATTAAACTAGCCTACCACATGTCCTAATATTATGGGATGAGATATTTCTGACCATGGTCATCCTTGGGTCAATTTTGGAACCCCATTAATTCACTTGGATGTGAAAATGACATTTTATAAGAATTAATTTAAAGTAAAGATAATTATAACCTAAACATATATCTTTTAATAAATAGATTTTAATATGGAGTTATATAAATGAAATATATATATATAAATAGTCATTAGAAAGATAAAAAATATTTAATACATAATTTTATTTTATTTATAATTTTTAGACATTAGATAAATATATTTATTTATGATACAATTATGATGTAGTGATTACCTCAATAATGAAATATTCAAATAAATGAATTTATAAATATTAAAATAAATTTAATTTGAATATTTTGATTCCATACAATAATTTTATGGATTAAATTGATGTATTAGGGATGATTTAATGTTTTTTTTCAACGGAATAAGGTTTTTATGAATTTTTAAAAAAGTCAAGTATGAATAGTATCCAAAATTGACATAATTAATAACATAAAACAAAAAATAGTTTATTAAATGATATTAAATTTATAAAAATATAATATTCAAAAAATGGTTAATATAAGTCCAAATATGTCATAAATATCTTTTTATGGGTCTTTTGACATGATATGGAAATTAAATTAACCCACAATGTATAAATAACATGATATCACAGTAAGATTAAAAAGGGTAAAATATGGGTTAAACCAAAAAGATAAGGATAAAAAAATATTTAAAACCTGTATAAAAATTATTGGATTATGGGTATTCGAAACACCATAATATTAGATTCAAATTAAATAATTTTTTGGCCATTTTAAATCGAAATTGAATTTATAATAAATTAATATTATTGGACTTTCTTAAAGTGCCCCTCCCACCTCTTACAAAAGGGAACCTCCTCACTCTCCTCTTCACTCCATTTTGAGATTTCAAGATCAAAAAAACCCTTCCCATTTCTCTTATAAAATTCTATAGTTACATTATATAGGTTAAAATCTTCTCAAAAGACCAACTCTAGTACCCTAAGAAGAAATATAAAGGAGGCACATCGAGGAAGAGGTAATCTCTTCTACCGATTCTTTCAAATTTTATTCTTCTTCTAATTCCTCTTATTTAGTTGTTTCATTATAATGTAATAAAAAAAGTATCAATAATATACTTATATATTATTATAAATATAAAAAACCCTATTTCACCATTTACCCATCCTACAAAAAAATGAAATCACTGTGCATGTGTACATACGACTTACCGTCCCCACACCGTGGTGTAATTTGTTTTTCACCACCACCTTACATGAATGGGTATAATGGTGGAAATAATAACTATATATGATCTTTATAACATTATACTAATTCTGATATACTATAAACCATCCACTTCAATACCATTCATCAATTATGGGAACAATAACGTTGCTTGTGCGTACGTATGACCTACCATCTCCATGGTGCGATGTGATTCGTTCTAAAAAATATTCCTTAAAACATTATTATATAAATGAATTGAATGAATAAATATGATATATATTATACTAATACCATTATTTCAATGATATAACTATAACATAAAAAGAGGAATAATAAGGTATCCAACAAAACATCCATAAGAACATAAAGCAGTTAATACCCGGATATTAAGTTACAATGAAATGTTACTAACAAATGGATGAAAATATGATAATAAATGTTATAATAAAAATTATTATGATTCTATAATAAATCATTAACACTATTTAAATAATTATATAGTATTTTCATATACATATGAAGCATATCAGACCTAAGGTAAGGGAAAACTTTTCTAATATCGTTTTATCTGAGTTTTTTTATTTGTATGTATTTACTAGGGATATATTTATCATCCATGTACATGTTTTATAAAAATATTATCATAAAATTTTTACTATTCTTTTATGTATGTTTAAATTCATGTTTACCCATTTTAAATTTTAATACATGGTTTGGAAGTAATGTTTCTTATTTTACCATACGAGGTGCTTTTTGACTTTTCCAGCAAAAGTACGAGGAGAATGTTTTTTTAACTTATATGACACGAACGGGTTTTTGAATCTTCCTAATGCCTTATTTCCATGAATCTTACTCTACATGTTTACAAGTTTATTTTCAAATAAATTATTTTCTTTTAAAATTTCATGACATTTTGAGAAAAGAAAACGTTTTTGAAGAAGAAAAGATATTTTCCTTAGGAATGAAGCTCAAGTGTTTTATCAAAATTATTTTTCCATAAAAGATTAAATAGGTTTATATTTATATACCTATTATTACTATAATTTTATTGTGTTTATGATTTAATTTTATTTATTAAAACCATTTGTTTTATGTCAATTACGATGGAATGATGTTTAAGAAACTCATTTTATTTAATGGTTTATGCTCTGGTGAGTGTTTATATGTTTTTCTGGCACACGTAAGAATGGTATCATTATGATATGGGTAAGATCTATATATCCATCCAATGCATTGGGTAAGGATTTATATCTCATGAGATAGACATGACTGTAAGGTCAAGTAAATCCGATTCGGCAATACACGGCTGGAATGGAAAGTAAACCCGGTTCAGTAATGGACTTTATCCACTATGATGATCTTGGAAGAAATGAATTGACTACTATGAAAATCACATCATGTGATTATTAGTTTTCCATAATTACATGTTTTATGCCAATTCTTTTCTATCATGTTTATTGTTACTTTTTGAACCATTCCTTACATACTGCCAAGATTTATTTCATGACTCAAGATTTTGATGTTTAAACTTTATGTTCATGTTTTTACGTGAAAATGTGTATAGTTTGTTTTATGTTCTCCATGTTTACCCTTACCAAGCATTTAAACTCAACCTTTTTATGTTTTATTTTCCCCAGGATATAAAGAAAGGTTTTAGGTAGGAAAAAAGGAGAAAATATTTATGGGAGATAATGACGATCTTTCAAAAAGTTAGAAAATTATGTTCCAAGTTTCAAAAGACACTAAACTAATACAGTCTTTGGGCATATTTTTGTGTCTTGTATTAAGTATTATGAAAAATTAATGTAATTTCAATGTACATAAAGCTTGGGTATCTACAGTTGGTATCAGAGGGAAGGTTTATTCATCCTTTGGAAACTAGGATGCGAAACAATTAGTGAGATCCCTAGAGATATTTCTAAGGTATGTCTAGGGATGTCCCTAAGGTTAAGTATAAGTATAGGTTATAGTCCTAGAATTATTATAACTATCATTAATAACCTAGTATTGAACCTAATATTATATATATTAAAAGTACTCCCCCTTGATTACACTATTTTCCTAGTATGATTTTTTCCTCTCACACTATTTTTTCATATTTAGACAATGGTTGAAACCCGAAGGAACCATGTTAATGATCAATGCACTAGGAAATGTAATGATTTTCCTCCTGAATAGCCAAATGTTATGGGATATAGAGTGAAAAATATTATTTCTATACTTACACAAGCTATGAATCATTCTATACTTACAAATGAGCAGATAAGGGAACAACATTCTATTGAGTCCTTCATGAGGCAATGTCTACCTTCCTTCAGTGGGTCTTCTGATCCACTTATTACTGAACAATGGATCAGTACCATTGAAAATATATTTTACATCCTTCATTGTTCAGAACATGAAAATGTGATTTTGGATATTTACCATTTATAAGGTGAAGCAGACCAGTGGTGGAGTCTAATTAAGAATACAAGGCACCAAGATGAAATTGAATCACTGGAATGAGTTGAGTTTAAGAACTTATTTTTCAATAATTACTACCCTAATATTATTTGAAAAAAGATGGAAAGGATTTCCTTGAGCTTAAGAGAAAGGATGATGAATCTATTGTTACATATGAGGATAATTTTACAAGTCTTGAATGGTATGATTCTGGATTTATCATCCAACCTAAAAGTAAAGTTGATCGATTCTTCAGTGGATTAAAACCAAGTCTTTGAAGTGCATTAACTATAAAAGAATTTAGTATCTATGAAGAGATTTTGTTTTGTACTATCAAGTTTGAACTGTAAGTTGGTGTTAAATATCCATCTCATGGTTTTGACAAGAAACAAAAGTTGGAGTTGAACTAAAAATCTCAAAATAATGGTGAAAAGAAGATGAATGTTTCCTTATGATCAAAGTGTGGAAGGAAGCATGGTGGAGATTGTCTTAAAGGGACTATAAAATGTTTTAAGTGTGGAAAATAAGGTCATAGAGCAATTAAGTGTTGGTGTAATTGGAAAAAGTTTGTTAATGATGTGAATAGAGAAAATAATACAGAGAACTCACCACCAACACTTCAATGGTACAAGTTCAAGGAAATTGGGAATTATGCTAACCAATGCCCTAATCCAAGGATTAATGATGATCGACGTCAGCAACCTCTTAAGGAAAAAGAAAAAGGAAAGTCACATGTGATCACTATTAGTGATGTCAAGTATAACAATGAAGTGGTGGAATGATTAATTGTTTATGTAATGGTATTCCAAAATAGTATTATGGAATATCATTTATAGTATTATGGAATATTGCAATATCTATGTATTGGTTTATTGTAGTTTTTAATAATTTTATTGTATCAGTAACCATGAAAAGTTATTTAAATATTTTCAGAAAGCACATGATATTCACATAATGAAGGGATATGAAGATAATGAGATGTTTAATAGTATTAATGAGCTCATGACTGATAAAAGGACAAAGTGATATCATGGTTTGAATATATAGAGTTTTTGGTATTTTTGGTGTGAGAAAAGAGTTTATTTTTAAAGAATGCATGTTTTTACTAAGGTTATATAGTAATTCATGTTATTATGTTTTAAGATAATACATAATTAAGGTATTCACATGTTTGGAATGTGACAACCAAGAACGTCCAAATGAGATATGTGAGACAAATGTTAAGTCGATTTAGTTAACCTCTTTCTAAAGTTTTATATTTTTAGTTTTTGGAATGATTGTAATGTTATACATTTATGGATAGTATAAGTTAATTTCCTTTTTAATTTTTTTAGATTAATGTATTATCTCACTATTGGTGGACTTATGCATATTTGATTACCTCTGCTAACATTTTTGTTGAGACAGATGGAATGACATATCATTCTATCGCATGATCTTCTAACAGTTCAAGAATGAAAAATTGAACTTCTTTTTTTTAATTAAAAGATGAAGAGTAATTTTTTCAAGGCACGAACAACGGTGAGATTTTACCAAAATCAAGTAAGTATTTATTCTCATGAAAAAACCTTTAACTTTAGGAAAGGATCTAGAAAACAAAAAATGTTATCCTAGTACTTTCTTATCCGATGAATTAGATGGTCCCTTAAATCATCTCATATTTATATCTTTTTGGTAGTTAAATTTCTCCACCATTGTTCTATATCACTATCCATCATAACTTGATTGTTATATTTCTATTCCATATCTATGTTTTCACTTCCCACCTATGTTCTCCTATGTGGAAACCTAGTGATTGGTTAATTTAGGTAACCGTTATGTTTCTAAATATCCCTTTTAAAATTATGTTTAAGTATTCCTTTTTATGATGTGGGCTTCTATGAAATACACTTTCATTTAGTAAACTATTTATAACCCCGATGAATTTCGAGGGCGAAATTCATTCTAAGGGGGGTGGAATGTAACACCCCTAGATTTTATGGGATAGATTCTTTTTAATTTCTTTGATCTCTCATGTTATAAACTAAACCAATTTTATCTTGTGCTATAAGCAACACTGACTTGGATTGTGATACATGCAAGAGCGACCTTCCTCGATAGCTTGCTTTGTACACGATACCAAGTTTCACTAAACAATGATATATTATTAAAATATTATTATTTAATGGGATATAAACTAGAAGTTATGAATAGTATTAACCAAATTTTTAATTATATATAACATTAGAATTCATATTACAAATTTTCTAGAACATGATATGAGAACAAAATCATTTTTTTATAAAAGAATTATTTTTCAAAAAATGCAGTTTTATCGCCTTTTGATGGAGTACCAATTTTTAATCTAGTTTTTGTCACTTTTATATGTTTAATTTGAAAAAATAAATTTCTTTTTTAGAATAGGAATATAAAAATTTACTTTGGATGAAATTTGGAATTTTTCTAATGAAATTCATATTTTTATGAATAGTGAAAAATACTGTATTTTAATTCAAAACTGATTTTTAATCTAATATATATATATAGTTATAAAGTAATTTTAATTGATTTTAAAGTATCATTATATTATATTTTTATCATTTAATCCAATGTTGGTAATTTTAAGCAATTTCACTTTCAAATTGGATATAAACAGATGTCAATCTTTTGATAGTTATTACTTCTTAAAAACCTGCTTTTTTGGTTTTGTCAACGTGAATTAATTTTAAATTAATTACCAAAAATTCTATGTTTTGAATTTGAAAAAATGGATTCCATATTTAGAATCAGGATTTTTAAATTTTTTAAATAGTTAAATTTTATTTTTAGACACTATGAATAATAACTTTAGTAATTATTTTATTTATCATGGTTAATGGGTAAATCTGGTAAATAAGGGTAAAAAATAATATTATAATAATATTAAACTACCCTAACACATGTCATAATCTTATTGTATTAGATATTTTCGACAATGGGAACCCTTGGGTTGATTTTTGGACCCCATGGATTCACTTGGATGTGAAAAGGACATTTTATAAGAATTAATTTAAAGTAAAGATAATTATAACCTAAACATATATCTTTTACTAAATCTATTTTAATATGGGGTTATATAACTGATATATATCTTTATAAATATTCATTAGAAATATAAAAATATTTAATACATCATGGTATTTTATTTATAATTTTTATACATTAGATAAATATATTTATTTATGACACAATTATGATGTAGTTATTACCTCATTAATGAAAGATTCAAATAAATGAATTTATAAATATTAAAATAAGTTTAATTTGAATATTTTTATGCCATCCAATAATTTTATGGATTAAATTGACATATTAGGGATGCGTTAATTCTTTTTTTAAGGAAGAAGGTTGTTATGAATTTTTTAAAAAGTCAAGTATGAATAGTATCCAAAATTGAAATAATTCATAACTTAAAACATAAAATAGTTTATTAAATGATATTAAATTCCTAAAAATATAATATTCTACAAAATGGTTAATATAAGTCCAAATATGTCAGAAATAACTTTTTTTTGGGTCTTTTGACATGATATGGTAATTACCTTGACCCACAATGTATAAATAACATGATATCATGATAAGATTAAAAAGGGTAAAATAAGGGTTAAACAAAAAACATAAGGATAAAAAAATATTCAAAAATTATCCAAAAATGATTGGATTATGGTTATTAGAAAAAATCATCTTATATTCTAATTAAATAATTTTTGTACCATTTTAAATCAAAATTGAATTTATAATAAATTAATATTTTTGGACTTTCCTAAAGTGCCCCTCTCCCCTCCTATAAAAAGGCACCTCCTCCCTCTCATCTTCAATCCATTTTGAGCCTTCCGTATCAGCCAAAACCTGACCATTTCTCTTCTAAACTTCCCTAGTTATACTATAGAGGTTCTGGCCTACTCAAAAGTCCAACGATAGTGCCCTAAGAAAAAATTTAAAGGAGGCACGTCGAGGAAGAGGTAAGCTCTTCTACTGATTCTTTCAAATTTATTTCTTCTTATACTTCGTATTAATTAGTTTTTCATTATAAAGTAATAAAATCAGTATCAATCATATACTGATATTTTATTATAAATATAAAACAACACTATTTCACCTTCTATCCATCCTACGAAAAATTAAATCACCGCGCGTGCGTACGTATGACTTACCGTCTTCATGCTATGGTGTAATCTATTTTTCACCACCACCATACATGGATGGGTATAATGGTGGAAATAATAACTATATATGATTATTATAACATTATACTAATTCTAATATACTATACACCATCCAATTCAATACCATTCAATAATTATGGGAACGATAACGTTGCTCATGCGTACGCATGACCTACCATCTCCACGGTGCGATGTGATTTGTTCTACCTAATATTCATTAAACCATGATAATATAAATGAATTGAATGAATAAATATGATATATATTATAATAATACCATTTTTTCAATGATATAACTATAACCTAAAAATAAGAATAAGAACTTATCTAAGAAAACACATATAAGAACATAAAGCTGTTAATACCTAAATAACAAGTAATAATGAAATGTTACTAATAAACGGATGAAAATATGATCATAAATGTTATAATAAAAATTATTATGATTCTAGAAAAAATAATTAACATTATTTAAATCATTATACAAGAGTTTCAGATACATACAAAACATATCAGACCTAAGGTAAGTGATAACTTTTCCAATCTCATTTTATCCGAGATTGTTTATTCATATGTATTTACTGGGGATATATTTATCATCAATGTTCATGTTTTCTAAAAATATTCTCATAAAATTTATACTACTATACTATTTATGTTTAAAGTCATTTTTACCCATTTTGACTTTTACTACATGATTTGGAAGGAATCTTTATTTTGTTTACCATACGATGTACTTTTTGAATTTTCTGAAAAAAGTACGAGGAGAATGTTTTTTTAACTTATACGGAATGAATGGGTTTTTTTATCTTCATAATGCCTTATTTCCATGAATATTTCTATACATTTTTACAAGTTTATTTTAAACTAAATTCTTTTCTTTTAAAATTACATGACATTTTGAGAAAAGAAAACATTTTTTAAAAAGAAGGGATATTTTTCTCAGGAATAAAGCTCAAATGTTTTATCAAAATTATTTTTTCATCTATAATTACATAGGTTTATATTTATATCCCAATTATTACTATTATTTGATTATGTTTATGATCAAATTTTATTTAGTAAATACATTTTTTTATGTTAATTATGATGAAATTATGTTTAAGAAACCCAATTGATTTTATGGGTTATGCTATGGTGAATATTTCTATGTTTTTATGGAACACATAAGAATGGTTTCATTATGAGATGGGTGGGACCTATATCTCCCTCCAATGCATTGGGTAAAGATTTATATATTATGAGATATTAATTATTGGAATGTAAAGTAAATATCGTTCAGCAATACATGGATGAAATGGAAAGTACGCCTAGTTTAGTAATGGAATTTGTGCACAATGATGGTCTTGGAAGCAATGCCTTTACTACTATAGAAATCATATAATTTTCTTATTAGTTTTCCAGAATTACATGTTTTATGATAATGAAATTCTATCATGGTTAATGTTCCTTTATTATCCATGCCTTACATACCACCAAGATTTATTTCATGACTCAATATTTTTATGTTTAAACTTTATGTTTATGTTTTTATCTGCAAATGTTTATGGTTTGTTTTATGTTCTACATGTTTACCCATACTGAGCATTTGAGATCTGTAACACCCCAAGATTTCATAGTGTGTTATTTCTTTAAAATAATTCAATAACTTGCACTACACGCAACACCGAGTTCAATCACACCATGACTTACAAAAAAAAAATCCATTCAAAAGAGGTTATGAATAGTATTAACTAAAATTTAAACTTTATATAATCCTTATAATTTTAGAATCCATATTACGAGTTTCTTAGAAATAATGTAAGAACAGATTCATTTTCAGTATTGCACTTTTATCAACTTTTAATAGTGAAACCTTTTTAAATACAATATTTTAAACTTTTTGACTAAATGGGGGACATAAAAAAATTTAAAATGAAACATCCCAAGCTTCCACGGTACGTTTTCCTTTGAATAATACAGTAGCGTGTGTTGTACGCAACTTCGAGTTCTAACACACCACAACCAATCAAACTAGCCATTATGAATAGTAATACCTACCTTTTAAAATTTAAGAAATTTTATCTCTCAAAATGGACTTCATTTTTGGATTTGGAGTATCGAATTTAGCCTAAGGTGAAATTTTGGTACTTTTCGGATAAATTTCATATTTTGATGAATAGTGAAAATTATTAAATTTTAATTAAAAACAACTTTTTTAATCAAAATAATTAATAGTGATAAATTATGAATTTGAGTGTTTTTAAAGTATATTTAGAATATATTTTTACCATTTAATATAATGTTGGTCATTGGACATAATTTTACAATTAAACCGAACATAAACAAGTGTCAATCTTTTGATAGTTATTATCTCTTAAAAACACGCTTTTTGTTTTGACAGCAGGAATTAATTTTAAATTAATTTCTGCCACTTCTGTGTTTTGAATTTAGAAAAATGGATTCCATATTTGGAATCAGGATGTTCAAATTGTGTAAATAGGTAACTTTTATTTTTAGACATTTTGAATAATTACTACGGTAAATATTTTATTTACCATGGTTAAGGGTAAATCCGGTAAATAAGGGTTAACAAATAATATTCTAATAATACTAAATTACCCTAAAACATTTTCTAGCCTTATTTGTTGATACATGTTCGACCATATGCATATTTGGGTCGATTTTGGGACCCCATGGTGCCACTTGTAGGTGATAGGGACACTTTATTTTAATTAAGTTAAAATGAATACAAAAATGACACAAGCATATATCTTTTAGGAAAACAATTTTTACATAGGGTTATATATGTTGGATTTTAGATTATAAATATTTATTAGAAAGATAAAACTATTTAATACATAATGATATTTTATTTATAATTTTTAGACATTAAATAATTTAATTTATTTATGACACAATGATGATGAATTAATTACTATAATAGTGAAAAATTAAAATAATTGATATTATAAATACACAAATAAATATAATATGAAACTTTTAATGAATTAAACTAATTTTATAGGATAATATGATATATTAGGATTGATTTAATTGAATTTGTTCGAAGTAATCAATCTGTTATGAGTTTCAAAAAAATCAACTATTGAATAGTGTCAAAATTGACATAAAAGAGTTTTTAAAACAAATATTATATTATTAATTGATATTAAATTCCTAAAAATCTAAGGTTCGGCCAAGAGACTTATATCATGATATGTTCATCATTAATGGACCACTTGGGGGTCTCTTGGATGTATATATAAGTTTATTAACCATATTATATAAAAATACAAAGAGACATTGTAAAAGTGAAACTAATTAACTTAGAGTTAATACTTAAATATAAGGTTAATATAAGTACCCAAACCTGTCTAAATGATATTGGTTGAGTTGTTTTATACCCCTACCCACCTTAACATTTAAATAATAAACTTTGGAGCCATTAGAAACCGAATATGAATTTATTATAAACTAATATTTCTAGATTTTCCAAAGGTGCCCCTCACCCCTCTTATAAAAGGGCACTCCTCCTTCTCATTTCTTCACACCTTCAAAACCATTTGGTTCGGCCAAACTCTGACCAAATACTCTACCAACTTCCCTAACTACAACTTAGAGGCCTTAGTTTGATCAGAAAGCAAACCTAAGGATCCCTTTTGATCAAATCAAAAGGAAGAAACCGAAGAAGAGGTAATGATTTCACCACCCTTTTCCAAGTTCCTTCTTCTTCCACTTCTTCTTCCTTTGTTGTTACCATTCTAAAATAATAACTCCAGTATCATATATATACTGTTATGTTATTATAAATATGGTACAACCATATTCAGTATTCTATCCACCCTTTGAATAACATGTCACCATACGTGCGTACGTACGGCTTACCGTCTCCACGTCGTGGTGTAATTGTTATTCAATATATTATTATTTGGATGGGTATAATAATGATGTGTAAATCAGGTAAATAATAAATATAACATGTTAATGATTCTGTATATATGATATACCATCCATTTATATATTATTTTAATATCAAAAAAAATGATATTGTCGCTCGTGCGTACGTACGGACTACCGTCTCCACGAATGCGATGAGATTCATTCTCCATCGTATCCATTCAAGTATAATTATCATTTTATGATTTAAAAATGATTTTTAAGGACTTTATATCATTCTGGATATTAATAATATACAATCTATCCATTACAAACATGGATTACGTAACAAAACATATAAAAGAAAACTAGTAAGTTAACACCCGAAACAACGATAATACTAAGATATTATTAACAAAGCAAAGTTAAAAGATCATATATGATATCATATTAATATATATGATTCTTGAATAATTTAACAACAATTATTTCACCATTATACAGGAGGTTAACCTACCCCAACCAAGGAAAATTACAAGGTAAGGGGTTTTCATCTCACTCCTTATTCCCGTGAGATTCATGCCATATTGCCACCATCACCTTTTGTGTGGTGTATGTACTGCCCATAATTATATTCATTGGGTAATACACTCTAATTTATGTGTATTTACATATTCATTGTATGATACCTCTTTTATGGGTTGTATGTTTCATAAGTTACCAAATTGGTAAGGGTTATTTCACAATCTCTTCATTATCCGAGGTTGTTTATACGTAATAATCTACTGGGATCTCTTTATCATCCACATCCATGTTTCTTAAAAATAAATTTCAAAACATTTTTACTATTTACTAGAATATGGGTTAAAGTCATTTATACCCTTTTTTGACTTTTTATAAGAGGTTTATAAAGGAATCTTTCCGTTGTTTTCCAAACAAGGTGCTTTTTAACCTTTTCGACAAAATTAAGGTAAGAATGTTTTTTTAACTGATACGGCGGGTGTGGCTATTTTCCGCCGTTATAAAATCGTCGAAGCTTCCCTTACAAGATAATAAGAATATTTTCAACAAAAAAATGATTTATTTCATAAATATAAGACTCTTAAATGATTTCAAAATATAAAGAGATATTTTTCTAAAATAGTCTTTATTTCATCTATGTCAACATCCTTTGATGGATTTTAAGCTTATTTGAAGTTGATTTATTATGATACAAAACATACATATTTTATTGAAGGTTTTGTGATATTTTTGACTGTGGATAAGTTATTCTTATGTCACTCATGGTTTTTGTTTAGAGTATTGACATTTCATAAGTTATTTATAATCCGAATGTTTATGTTATATTTCAACATTTCATTCAGATGAATGTGTTAGAGAAGTATGTTCCGGGTTGGGGACCGGTAAAAGTAAGCCCTCCGGTTTGGTCTCCGGTTATTAGAGGAACTCCGGTTTGGTCTCCGGTTATTAGAGGCACTCCGGGTTGGTGTCCGGTTATTAGAGGCACTCCGGGTTGGTGTCCGGTTATTAGAGGCACTCCGGGTTGGGTTCCGGTTACAGTTAGCCCCTAGGTCTTGTGATGAGGCCTTGACAAAGAAATTGAAGTTCAGCATTATGCATTCCAACATTATAAAAGTGGTTATTGAAATTGCATGTGATTATTCGATTAGTAGAATATCCATGTGAATAAGTAAATGGCATTATTTCATTTTACTTTTTCCATACTATGTTGAAGTTCAAGTTTAAAAGGATTTTGTTTTAGTAATGCATTGCCTTAAATGTTTATGCTTATTTTGAATGTTCCGCTATATTGTTATCCTTACTGGGCATTTGAGATCACACATTTTCTATGTTTTATTTTTCCCAGGATGTGAAGAAGTAAGTTATGAATGACCTGCAGGGATATTATGAGGGGATAATAGTGTGGAATATGGAGACATTATGTTGTCGTATTAGTTTTTCACTTTATGATGTAATGTAAAACTTATGAATATATCTAGTGTTTCCAAGGCTACTAAACCAATCGGTCTTTCGAGATTTGATCTTTCTTGTGATCATACCAATGTTATGTAATAATGCACCAACTCTGGGTAACTAGGGTCGGGGCGTTACAGTTGGTATCAGAGGAAGTTTAGTACAAACCTTGGAAGCTAGATTTAGATAAACTCTGATTAGAGCACATATATTTAAGATGAATTTTGAGGATTAGTATAGAATAACTTCCTATAATTTTGGTATTGTAGAGATTTTGTGAGTTTTCCGAGTAATACATCCCTGTCTGGATACGAGGAGGTAGAGGCGGCTCTGGTACAGATGTACCTAGGGGTAAAACCCGAAAACACCGCTTTGATCTAGACTCGAACGGGAAATGGTGCATGACAACGGGCCTTGCTGCACTCTTGGTTACGACACTCCCAGGGGATATGCTTAGGATAACTCTCATTTTCTTTACAAATCATTATGAAGGGTTTATGAGTATATACTTCCTCAAAGGATACATTTTTATGATTATGGATTATATCCATAAACTATTTAATTTATGTTATGTGTTTTACAAGTTTTGGATTAGGTATTGTTATTCATAAACTAATCTAATGTATGCCATTGTTTAGAAATGGCGCCCAGTAGAAGGAATGAGAACTCTAGCAATGCACATGATACAAAGAGAAAGAAGGATCATATATTTTATGGTCTTAAGCCAGAATTTACAAGAGAAATAGTCTCATATGTATTATCATCATATGAATAAATAATATCATGTGTTGATAAGATAAGTAAAGAGTTTACTGAGTCCTATGGCTTTGAAGGGAAGCAATAGAAGAAAAGGATGGAAGAGAGAAAGATGGATAAAGGGAAGAGGGAAAAGAAGAATTTTCCCATATGTGATAACTGTGGAAAGAAACACCCTGGAACTTGCCTGAAAGGAATGAGAGTTTGTTATAAGTGTGGAGGAAAATGGCACAAAGTACGTGACTGCAAGGGTAAGAAAATGGTTTCAAATGTACAATGCTTCATTTGCAAGGAGTTTGGACACTACGCGAACCTATGTCCCAGTCATCAGACTATGCCGCAAATGATTCTATTGGATAATAATCAAGTTATGATACTACCACAGATGAAGAGGAATGATTAGAGTTCTTATGTTGATTATGTCAATTGAGTGTTGTATCAACAATGTACTTGTTATAATAATTATGGAGTATATAAGGATTGTACTGTAGTACTATTTCATTAAGGACTTGAGATTGTGTGGAACAAAGAAAAGTGACTCAATAGTAGGATAAATTTTTGGAAAATATATGGTTGAGAGAATGATAAACCATAATATAGTTCTGATACCGAGGTAGTGATTTTGGAATAATACATGATTGTTATGGATAAATTATATTGGATATTCTTCACTACCTTGGAACTGATTAATGATTTGTATATTCCATCATTGTTGGGGTTTAAAACATTTTTGGATTTATGAAGTATATCCATCATTCTATATGTAATAAGGGAGCATGAATGTAATCAATAAGGAATATGGTAATTCAGGATGTTTCAGTGTATTAAAAGAATACATGATGAAGGTATTCATATGCTATTACAGGGTAAAAAGGATCTACATTATGTTTACCTTCCTTATAAATGTTGGACTGTGAGTTTAGACAGAAGTATTTTGGATAGTTCTAGTTTGGATTATTTTGGATTGCCATAAAAGGAAAACCCGGAGGTCGGGCGGCAACCCGTCACGTCTGGCAAGGCTGCGAGACTTGAACCCGCAACCGAAGGGCGACAAGGGTGTATCACCTACCACTGGCCCACGAGATGTCCTGGATTAAATAATGTAGTTTTTTTTAAAAGATCTGGTAGATGAATTATAAATTCATTTATTTTGGAACCCTGTACGAATAGTATAAATAGAAATTTTTTTACGTTCTATTATCTTTTAGAGTGAAAGATGATTTTGTGGTAGAAATTTATTAATGGATAAAACTCAAATTATAAAGTAAGTATATCTCCTTATGATCTTAGCCAATCTCATAAATAAATTCCTCAACATTAATAAAAGGAACTTAGAACAAAAATGTTGTCCTAGATGGTACCTTAAATAATCACTAATTTATGGCTTTGGGATTGTTGGCCTTTTCATAGCCATGTTCTCTACCACTCTCCATCAGATAATTGATGGTTAGATTTCTCTTCCATATCCATATTTTCCTAAATGGAACCCTAATATGTTTTATTTTCGGTAATCTTCATACTTTCCACTCTTTATTTTAAATAGAGGCCTCATTAATTCATTTTTCGATGTGGGATTTCAACTAAGATATTTTGAAACGTCAAAAATGTGTTATCCCAATACCCTATGTTTTGTTGAACCGATGGTATTTCAAATCATTATAGATTGATGATTTTAAGGACCTCAATTTTATACTTGTTTGTGATTGATGACCTCAATCACTACCTATAAATATTTACTTTTTTCCTACAATTATATGTCTCTAATTTCCACCAATGTTCTCCTAATCGAGATCATAATTTGGTGGTGACCCTTTCATTTCTCTTTTCCTCATATTAAGACTAAATTTTAGTAACCCAATTTCCGATGTGGGTTTTCCCACAAATATATTTTCTATTTTCAACCTTTTATTTTCGAAGAACAATTTCAAATTGCGAGGACGCAATTTATTGAAGGAGGGGAGAATGTAACACCCCAAGATTTCATAGTGTGTTATTTCTTCAAAATAATTCAATAACTTGCACTACACGCAACACTGAGTTCAATCACACCATGACTTACCAAAAAAAAATCCATTCAAAAGAGGTTATGTATAGTATTAACTAAATTTTAAAATTTATATAATCCTCATAATTTTAGAATCCATATTATGAGTTTCTTAGACATAATGTAAGAACATATTCATTTTCAGAATTGCACTTTTATCAAATTTTAATAGTGAAACATTTTTAAATAAAATATTTTAAACTTTTTTACTAAATGGGGGACATCAAAAAATTTAAAATGAAACATCCCAAGCTTCCACGGTACGTTTTCCTTTGAATAATACAGTAGCGTGTGTTGTACGCAACTTCGAGTTCTAACACACCACAACCAATCAAACTAGCCATTATGAATAGTAATACCTACCTTTTAAAATTTTAGAAATTGTATCTCTCAAAATGGACTTCATTTTTGGATTCGGAGTATCGAATTTAGCCTAAGGTGAAATTTTGGTACTTTTCGGATAACTTTCATATTTTGATGAATAGTGAAAATTATTAAATTTTAATTAAAAACAACTTTTTTTAATCAAAATAATTAATAGTGATAAATTATGAATTTGAGTGGTTTTAAATTATATTTAGAATATATTTTTACCATTTAATATAATTTTGGTCATTGGACATAATTTTACAATTAAACCGAACATAAACAAGTGTCAATCTTTTGATAGTTATTATCTCTTAAAAACACGCTTTTTGTTTTGACAGCGGGAATTAATTTTAAATTAATTTCTGCCACTTATGTGTTTTGAATTTAGAAAAATGGATTCCATATTTGGAATCAGGATGTTCAAATTGTGTAAATAGGTAACTTTTATTTTTAGATATTTTGAATAATTACTGCGGTAAATATTTTATTTACCATGGTTAAGGGTAAATCCGGTAAATAAGGGTTAAAAAATAATATTATAATAATAATAAATTACCCTAAAACATTTCCTAGTCTTATTGGTTGATACCTGTTCGACCATAGGCATATTTGGGTCAATTTTGGGACCCCATGGTGCCACTTGTAGGTGATAGGGACACTTTATTTTAATTAAGTTAAAATGAATACAAAAATGACACAAGCATATATCTTTTAGGAAAACAATTTTTACATAGGGTTATATATGTTGGATTTTAGATTATAAATATTCATTATAAAGATAAAACGATTTCCTACATAATGATATTTTATTTATAATTTTTAGACATTAAATAATTTAATTTATTTATGACACAATGATGATGAATTAATTACTATAATAGTGAAAAATTAAAATAATTGATATTATAAATACCCAAATAAATATAATATGAAACTTTTAATGAATTAAACTAATTTTATAGGATAATATGATATATTAGGATTGATTTAATTGTCTTTTTTTGAAGTAATAAATCTGTTATGAGTTTCACAAAAATCAACTATTGAATAGTGTCAAAATTGAAATAAAAAAGTTCTTAAAACAAATATTATATTATTAATTGATATTAAATTCCTAAAAATCTAAGGTTCGGCCAAGAGACTTATATAATGATAGGTTAGTCATTAATGGACCACTTGGGGGTCGCTTAGATGTATATAGTAAGTTTATTAACCATATTATATAAAAATACAAAGAGACATTGTAAAAGTGAAACTAATTAACTTAGAGTTAATACTTAAAGATAAGGTTAATATAAGTACCCAAACCTGTCTAAATTCTATTGGTTGAGTTGTTTTCTACCCCTACCCACCTTAAAATTTAAATAATTAACTTTTGAGCCATTAGAAACCTAATATGAATTTATTATAAACTAATATTTCTAGCTTTTCCAAAGGTGCCCCTCACCCCTCTTATAAAAGGGCACTCCTCCTTCTCATTTCTTCACACCTTCAAAACCTTTTGGTTCGGAAAAACTCTGCCCAAATACTCTCCCAAATTCCCTAACTACAACTTAGAGGCCTTAGTTTGATCAGAAAGCAAACCTAAGGATCCCTTTTGATCAAATCAAAAGGAAGAAACCGAAGAAGAGGTAATGATTTCACCACCCTTTTCCAAGTTCCTTCTTCTTCCACTTCTTCTTCCTTTGTTGTTACCATTCTAAAATAATAACTCCAGTATCATATATATACTGTGATGTTATTATAAATATGGTACAACCATATTCAGTATTCTATCCACCCTTTTAATAACATGTCACCATACGTGCGTACGTACGGCTTACCGTCTCCACGTCGTGGTGTAATTGTTATTCAATATATTATTATTTGGATGGGTATAATAATGATGTGTAACTCATGTAAATAATAAATATAACATGTTAATGATTCTGTATATATGATATACCATCCATTTATATATTATTTTAATATCAAAAAAAATGATATTGTCGCTCGTGCGTACGTACGGACTACCGTCTCCACGAATGCGATGAGATTCATTCTCCATCGTATCCATTCAAGTATAATTATCATTTGATGATTTAAAAATGATGTTTAAGGACTTTATATCATTCTGGATATTAATAATATACAATATATCCATTACAAACATGGATTACATAACAAAACATATAAAAGAAAACGAGTAAGTTAACACCCGAAACAACGATAATACTAAGATATTATTAACAAAGCAAAGTTAAAAGATCATATATGATATCATATTAATATATATGATTCTTGAATAATTTAATAACAGTTATTTCACCATTATACAGGAGGTTAACCTACCCCAACCAAGGAAAAGTACAAGGTAAGGGGTTTTCATCTCACTCTTTATTCCCGTGAGATTCATGCCATATTGCCACCATCACCTTTTGTGTGGTGTATGTACTGCCAATAATTATATTCATTGTGTAATACACTCTAATTTATGTGTATTTACATATTCATTGTATGATACCTCTTTTATGGGTTGTATGTTTCATAAGTTACCAAATTGGTAAGGGTTATTTCACAATCTCTTCATTATCCGAGGTTGTTTATACGTAATAATCTACTGGGATCTCTTTATCATCCACATCCATGTTTCTTAAAAATGAATTTCAAAACATTTTTACTATTTACTAGAATATGGGTTAAAGTCATTTATACCCTTGTTTGACTTTTTATAAGAGGTTTATAAAGGAATCTTTCCGTCTTTTTCCAAACAAGGTGCTTTTTAACCTTTTCTACAAAATTAAGGTAAGAATGTTTTTTTAACTTATACGGTGGGTGTGGCTATTTTCCGCCGTTATAAAATCGTCGAAGCTTCCCTTACAAGATAATAAGAATATTTTCAAAAAAAAAATGTTTTATTTCATAAATATAAGACTCTTAAATGATTTCAAAATAGAAAGAGATATTTTTCTAAAATAGTCTTTATTTCATCTATGTCAACATCCTTTGATGGATTTTAAGCTTATTTGAAGTTGATTTATTATGATACAAAACATCCATATTTTATTGACGGTTTTGTGATATTTTTGACTGTGGATAAGTTATTCTTATGTCACTCATGGTTTTTGTTTAGAGTATTGACATTTCATAAGTTATTTTTAATCTGAATGTTTATGTTATATTTCAACCTTTCATTCAGATGAATGTGTTAGAGAAGTATGTTTCGGGTTGGGGATCGGTAAAAGTAAGCCCTCTGGTTTGGTCTCTGGTTATTAGAGGAACTCCGGTTTGGTCTCTGGTTATTAGAGGAACTCCGGGTTGGTGTCCAGTTATTAGAGGCACTCCGGGTGGGTGTCCGGTTATTAGAGGCACTCCGGGTTGGGTTCCGGTTACAGTTATCCCCTAGGTCTTGGGATGAGGCCTTGACAAAGAAATTAAAGTTCAGCATTATGAATTCCAACATTATGAAAGTGGTTATTGAAATTGCATGTGATTATTCGATTAGTATAATATCCATGTGAATAAGTAAATGGAATTATTTCATTTTACTTTTGCCATACTATGTTGAAGTTCAAGTTTAAAAGGATTTTGTTTTAGTAATGCATTGCCTTAAATGTTTATGCTTATTTTGAATGTTCCGCTATATTGTTATCCTTACTGGGCATTTGAGCTCACCCCTTTTCTATGTTTTATTTTTCCCAGGATGTGAAGAAGTAAGTTATGGATGACCTGCAGGGATATTATGAGGGGATAATAGTGTGGACTATGGAGACATTATGTTGTCGTAGTAGTTTTTCACTTTATGATGTAATGTAAAACTTATGAATATATCTAGTGTTTCCAAGGCTACTAAACCAATCGGTCTTTCGAGATTTGATCTTTCTTGTGATCATGCCAATGTTATGTAATAATGCCCCGACTCTGGGTAACTAGGGTCAGGGCGTTACAAGATCACCCTTTTTGTGTTTTAGTTTCCCCAGGATATAAAGAAAGGTTTTAGGTATGAAAAAAATGGTTAAATTCTTTATGGGAGATATTTAAGATCTTTCACAAAGTTAAAATATTTTGTTCCATGTTTCCAAAGACACTAAACTAATACGATCTTTGGGCGTATTTTTGTGTCTTGTATTAATTATTCAGAAAAATTAATGTAATTTCTATGTACATCAAGCTTGGGTCTCTACACAGGGACCACCATGGATTTCACCATAGCCTTGGTATTTTCTTTTTTGGAACTAAAAACTCTAAAACCAACTTTAAAGATTCAAAATGCTACAAAAGACACACTAAGATTCACCAAATAATAGATCAATTGAAAGTAATAAAGGGGAATGTTGAAAGATAGATTATCATATTAGGAACAAAAAATTAGTGTCTTTATAATCAAACCCTCTAGGGATTCTTGTTCTCCAAAAGTATCTCTAGCGGTCTTGTTCGAACAACTCAGGTTACTAAGTTCAAATATTATACTCCCACTCCCAATTTTTATCTTGGATCCATCCATGATTTTATAAGACAAAAATTAGTGGAATAATATTTCTTTACAAAACCTTGTTACTCTAGTCTATGATCCACACGATGGGAACTATAAAAGGTGTGTCTTATTCTAACTCAAAATCCTCATAGTCCATCATGTGTGATGGATTAGGCATGTACCTCTGGATATTAAAAACACGGAACACGTCATGTATGCATTGATAACGTGTATTAAGTTTTAGCAATAATCTATTAATCTGATATGTTCAACGATCTTCAATAGTCCTAGAAAATACAACACCCATTTCCTATACTTATACAAATTACAATGCCCCAACTAGGGTGACACTTGCAGGAAAACTTTTTCACCAACAACACAATCCAAAGGTTATCTTCTCTGATCAACATACAATCACTACCTACTCAGACTAGTAAAAAACTATATCCTACTCAAATACACTCTCTTTTAGGGTTCCTACACCATACATGGACCAACAATTACTGCTTCACCCACCTCATGACAACAAATTAGTGAGTGGATAAATCATCCATAGAGTTCCTCAAAAGGATCCATATAAATAGAAACCTAGGAAATATTATTTTACACAAATTAAACCTAGGCTATATGCTCATCCCATGCTCCAATAATGTACAAAACACATGACCAAAGAATAACCTAAAGTATTTGAATCACCCTCTCTAGATGTATTTAAGTCTTTAGATGGTATTTTGTACTCAAAATCAACCGAGTCCCAAAATTATTCTTCAAGCCTTGAAAAAAACATGACTTGAAACACATGACTTTTTATGATACTATACTAGAAGGTACTCTATGCGGTCATATAATCTATCAGATATACATCCTTCCTAATTCATATATTCAAAGGGAATCTAGTATCAGTATGAAATGATAAACTTTCATCATTTGACGAACTATCACCCAAATAGTATCATGAATCCTTAGGGTCCTAAGTTATCACATCACTAAATACATATTCACCCCATCCCACTTATATATAGGCACCATAAATGGTTGGAGTAAACCGAAATGTTTTTTATTCTCAACTTTTATTGTTTGGAATGTACGACATCATTAAATAAAAAAGTGAAATCTCTAATCATACTTGGCCCCCAGAACAACCATCAGATGACATGGTACATATTTTTTAAACTTGGATGCACAACCCACATTGATTCTTGAGAGTCTCTTATCATATATTCCCCTAAGGAAGATTGCATAAAAACTATCCTATGAATTTAGATCATGTCATCATCATCTAAGGACCATCCTAAAACTATAAAATCCCCTCCCAAGTGTTTCTGAATCACCAAATATTTAGTGTACGAATATTGGTTTACTTCCACATGTTCCACTACAAAATAGGTCATAATCAATATTTACAACTTTTTTTTAAATTATTGATAATCCACTTTGAGGATAAGTGGGAACCATAAAAAAAATTTCAATGCAGTGTTGAGTTACATGGACCCTCTCAAAAACTAACATGCATCACAAATTACTAATTTCAAAAAAAAAAATCAAAAGAAACCATCATTCCACACCACAAAACTACTCCAAATTCAAACAAGAGGCCATCATCATGCCTCGAGTATACCGCTTCGTGATGCACACCCTGACCCATGTCATTCGGAATCACATCACTGCCATCTTCCATTATTGGAATACCACCATCATCATTGGTGCCTTCCATCACTTTCGGAGCTGACCAGAGAAATCAAAACAAGAAAAAACCATTAGCCACACATTCCTGTCATCGACCATTCACCATGTCACCTTTTCACCCTAACACCACCAGATTCCATAAATAGAAAAGTTTTTCCAAGAGGCAGAACCAGGACAAAGTTTCGACCCACCACCGATAATGGAACCTCCACCCTCGACATTGTCAACATTCCAACGATGTCTCCAAGAGATAACACTATATGAGATCACCACCGAAAAGAAAAAAACTTTCATACAAAATAAAAAAACTAAAACAAACCATGGTCGTCGGGTCAAATCCAATGAAGGATGAACCCAAAATAATACCATTGATTGATTCAACCTCACCTCCCAAAGCCTCTATGAAACTGTTGTAGCTGACCGTCTAGGAGAGCAACAAAATAGAAATAGTCTAGGGAGGAGTTGAAGCAGAATGGTATCCACAAAAAGGCTCGTCCCTACCTGATCCCTCAACCCCAACCAGCGAATCCACCTCCATTGTAGGAGCACCCCAACAACCCACCAAAGAAAACAATCACCATGAAGGAGAGGATTGCAAAAGCTCAAGACCGAGCATAGGCTGAAATCCTAGGAAACCGACGTGACTGAACCCGCACCTCCCAAACCTCCTCGAGATGACTAGCGCACCAGAATAGAATGGGTTCAGAAATGAAATATCTAGGAGGAAAGATAAGAGGAAGAGTCGAGGGGGTTTCTATAGGGATCGAAGACCGCAAACAGAGACACATAAGAGGACCGTGGATGGTGAAACAATGGAAAAATAAAGATAGCGAAAGAAAAAGAGAAGGAAGCAGGGAAGGGAAAAATGAGGAGGGATACAGGGGGGGAGAGGGAGGGGGAGACGATGTCGAGAGTAGGCCTCCCCCTCCTGAGGCACCGCCATGAGAAAACCTAGATATCATAATCAGTATTTCATATGTCATCAAACCATGATTTTATGATGAATCCAACTTCCTCTCTACCATTAGAATCATCAGACTCTATTCCTCCTATGAAAGTAACTCACCAAGATCATGAATCTTTGATATTTTCTTGCTAAGAGAATCTGAAATTACATTACACTTCCAAGGAGAATAATCGTTATCAAATTAAAATTTCTACAAATACACCATCCAATTACTTTGCCTCTATTTCAGATCCCACTGAGAGAAGATATATAAGAGGCTCTTGTAGTCTATAAAAACAAAAAATATCTCACTAAAGAGATAATGTCACCAACAATTCAAAGAATGAACCATAACTTCTAATTAAAATTCTTGAATCAGTTAGTTCTTCTCATGGGGTTGTAGATGATGTGACACATATACAACTACCTAATCTCTATTCATAAAAAAACACCTATCCCAACTCTTGAGGAAACACAATACATCACATATCCAATAACAGGATCTGGAAGGGTCAAAACTAGGACCATCATCAATATTCACTTCAGCTCTAGAAAGAACTGATCACACTGATATTTCCATTTACACTTCATCCATTTCTTAGTAAACCCTGTCATAGGTTCTGAAAAAATGGTGTAAGTACTATATGAATTGTTTTTAGTACCTTGTTATCCAAGGAATCAATTGATCTCAAACACATTCATGGGGAAATCCCAAGGCATCACCACTTCAACCTTATCTGGGTTTATAGTAATCATTGCCTCAGATATCACATGCCCAAAGAACCGTACCTCCTAAATCAAAAAGTGAAACTTCAATAGTTTGGTAAAAATTTGATGTTCTTGAAGTGTACTATATAAATTATTAAGATTCTTAGAATAAATGTCTGATGTATTATAGTATATCATGATATCATTAATAGACACTATAATTAAGAAGTTGAGATATAGATGGAAGATCCTTTTAATGAGATCCATGAGAACCACTAGAGAATTTTTTAGCCTAAAAAGAATGAAATGATATTCCTACAATACATATCTACTCCATAATGATATATTAATAATATCATCCTCTATGACTTTAAGAAGGTGGTAGCTTAACTATAAGTTAATATTGAAGAACCGATAGTCTCCCCACAACTTCTTGAATAATTCATTGATCTATAGAAATGGTTATCGATTATTCATGGTCACCTAGATTTGATTCCTATAGTATATGAATAAGCGAAGAATACCGTCCACCTGCTTTATGAAAAATACTTGGGAACCCTAGGAAAATGTGCTTGTTCAGATAAAACCCTTTTCCTTCAAATACCTGAGGTGTGACTTGAGATCCTTCAATTTAATTTTTTCTATAATATATAGAGGAATTTATATTGGTTTTACTCCAAGAATGAGCTTGATCTCATAGTCAATTCCCCTATCAGGATGGTGTCCAGAAAATTCATCTAGGAAGACATCCTGATATTGTTCCACTATCAGAGAAAATGAAGAGGCTACTCTTGGTTTTTCTAAAAGAGACAAGCCTATTTCTTGCACTATAATAGATCTAACCCAAGCAAGGTCTAGTCCCATTATTCTTACTCCAACAACCCAATCACCAGTGAAAAAAAATCTCTCTACCATCGGTGTAGTAAAGTTTAAGAACCTAGATCTTCTTTTCAGGTATGATTTTTATTTTTAGGTTGTTTTGGGGAAAATGGAAAGAAGTAATGTTTTAGGATTACATGCAGTGTACTTGTACATGTCTTTGTTGATGCTCCTTTCTGTCACAGAGTCTAAAGGAATGAAAAGAGAAATACCTTGAACCCAAAATTGATTCATCCTTTAAAGAAACATCAAAAATTGACAAAGGAATGAACCAAGATTCAAAGGAACTTGGGTCGCTCAAGTTCCACCAAGGTCGCGCAAGTGTACTTGCGCGCCGCCCAGTGGTCGTTCAGGTGACTTGCACGCCATCTTTGAAATTCTCCCAAGGTCTTCTACAGCCTATAAATACCCCTGCCCCCCCCCATTTCAAGGATGAAAAAATTCCAGAACCTCATATTTGAGCTCCCAGCACCTTAGTCTCTTCTCAAAGCTTCCAAACACTTATAAGGTAATTTCTTACCTAGAACAGAAGATCTAAAGATGGGTAGGAAGGCCTAAGTGTTTAAACTCATCAACACTTGAGCACCTGAGTGGCCAACCCTTAAGGGAAATGGCCACACTTGCGCGCTGCTTTTCCTCCTTCACCAGAACTTGAGCGCCACCCTTCTGGAAGCCCCTAGGGATAGTACTAAGGTCTCGAGCCGAATATCGACCAAGTATTACCCCAAGGGTTAAAAGTCGCGCAAGTACCCATGTTCCGTGTAGGTATACCTACGCGACCAGGACTTGTGCACCCACACAGTACTTGCGCGCCCATCAGGACTTGTGTGCCCCTCTCTTTTTGGGTGCCCCTCTTGCTTATTTCACACCTCCTATACCTATCCACCTCTCCTCTTCAAGATTAAGCCTTCAAGATTCTCTCCAAAGCCATTCGGGCATGATTTCCTTGTTGGGTTTCTTATCTGAAAGGAATTCTATGGAACATCTCTCAAAACCTAGTGATTTACACATCTTTAAATCACTAAGGTTAGAGAGTTCATTCATTCAACCTCATCCTTTAAGATGATATAATCCTTAACCTGGGCCTCCTTTTTCAGGAGTAAGCCCCGGTCCAAATTCTCATTAATTTGGGAATCCTCCTTAAGAGTAAGCCCCAAGTCCTCATTAATTTGGGCATCCTCCTTAGGAGTAAGCCCCAAGTCCCCTAATCTGGGAATTCTCCTTAGGAGTATTCCCTAGTCTCAAAGTTCCCAAAATTTGAGTATCCTTCTCAGGAGT
Organism: Viscum album; assembly: GCA_963277665.1. Taxonomy (NCBI): domain Eukaryota; kingdom Viridiplantae; phylum Streptophyta; class Magnoliopsida; order Santalales; family Viscaceae; genus Viscum; species Viscum album. The sequence goes on along the minus strand of OY728161.1, from coordinate 1,045,838,659 downwards.
AAGACCCAACCATAATTTCTCAAATCTGAGCTTCCTTTTAAAGAGTAATCCCCAGTCTCAAATATGGGCATCCTCTTTCGGAGTAAGCCCCAAGTCCCTTAATTCTAAAATTCCCTTAACTGAGGATTCCTTTTCAGGAATAATACCCAATCTTAAAATTCCTTTAAGCTGGGCCTCATCATTAGAAGTAATCCCCAGTCTTAATTTCCCTTAACCGATCTTAATATACTTTTTGATCTGGGTTTCCTTCTTAGGAGTAAAACCCAATCATAAGTCCCCTTCTAATTTGGGAATCTTCCTTGGGAGTAAGCCCCAAGTTAGAGTATCCAAATCTCCATAAAGCACATGTACTTTTATGGACCCTATTCCCGGAACTTCTTCTTTGAAATAAGTCCCAATCTCTATCTATTTGGGAAATCATACATACATAATCCCCACATCATTTTCTATGATTGCATCCTTCATGGCACAAATTTTCTGGTTTCACCAATACCTCTTGTTTCTCACACCGAGCATGACTCACGTGAGCTTAGAGTGTAAAAGTAATTATGACATCTTTCTTTGAGCCATCAATCATACATAAACATCATACTCCATTTCTTGAACTATGTGGGTTCTGATTCCTTTTCTAAATAAAGGATACACAGGTAGCCCATCTGTGGGTATGATCCCAACTCTGAAATAATCTATGTCCTTCTGAATGACAATAAACTTCAAGTGCCACACTGAGTGGCTTTAAAACTAGTATGGTCATCACAATGACCAAGATACTTTTATATAATGTATTAAAGGATAACGTTGACTAAGAATATCTAACAAATACAGATTATTCTCTATCGATGAAGAACCTCGAATACATATAAAATATTCTCTAAATTTCCTACATATCAATCATTGATTGTCAGATCTAAAGGAAATCTCATTTTATACATGGTAATTTAATAAGGATTCACAAACATAACATAAATGTATAAAGAGAGTCCCGGAGTAGAAAATAATTCCCCTAAAAAAGGTGTGATGAGTCTGACCTCCAATCCTCTCGACCAATGAAAATTCCTAAGCCTCATCAGCGCATAACTAACGAGCAGCTACCTTTGGAAAGTAGGTCCAAATGGATATGGAATCATTGGATGCTTCCGGTTCTACGAAAAAACCTATTAGAAACTGATTGGAATGTTTGAACCTTAAACCAAAGAGGTCATTCCCAATTCTAGAGGAAATAAAAAATGGTGAACCTGACGTGAATCCTTAACCAAGTTAAAATGATGTTTTAATTATTTGTTAGGACCTTATTTAAAACTTAATGAGAGGGCCAACAAAACAATCAATAACATATGTGCTTATCCGAAAGGTATAGTGGCCAGATTTATCTTGATTATGACTGTTATATCAAACATGTAATCTTTTCCAAGATCTTCTGCATTACGAGAATGGATTTTCTTATTCTCACATTTTGGAATACCTCTTCTGTGAAAACCTCTACTGTGAATGCATCTGCTGCTGCTCCTACTGAATCTTCGTTCACTCTGAGGATGACATCACCTACTCAGCATCTTCAATGTTGGGTATCGAATGCACTGGTTAAAGAGTATCATTAACATGGTACCAATACACCTTTGGAGGCCGCTCGACAAGCCCTCCAAGTCAATAATTCACCCTAGTTGTCCGGACAGCGACAAACAACGATCAAGAAATAGGTGGTGCCAACCACCGTCTCCAACCATTTCGGGTCGTTATCCCTAGAACGTAATCACCATTCATTCCCATATTCTGGGGAGGTGAATGAGCAGGTACCTCAGGGCCTTAATTCAAGGAGACATGAGTTCTTCCCAAGAGCGCATATCAACAATCACTGCCAGACTCGTGCAGCAGTGCACCCTCAACATGATGAGGGTTTCAACTCCAGGCATTCGGCTCAGGTTCCTCAAACCCGAGCAGGAAAGATGAACCTCCAAAGGCGAAATATAGTCAACAGTGACCAGGTTCTCATCTCTTCCATCTCCGAAGAAGTCCACCAACCTAACTTGGTGTTAAGAAACGAACGAGCACATACACCCGTCCGTTTTAATTCCGCTGTCCAGCAGACTCGTCTGGCAGCAGCACGCCAATCCCGCTAGGAAATTCTGACAGATTACTATAGACTGAAACATACACCTATTTATAAATCATCAACTAGTCAGTAGGCTCGTATGACTGCATACGATGAAGCCCGCTAACCCAATGTGTTGACAACTGGTAAACATGCACATACACCTGCTTACACTCATCAATCCTGCCAGCAGCCTCGTCTGTCAGTGTTGAAGGAGGATCGTCAACCATGTTCGGTGCAGTGCAATCAGTAGGCACATACACCTTCTAGTATTGATCAAGACTACCAATAGTCTCATTTGGTAGCATTCAGAGAAGTCAGTCGAAAATCTCCGACGACAAATAGGAGGCAGACTCAACTCTCTGCCCCCAAACTTGAGTACTGTCAGGATTCACTAACAGGAAAAGGAGGACAGGATCAGACACATACACCTACTCCAAGCACGGAATGGACGTATATCCCCATTCCAGTAGCTAAAGTCACCAAGAACATTCTGTCAATGGTGAAAGAGCAGAAGAAAATCCCTGCTCATATTCTGGATGCCAACCAGGATATTATAACAGCTTCAACAACATCTCCTGGAAAGACACATAAATCTGTCCCTACCAGTGGAGTGACACATCAACAGTTCACTCTAGAACAGACACACACCTCTGGTCTAGTCCAAGAGGGTTGTGGGGCGTACTCCCCCATATCATACAGACAACCAAGTCAGGCACATACACCTGATTTGAGCGGAGATAATCAGCCTAACCTGATCATTTCTCCTGAGCAGGCACATATACCTTCTCATAATAACCACTTTCATCAACAAGTGGTTCCTATAGTGAGTAAGAAGGCGTCCAAGAAGAAGACCCGCCCAACACAGTCAAGAAATCAAGGGCCAATCTGTAATAAGGCCTTACTCGATGATGGAGTTCTTGATGCACTCATACAATTATCTGTTGCAACTCAAGATTATTCTCTCTTAGTTCCCAATAGTGGGAACACTAATTCCAAAGGTATGCATCAGATACCTACTCATGAAGGCTTTCTTCACGACAATGCGGTCGATCTCGAAGTTTCATCTTCAGATGAGAGCCACAGGAACCCTCTGTGTGGTCAGAAGACCAAGGGGCAACATGTTTCATCTTTTTCTATAACCCACCATGGTGGTCCTCCCCATGATGATGAATTTAGCTGTGAAAGTCCTCTCCACAGTAGTAATTTACATTGTCCAGAAAATACTCCAGAAGACAATGCTGTGAAAAGAAATCCCTCTTATCTTGAGGCACATGAAAATGTGAAGCCAGTCATGTATGATGCTTTACAACTACCAAGTGAAACCCTTTCTCAATCAGAAGATAGCTCGGGGTGTAGGTCATTCTCCGAACCACCCCTGGGTCGTTCATCTTCTAGTTTGATCAGTGAATTCTCTACCGATCTTGTTGAATCCGATGAAGCAACAAGGAAGAACCATCTCTGGTCTAATCAGGTAGAAGAATGTTCATTTAATGATAAAGAGGATGTACTGAATATGAGAAAACAACTGAAAAAAGGTGAAGTTCCAGTCATGTTTTGGCCTTCGGCCAACTCTCAGTATGATATTCCAGAGATGTTGACGGAAGATGGAATTCATGATATTCGTCTCAACATATGGAAAACTATTTGTCAGTTGAAAAAGAAAATATTATCTTATGATGAATATGAAAATCATATCAAGATAATAGAAGGGTTATAATGCCAAATTGACTTGGCCTCCCTCTCAGTTTCTCAATATTCGAAGGCTGAAAAGCAGGAGAGAGTACTTCAGTGTTCATGCCTTGGCGCACTAAGAAGATTGCGCCCTTTAATTTCCAATGCCCAATATGGTATTCATATCAGGGGATGGGGTGTTCATGGATCACAAAATTTTACAGTGCTCTACAGTCAGTAAAACCCGCCAAAAATGGTTTCATGCAATGTTATTTCCCATTGCCAGCCACAGTCAATGAGTTTTGTTTGTAATCAAAAGCTTGCCCAAGAACAGGCATCAACTAGTTACTCTCAAAATCAAGAATACAGAGAACAAGTTGTTGAATTAATCCTACATTAGGCAAACTATAATATTGAACAGGCCTCTCGTTTGGAGCAAGAACATCACCAAGTGACAGATGTGTCAGAAATCATCCAATGGTCTTTTGAGCCGGGTGATAAAAAGTGGATGCAGGTTGATGCATCCAGCCAATTTCCAGACTAAAGTCTGCAAGATCAGGAGAGGTTACAAGAAGGTCTTAGAAATAGCATGTCAAGAACTACCACAGCTTTCCAGACTATGGACTCTTTTAACCCAACCCTCAGAATCAACAAATTGGATTCAAGGAGTTGAGCAGGAACAATAGGAACAACCCCAGTCCACCGGACTGGGGACTTTTTCAAATCCTCAATCTCTTCCTCAGAGAAAGTTAGTCTTCTATCGATAAGGGAAGAATCCTCAAGAGGAATGAAGAGACAAATTATTAGGATATTCCCTCCAAATTACGGTTCGTTAAGAAGTTACCGAGGGGTCAAATCGATAAAAGGTAATGTCTCATCAGGGACATGGAAGAAGACAATATCGCAGAAATGCTGATAGAAGGGATGTAATGCATTATGCATCAATTAATGTCATCAATGTCGTTGTTGCTGATCTGCCAGACGAGGTTCACTCAGAGGGATCAGTTGAAGAGGTTCCTGCTCAAGAAGTTTTATGCACAGACACAAATGAAGAAGGTGTGTGTACATGAAATCAAAGGATTACCCAGAATCTGGGTGTTCCTTCAAATAACCCACACCCCCCTCTCCTAAAAGGATCTATCAAGGGGAAAGGAAGGAATCAGGTTACATACCCTTCCTCTGTAGAAGGTCAATTTCTCTCATTAGAGCAAATATTTGCACAACAAGAGGAAGAAATGAAGGAATTGAGAAGGATGAATGCAGAACTACTTCAGGGTAGTCTTCCTCCTAAGCGTGCTAGAGTCACTCAACAAAAGGAATTTGTTGTGGCTACTGAGATGGATCAAGAATATCCTACTTTATCAGTACACCCTCACAGGTCTAATCCTACGGGTCAAGTGTAACAACAATCGGCAATGTTGCCATCGGTTGCAGTACCAGCTGCCACATCTGTCCAAGCTCTAGTCATTGCACCTATTCAGGTCCAAGCTCAACCGGATGTTTCTCAAAAGTTAATAACTACTATTGAGTCATTAACAGCTCGGTTGGAAGCTATAGAGGGAAAACAAGCTCAAGTTCAACCAGAAAATAGATCTTACCCTGAATGGGTTGATTCAATTCCTCCCCCATAAATTTTTTCAAGTACCACATTCCCAATATTTAATGGTTCGGGAGACCTAGAGCAACACTTAACACATTTTGTTTCTCGTTGTGATCCTATGATGGGAACCCTTCAGCAACAAGAAGTAGTTAAGCTCAGGTATTTTGTACAGTCATTACAAGGACATGCTTTTGTTTAGTACACAAGCTTGCAATCCCGATTAATTACCAGATGAGAGGATCTTCGCCAAAAATTCCTTCTTCAATTCAGCTCAATGTTTCCAAAGACAATAGTTTTTGATCTTACAAACTGTAAGCAAAGGGAGAGTGAAAGGGTTTCAGATTTCATTGCTCGCTAGAAGGGATTAACATATTACCTGAGCTTAGCACTCCCTCGAGAAGAATTTTTTCCAATCTGTGTGGAAAATATGCGTGATGAGTTACGCACGCCGTTGATCCCTATGAAATACATAGGAGGGTTTCGAGACCTTAATTCAATCGCTCAATAGATTAAAGATTCTCTTATAAAAACTAAGGACAAAACTCATGTAATTCCATCATCTCCAGGAAGTAGAATGGGTAGAGAAGAGACTGCTATAGTCATTCTTAAACAAGTGCCTGTACCTGATTCTACTTCAAAACCTTCATCTTCCCGAAGGGCTCCACCTCTTGAGCATCAGAAACAGAGGCCGTTTCGTCAAGACGATCAAAGTGATCAAAGACGGAAATTGTTTGATGAGTTGAAGAGAAAAGTTTATTCTTTCTGAAATGAACATGTTCCTGGTTACTTCATTTTGGCCCTGGAGAATAATTTAGTTCAATTTCCAAGGCCCAAAAGGCCGAAAAAGGAAGGAGATAAAGTCCGTCCCAACTATTTCCCCTTTCATTAGATATTGGGGCATCCCATTCAGGAGTGTTTTGTCTTCAAGGACATCCTGCAAAAAATGGTCGACTCGGGACAAGTCAAACTGAAAGGTTCTTCAGCTCAGGTAACATGTGTTACTGCTACAACTCCGGAGGAAGAAGGCGAGTGGAAAGAAGTCAAGAACAAAAATGCACAAAAATATGATGATTGGATGGTCATAAAAATTATCAACCAAACTCATGCTATTTTGCGAACACAATTAAAGAAACCAATTGTGTCTTTTGCCATGAATTCCGCAGTAAAACCCTCTTCATCAGAGGGAAAATCCTCAAAGAAATGGCATGATTCAAAGAAAGAAGAAGAATCAGAAGAATATGAGTATGTTTCAAAGCCCAAGTTATCTTTGAATCTAGCAGATTTTATGCCATCTACTTTGAAGCCACGGGAACCGTCCCATTAAACGACACATCTTAAATTGGCTAGTCAGGAAGAGTCTTCATCGGATGAAGAGTTAATCTTTGGTTCTGTTAATATGATTCACTTTACAGATCCTTATTCCAAACACAGTTTTGATCTCAATGAACCTGAGTTCCTTGTATAAAATAGAGGAATCAGAGGAATTTCTAGAGGATCAGTATACAGAGGAAGACATGGATCTTTCAGAGGCCACTATTCCAATTCTACCCATGATAGAACTGTGTATGCAACAGAAACTCGTGGCAAAGCCCTTCAATGATCTCAACAAGAATAAGAAAGTTCTTCCTCACAAGGTAGATTCAGTCCTAGCACAATTATTCTGGAGGATCGGTTGGAGGTTTTACCTTATTCCTCTCAGCAAGTAAATAGACCTATTCGGTCTAATCTTCCAAAGCCAGGAGTATTACCAACTCCTACCCCGTTTCAAGATTCATCAACTTCCAAATCATCAAATTCCAAGGCACCTGCTAAACCACATGTTCCTATTGGGAAACAAAGACCTTTGGATCAAAATAATGATGTATTGAAACACATGGACCTAGTACCATCCAAGTTATCTATTTTGGATGCTTTGAATTTATCAAAGGATCTTCGAGAGGCACTCATTGAGGCTTTGTCAAGTCCTCAGGAGTTTGAAACTGAAATCACTGCAGCTGAAGCCTACCATGTAGAGAATAATCCTATAGAATTCCATGCAGTGATATCTTTCACAGATGAAGATGAAGATGATGTCGTTCATGGACATATAAGACCTTTGTATTTATCTGGAAAGGTCAATGGTGTAGACATCTGAAGAGCTTTAATTGATAATGGTTCAGGAGTCAACCTCATGCCCATTCGTACACTTCGTCGATTGGGCCTCAAGGAATCTGACTCATCTCTTTCAACTATGATGTTACAAGGATATGATAAAAATGGACAAGAACCGCTGGATGAGATTACACTCAGAACTCAGTTTGGAGATCTTGTATCCAATTCAGATTTCATGGTTGTTGATTAAGACTCAGCCTTCAATATCTTTCTTGGAAGACCCTGGCTACATCAACATGCGACTATCCCTTCATCATACCATAAATGTCTCAAGTATTGTTTCAATGGTCAAGTTGGGACATTGTATGGTGATAAGGCCCTATTCAAGACATGTGTGTCTCAATACATTGAGGCGGAATTCTATCACATGAAGGGAAAGGGGAAATCCACAACAAGGGATATTACTAAAGTTAATGCTCCATATGGTTTGGAAAAGATTCCAGTAAATCCATTTACACATGTGAGTAAATATTATGTGTTTCCTATCAGTCAAATTGACAGGATAGACTCAAATCCAAATACTCTTATAGAAACCTCCATAATATCAATTACGAAAATTAAGCCAGACATCATGGTAGAAATTGGTGATTCACCAAGCAATGATGAAAGCTCAAATGGAGGTGTCTTCATTTCATCTGCTCAAATCCAGAAAGTCTATACTTCGCCAACCAGGCCAGAAGAATTTCTAGGAATGTCAGAGGTGAACGATGATGTCGATTCTCAATCCATCATCTTCTCCTTAATACCCAAGAAAGACCCTTCATCATCAATCAGGTCGGAAATGGAAGCTTCTTCTTCAAGATGTTCAGATTTTAACATCTCTTCTGATCATGAAAATTCTACTTCATCATATACTATGCAAGTAGAAACAGGAGAAATAATACATGTTCAAGAAGAAGAGGAAAATCTTAGGGATGCTCCTCCAGCATTTGAAGATGGTATCTCTACTACCGTGGATGAACTCAGAGAAATAAATCTGGGTACAAAAGAAGACCCACACCCCACGTTAATTAGTGCGGCCATGACTCTTGAAGAACAGGAAATGTATATTTTATTTTTGAAGAAAAATCGAGATATATTTTCTTGGAACTATACAGTGATGCCATGCCTTGATCCTGATGTCGCTACTCATCATTTGGGTTTTCCAGAAGAACATTGAGGATTCAAGAAAGCTGCCAGAAGAACACACCCAACTTATGCTTCCAAAATTGAAGCTAAAGTGGATAAGATTATCAAAGCTAACTTCATCAAAGAAGTTAAATATCCCAAATGGTTGGCTAATATTGTCCCTGTGAAGAAGAAGAATGGACATATTAGAGTTTGCATTGATTTCAGAGATCTTAATCGGCATTGTCCTAAGGATGATTTTCCAGTTCCAATTATAGAACATTTAATTGATGAAACAACTGGCTATGAAGAACTTTCCGCCATGGATGGATATTCCGGGTATAATCAAATCCGAGTGGCTCCAGAAGATGAAGAATCTACAACCTTAAGAGCCCCTCATGGTGTGTTCTACTATCGGGTAATGCCCTTTGGCCTAAAGAATGAAGGCGCAACATATCAGCATGCTATGCATCATATCTTCAAACCCTTTTTAGGGAAGTTCATTGAATGTTACGTGGATTATTTGGTGGTTAAATCCAAACAACGTTCTAATCACTTGGCTGATTTGGAAATCATATTACACAAACTTCGACAACATAATTTGAAGATGAAACCCTTAAAATGTGCTTTTGGGGTAACCTCAGGAAAATTTCTCGGCTTTGTTGTATGCCATCGTGGTATTGAAGTCGATCCTAAGAAGAAAAATTCAATCCTTGGTATGTGACCTCCTTGAAATTTAAAAGAATTGAGAGGAATTCAAGGACACATAGCCTATATTCAGCGTTTCATCGCCAATTTGGCAGGAAAAAGTTTACCCTTCACCAAATTGATGAAGAAGGGAGTCACTTAACAGTGGACTGAAGAATGTCAAGAAGCATTCAATATTCTCAAGAAGTATCTCTTGAGTCCACCAGTATTAATACCACCTGTTGAAGGAAGACCACTTATCCTCTATGTGATATCTTTAGAGTGATCATTGGGTGCCTTTCTTGCTCAAAAGAATGATGCTGGGAATGAAAACAACCTCTACTATCTTAGTCGGACTATGCTTGAAGCAGAAACCCGATACTCAAGTATTGAGAAATGCTGCCTAGCATTAATCTTCGCAGTTCAGAAGTTGATACACTACCTGAAACATCACGAGGTCCAATTGGTATCTCTTAATTACCCTCTCAAATTCATCCTTAGTCGTCCAATGATTACAGGACGTCTGGCAAGGTGGGTAGTTATTTTGTAGCAATTTGATATCCAATATGTGCCTCAAAAGGAAATAAAGGGCCAAGATCTAGCTGATTTCCTTGCTGAACACCCTTCAGTAGAAGATACATCTTCAGATATTGAACTTCCTGATGAATAACTCTTCTTTATTCAAGATAGTATTCAAACATGGGAAACATACTTTGATGGTGCTTCCAGAAGTCCAATAGGGAGGAAAATGGAAAATCCTAAATTCAACAAAGTTGGGTTAAGAGATGTTATCATTTCACCAGAAAAGGCAGTGTTACCCTATTCCTTCTCATTGTTGGGAGGTGGTACAAATAATGAAGCAGAATACCAAGCTCTCATCATAGGCTTGGAGTTGGCGCTTCAAGCACAAGTGAATCACTTAATGGTGAAAGGTGATTCAGAACTGGTAATCAAACAAGCCAATGGGGATTATGCCATCAGAAAAGAAGAAATAATCCATTTGTATGATTACATCAGAGAATTAATGGAGGAATTCCCTTCAGAACTGACATTTTATTATGTCCCGTGGTCACAAAATGCCCAAGCTGATGCACTGGCTAATATAGCCACAGCTCTGGCAGATCTAAATCTGGACAAGATTACCATTAGTATTGCCCACCGTCATACAATTTCACCTTATGTTCAAATCAGAATAGAGGAAATCAATGAAATTAGTCCCATTCCTGAAACATATGTTCATACTATAGGATGGATGACACCTATCATGGAATACCTTCAAAACAGAACACTTCCACCTAATAGAGCTGGGAAAGAACAAGTCCGTAGACGTGTGGTCAATTTCACTCTTTATGATAGTCCAGATCACCCAGAGAAAATTCTCTACAAACGTGGTTTTGATGGAGTTCTCTTCAGATGCATTGATGGTAAAGAGACAATGGCTGTCATGAAATAAGCAGTCTGTGGTGCCCACCAGTCTGGACATAGACTATCTGATCAAATTAGAAGGCTTGGATAATTTTGGCCTTCAATGAGACAAGATTGTGTTGACTGCACAAAGAAGTGTCATTCATGCCAAGTTCATGCCAACTTCATTCATCAACCCTCAGAGTTTCTTCATACAGCTAAATACTCGTGGCCATTTTCCACATGGGGAATGGATGTGGTGGGACCTTACCCTTCAGCTACAGCTAAGCAGTTTAAGTATATTCTTACTGCTACTGACTTCTTTTCCAAATTGGCAGAGGCAATACCTATCAAAGAAGTTATTTCTAAAAGCATTGTTAGCTTCATCAAGTCTAACATTGTTACCATATTTGGTGTCCCTCAAACCATATTGACGGACAGTGGCACCAACTTCTATTCATCCAAGGTGAGGAACTTGTATCAAGAATACAATATCAAATCCAATCATTCATCTCAGTATCATGCAGTGGCCAATGGCCAGATATAAGCCTTCAACAAGACTCTTTCAAACATACTGCAAAATATGGTGGATAAAGATAAGAGGTCATGTCCTGATAAACTCTTTCATAATTTATGGGCCTATCGGACCACCACCCGCACTGCAACGCAGTCAACTCCATATTCACTGGTATATGGAACAGAAGTAGTCTTGCCCATTTAAGTTCAATTACATTCACTCAGAGTGGCCATTTGTGATCAATAATCTACAGATGAACAATCTCAAAAGTGATTGGATGAATTGGAATGGTTAAATGAGAAAAGATTGTGCACCTTACACCACTTGGAAGTCTATCAGAATCGAATAGCATGAGCTTTTAACAAAAAAGATCGTCTTCATTAATTCATTCAGGGAGAATTGGTATTGGTTCTTAGAACTCTAATGATACCAGGAAAGAAACCTCCCAAGCTTGAACAAAAGTGGGAAGGACCTTATTCAATACATAAGGTCTACTCCAATGGAGCTTATTCTTTAATCTCAATGGATGGAGAACTCATCACTACTCAAACCAATGCCATATTTTTGAAGAAGTATTTTTTATAAACACAAAATACCCCTTTATCATCCTTGCTATATGATGTTAAAATATACAGCAATGGTCCATGCATATGACCTTAAACTATTTGCATGCTTCATGTCCAGCAAGACGTTAAACTGAACCATTATGGTCTATGCATATGACCTTAAACTATTCACAGTTTCATCCAACATGACGTTAAACTGTGTCCTCTTCATTTTCCTTGCTATATGATGTTAAACTATACAGCAACAGTCCATCTATATGACCTTAAACTATTAGCACTTTCGTCCAACATGTCACTAAACTGTATCATCACTTTTCGTCCAACATGACATTAAATTGTGAAAAAAATCCCTAATACGTCCAACATGAAGTTAAATTATGTCCTCTTTTATCCTTACTGCATGACATTAAACTGCACTGTTCCCCTTTTTTCTAACATGAAATTAAACTATATTGTCCCCATCTTCCTAACTACATGACGCTAAATTGTAGAGAAATCCCTTAATACGTCCTACATGACGTTAAACTGTATTTTGCCCCTGTTACATGACACTAAACTATGCAGTACCAATAATCCTCACTGCAAGACTTTAAATTACATAGTCCCTTCATATGTCCTACATGACATTAAACTGTGCATCGTTATGGTTGTTGCTACCTCTTGTTTCTCACACCGAGTATGACTCACGTGAGATTAGAGAAAACTTCAACCATAATACCCTCTCCGGGCCGCTAACCATGCATAAGTCCCGACACCATTTTTAGGTTGTTGTCCCCAATAACAACTTGATCACTAATTCATTCTTTAATTGAACTACACAGACTTTGATCCTGGCCTTTTAGGCTGGGTACGTAGGAAACCACCCAAGGTTCAAGCCCAAAACCAATCTCTTCACATCGGTTCACCTCCATCTCATATGATGTTGATTCGGGAAACTGCCCCCAGAATCAATATATTTACATTGGTTCACCTTCGTCCTTGCTATACGATGTTAAATTGTACAACACTTTTGTCATGTATGACAATAAAATTCAACATTATTTGATACCCTCACCTGAGAGGGAATCATTATTTACATTGATTTCCAATCATGTTACATTTCAAAGACTACATGCATACATGGAAATGCCCAAACGTTTTATCTTGGGTAAAACCATCATTGCACTAAAGTCCCCTTTCTCCCTTCACATGTACGAACCAAATCTGTACAGAAGGTATTTATAGAACTACGTGGGCTTGATTCCCATCCTTATGGGATACGTAGGAACGTTCGAGTGTCCCTCGAATCCAGCCCCAAGTCTTTGGTCCTAACCCCAAATTCCACTTTCAGTCCCCTGGCTGAAAAGTCCCCATGAAAACACACACTGTGTATTTTTTATAATAGTCCGAGATCTATGACCCTAAACTAAGATCTCCCATACTCTTGTCTCACATGACGTTAAAATGTATTTCAAGAACTACATATGGCTTGATTCCCATCCTTATGGGATACTTAGTGAAGTCCAATATTTCAATTCAGGACCCAGTCACAACATGATAATGGTTAGCATTGATCTATGTATCTTTACATACATTGAACAATACCCATTTTTATGTGTAATAATCCTAACCTTAAATATTTTCAGATCTTCATAACCCTTTTCCTATCTACTAATCACAAAATGTCCAAATTATGAGAATTCTATTTCCTGACCATGTAGTGCGTGCCCTTAGGCAACCTTACATAAACAACCTACATAATAGACCTGTCTGCCAAAAGATGCTATTATATGACTATACATCCAATTCCCTTAGGTGGCCATGTATAATTCAACCCCCTAACGGGTTTGTTAAATAGTGGTAACTTCATTCTTGGAAATAAAACCTCTTTTGTCCTTATTGGTCTTAATGACAATTTGTAGGGATCCGAAAAAATACCCACCCTTAACATATTTGTCCCATATTCTTTTTCATGATCTGAAAGTATTCAAGTCTATGGTTTATATTTCCTTCCCTACGCTTCGGTCAGACCTTTATATGAGTAAAATTCTTCCAGTTCTTAGAAAATCTTGTTTGGAAATATATTCTCCATATTCAAGTACCTCTCTCCATACAGAAAACTCTATGCTTTGGAAAATTTGAATTTCCATAAACTTTCATTAGATTTTTAGCAGTAGAAAAGTAAATTTCTGAGAGTTCTTTTTCCTGACTATGTAGCATGTTCCCTTAGGCTGCCTTGCATAAGTAGTCTACATAACAGACCTGTCATCCAAAAGATGTTATTGTTTGACTATACCGCCAATGCCCTTAGGTGGCCCTGCATAATTTAACCCCCCTAACGGGTTTGTTAAATAATGGTAACTTCATTTTTGGGAACTACTTCTTCTAATGCCTTTTAGCCGTTTTTCATGTCATCCCTCAGATTCAAAATTTCTTAAGTCATATTTTACACATTTTCCCTCATACTTGAGTGTGGTAATATATTTTCTGAAAAATTGTCAAGGAATTGAGTCCATTTTAATTCATTCGGTCAAAGCTATTTCGCCCTTAAAAATTAGCCTTTTTATGTCCAATGTGCATGGCTTTAAACTGCCCACAAAATAAAAAGTAACTCTGAATAAAAGTCAAGTTCCAGCTCACTAAACATACATTTTGTATGATTTAGGTAATATTGAGCAATTAAAAGATTCAAAGTTTGTAGGGTTATTTATAATAATCTTAGTAAAAATCAAACTATGCTTACTAGGCCCATTGGCTTAGGTAAAAAATTTAAAGCAGGTAATAAGAAAATACGTGCACCAATGATTGAAGATGAAAGCGTTCTTTCCATTTGATGCATAAAATTTAGAAGGACATCCACAGATTGGAGTCTCTTCTCTTTTCGGAGAAATTACAAGAGGCTGTCAACATAAGTCTTCACTTGATGTACATCATCCCGAGCTTCATCAGCAGCTACTTGAAGCTCATGCACTCAACCAACTTCAATCTTTTTAGCTTGATGGAGTGCTTTCTTGGCATCTGCGATGGCTTTCATCCCATTTTCTTGAGATACCTCCAATGAATTATTGAGTTGGTCAAGTTCCCCAGTAACAACATCTAACAGTTGCTGAAGGTTCATCTGCTGGAAAACTTTATCTTTGATCTTATACTTTAGATCCTTCATCTTGGTAGCATAGTTAGCCTCAGCTCGGGATACCGCATCCTCAAATTCACTGATGTTGGCTGACAACTTCACCCTGGTCAGATCTTCATGGATCTTTTGCTCCTTCTCCCTCCTTAAGGTGACCTGTTTCACCGTGGCATGGATCTTTTCATATCCAAAACCACCAAGTCCCAATATGATAAATAGGGATGACAACCGGGGAATCATCGATGATAGCTCCTCTATAGGCACTTCAGATATGATTTTCCATATGTTCTTCCATGCCTTGCGTTGTGAAAATTGGAACGCCTTTCCTTTGGTTTTATTTTTTCCTCAGAGTCACATCCTCATTTCTATCAGATCCAACTCTGAGGTGGGACTTTTTTTTATGCTCCTTTCCATCACAGAGTCTAAAGGAATGAATAGAAAAATACCTTGAACCCAAAATTGATTCATCCTTTGAAGAAACATCAAAAATTGACAAAGGCATGAACCAAGATTCAAAGGCACTTGGGTTGCGCAAGTTCCACCAAGGTCGCGCAAGTGTACTTGCACACCGACCATTGGTCGCACAGGTGACTTGCGCGCCCTCTTTGAAATTCTCCCAGGGTCTTCTCCAGCCTATAAATACCCCTGTGGGCCCCCCCTTCGAGGGAAAAAAAATTCCAGAACCTCAGATTTGAGCTCCCAGTGCCCTAGTCTCTTCTTAAAGATTCCAAACACTTCTAAGGTAATTTCTTACCAAGAACGGAAGATCTAAATAAGGGGAGGAAGTCCTAAGTGTTGAAACTCATCAACACTTGTGTGCCTAAGTGGCCAACCCTTAAGGGAAATGGCCACACTTGCGCGCCACTTTTTCCCCTTCACCAGAACTTCTGCGCCACCCTTCTAGAAGCCCCTAGGGAAAGTACTATGGGCTTGAGACAAGTCTCTCCCAAATATTACCCCAAGGGTTAAAAGTCGCACAAGTACCCATGTGTCACACAGGTATACCTATGCAACAAGGACTTGGGCGCCCACATAGTACCTGTGCGCCCACCAGGACTTGTGCACCCCTCTCTTTTTGGGTGCCCCTCCTGCTTATTTCACCCCTCCTATACCTATCCACCTATACTCTTTAAGATTAAGCCTTCAGGATTCTGTCCAAATCCATTCATGGCATGATTTCCTTGTTGGATTCCTTATCTGAAAGGAATTCTATGGAAAATCTCTCAAAACCTAGTGATTTACACATCTTTACATCACTAAGGTTAGAGAGTTCATTCATTTAACCTCTTCCTTTAAGATGAGAGAATCCTTATCCTAGGCCTCCTTTTCTAGGAGTAAGCCCCAGTCCAAATTCTCATTAATTTGGGCATCCTCCTTAGGAGTAATCCCCAAGTCCTCATTAATTTGGGAATCCTCCTTAGGAGTAAGCCCCGAGTCCCCTATTATGGGCATCATCCTTAGGAGTAAGCCCCAATCTCAAAGTTCCCAAAATTTGAGCATCCTCCTCAGGAGTAAGCCCCAACCATAATTTCTCAAATCTGGGCTTCCTTTTCAGGAGTAATCCCCAGTCTCAAATATGGGAATCCTCCTTAGGAGTAAGCCTTAAGTCCCTTAATTTTAAAATTCCCTTAAACCTGGGCTTCCTTTTCAGGAATAAGCCCCAATATTAAAATTCCTTTAACCTGGGCCTCCTCTTTAGGAGTAATCCCCAATCTTAATTTCTCTTAACAAGTCTTAATCTACCTTTTGATATGGGTTTCCTTCTTAGGAGTAAAAACCAATCATAATTCCCCTTCTAATTTGGGCATCTTCTTCATGAGTAAGACCCAAGTTAGAGTATCCAAATCTCCATAAAAGCACATATACTTTTATGGACCCTATTCTCGGAACTTCTTCTTTGAAATAAGTCCTGATCTCTATCTATTTGGGCAGTCATACATATATAATCCCCACATCATTTTCTATGATTGCATCTTTCATGGCACAAATTGTCTGGTTTCACCAATACCTCTTGTTTTTCACACCGAGCATGACTCACGTGAGATTAGAGTGTAAAAGTAATTATTACATCTTTATTTGAGCCATAAATCATACAAAAACATCATACTCCATTTCTCGAACTACGTGGGTTTTGATTCCTTTTCTAAATAAAGGATACGTAGGTAGCCCATCTGCGGGTACGATCCCAACTCGGAAATAATCTATGTCCTTATGAATGAAAATAAACTTGAAGTGACCCACTGAGTGTCTTTAAAACCAGTATGGTCATCATAATGACCAAGAGACTTTTATATAATGTATTAAAGGATACCATTTACTAAGAATATATAACAAATACAGATGATTCTCTATCGATGAAGAACCTCGAATACATATAAATGATTCTCTAAATTTCCTAAATATCAGTCATTGATTTTCAGATCTAAAGGAAAGCTCATTTTATACTTGGTAATTTAATAAGGATTGACAAACATAACTTAAATCTATAGAGTCCTGGAGTAGACAATAATTCCCCTCAAAAAGGTGTGATGAGTCTGACCTCACATCCTCTCAACCAATGTAAATTCCTAAGCCTCATCAGCACATAACTAATGAGTGACTACCTTTGGAAAGTAGGTCCAAATGGATATGGAATCATTCGATGTTTCTGGTTCTAAGAACAAACCCGTTAGAAACCACTTGGAATGTTTGAACCTTAAACCAAAGAGGTCATTCCCAATTACATAGGAAATAGTCGTGTACTCTAGAACTGAGTCCAGGCCATGTCTGTTCGTGTCATAGATACATACACGACCGTGTAACAACGTGGAAGGACCACCTATAGTGGGGCCCGATAAAGGCATATACACACCATGTACTTTTAAAAGACACGCCATGTACCTTTTATTTTATTTCATTAAACAGACCGATGTCATGTATCATTCCCAGATTAATCTTCTTCTAACCTCGTCTCGTCCAAGAATGAATGGGAGTGACGATTATACTTTGAGCCACCAACCTGCCTGCTGTACTTAGAATCAACCACCGTCGATTGTGTTGGAATCTCCATGGTGAGTTCTTCCTTCTTCCAGAGCTTCATCTATTGACTTCTCCTCTTTCGTGAGATATCCTTGGTTATACATTTAAATGTTTTTGTAGATCTATATCATTATAGGCCAATTTAAGGGCCGATATTTGAGATTGTTCTTCATACAATGTCAAGGTAGGTGGTTTGTGCCTTTCCATAGTTAGTATTTGAGTATTATATGAAAAATTTCTCAATATCGAAGAACATAGTAATGTGTGTTTAAGGATTTTATCCTTGTTAATGCCTGAAATTCCTTGGGAGCTTGATTTGAGGTTGTTTAATTATGAAAAGGGTGATTTTCCATGCTATGGTTGTGTTTACCATGTATGTTTTGATATTGACCACTTGGTCTAGCTTGATGGTTAGGATGATTGTTTTCCATACCTAGTATTGTTAGAATGAAGTAATATTATCTGATTATATTATATGCTTGTAGCTGTTTAACCAAGTAGTTCTTGAAATATGTCAACCAAGTAGTTCTTAAGGTTTAATTTGGATATTGAACATCGTTTTGAACGATTGACTTACACAGGGCTGTGGGAACCTAGTGTAGTAGACCATAGGGGGATTGGATGTTGAGGGATTCCCCAGAGTGTCTATTTAATTTTCACGTTGTGAGACCATAGGGGGGATGGAAGTGTGTTCTCCCTCAGAGTGTCTATAGTTCCACATTGCAATACCACATGGGAAATTGGATGTTGAGTTATTCCCCAGAGTGTCTGTAGTTTACTGATAAAAGACCACAGGAGGAATTGACGGTGAGTGCTTCCTCAGAGAGTCTTTGTTAAATCTGAACCAGAGGGGTTAGACTGTGAGTAATTCCCATAGGGTTTCTTGTCTCTGGTTAGTTGAAACAGAGGGGTTAGTTTGTCATTACTTCCCAAAGGGTTACTTTTATTTGATTAGGTTCTTACTTGATATATGGAAATTAATTCAATTGAAACTGTAGGTTTGGTTACATTTTAGTACTTCCTTGTTTACTACTTGATTTTTCTTATTACCTTCCATATATATATTCACTGACTATTAGGAACAGATCTTTGGGTGGTTTCCTACTAGTATTAGTCTCACACCCTATTTGGGTCATGCTTTTGGGACCTAATAGATTATATTTCTATAGGTATAGATAAGGGAAATCACCTTTCTATGTTAGGTACTTGACTCTTGTGGAGGTGGAGAGCATGAGACCAAGATGAGGCTTGTGATGCTGCTGGAGTTTATTTGTTTTTCCTGTACTTTGGTTTAGTATTGTATTCCAGCATTGTGACTTGTTTGGATGTTTTCTTAGACATATGTATCATGCATAATTTATATATGTGCTCCAGTTATTTATTACTTTCAGTCTTCCACTGTTTATTATTGCATGTTATTAATTCTTTAACTATAGTTATCTATTTAATTCCACTATATTAATCTTACAATGAGGGTATAGTTTCCCCACTACCACACCCTAGGCCCTCACTGATAGTTGGAAGCCCCTGGCATTTGGGAAAATGTGGTTGAGGCAATGTGACCAACCGGGTACAGGGCACCTCTAGGAAGCACCTAGAACTGCGACGTTAAAAATTGGTATTAGAGGAATTATTTTCTTCTTGAGTCACTGTTTGGAGCCTATAAACAGAGATAGGAAGGAATGGGTAGTTGGTAATAAGCTGTTCCCAAGAGTAGCTAACCCGTGTACAGGGAAAAGGTAATTTACCTTGATTATTGCAATTTTTCTAGTTTTTCAATTATTACAGTTGATTTGATTTCACCATTGGGTGATTCACATGTTTTTTGCTATTATTGTTGATATTATTGAGGTTTTATTTCTATTGAAACCCGATGAGATGAGGGTATTTCATATCATGCATCATATAGGAACTTGCTAGAGATCACATGTCATGCATTCTTACCATTCCATTTAGGATGCATTACTGATTGCATGTTGTTGTGATAGATGTTGTGATAGATATGCATGCTATTTTGATAGATGATTTGATAGAATATCTGATATTTGATAGGTTATTACTAATATATAAGGTTTTTTTTGAATGAGAGCTAAAATTTGGTTCTTGAGGTGTTATGGCCCCTCAAGGTTCGGAATTTGGTGGATCATTGATTTG
Source organism: Viscum album (assembly GCA_963277665.1). NCBI lineage: Eukaryota > Viridiplantae > Streptophyta > Magnoliopsida > Santalales > Viscaceae > Viscum > Viscum album. The sequence continues at coordinate 1,045,818,583 of OY728161.1, read as the reverse complement.
TTATTCCTTGTATATGACATGAATATGATTCCATGTTTTGATTCGCGGGGAGTATGGGACTCCATGGATTAGAATTTGGCACTTTTATGTTTTTTTTAGTGTTTTATGGGCTTTTGGGGTAGTTTCTGAGGCTTACTATCTAGAAAAATCCGAATACATAGTGTGTATTGCAGAATACATGACATGTGCCCTTCTGTTTGGGAAGGAACTATTTTTATTATGTACACACCGTGTATTTTCTAACCGTGTCAATGGATGTGTTGGCAGAGACACATGATGAGAAATTTTTGGTGGGACATGATGTGTACCCTATGTGCACACCATGTCTTAGGATCCACGTGTTCGACCATGTGACTAACAACATGGGTGGATTATGTGTAGTTAATACACGTCGTGTCTGGCACAAACACTCCATGTGAGTCAGTCATGTAACTGTCTATGTGACTAACAACACGGGTCGGTGAAGTTCCTTCTAGTACATGTCGTGTGTGTCACGAACACAATGTGTAGTCTCGTTCTAGGAGAACCGTGTGGGTTAGTCATGTAGAAGAAATCAGGAAGGGGAAAATGATTCAAGTACACATTGTGTCTTGTAAGAACATGTCGTGTGTATGGGGTGTTACATGACTAGGGTTGGCAGGAGTACAAAACCATTTGAAGGCTTAAAGGAACACACTGTGTAAGGGTCATACACACCGTGTATCCCTGTTTTAAAAAACTTGAATGCTTAATTCTCCTATTCCTTCTTGAACTTCTAAGTTTTAGTCCTTGATAATCTTGATTTAAGGTGTGTGCTTGACCTTGAAGAGTCATGCCACTGATACGTCCTCCGGTTGTATGCCAGATTCAGGGCAGTGACCCGAAACCGGACATGGTAGATGAGGGACTACCAGCAGATCCTCATTTTGTGCCTGCCTTAGAACCAACCATCATTCTAGATATAGGTGCCGATACACAGTTCTCAGAAGGCTTCATGAGTTTTATGCAGTCCTACTAGGGAGCACCGCATCCTACCCTGTCTATGGAAGATTTGAAACAGGTCTTCCAGTAGCATTATCCTCCCATTTTCTCAGGGGATAGAGGACCTCAGACTGAAGAGTCATGTTTAGATGCCATTTTGTCAATTTTTTAGCATCTAGAGATGACTCCATAGAGGAGGGTGAAGCTCTCTACATATATGCTTCGGGATTACTCCAAGAGATGGTGGGATGTGATCTCACAGGCAGGACTCTAGAAGGTTATAGTGTGGGACGAGTTCTAGAGTGCCTTTTATGATTACTTATACCTAGAGACTTTGAGGGCTGATCGAGCCTGAGAGTTCATGAGTCTAGAATAGGTTACTCTCTTAGTCATGAAGTATTCTTCTCGCTTCATAGAGCTGCATAACTTTACACACATTCCAGGAGGTGATGAGTTATTTCTGGTGAGGAATTTTGAGGATGGTCTCTAGCATGACATCTGATCCCAGGAGAATATCTTCAGGTTGAGTTCCATCACCTCTATAGTCAACCAGATGATGATAAAAAAGCACAATATGAGGGATTCTGGGGTTGTGAGACAGGGCATCTGGTCATCCAGAGTTGGTACCCCTATGACTGACAGTAGGAAGCACCGTCGGGAGTCTATGTGTGGAGATCTGAGTAGGCAAGATATACTTTTAGGTAGACAGGTGGTATGCTTACATTGTGTAAAAGGTGGGAATACGAGGCTGCATTTCACGAGAGACCTAGTTGAGTGAAAATCTTGTAGCAAGATAGGTCACCTTCAGTGTTTCTATCAGTTATTATCACCAGATGTGGGTGAAAGAGGTTCCTCTATGACTCCTCATTTAGGAGAAGTACCACTAGTTTCTCATCAGTCTAGGAATTGGAGTTCATCCATCCGTTCAGGATGAGGTTGAGGTCATGTCCATGGCAGTCAGTCTTTATGATTTTAGTGACAATAGGGTGGATCATCTCAGGGTGGTCAGACAAGGTTATAGGGTCATGGAATAGGTTATAATTTTGCAGTGGATCAGACCTAGAAGGATCAGGATCCCATACCCTATACAGTTCGAGGTACGATTCCAGTTGCCTCAATTTTGGCTTCTGTAATTTTTGATATAGGGGCTTCCCATAGTTTCATATCTGTTGCTATTGTGGAGATCCTTGGGCTCTGTATCTTTACTTCTGCTGATGTATTCATATTGGACACACCATTGGGGACTAGAACGTCTAGTGTACATTAGTTCAAGGAGTTCCCTCTTGAGGTCGGAGAATGTCACTTCTTAAGGGAACTCTATATCTTAGAGATGACAGGCTATGATGTCATTCTTGGAATGGACTGATTGGTTCCCTTCTAGGATTTTGTTGACTACTATTTTCATAGGGTGAGTTTCACATCACCATAGGGTGATTCCTTTCTTGATAAGGGTGAATGAGATGTCCATGAAAGCAGAGCAGGACTCGAGCATCATGGGTTGGGAGGAGTTATAGCCCAAATTTCTAGTCTATATCTGTATGACAAGGGAACTTTACAGATGGAATTTTCTCTAGTGGTGGATCATTTCAGGGATTTCTTTTTAGAGGACTTTTTAGTTTTTATTCTCGAGTGAGAGGTAGACTTTTCTATTGAGCTTCTCCCTAGAGTAGCACCAGTGTCCATTCCTCCCTATAGGATGGCTACACCAGAGTTACAAGAGCTCAAGAAGCAGTTAGAGGAGATACATGCTAAGGCTTTCATCCGATCCAGTAATTCTCCTTGAGGTTCGCCTATCCTATTTTCAAATAAGTCGAACGGTACCCTCATACTTTTCATGGATTATTTGAAGCTGAACTACTTGACGGTCAATAACCGATATCCCTAGCCGAGGATTGATGATCTCTTTGATCATCTTCTAAGAGCCTAGGTGTTCTCGAATATTTACATGAGATACAATTATCATTATTTGATCATTATACTATCAGATATTCCTCTTACAGCCTTTTGGAGTAGGTATGGTCTATAATAGTATGTGGTTATGCCGTTTGATCTCACGAATGCACATGTAGTTTTCATGGCACTAATGAACCGAGTGTTCCATCCATACTTAGATTCTTTCGTGGTAGTCTTCATGGATAATATCTTGGTGTACTGTCATACTCAACACTACCGTGCCACACATCTTGAGATCGTTTTGAGTACATTGAGATAGCGTCAGTTATATGCTAAGCTCTCAAAATTCCACTTTTGGATGGACCAAATTCACTTCTTTGGTCATGTTATCTCAGATACAGAAGTATCAGTAGACCCATAGAAAGCGAAAGAAGTAGTTTCCTGGGAACAGTAGAAGAACTTCTTTGAGGTCTGTAGTTTTCTAGGGATGACTAGATACTAAAGATGTTTTATACATGACTTTTAATGCTTAGAAGTGCCGCTAACAGGGGTCACTAAGAAGGGTGTGAAGTACTTATGGTATTATTCTTGTGAGTCATCCTTTCAGAAGCTAAAAGGGAGGTTTAATTCAGCACTGATACTTGTTTTTTCAGAGCTGGGAAAGAGTTATCTATTTACTATGATGCATCAGGTATCGGGATGGTAGATGTGCTTATGAAGGGGGAAGGAGCCGTTGTGTATAGGTCTTGGAAGTTGAGGCCACATAAGAGAAATTACCCAATGCATGATCTGGAGTTGGCTGTAGTTGTTCATGCTCTGCACTGTTAGAGACATTATCTTCTGGGAGATAATTTTTTGGTTTTCCATGACAAAAAATTTTCATGTACATATTTACTCAGCGTGATCTAAATATGAGACAATGGATGTGGGTTTCATACCTTCAATCATTTGAATTTGAGCTTGCCTACATGCCTAAGAAAGGAAACGCAGTAGCTGATGCATTGAGTAGGAGGACTCAGATATAGACATTTCAGGAGTCCAACAGTGAGTGGCATCTTATGCCTCTATTCTATGAGATTCATTTGGAGGTGCACTACAGATAGGTGTAGGAATTTCATTCTTCTGTAGTTTTTACCTATAATCTTTTTGATCGAGTGAGAATGAGGAAGCTATCAGACTCTATAGTCCTTGTTTTTTGGGAGAGTATGTCAGGAGAGTACTGTATTCCTTGATGGACTATAGGAAAGGATAAGATCTTTCATTTTCATGGGCACGTATGGGTGTCAGCAGACATACACGAGGAGCTGATGAAGTATTTTCATTCTTCTGTTTGGGCAGTTCATCTTGGTGTCACCAAGATGTATTGTGATCTACACCGTCAGTCCTGGTGGCCCGGTATGAAGAAATATGTTGCTGGTTTTTTGATGAGGTGTTCCACCTATTAGCAGGTGAAGGTAGAGCATTGGCGACCAATAGGGCTTTTTCAGCAGTTACCCATTCCCGAGTGGAAGTGGAATGATGTCACGATGGACTTCATAACAGGATTACCAAGGTCACCTCGAGAGAACGATGCAGTTTGGGTTGTCATTGGTAAACTCATGAAGGTTTCACAATTCTTACCGATCAAGGATACTTTTAGTGTTGATGAGCTAGGAAGGTTGTATATATGGGAGATTGTACGTCTAAACGGGGTTCTGCACTTCATCATTTTAGACAGGGACACCGATTTTACTTCTTAGATCTAGAAAGGACTACATAGGGCTTTGGGTACACAGGTAATTTTGATTATAGCTTACCATCCCCAGACCGTTGGCCAGTATGAGCATACGATACATGTGTTAGAGGACATGCATTGAGAATGCATCCTATATTTTGTAGGGTTTTGGGAGAAGAACATACCTCTAGTGGAGTTTGCCCACAATAATATTTTTCAAGAAACTATTCAGATGGAACCTTACGAGGATTTGTATAGCAGGCCATGCCGATGTAACAACCTGCACTTATTTCATACATAATCTTGAATTTATTCAAGAAAACACTTCCTTTTAGATTGAGGATCTTTTCAAGTTTAGATCTTTAGAGAATTAAGACAAAACATTCATAACATTACACGTAGTACATAGTGGATACCACAAAAAAACAATTTCCATTTTCCTCAGAATATAAAACAATAAAACTTAAAACAAGACTCCTTGACAATTCTTCAACATTTAACATGTCTTCCTTCCTTGTATTACTCATCCATTAACCTGTGAAAAATAATTTAAAAACTTGGGATGAGCACAAAAGCTCAGTAAGGTATGAAAAGAAGGAAAAATCAAATTAGCCCATTTTCCTCAGATGGATCACTTTCTCAGCCACTTCTTCTACTAATTCTGGCCCCATCAACTTTCTTTCACCGACTTCATCCCAAAATGCAGGAGTCCGACACCGCTTTCCATACAAGGCCTCAAAAGGTGCCATCTGAATACTGGAATGAAAACTGTTATTATAAGAAAACTCAACTAATGAATGATGCTGATCCCAACTTCCCTGATAGTCCATTGAACAAGCTCAAAGCATATCCTCCAAAGTTTGAATCATTCGTTCTGACTGCCCATCTGATTGAGGATGAAAAGCTGTACTGAAATTCAACTCTGTTCCCAAAGACTTCTGAAGTCCCTTCCAAAATTTAGAAGTGAACCTGGGATCTCGGTCAGACACAATGGAAAGAGGAACTCCATGTAACCTGACAATATCCTTGAGGTACAATCGAGAAATTTGATCTAATGTCATTGTATCTCGAATAGAAAGAAAATGAGCAGACTTTGTTAGCCGATCAATAATAACCCATATCATATTGTTACCTCGGGAAGTTTTTGGTAGTCCCACCACAAAATCAATGGATATATTCTCCCATTTCTATTCTAGAACTGGAAAAGGATGAAGCATCCCCTTAGGTAACTGCCGCTCTTCTTTAACCTGCTGACATGTCAAACATTTCATTGTAAAATCAGCAATATGTCTTTTCATCCCATTCCACCAGTAATACTCTCGAAGGTCTCTGTACATCTTAGTACTTCCAGGATGAATAGAAAATGGAGAACTATGAGCTTCACACAACAATTCTTTCTTCATCTGGGAATCACAAGGCACACACAACCTTTTTCCAAATCTTAAAACACAATCTTTATCAAGATTAAATTCTGGAAACTTACCCATTTTAACCAATTCTACCTTTTTCTGTAGCTCACGGTCTTCCCTCTGCGCTTTCATAATTCTGTTTAACAACGAAGACTGCACTGAAACCTGAAACAAAACAGATATATTTCCTACACCAACAACTTCTAAGCCAAAATTCATCAAATCATTCATCAAGGGATCATGTTCTAATCGTATCATGGTTAATGATGCATGATTTTTCCGACTTAAGGAATCTGCTACTTTGTTTGCTTTTCCAGGATGGTAATTGATTGTGCAGTCATAATCCTTTATCAGTTCTAGCCATCTTCTCTGCCTCATGTTTAATTCCTTCTGAGTGAATATATACTTAAGACATTTATGGTCAATATATATTTGGCATTTGGTTCCGTATAGATGATGCCTCCATATTTTCAAAGAAAAAACCACAGCTTCCAATTCCAAATCATGTGTGGGATAATTTAGCTCATGAGGTTTAAGTTGTCTCTAAGTATAGGCAATTACCTGATCATTCTGCATCAAAACACAACCAAGTCCCTTCAAAGAAGCATCACTGTAGATGACAAAATCACCATTCCGAGAAGGTAAGGCCAAAACTGGAGCATTCACTAATCTCTTCTTTAGTTCCTGAAAACAAACATCACATTCCTCTGTCCAAAAAAATTTAACCCCTTTCCGTGTTAACTTAGTTATTGGGCTAGATAACCGTGAAAAGTTCTTAACAAACCGTCGGTAATAACTTGCTAAGCCTAGAAAACTACGAATCTCTATAACATTTGTGGGTCTTGGCCATTCATCAACTACTTTTGTTTTGGCAGGATCAACTGTTATTCCATCCTTATTTACAATGTTCCTAAGAAAAGAAATTTGTTGCAACCAAAAATCACACTTTCTGAATTTTCCATATAGTTTCTTTTCTTTTAAAGTTTGTAAAACAACTCTTAGATTTTTTTCATGATCCTCTTTATTTTTAGAAAAAACCAGAATGTCATCAATAAATACAACCACAAACTTATCCAAGAACTCATGAAATACTCTATTCATAAGATTCATGAATACAGCAGGTGAATTAGTTAACCCAAATGGCATAACAACAAATTCATAATGCCCATATCTAGTACGAAAGGCTGTTTTCAGAATGTCATCCTCCTTCACCTTCAGCTAATGGTATCTGAATCTCAAGTCAATCTTGGAAAAGTACCGAGCTCCTTGGAGCTGATCAAACAAGTCATCAATATGAGGCAAAGGATACTTGTTTTTAACAGTGATGTTATTCAAAGCTCTATAATCAATGAAAAGTCTCATGAAACCATCTTTCTTTTTAACAAACAAAATAGGGGCTCCCCATGGTGAAGTACTGGGACGAATGAAGCCTTTGACAAGAAAATCCTGCAACTGATTTTTTAATTCCTGAAGTTCTATTAGAGCCATACGATATGGGGGTTTTGAAATTGGATTAGCATCAGGAACTAAATCAATTGTGAATTCGACTTCTCGTTCAGGTATGAAACTGGGTAACTCCTCAGGAAAAACATCAAGGTATTCATTTATCACTGGCACATCATTAATTTGAATAGTTCCCTTGTTTTCAACAATATGAGCAAGATAAATTTCACTTCCATCTTTCAGTAGTTTCTCAGATTCCTGATATGTTATCAATTTTATGGGTTCATTCTTGTATACAAACTGAAACTCTTTCTGAAAAACAACTTCTTTAGCTCTACAGTCAATCTTAGCATGATAATCAGAAAGCTAGTCCATCCCCAGAATAACATCAAACTCGACTAAGGGTAAAACAACAAGGTTTTCAGGTAAAGTCTTTCCACATATCACAATAGAAATATTCTTATAATTCCTCTTTGCTATAACATTTCCCCCTGGTGTTTTAACAACAAGTTCGGGTCTCATTTGTTGAGGTGATATTTCCAATTTACTAGAAAATTTCTCAGAGATAAAGGAATGTGTAGAACCCATATCAAACAAAACTTTAGAAAAATCTGAGTGAACAAACAAAGTACCTGATACGACTTCATTGGATGGCCCAACACCTGCTGACGTAGTTGCAAAGGATCTCACTACACCTTTCTACTTGTAGTCTGGCTTCTTTGCATCATTTGGATCCCTCTTTGGACAGGCATTTGCATAGTGACCCATCTCACCACATTTAAAACACTTTACAATTTGCTTATCAGGATTAGTCTTTGGATCATTTTCATTGCAATCTCGGGCCATATGTCCAAACTTACCACATTTAAAACACTTCCCAGTTTTGATAAGACATTCCCCAGGGTGCTTCTTGCCACACTTTTCAAAAACTAGAAACTGGATTTTTTTACCATCATATTTCTTTGGTTGATTCTTATTCATTGCTTTCCAACGGGACCTCTTATTCTCTTTGTTTCCAAAATGCATGTGATCATCAGCAAATTCCATCTCTACCCTCTCATCACATCGGACAAGTTTCTCATAACTTTTGAATTCAAGGGAGGCCAACGCCCTTCGATACCTTGGCTTCAATCCTGAGTAAAAGCAGTTGATTTTTCTATCAAGGTCCAGAATAAGATTTGGAGCATACCTCTCTAGTCGGGTGAAGTTCGCTTCATACACAGCCATTGAATCTTCCTCTTTTTGTTTCAATTCAAGGAATTGCTTCTCCATTCTAAGTCGCACCACCTTAGGAAAATATTTTTCAAGAAAAAGACTTTTAAATTCATCCCACACTAAGGCATAAAAATCCTCTCTACCCCTGATATTCCTTACCATTGACCACCACTGATCAGCTTCCCCTTCAAAACGGTAAATGGAAAGACTTACCTTTTGATTGTCTGAATATCCCATAACATCAAATATATTTTCAAGGGCTTTAATCCATCCTTCTGCTTCCACTAGGTCAGAAGATCCATTGAATGCAGGAGGATGTTGTCTCATAAAATGTTCCACCACTTTCATGTTCCATTGGGGTACCTCTATTGGTTCTCTTGCATGGATTCCACCACCATTTATAGCCTGCGTTAGCTGAGCCATTACTGTCACAAACTGCTCGGTTCCAATCCCTACCATTCCGGGCTGTAGATCAGGAAGGATGTAATTCTGTCGGTGCCTCTCCTCTTCAGCATCCATGTTCCTTCTACGGACAACCATTCTGAACAAACATTTCTTAGATGAAGCAACATGGTAATCTTTAAATGCTATAACAAATTAAACATAGAGTGAAAATTGTTTATGGTATTCTATTAGCATCACCTTAACCCCTAAAGTTATCTAAACCATCCTCTGATACCAACCGTAACAACCCGCACTTATTTCATACATAATCTTGAATTTATTCAAGAAAAAACTTCCTTTTACATTGAGGATATTTTCAAGTTTAGAGCTTTATATAATTAAGACAAAACATTCATAACATTACACATAGTACATAGTGGATACCATAAAAAAACAGTTTCCATTTTCCTCAAAATATAAAACATTAAAACATAAAACAAGACTCCTTGACAACTCTTCAACATTTAACATGTCTTCCTTCCTTGTATTAATCATCCATTAACCTGTGAAAAATCATTTAAAAACTTGGGATGAGCACAAAAGCTCAGTAAGGTATGAAAAGAAGGAAAAATCACATTAGCCCATGAATACGCATGATGTATGAAAACATTTTCAAAAGACATGCTTTCCACCCATAAATACTTACTTTGCGTAACATGAGATTTACACAATATCCACACCAAACATAATTATAATCATAGAGGTATCTTGGGTCATTACTTACATAATCTTGTAACCATCGTGGCTACCTTAAAATTTGTAACCATCACGGCTACCATACTTTGTGTAACCATCGCAATTACACATGGAGTAACCATACAACCGAACTCCAACTTACTCATACCCAATGCATTTGAGGGAAATATAGGTCCCACCCTTCATCATAAACAATGCCAAATAACAAAAACATTATCCTACAACATAAATAATAGCATAAAAACATTGCTTTTGAATCTTGTAAAACAGAATTTTAAAAAGGGGATTTTAGAAGAAACATCCATTATAAACATCATATACTTGAATTGAGAGTTAATAGAGTGGATGGAATATGTATATACTTTGTAAATACACATAATAAAACATAATATAAACAGAACCCATCACACAAACAATTTAAATAGCACATAAATTATAAAGTAGAAGGTTAACCCAAAGAATGGAAATCGGGTTAAGAATTCCCTTACCTTGGGATTGTATTACTTAAAAATTGTTTAAAGCCCATGTATAATGGTTAAAAGAGTGTTATTAGTATTTTACAGAAACATTTTCATGTTTATAACATCTTATATGGTCATTTCATAACCTCATTTCACCCCTTAATTGTTAGTATTTTGTTCCTTGCATTATTTTGGGAGAGTTCTTTTGTGATTTTCACAATCGGTTCATGATGAATTGTTCTTGTTGATTGGAAGTGAAACTCCAGAATTGTAATGGAGTAGTTTTTAAATATTTAAAGTACCATAAATTATACCATTTATCACTTTTATTCTTTATATGATGATGATTCATAAGTTAAAACATTAATTATGTTTGTTTAGATCATTTAAGTGGTTCTTTGATAATTACAACCTCATTTAGTCTTATAAATTTGAATCATGAGTGAAAAAGAATTACAGAACCTTATGTGAGTCATAAAAAATATATTATAACCTGGTTCAACCATATAAATGGTTTCATGACCAGATTGAAGGTAGAAATGGAAGAAGAGAACATGTCGTTTTTGAAGGTGATAAATTTAACACCTCATGAACAACGTTCTCTTTAATAAAATAAATGGAAGAGGGAAAGGGTGTGGGGTGATATAATATACCATTAGAATCATAATATTACATTATATATATAATACTAGATTTACAGAACAATTTGGATGAATATAGGTAGGGAGAGATCAAGAAAGGAACTTGAACTTGAAAGGAAAATAAAGGAGAAGAGAGAGAAAATTACCTTTAGAATCCTCCTCTTGAGATCCTTTTTAAGGAAGATAGGATTGGTCTTTTGATGAGACCAGCAGCTTTTGAACGTGGGGGATGAGCTAGGGAAGGTGTTTGGGCAGAGTTTAGAGAAGTATTGAAGCTTGATAGGTGTGAGGAAAAGAGGGAGTGAAGGGTGGCTTTTACAGTGGAGGGGAGAGGGGTTTCGTTAATATAAAATTGATTAGTTTATTAATTTCACCAAATACCAGGAATAGTGAGTCTTGGATGACCAATAATAATAATTTTATAATGTAATCCCGAACCAAGTGGGCTTACATCAGCAGAACCTCATCGGTGACTCAATTAATACATTATTTAGCATTTATTGTAAATCATCGGATTCCACTATTCATCAAAAATTCAAGTATCTCAGAAAAATCTCAAAAATTTACCCCAACCATTTTTCGACGTGTAGAATCCAAAAATGAAGTCCATTTTTCAAAAATAATTTTCTAAATATTATTAATTTAATAATTAATAAAAAACATAATTTACTTAAAAAAAAACAGTTTTTAAGATTAAAACTGAATTTATAGTTCTTTCAAAAATTACGTAAGTTATTATAAAATTATCTAAAAACTATTAGACATTGATTCAATAATTTATTAACACATTACAGGAAAATAAATATTCTTTTAAATTAATTAATTAATTATAATTAATTATTTATGACTTATAAAATACCAAAAACGTTTACTAAGGTCAAATTGTCACTTTCTAAGATGTCTAAATTTTATTTTATTATTAATAGGTAATGTTACTCTTATTTACTATTCATAAGGGTAGGTTACTATTCATAAGGGTAGGTTACTATTCACAAAAAGAAAACAAGTTTGTTTCATCAAACTCTAAATAACATACTGAACACAATTATAGATGATAGTTTCTTGAAATTCAAAACATAGGAGAAATAAAATTATGTTTAAAGGATACTTATAAATATATACCTTAAAACAAAATTTCAATAATTTTCAATTTATTTTTAGAAAACCTTGGGATGTTACAGCGGATCACCCCTATGTTGGCTAGAAGTAGAAGAGGTAGCTATATTGGGACCCCGTCTTGTTCAGGATACCATAGAGAAGATAGAGTTTATTCAGAAGATGATGACTACTACACAATCACAACATAAGTCTTATGCTGATCGATGGAGATGACCTCTGGAGTTCAAGGTTAGAGACTAAGTTTTTATACATGTCTCATCGAGTTTGGAACACAAGAGGATTAGGAGATAGGGAAAGCTTACATCGAGATATGTTGGACCATTTGAGGTTTTGGAGAGAGTCAGGACGGTTGCCTATTGGTTACAATTACCTCAGAGGTACCGGGCTATGAAAGAAGTCTTCCACATTTCTTAGCTACAACATTACTTCTCAGACTCATCTCATGTTTTTCAACCCGAGGAGGTTGAGTTTGAGGTGGACTCCTTGTTCGAGGAGCATCTTATCCAGATTGTTGATCGTAGTGAAAAGGTTCTTTGTGGCCGGTCTGTTCCTCTGGTACGGGTGCTATGGAAGCACATGCGAGTACTGGATGAGACTTGGGAGAGGGAGGTTGATGTACAATCGCAGTGACCAGAGCTGTTTGAGGATTCTTCTTCATTGCCATCTTGTTAGGGAAATTTAGGGACGAATTTCTTTAAGGGGTAAAGTTTTTAAAAACCCGGATCTTCTTTTCAGGTATGAGTTTTATTTTCAGGTCGTTTTGAGAAAAATGTGAAGAAGGAAAGTTTTAGGAGTACACGTTGTGCACTTCCTTGTATAATCCATGTACTCTGGCACTGATTCCAGGCCGTGTCTGGCCGTGTCACAGCCACGTACCCAACTATGTAACGACGTGGTAAGACCACCTAAATTGGGCCCTGATAAAGGCATATAAATGCCGTTTACTTTTAAAAGAAACTTCGTGTACTTTTTATTTCATTTCATTAAACGGACCGAGGTTGCGTCTCATTCCCAAATTCATCTTCTTCTAACCCCATCTCATCCAGGAATGATTGGGAGCGATGATTCTCCTCTGAGCCACCGACCCGCTGTCCATTCTCCGAATCAACTGCTGTCGATTGCATTGGAATCGCCACTGTGAGTTCTTCCTTCTTCTCGAGATTCATCTCTTGATTTCTCCTATTTCATGAGATATCTCTGGTTGAATGTTTTAGACATTTTTGTAGATCTACGCCATTCTAGGATGATTCAAGGGCTAATGCTCGAGAGTCTTCTTCGTACAATGCCAAGGTAGGTGGTTTGTGCCTTTCCGTAGTTAGTCTTTGAATATTATGTGCAAAAGTGCCCAATAACCTAGGAAGGGGTATTGTGTGTTTATGGATTTTAGCCCTGTTAATGCCTGCTATGCCTTTTTTGCCTGAGTTGATGTTGTTTGATTTTGAATAGGGTTATTTTCCATGATATGGTTGTGTTTACCATGTTTGTTTTGATTTTGACCACTTGGTCTAGCTTGCTGGCTAGGCTTCTTGTTTTCCATGCCTTTTATTTTTATGATGGAGTAATATTATCTGATGTTGTTATATACTTGTAGATATTTAGACAAGTAGTTCTTGAAAGCTATTATCAATGTAGTTTATAAGGTTTACTTTGGCTGTTGAACATCGTTGTGCATGATTGAGTTATACAGGGCTGTGGGAACCTATTATAGTAGACCATAGGGGGAATGGACGATGAGGGATTCCCCAGAGTGTCTGTTTACATTTCACGTTACGAGACCATAGGGGGGATGGACATGAGTGCTCTCTTAGAGTGTTTTTAGTTCCACGTTGTGAAACTATAGGGGGAATTAGACATTGAGTGATTCCCCAGAGTGATTGTAATTTACCGATAAAAGATCATAGGAGGAATTGATAGCGAGTACTTCCTCGGAGAGTCTTTGTTAAAGAAAAACTAGAGGGGTTAGACTGTGAGTACTTCCCAGAGGGTTTCTTGTGTTTGGTTGGTTAAACCAGATGGGTTACACTGTGATTAATTTCTTGAGGGTTACTTGTATTTGATCAACTCCTTAATTGATATATGAAAATGAATGCAATTGAAACTATAGGTTTGTTTACTTTTGAGTACTTCCTTTTTTACTACTTATTTTTTCTTATTTATTGATATATATATTCAATGACTATTAGGAATAGATCTTTGGGTGGTTTCCTACTGGGATTCATGTCACACTCTGTTTCAGTCATGCTTTTGGGCACAAACAGATTATATTTCTATAGGTATAGATAAGGGAAAGCACCCTTCTATATCAGATACTTGACTGTTGTGGAGTTGGAGAGCATGAGACCAAGTTGAAGCTTACAATGCTACTTGAGTTTATTTGTTTTCCTTGTACTTTGGTTTAGTACTGTATTCCATCATTGTGACTTTTTTGGTTGTTTTCATAGACATATGTATTATGAATCATTTATATATGTGGTCCAATTGTTTATTACTTTCAATCTTCCATTGTTTACTTATTTCATGTTATTAATGCTTCCATTATTGTTATCTATTTATTACGATTGCAGTATTCTGAAAATGAGTGCATAGTTTCCCCACTATCACATCCAAGGTCCTCTCTTATAGTCGTCAGCCTCTGGAGTTTGGTGAAATGTGCTTGAGGCCACGTGACCAACCAGGTACGGGGCACCTCTGGGCGACACTCAGAATCAGGATGTTACATAGAGGATACTTGTCTTCTATATGAGTCGATGTTTGATTGATAACTAGTTACCTATTCCATTCCAAATATCACATTAAAACTAGTCATCTATTATATCGTAAAGTCTAAATGATTTATTCCTTCTGGAGGATGGTATCTATAAAAGTGATATTGACATGATTAAGGGAATCATGGAGTCACATTTCAAATCCCTTTGTACTGGACGTCATCATCATCCAAATTTAATTTTTTATTAAAACCATTTTTAAGGAAAATGGGAAACCGGAGTTCATAAATAGTTACCACTACGTGATGAAAGAGCTTACAAACTGATTAAACACAAAACTAATATTACTTGACCTAGATATTCTATAAAGATCCCAGTGTAGAGAACTAACCTAGATACCTGGGTCTTCTCTAATGAGCTCTTAAAGATGGGAGATCATCCTTTCCATTGTCTGAATAAATTCCTATGAGTTGATTTTACTCTGGTTGAAGCCTCGGGCCAGAATTCTATCTTGATTATCTATCTAGAATTCTTTCTATTTTGTATCATCCACTTGAAACCATTGTTCATAAATTCTCTTGAGTTCCTCTTCTGGGAAATTTGGTCATATGTCTTGCTCAAGCATATATTCTTTGGATTACAGAATTAGTTTCAAGAACTCCCCATCTTTCCCTTCTATGTCTCTTTTGTATCTAATTGCTTCATCACTTTCTCCCATCTGTAGGAATGATCTTTCTTTTTTCCTTCCTTTCTTGGCCGATCTAGTTTCCATAGGTTTAGGTAATTAAGAGGAATCCTTTCATCCCTTTCCCTTTTCCCCCTAAACCACTATACATTTCCCTAAGTCTCTAATGCTTTTCCTCTTCTTCCTGTGAGGGCTGTGAGGACCTTTCCCTTAACATCGGTCCATGCTATCCACTGAAGGTAGGATATTACTTTCATCCCTTGACAAGTCATCCTCCTCATTCAATGGAGGTTCTTGGTCATATAATCCATTAAAGAGATTACCAAGGTTTAATATCGAGTCAACTATAAGGGTCCTCTTCATACTTTGAGAATTACCTTTACCTTCCATATTCTCCCAGTCAGTTATCTTCTCCCTAGACCCAGCCTTCAGATGGCCGAGGGTGTTTGGGTTTAAGTCCCTCAAAATATTCACATCATCAAACTTACTTTGACTCTTGTGAGATGTTTCATCCAACAAGTAAGGCTTCCCCTGCACTAGTTCTGATTCATTGAATTGCACATACCCTCGGCCCATATACTGCTGTTGTTGATTATTGTCCTCCCATCCTCTATTTTGAGATCCACCGAGACTATGGACCTCTCTCCCAGCCAATATCATCTCACCATCCTTGAAATTGGATGTAGCTATTGGGTTCACCGAGGCCACTGCTGATGGGAACTCCTCTTCAACTCCACGGATGCCCAAGTCCTACTTCAACTGGGCGAAGATTTCCTCAACCCGCAGTCTAGCCTCCTCTGGCCTCACCTTCTTCACATCCACTGTGGAAATCAATGGATTTTCCTACTTTTGAGCATCCCCGTTACTGGCCTTCGCTGCTGGATAATCATGGTATCTGACTATATTAAGCTATAATGGAACTTCCCCATGCACATCTTCTTGTACACCCAAGTATCCACTATCCCACAATTGATTTTCAAATGCTACATCCGCTTGCAACCCTGAAAACCGGTCCCGGTTTGCATGACGACACTCAGAGGAGAAATGGATGAATCTGATGCATCTCGAGTAGAAAGCATTCCAAGATTCAAACACCACTCTATGCTTCCATCTGAACTCCTCTCCGGCCGAGATCCACAACCACTCTGATGGTGGTTTGGAGATGTTGACCTCAACACAAGCGCGAGGAAAAATCGGTTGACAGATCATGAAGGTACACTTATCCGAACATAGAAATATTCCAACAAAATTCTAGAGCATGAAAATAATGGAAGGATTCTGGAAGGGTGAGGAAGGTCAGGAAAGCTTACCCACACTACATCCAAAGGTGGGTCACAATTCATGATGAGATCGAAAGACCATAGCATGATGAAAGAACTGCATTCATTGATCACCCGAGGAGCACTGGACCAGGCGATGACCAAATCCTCCTCCGATGTGAAGCGGATCATTAGTTGGCGATGGTCGATAAGACCCACCACTGCTTGGTTTTGGAGACCCCATGATTCAAAGACAAATTGGTCAAAAGCGTCAACCGAAGGACAGAGACCCTTGAAGCGAGCGACCAATGTCGATCTAGGAAGATCTGATGCTGCATTGAAATCTTGTGAGGAAATAGAAAGATGAGGATATCCTTCATGAAGGTCGGGGACCTTAGGGAAAAGAGGTGTTGGAGTGAAAGGAGGAAGATGATCCGGGTTGGCGAAGGGGGTGAAAGGATGATCCGTCGAGGAAGGAAGACGCCCGCTCCCCCTAGAAAGGAGGAGGGGGCCGGAGCTGCATGCATCTTCGGGATAGGGCATCGCCGCCGTCATACTAGACCCAATCCTCTCATGTAGGATGGTAACCATAGGGTCCGTGTGTCTTTACTTGATGCTATTCCTTGGGTTTTTACTGATACAATTAACTCATTTTTGAAGGCATTCCAAATGATAAGGTGGTTGAGAGGCGATGTTTTCTCTTAATAAAGATATTTCCCTAGTCCTCGATGGATTCCAATGATCATTATATGTGACCTTATGGGATATCATTAAATATGATATTGTTCAGCCTATCCAGGATGTTTTTTAGGGGGTATTCTTCCTCATGTGTCTTGTGATACTACGATGATTCTCATTCTGAAGGTAAAGAATCCCTCTTCTCTTAAAAAATTTAGACCAAACAGTATGTGTAATTTTCCATAAAATATCACCACTAGTGTAATCACCGGATGCCTTTCTAATCATCTACATGAATTGGTTTCTGAGGAGCATGACAGATTTTTTCAAGGAAGGTCCACATAGGCAACAATATCCATAGCATAGGATATGGTTGGTGATATTAACAGTAGGATGAATGGGGATAACATCACAGTTAAAATTGACATGGAAAAGGCATACAAAGGATTAGAGTGGGGTTTCATTACAAAGGGGATGTCATATATGTGTTTTTTTAAATTGGGTGATTGAATTATTTTTTATTTATTTTATTTCACTATGGTTTTATGTTAAATTTATGGGAAAGATTTATAGTTTTTTTCTAGTTAGTTCATGGTTTAAGATAAGGGGATCCAATGTCACCTAGTATCCATATTATGGTTCAGGACTCCTTTAGAAGACTCCTGAATACGGACAAGCAAAAAGGTACCATTCTTCCCATCTAATACAGGAGACACTTTAGTTTTATTTCTCACCTTCTATTTGAAGATGATATCATTATTCTTATCAATGGAAGTAGAATACCAATCCGAGGTCTTAAAAAAATTATGGACTAGTACACCAAGTGGAATGGGAAATGTATTAATTGTAATAAAAGTAGTGTGTTCATTGCTAATTTTTTCTCAGAAAGGAGGGTTAAAAAATGAAGAAACCCTCATTTTTAATGAAAGTATATTTCCCATAGAATATTTGGGAGATCTGATATCCACTGGAAGGCTTTGTATACATCATTATAATGGGATAATTGATGTAATACCCCGCCCCTACCTCATTGTCTTGAGGAGGCGGTGAGGGATACTTGGACTTAAGCGACGTTCCAAAGATGCCAAAGGCTGGCAATAAATGTCGAGGGCTTCAAGATCAAATTGGGGAATGATTTTCACTTAAGATAAAACCAACCAAACCATCCATTAACCACCACTATATGATGCATGTCAATAAAACATTCCAACATGAATTCCCAAAAGACAACCAATTTTTCCCACCATACAACCCAAAACCAAAACCACAACATCATATCAGAGTATTATGCGGAAGACCAAAAAACGAAGCACCACGTGCCATGATGCCATCACAGCTCTACACCAAGCTCCAAGATCCAAGCTTCACCAAGACAACACAATGCACCACAAAATGAGGATGATGCCTTACCTTTGCCCACCTCACGGTACACAACATTTGAAAAGACACCAAGTTGAAAAAGCAAGGGGGTGAGTACTAAAACTCAGTAGGGTTTCCCCAAATGACATCCCTACACACGCCACTAGGATAAAACCGTTAGAAAATTTATATAAAATAGTTTATAAAAAATAAATCACAAGTGCGACCATTTCAATAAGCTAAACATGCCCTTACCAAGCCATCACACCAAAACCAAGAAACCAAGGGAAATCCAAATAAACATTCCACAATACATTTCATCATTTACATGCTAGCACAAAAATTTCCAACTTGAAAAGAAATACACAACAAAAAACCATAATGGTGGAGCCTTCGTCCAACCCGTTCACCCATTCACACCAAGCAGCACTTCCCGTCCACTTATCCTTTGATGGTGGCCCTTCCGTCCACTATCCATCCCCTTTTTATAGTGGTACTTCTCACCACTTCCACACAATATTCCAATAAATCCAAACCAAGCATATAACCCACCAAGGTCACAACAACATGCAATCAACCAATTCCATTGCATATCAATCCACTTCAATAAATCACCCATTTATTGAAAATCATTTTCCATGCCAAACCACATTTCAATAAAACAACCTCTTTATTAAAAACCATTTCCATCAATCATTTTCACAAATCAACCATAGCATCCCATTTTAAAATCTCCATTTTAAAATCCACAACAGTAGCATTTCACCATAAACACCCTTTTCCCAAAAAATCCCCAAATGGATTTCCAACCAAATTTGCACATAAAAACACAATTAATTTCAATCCAAACAAATTAATTGTAATAAACAATCACTATCTCTAACCAAGTGGAGTCTAGAGAGAAGCCACCTACCTTTAGGGTTCCCAAGAAATCAACCCACAAGCAACCACACCTCAAATCCGGAAAACGCACCACCAAAACCTCTCTAGATCCATTTACCTAACATTCACAAGTCTTAAAATCAACATCCAAGGCAACCACAACCCTAGATCTACAAAAAACAAGTGTAGATCTAGAAAACCACAAAAGAGAGGGATGTAGATCTAGAGGAAAACATAAGGGAACCAAGACTAGAGACTTACCCAGGAGAAACCACCTTCAATACACCAAGAAACCTCTTCAAAATGCTTCCAAAACGAGTGGGATAGCCCCTCCAACCCTTGAAAACTGAAGAACCCGAGTGAGGATCGAGTGGGAGGAAGTTTATAGAGGAATGAGGAAAGCCCAAGTGAGCCTGGTTTTTTAAAAACATAATTTTAAGTGGCCGCGGGGTTAGCCCGCATGGTTTGGAAAACCGTGCACCAACAGTGAACACGATACTATCTCAGGAGCAAGGGTCTGCACAGTTTCCTTGCACATTTTAATAAACCGTGTGCAGGCCGTGCGAAGCCTACAGTCTCCCCCTGCACGGTTTCCTGGAGAATCTGCAGGGTTTCCACTAACCATGCTCAACCTGTTCTCCCTAAGAAAATCCTCCAAACTCATTCAAAACCATTCCAAACTCTCCAAACTCTTCCCAACTCATCACATGCACTTTAAGTACATAAAAAAATGTAGAAAAAAGGTCACATACCTCATACCGGGGGTACTAAATTCTCCCCACCATTGGTCTTTCCATCATCGAAAAGTAGTAAACCCAACCTTTGCCAAAAGAGCTCGAGCCATTGCTCAACCATCTCTTTCTCCCGCTCCAAAGTCTCCTTTTGAATCAGAACATTTTTCAACAAAACACGAACTAAACCGATTATTTTACTACACAAGACTTTATCTTTCCTATCCAAAACCCACATTGGCACATGCACCAATGAAGCATCCAGTTCTAGCTCAACATGATCCCATCGAATCACATGGTCATGATCCGACTGATACTTTTTCAACTGCGACACATGAAACATGTTGTGCACCGTACTGAACCTAGGTGGCAAAGACAAATGATAATCCACCTCACCAACCCACTCAAGAATCTCAAAAGGTCCAATATACCTTGTGGATAACATTCCCTGATTCCTAAACTGACGATGCAGTCCCAACCTAGGATAGATCCTCAAGAAAACATGATCACTCACCGCGAACGACAACGGTCGTCAACGATGATCCACATACGATTTTTGACGACTCTGAGCCGTCTCCATTCTCTTCTTGATTAACTTGATCTTCTCCACAATTTCCTGGACAAGGCTCGGTCTAACCATTGAGGACTCACCCGTTTCCACCCAATATAGTGGGGAATGACATGACCTCCCATACAACGCATCAAATGGAGCCATATATATGGATGCCTGATAACTGTTATTGTACGAAAAATCAACCAATGAAAAGTGCTCCTCCCAAGAGCCACCAAAATCCATGACACAAGCCCACAAAATATCCTCCAAAGTTTGTATCGTCCTCTCGGATTGACCATCCGTCTGAGGGTGATATACCATGCTCATAATGAACTGTGTCCTAAGGGCTTGCTACAAGGATTTCCAGAAAGAAGATGTAAACCACGGATCTCTATTTGA
The DNA here is from genome assembly GCA_963277665.1 of Viscum album. Lineage (NCBI taxonomy): Eukaryota > Viridiplantae > Streptophyta > Magnoliopsida > Santalales > Viscaceae > Viscum > Viscum album. The sequence continues at coordinate 1,045,797,337 of OY728161.1, read as the reverse complement.
TACAATTGAAACTGGAACACCATGTCTCTTTACCACCTCCCGGATATAGATTTTGGATAGATCCTCCATTGTATGAGATTCACGAATTGGGATGAAATGGGCTGACTTCATTAGTTGATCCACTATCACCCAAATGGAATCGTGCTTTCTGACCATTCTTGGGAGACCTTTGAAAAAATCCAACGCTATTTTCTCCCACTTCCAAACAGGTATTGGTAAAGACTGCAGCATTCCTGTTGGCCTCTGATACTCTGCCTTGGCCTGCTGACAAGTCAAGCATCTCGAAACAAACTCGGCCACACTTCTTTTCATTCCAGACCACCAGAACTGCGCTTTCAACGCTTTATACATTTTCTGAATTCCAAGATGAACAACCCACCTGGAATGATGATACACACTGAGAAGATCCTCCTGACAAGCAACTGGTACAACCATCCGATTCTGAAAACACAAAACTGAATATCCATTCAGTTGCCAACCCTCAATGGTCTCCCCACCATTGAGTCTCGAACCCATGGTCACACACTCAGAATTAGATATCTATGCCTCTTTAACTAGGCCAACCAGGTCATGAATCAACAAAAATGGATATAAGATCACTCTATCGCCCCGGTCTTCACATTCCAACTACATGTCATCTATAACTGACATCAACTGCCACTGGTCCATTGCCTGTTTTACCACCCGAGCATATGATTTTCTACTTAATGCATCTGCCACCGAATTTTCCTTACCCGGTGTGTACATAAAGTCAAAATAAAACATCTGGAGATATTCCATCCATATTCTTTGCCTCAAGTTCAAATCCCTTTGTGAGAAAATTTGCTTTAAGCTCTTATGATCTGTATATACTGTGAATTTCTCACTAAAGAGATAATGAAGCCACACTTTCAAAGCATGGACCACTACTGCCAATTCCAAATCACAAGTTGGGTAGTTCTTATCATGTACCCTCAATTGACGTGATCCATACATAACCACATGATCCCCTTGCATGATAACACACCCCAACCCTGATCCCGATGCATCACAATACACCATTCATTCCACTGGAATGGAACATTATTTCTTGTCAAAGATGTCATCGGCGAAGCCAACCGTGAAAAATCACTGCTGACACTATTCATTCCACTGGAATGGAACATTATTTCTTGTCAAAGCTGTCATCGACGAAGCCAACCGTGAAAAATCACAAACAAAACGCCGATAATACCCAGCTAGACCGAGGAAACTCCGTACCTCAAACACAATCTTTGGTGGTTTCCATGAGATAATAGCCTCTATATTTTCTGGATCCACTAAAACACCCCTTTCAGAAATCACATGGCCAAGAAAACGAACTTCCTTTATCCAAAATTCACACTTTGAAAAATTTTCATACAACCAATGATACCTCAAGATCCCCAACACTGTCCCCAAGTGTTTCTCATGCTCCACCCTTGTCTTCAAATACACCAAAATATCGTCTATAAACATCACAAAAAATGAATCCAGATATCTCTGAAATATTTGATTCATCAATTTCATGAACACCAATGGAACATTCGTTAGACCAAAGGGCATAACCAAATATTCATGATGGCCATATCTACTTCTGAAAGCTGTTTTAGGAATATCATCCTTCCTCACCTGCAATTGATGATATCTCGACCTCAGGTCAATCTTGTAGGACCACTGGGTTCCCCTTAACTAGTCGAACAAATCATAAATTCATGGAAGTGGATATCTATTCTTTATTTTAACTTGGTTAAGTCTACGATAATCAACACAGAGCCTCAAAGTTCCATCTGTCTTTTTCACAAACAACACCGACACTGCCCATAGAGATGTGCTAGGCCGGATAAACCCTTTGTTTTATAAATCTTCCAATTAGACTTTCAATTCTCACAATTCATTAGGTTCCATCCGGTAAGATAGAAGTGATATAGGACTAGTCCCTGGAAGGAGATAAATCATAAACTCCACTTCTCTTATGGGAGGTAACCCAAATAATTATTCCAGAAAAACAACCATGAACTGATCCACCACTGCTGGAAGAACACTCTACTCAACACCGTCTAACAATTCCAACGACAACACCACCAACTGATACGATAATGTGCCCACTACTGGTTCCAACAAACCTGTTGCACCCTACCTTTCATGCCTCTCTCATCTAAATAGATGTCCAACACCATCGTGTGTTGTAAAATCCATTGTCCGCACATTACAATCGATGTGGTCCTTAAATGCCACCAGCCAATCCATTCGCAGGATTACATCATACCCATCCATCTCAAACACTAAGAATTTCCAGGTTATCTCAACCTCGCCCACAAAAATACCACATGCTCTAAACAAGAAGGCTCGATACTCTCTTCGACCCAGAGGAGTTTGAAGTTTCAAAACCGAAGGCATCATTTCTTCCCTTAAACCCAGCAAATCAACCACATGTGTAGCAATAAAATAATGTGAAGCACTCGTATCAAACAACACTTGCATCTAGGTATAATTTAAAATAATAGTACCTCAAACCATGGATGATCCCGAATAATCATCCACCACAACCTGATCAGTTCTGAACAATGCTTTTTTTTCCACACTATGCTCTTTATTGCTTTGCTGAGGCGTCGTGGTATTACGAGAATCACCATGATCCACTTTACTCTGCTGACGAGGGGTGTGCTGCTGTCCCCGTCCTATCGAAGCATACGAATTCTACGATCACTGAGGAGTGTCATGTGCACCCGACCTTGGAGCGTTCTGAAAATAACGCTACAGATTCCCCATATGCTTACAATTATGACATGCTCGAGGTTATTCCATACAATACCACTTGATGTGCCTTGTAGAACCACACTGAAAACATTCGGGCTTGCTCTGGGTCTTCAGAGAAAGATTTACCAATCCTACCATCAAATTATATACCATATTCCCACCTTGAGAATAAGTGTCCCTCCTTTGATTGAACCCAGCGTTAGAGTTCCCACTATTCCCTGTGGGTACCACCTTGCTTCCTCTGCCCGGAGCTCCCAACAAATCCCACTCAGCCAACGAGGCTCTATTTACTATCTCTGTGTAATAATCTATACACAGCACTTCTATCTTGGAATGAATGTCCTGCCTCAACCCAACTTCAAAGATACAATCTTTCAATGATGTACTACCCGCCGCCTTGGGTGAAAATCTCACTAAGTTCATAATCATAGCTGCATACTCCGTCATAGACATAAGCTCTTGCTTTAGACTGAAGAAATTAGTTGTTCGCTGAATTATGAACGTATGTGGGTTGAATTTTTTATTAAACAATTCATCAAAGCCTTCCCACGTCATACCCTGGTCCATTCTAGCTTGAACCACCAACTCTTACCATGGAAGGGAAAGATATTCCAACATATACGTGGCCAACTTCACATTCAACTCAACTGGTGTTCCAAAGAACTTGAAGATCTTGTTCATTCTGTTCAACCATGCTTATTCCTTCTCTGGCACTGAATCACCCCTAAAGATGGGTGTATTTTGCTTTTGAAACTGAACCACATGATCCAAATGCCTTGGTTCATCCGCTTTGTTTCTACTTTCCATAGCTTAGAAAGATTGCACTATACTTTTCACTAGCTGCTGGTTCACCTGAGGCTCAGGTGAAACCACATTTTCAGAAGCCTCCTCCGGTTGGTCTCTACAACGCCTACCCAGTGCCATTTTTATAAACAGAAAACAAACAACCATGAGTCTCACTTCGGAAGACATCAATAATTCCCATTTCACATCGCATTACACAACACTATCACAACCAGGCTTTCCACATTTTCCAAATTTTCCATGTTTCACCATTTTTGAAAATCATACCATTTTAAAAATATCAAATTTATTCACATTACAACTTCACACATTTGAAAAAACCATGATTTCTCAATTCAGCCCATAAATCATTATTCCCAATGAAATATGCATCCTAGTGGGAAGTCATTTATACCATGCATTCCATGCTCATCTCATTGGCTACTCCCACGACAATGTGATATCCAATTCCTATAAGTGTCTCCAAAACACTTATATACCCAACTACCTGGTAACTTGAAGTTCAAAATAAGAGGGTTAGCTACGTCCTTTTATGCTATACATTCTAGGTTTTGACATTTCTATGCCTTGATACCATCACGACTCTAGGAATATACCACAAAAAATGTCAACACCAAATCTGAGAATCAACTCCGAAGGACCAAACAAGATGATACCACTTGTAACACCCTGCCCCTACCTCATTGGATAGAGGAGGCGGTGGGGGATTGTAGCAACCCCGATCCCCGGGTGCCTTATGAGATATGATATACTAACATTTCATTAAAACATTTTCAAATAATATATCATGTCCCATTACTACAAAAGATCGCAAGGGTAAGGATTCTGGGAAACTAGCTGCTTCTGATAAACTTCATTAGTACAAACCATGCCTGAAAAATTTAAAAGAAAAACGTAGGGTGAGAAAATATGCCCAGTAAGGGTTTTTAAAAACGTTTTAAGAAAACTCTTTCTCAAAGCAGTCCTTTTGAAGAGAATAAAACACTTCGTTAAAAACAAAGCACTATCTTTTCTTAAAAACATGAAATCCAACATTTTTTAAAACCACTTGCACAGAGAAGAAGTACATACTTAAAATTAACTTTAAAGTAAACATTACCAGAGAGCACAACACATGAAGAATATATATTTCATAATTTACAACCAGGATTACTTCAGTTCTAAAAATATGTGAGTAAGCAAGGAAAACATTCATAACATGATTCATGGGCACATAAAGTTCTTTTAACATCTTACCACATGAATTACAGTTCTTATCAAATAATTACATTTTCATAGTCAAGGGATTTTTCAACTAGGGGATGTCCTGTTAGTTGAACTAACCCCGGGTTGACCATTTATCATCACATGCAGAGGGAATGTATAATGCCGGACTTTGTCAAGACCTTGCGTCAAGACCATAAAACATACTTAACGGGTCAAGGCTAACTGCCCATCCCGTTTCCATGGTAGCACAAGTCAAGGCTAACTGCTAAGACCGTTGCACATAACGTCTCATGATACTCATACTTTACCCAATGCATTTGAGTTTTGTATAATTCTGAGCGCACCCGTCACATCATTCATATGGCGCTATATAATTCTGGGTGCACCCATCACATTTAAGTCCAATACATCCCTCACATATCTTGACATGGTCTTTCATTCATAGGGTTTCATTCATACATTCTTAATCAAACCCCCTTTTCACATACATATTCATAACTTGAAGACAGTTCAATCATTAATAAAACTAAGACATATATGCTAAAAATCCGTATACATAAGAAATTATCTTAACAATTGAAAACATGGGTTTCAATGAAATGAACCTAAACACTTAACATTCCAAAGCATCATAATACCAAGTTAGAACAAGGTCGTTCATAACTAATACACATGCTGATAAATGGGTATTGTGGGTGTTCAATTAAAACTGTGTGAATATACATACAGTTAGGGATATAAAGTGTGCAATTAGGTCCATCTTGGGAAGTCATGTATATATGTATGCAAACTGCATGAATATAGTTGTGTAGAAACTTATTTTCACTTTAAATAACATGAGCTGTCCTTTGAAAAGTTTGCAAACATCATAATAAGAACTTGTATTTGAAGACAACATATCGACACATGGTTATATATACCTATATATATATATATATATATATAAATTTAGGTATGTATACACATGTGCACGAGTTTACCAAATTAAACCATACTCAATAATACTTCTCATGTTATACATTAAACAAAATTAATGTTTGAAAAAACCGAGTGGGGTTCTTTTACATAAAAATAAGTGAACATAATTTTTATAAACACCTTATTAGCATAAAATCATTCTTGCATACAACAAGGTCGATCCATAAATATGAGTACAAATATATATAAATACATATATATACACTTGTAAACATTTAAGGAATTCACACTACCCATCTTCAGAAAACAAAGTCATGATTTATCAAGAATGGTGATAAATGAAAATTTGAAAGAATTATTTTGATTGTAACACCCCGACCCTAGTTACCCAGAGTCGGTGCATTATTACATAACATTGGCATGATCACAAGAAAGATCAAATCTCGAAAGGCCGATTGGTTTAGTATACTTGGAAACACTATATATATTCATAAGTTTTACATTACATCATAAAGTGAAAAGCTACTACGACAACATAATGTCTCCATAGTCCACACTATTATCCCCTCATAATATCCCTGTAGGTCATTCATAACTTACTTCTTCACATCCTGGGAAAAATAAAACATAGAAAAGGGGTGAGCTCAAATTCCCAGTAAGGATAACAATATAGAGGAACATTCAAAATAAGCATAAACATTTAAGGCAATGCATTACTAAAACAAAAGCCTTTTAAACTTGAACTTCAACATAGTATGGAAAAAGTAAAATGAAATAATGCCATTTACTTATTCACATGGATATTCTACTAATCGAATAATCACATGCAATTTCAATAACCACTTTCATAATGTTGGAATGCATAATGCTGAACTTTAATTTCTTTGTCAAGGCCTCATCCCAAGACCTAGGGGATAACTGTAACCGGAACCCAACCCGGAGTGCCTCTAATAACCAGACACTAACCCGGAGTGCCTCTAATAACCGGACACCAACCCGGAGTTCCTCTAATAACCAGAGACCAAACCGGAGTTCCTCTAATAACCGGAGACCAAACCGGAGGGCTTAATTTTACCGGTCTCCAACCCGGAACAGACTTCTCTAACACATTCATCTGAATGAAAGGTTGAAATATAACATAAACATTCGGATTACAAATAACTTATGAAATGTCAATACTCTAAACAAAAACCATGAGTGACATAAGAATAACTTATCCACAGTCAAAAATATCACAAAACCTTCAATAAAATATGGATGTTTTTTATCATAATAAATCAACTTCAAATAAGCTTAAAATCCATCAAAGGATGTTGACATAGATGAAATAAAGACTATTTTAGAAAAATATCTCTTTCTATTTTGAAATCAATTAAGAGTCTTATATTTATGAAATAAAACATTTTTTTTGAAAATATTCCTATTATCTTGTAAGGGAAGCTTAGACGATTTTATAATGGCGGAAAATAGCCACACCCGCCGTATAAGTTAAAAAAACATTCTTACCTTAATTTTGTTGAAAAGGTTAAAAAGCACCTTGTTTGGAAAACGACGGAAATATTCCTTTATAAACCTCTTATAAAAAGTCAAACAAGGGTATAAATGACTTTAACCAATATTCTAGTAAATAGTAAAAATGTTTTGAAATTCATTTTTAAGAAACATGGATGTGGATGATAAAGAGATCCCAACAGATTATTACGTATAAACAACCTCGGATAATGGAGAGATTGTGAAATAACCCTTACCAATTTGGTAACTTATGAAACATACAACCCATAAAAGAGGTATCATACAATGAATATGTAAATACACATAAATTAGAGTGTATTACACAATGAATATAATTATGGGCAGTACATACACCACCCAAAAGGTGATGGTGGCAATATGGCATGAATCTCACGGGAATAAGGAGTGAGATGAAAACCCCTTACCTTGTAATTTTCCTTGGTTGGGGTAGGTTAACCTCCTGTATAATGGTGAAATAATTGTTATTAAATTATTCAAGAATCATATATACTAATATGATATCATATATGATCTTTTAACTTTGCTTTGTTAATAATATCTTAGTATTATCGTTGTTTCGGGTGTTAACTTACTCGTTTTCTTTTATATGTTTTGTTACGTAATCCATGTTTGTAATGGATAGATTGTATATTTTTAATATCCCGAATTATATAAAGTCCTTAAAAATCATTTTTAAATCATCAAATGATAATTATACTTGAATGGATATGATGGAGAATGAATCTCATCGCATTCGTGGAGACAGTAGTCCGTACGTACGCACGAGCGACAATATCATTTTTTTGATATTAAAATAATATATAAATGGATGGTATATCATATATAAAGAATCATTAACATGTTATATTTATTATTTACATGAGTTACACATCATTATTATACAATCCAAATAATAATATATTGAATAACAATTACACCACGACATGGAGACGGTAAGCCGTACGTACGCACGTATGGTGACATGTTATTCAAAGGGTGGATAGAATACTGAATATGGTTGTACCATATTTATAATAACATCACAGTATATATATGATACTGGAGTTATTATTTTAGAATGGTAACAACAAAGGAAGAAGAAGTGGAAGAAGAAGGAACTTGGAAAAGGGTGGTGAAATCATTACCTCTTCTTCGGTTTCTTCCTTTTGATTTGATCAAAAGGGCTCCTTATGTTTGCTTTCCGATCAAAATAAGGCCTCTAAGTTGTAGTGAGGGAAGTTGGGAGAGTATTTGGGTAGATTTTGTCCAAACCAAACGGTTTTGAAGGTGTGAAGAAATGAGAAGGAGGAGTTCCCTTTTATAAGAGGGGTGAGGGGCACCTTTGGAAAAGCTAGAAATATTAGTTTATAATAAATTCATATTCGGTTTCTAATGGCTCCAAAGTTGATTATTTAAATTTTAAGCTGGGGAGGGGTCGAAAAAAACTCAACCAATAGAATTTAGACAGGTTTGGGTACTTATATTAACCTTATCTTTAAGTATTAACTCTAAGTTAATTAGTTTCACTTTTACAATGTCTCTTTGTATTTTTATATAATATGGTTAATAAACTTACTATATACATCCAAGATACCCCCCAGTGGTCCATTAATGATGAAATTATCATTTTATAAGTCTCTTGTCCGGACCTTAGATTTTTAGTAATTTAATATCAATTAATAATATAATATTTGTTTTAAGAACTCTTTTATGTCAATTTTGACACTATTCAATAGTTGATTTTTGTGAAACTCATAAAAGATTGATTACTTCGAAAAAAGTAAATTAAATCAATCCTAATATATCATATTATCCTATAAAATTATATTAATTCATTAAAAGTTTCATATTATATTTATTTGGGTATTTATAATATCAATTATTTTAATTTTTCACTATTAAAGTAATTAATTCATCATCATTGTGTCATAAATAAATTAAATTATTTAATGTCTAAAAATTATAAATAAAATATCATTATGTATGAAATCTTATTATCTTTCTAATTAATATTTATAATCTAAAATCTAACATATATAACCCTATGTAAAAATTGTTTTTCTAAAAGATATATGCTTGTGTCATTTTTTTATTCATATTAACTTAATTAAAAAAAAGTGTCCCTATCACCTACAAGTGGCACCATGGGGTCCCAAAATCGACCCAAAGATGGCTATGGTCGAACATGTATCAACCAATAAGGCTAGGATACGTTTTAGGGTAATTTAGTATTATTATAATATTATTTTTTAACCCTTATTTACCGGATTTACACTTAACCAGGGTAAATAAAATATTTACCGCAGTAATTATTCAAAATGTCTAAAAATAAAAGTTACCTATTTACACAATTTGAACATCCTGATTCCAAATATGTAATCCATTTTTCTAAATTCAAAACACAGAAGTGGCTGAAATTAATTTAAAATTAATTCCCGCTGTCAAAACAAAAAGCGTGTTTTTAAGAGATAATAACTATCAAAAGATTGACACTTGTTTATGTTCGGTTTAATTGTAAAATTATTTCCAATGACCAACATTATATTAAATGGTAAAAATATATTCTAAATATACTTTTAAACCACTAAAATTCATAATTTATCACTGTTAATTATTTTGATTAAAAAAGTTGTTTTTTATTAAAATTTAGTAATTTTCACTATTCATCAAAATATGAAAGTTATCCGAAAAGTACCAAAATTTCACCTTAGGCTAAATTCGATAGTCTGAATCCAAAAATGAAGTCTATTTTGAGAGATAAAATTTCTAAAATTTTAAAAGGTAGGTATTACTATTCATAATGGCTAGTTTGATTGGTTGTGGTGTGTTAGAACTCGAAGTTGCGTACAACACACACTACTGTATTATTCAAAGGAAAACGTACCGTGGAAGCTTGGGATGTTTCATTTTAAATTTTTTGATGTCCCCCATTTAGTCAAAAAGTTTAAAATATTGTATTTAAAAAGGTTTCACTATTAAAAGTTGATAAAAGTGCAATACTGAAAATGAATCTGTTCCTACATTATGTCTAAGAAACTCATAATATGGATTCTAAAATTATAAGGATTATATAAAGTTTAAAATTTAGTTAATACTATTCATAACCTCTTTTGAATGGCTTTTTTTTGGTAAGTCATGGTGTGATTGAACTCGGTGTTGCGTGTAGTGCAAGTTATTGAATTATTTTGAAGAAATAACACACTATGAAATCTTGGGGTGTTACATTCTTCCCTCCTTCAATAAATTGCGTCCTCGCAATTTGAAATTGTTCTTCGAAAATAAAAGGTTGAAAATAGAAAATATATTTGTGGGAAAACCCTCATCGGAAATTGGGTTACTAAAATTTAGTCTTAATATGAGGAAAAGAGAAATGAAAGGGTCACCACCAAATTATGATCTCGATTAGGAGAACATTGGTGGCAATTAGAGACATATAATTGGATGAAAAACGTAAATATTTATAGGTAGTGATTGAGGTCATCAATCACAAACAAGTATAAAATTGAGGTCCTTAAACTCGTCAATCTATGATGATTTGAAATACCACCGGTTCAACAAAACATAGGGTATTGGGATAACACATTTTTGACGTTTCAAAATATCTTACTTGAAATCCCACATTGAAAAATGAATTAATGAGGCCTCTATTTAAAATAAAGAGTGGAAAGTATGAAGATTACAAAAAATAACACATACTAGGGTTCCATGTAGGAAAATATGGATATGGAAGAGAAATCTAACCATCAATTATCTGATGGAGAGTGGTAGAGAACATGGCTATGAAAAGGCCAACAATCCCAACGCCATAAATTAGTGATGATTTAAGGTACCATCTAGGACAACATTTTTGTTTTAAGTTCCTTTTATTAATGTTGAGGAATTTATTTATGAGATTGGCTAAGATCATAAGGAGATATACTTACTTTATAATTTGAGTTTTATCCATTAATAAATTTCTACCACAAACTCATCTTTCACTCTAAAAGATAATAGAACGTAAAAAAATTTCTATTTATACTATTCGTACAGGGTTCCAAAATAAATGAATTTATAATTCATCTACCAGATCTTTTAAAAAAACTACATTATTTAATCCAGGACATCTCGTGGGCCAGTGGTAGGTGATACACCCTTGTCGCCCTTCGGTTGCGGGTTCAAGTCTCACAGCCTTGCCGGGCGCGACGGGTTGCCGCCCGACCTCCGGGTTGTCCTTTTATGGCAATCCAAAATAATCCAAACTAGAACTATCAAAAATACTTCTGTCCAAACTCACAGTCCAACATTTATAAGGAAGGTAAAAATAATGTAGATCCTTTTTACCCCGTAATAGCATATGAATACCTTCATCATGGATTCTTTTAATACACTGAAACATCCTGAATTACCATATTCCTTATTGATTACATTCATGCTCCCTTATTCCATATAGAATGCTGGATATACTTCATCAATCCAAAAATGTTTTAAACCCCAACAATGATGGAATATACAAATCATTAATCAGTTCCAAGGTAGTCAAGAATATCCAATATAATTTATCCAAAAAAATCATGTATTATTCCAAAATCACTACCTCGGTATCAGAACTATATTATGGTTTATCATTCTCTCAACCATATATTTTCCAAAAATTTATCCTACTATTGAGTCACTTTTCTTTGTTCCACACAATCTCAAGTCCTTAATGAAATAGTACTGCAGTACAATCCTTATATACTCCATAATTATTATAACAAGTACATTGTTGATACAACACTCAATTGACATAATCAACATAAGAACTCTAATCATTCCTCTTCATCTGTGGTAGTATCATAACTTGATTATTATCCAATAGCATCATTTGCGGCATAGTCTGATGACTAGGACATAGGTTCGCGTAGTGTCCAAACTCCTTGCAAATGAAGCATTGTACATTTGAAACCATTTTCTTACCCTCGCAGTCACATACTTTGTTCCCTTTTCCTCCACACTTATAACAAACTCTCATTCCTTTCAGGCAAGTTCCAGGGTGTTTCTTTCCACAGTTATCACATATGGGAAAATTCTTCTTTTCCCTCTTCCCTTTATCCATATTTCTCTCTTCCATCCTTTTCTTCTCTTGCTTCCCTTCAAAGCCATAGGACTTAGTAAACTCTTTACTTATATTATCAACACATGATATTATTTCTTCATATGATGATAATACATGCGAGACTATTTCTCTTGTAAATTCTGGCTTAAGACCATAAAATATATGATCCTTCTTTCTCTTTGTATCGTATGCATTGCTAGAGTTCTCATTCCTTCTACTGGGCGCCATTTCTAAACAATGGCATACATTAGATTAGTTTATGAATAAAAATACCTAATCCCAAACTTGTAAAACATATAACATAAATTAAATAGTTTATGGATATAATCCATAATCATAAAAATGTCTCCTTTGAGGAAGTATATACTCATAAACCCTTCATAATTATTTTTAAAGAAAATGAGAGTTATCCTAAGCATATCCCCCGGGAGTGTCGTAACCAAGAGTGCAGCAAGGCCCGTTGTCGTGCACCAGTTCCCGTTCGAGTCTAGCTCAAAGTGGTGTTTTTGGGTTTTACCCCTAGGTACATCTGTGCCAGAGCCGCCTCTACCTGCTCATATCCAGACAGGGATGTATTGCTCAGAAAACTCACAAAATCTCTATAATACCAAAATTCTAGGAAGTTATTCTATACTAATCCTCAAAATTCATCTTAAATCTATGTGCTCTAATCAGAGTTTATCTAAATCTAGCTTCCAAGGTTTGTACTAAACTTCCTCTGATACCAACTGTAACGCCCCGACCCTAGTTACCCAGAGTCGGTGCATTATTACATAACATTGGCATGATCACAAGAAAGATCAAATCTCGAAAGACCGATTGGTTTAGTAGCCTTGGAAACACTAGATATATTCATAAGTTTTACATTACATCATAAAGTGAAAAACTACTACGACAACATAATGTCTCCATAGTCCACACTATTATCCCCTCATAATATCCCTGAAGGTCATTCATAACTTAATTCTTCACATCCTGGGAAAAATAAAACATAGAAAAGGGGTGAGCTCAAATGCCCAGTAAGGATAACAATATAGAGGAACATTCAAAATAAGCATAAACATTTAAGGCAATGCATTACTAAAACAAAAGACTTTTAAACTTGAACTTCAACATAGTATGGCAAAAGTAAAATGAAATAATTCCATTTACTTATTCACATGGATATTCTACTAATCGAATAATCACATGCAATTTCAATAACCACTTTCATAATGTTGGAATGCATAATGCTGAACTTTAATTTCTTTGTCAAGGCCTCATCCCAAGACCTAGGGGCTAACTGTAACCGGAACCCAACCCGGAGTGCCTCTAATAACCGGACACCAACCCGGAGTGCCTCTAATAATCGGACACAACCCGGAGTTCCTCTAATAATCAGAGACCAAACCGGAGTTCCTATAATAACCAGAGACCAAACTGGAGGGCTTACTTTTACCGGTCCCCAACCTGGAACAGACTTCTCTAACACATTCATCTGAATGAAAGGTTGAAATATAACATAAACATTCGGATTACAAATAACTTATGAAATGTCAATACTCTAAACAAAAACCATGAGTGACATAAGAATAACTTATCCACATTCAAAAATATCACAAAACCTTCAATAAAATATGGATGTTTTGTATCATAATAAATCAACTTCAAATAAGCTTAAAATCCATCAAAGGATGTTGACATAGATGAAATAAAGACTATTTTAGAAAAATATCTCTTTCTATTTTGAAATCATTTAAGAGTCTTATATTTATGAAATAAAACATTTTTTTTGAAAATATTCTTATTATCTTGTAAGGGAATCTTCGACGATTTTATAATGGCGGAAAATAGCCACACCCGCCGTATAAGTTAAAAAAAACATTCTTACCTTAATTTTGTCGAAAAGGTTAAAAAGAACCTTGTTTGGAAAACGATGGAAATATTCCTTTATAAACCTCTTATAAAAAGTGAAACAAGGGTATAAATGACTTTAACCCATATTCTAGTAAATAGTAAAAATGTTTTGAAATTCATTTTTAAGAAACATGGATGTGGATGATAAAGAGATCCCAGTAGATTATTACGTATAAACAACCTCGGATAATGAAGAGATTGTGAAATAACCCTTACCAATTTGGAAACTTATGAAACATACAACCCATAAAAGAGGTATCATACAATGAATATGTAAATACACATAAATTAGAGTGTATTACACAATTAATATAATTATGTGTAGTACATACACCACACAAAAGGTGATGGTGGCAATATGGCATGAATCTCACGGGAATAAGAGCGAGATGAAAACCCCTTACCTTGTACTTTTCCTTGGTTGGGGTAGGTTAACCTCCTGTATAATGGTGAAATAATTGTTATTAAATTATTCAAGAATCATATATATTAATATGATATCATATATGATCTTTTAACTTTGCTTTGTTAATAATATCTTAGTATTATCGTTGTTTCGGGTGTTAACTTACTCATTTTCTTTTATATGTTTTGTTACGTAATCCATGTTTGTAATGGATAGATTGTATATTATTAATATCCAGAATGATATCAAGTCCTTAAAAATCATTTTTAAATCATCAAATGATAATTATACTTGAATGGATACGATGGAGAATGAATCTCATCGCATTCGTGGAGACGGTAGTCCATACGTATGCATGAGCGACAATATCATTTTTCTGATATTAAAATAATATATAAATGGATAGTATATCATATATAAAGAATCATTAACATGTTATATTTATTATTTACATGAGTTACACATCATTATTATACCCATCCAAATAATAATATATTGAATAACAATTACACCACGACGTGGAGACGGTAAGCCGTACGTACGCACGTATGGTGACATGTTATTCAAAGGGTGGATAGAATAATGAATATGGTTGTAACATATTTATAATAACATCATAGTATATATATGATACTGGATTTATTATTTTATAATGGTAACAACAAAGGAAGAAGAAGTGGAAGAAGAAGGAACTTGGAAAAGGGTGGTGAAATCGTTACCTCTTCTTCGGTTTTTTCCTTTTGATTTAATCAAAAGGGCTCCTTAGGTTTTCTTTACGATCAAAATAAGGCCTCTAAGTTGTATTGAGGGAAGTTGGGAGAGTATTTGGGCAGATTTTGGCCGAACCAAAAGGTTTTTAAGGTGTGAAGAAATGAGAAGGAGGAGTGCCCTTTTATAAGAGGGGTGAGGGGCACCTTTGGAAAAGCTAGAAATATTAGTTTATAATAAATTCATATTCGGTTTCTAATGGCTCCAAAGTTGATTATTTAAATGTTAAGGTGGGGAGGGGTCGAAAACAACTCATCCAATAGAATTTAGACAGGTTTGGGTACTTATATTAACCTTATCTTTAAGTATTAACTCTAAGTTAATTAGTTTCACTTTCACAATGTCTCTTTGTATTTTTATATAATATGGTTAATAAACATACTATATACATACAAGAGACCCCCAAGTGGTCCATTAATGATTAAAATATCATGTTATAAGTCTCTTGTCCGAACCTTAGATTTTTAGGAATTTAATATCAATTAATAATATAATATTTGTTTTAAGAACTCTTTTATGTGAATTTTGACACTATTCAATAGTTGATTTTTTTGAAACTCATAACAGATTTATTACTTCGAAAAAAGTAAATTATATCAATCCTAATATATCATATTATCCTAGAAAATTATTTTAATTCATTAAAAGTTTCATATTATATTTATTTGGGTATTTATAATATCAATTATTTTAATTTTTCACTATTAAAGTAATTAATTTATCATCATTGTGTCATAAATAAATTAAATTATTTAATGTCTAAAAATT
Source organism: Viscum album (assembly GCA_963277665.1). Classification (NCBI taxonomy): domain Eukaryota; kingdom Viridiplantae; phylum Streptophyta; class Magnoliopsida; order Santalales; family Viscaceae; genus Viscum; species Viscum album. The sequence goes on along the minus strand of OY728161.1, from coordinate 1,045,781,228 downwards.
ATAAATAAAATATAATTATGTAGGAAATCTTAGTATATTTCTAATGAATATTTATAATCTAAAATCCAACATATATAACCCTATGTAAAAATTGTTTTTCTAAAAGATATATGCTTGTGTCATTTTTGTATTCATTTTAACTTAATTAAAAAAAAGTGTCCCTATCACCTACAAGTGGCACCATGGGGTCCCAAAATAGACCCAAAGATGCCTATGGTCGAACATGTATCAACCAATAAGTATAAGACACGTTTTAGGGTAATTTAGTATTATTATAATATTATTTTTTAACCCTTATTTACCGGATTTACCCTTAACCATGGTAAATAAAATATTTACCGCAGTAATTATTCAAAATGTCTAAAAATAAAAGTTAACTATTTACACAATTTTAAAATCCTGATTCCAAATATGGAATCCATTTTTCTAAATTCAAAAAACAGAAGTGGCTGAAATTAATTTAAAATTAATTCCCGCTGTCAAAACAAAAAGGGTGTTTTTAAGAGATAATAACTATCAAAAGATTGACACTTGTTTATGTTCGGTTTAATTGTAAAATTATGTCCAATGACCAACATTATATTAAATGGTAAAAATATATATTCTAAATATACTTTGATACAACTCAAATTCATAATTTATCACTATTAATTATTTCGATTAAAAAAGTTGTTTTTAATTAAAATTTAGTAATTTTCACTATTCATCAAAATATGAAAGTTATCCGAAAAGTACCAAAATTTCACCTTAGGCTAAATTCGATATTTTGGATCCAAAAATGAAGTCCATTTTGAGAGATAAAATTTATAAAATTTTAAAAGGTAGGTATTACTATTCATAATGGCTAGTTTGATTGGTTGTGGTGTGTTAGAACTCGAAGTTGCGTACAACACACGCTACTGTATTATTCAAAGAAAAACGTACCGTGGAAGCTTGGGATGTTTCATTTTAAATTTTTTGATGTCCCCCATTTAGTCAAAAAGTTTAAAATATTGTATTTAAAAAGGTTTCACTATTAAAAGTTGATAAAAGTGCAATACTGAAAATGAATCTGTTCTTACATTATGTCTAATAGACTCAAAATATGGATTCTAAAATTATAAGGATTATATAAAGTTTAAAATTTAGTTAATACTATTCATAACCTCTTTTGAATGGATTTTTTTTGGTAAGTCATGGTGTGATTGAACTCGGTGTTGCGTGTAGTGCAAGTTATTGAATTATTTTGAAGAAATAACACACTATGAAATATTGGGGTGTTACATTGATACCAACTAATCCTTAATCTTCATCATACATATAAACATGTAAAAAAAACTAGTTTTGGTACTTTTCTTGAAATAATAATCTTTTGGGTAAATAAAATTTTAATCATCATGCTATATTGTAATAAATTACAAAACAAGAGAACCAAGTTCATCCCTTATGCACATTGATGCACATATACATCGATATAATCACATGTATATATATATCAATATGCTCCATACACTTTCACGATTTTACATGTTCATACAATTACCCAAAATCTCCATTTTCATAGGCGAAATAAAACCAGGGTTATAAACATTGAGAAAAGGTTTGTATATTTTCATATATCATTTTATACATATATGTATATAAATGTATATATATACACAAAGTGCATATGCAAATACCCGAACCCAAATAAAATAGGTCCTCTGAGTACCCTTACCCCGGTTTTGGGATTCCACTCAGAAGCGGACAAGTATGGTTCTCAAAGCCATGCTTAAGTGTATAAACATGGGGTATATACTTATAGGTTTATATATATATAAACATGTATATAAAACATACATACCAAAGATTTAAAAAAAATGAGGTAGGATCTGTCCCCTTACCAGTTTGGAGGGAAGGAGTAGACGAAGCAAACGAAGCCGGTCCGGTGATCGGAAAGATCAAAGAAGCCGGGTGCTAAAAGCTCTCCTCTCGCCTTCAGTGCAAAACTTTCCGGCCTTCGGTGCAAACCGAGGTTTAAAAAAAAGAAAAATAGAGGACTCAAATTTGCATGGAGCAGGTATCTGAGGGGAGTCGGTGCCAACCCGTGGAGAAGAGGGAGCAAAGCTGGTCCACTCGCCGGCCTAGAGAAGAAAACGATGCCGCCTAACCTACTGGTACAGTAGCGCGAGGAAGAAGAAAGCCACGGGGAAGAAGAAAAACGGAGAAACGGTGGATGACCGAGATTAAAAGGAAAAATATCGGGCGGCCCAGATGTGGTGCGGCTTTAAAAGAAAAGGAATGACTGCGATGGAGTGCCCAGATCAAAAGACACCGAAATGCTGCGGCTAAAAAAAACACGGCTTCGGTTTAAATAAAAAAAACAAAGTTGTTTTATTAATTTTCTATTAACTTATTATAACAATTTTTATTATTATTAAAATTCAATTATTGATCTTACTTTTATTATTTTAAGATAGTCATTGGTCAATGGTTTATTTAATAAAAAAAAATACATTAATTAATCAAAACATATTATTATATGTATATATATATATATTTAATTTCTTTTATTAACTAATTATCTTAATTTCCTTAATTAAAGATTAATATTATTAATACAATTAAACATTAAACATAACTACATTTATAATTATTTTCAAAATCACACATAAGAGTGCGTTGATATAAATATTATCATTATGAAACACATAAGTAAATGAAATTATAATTTTACATAGTTTTCAAAACTGTTAATTCAAATTATAAACATTCGCATTAATATTATTACTTATATTTAATTTAGAGATAGATATAATACATTTAATTTAAGGTTTGATGCAACATATAGAACTCAAGAGTTTGGGTACATATTTTCTTAGAAAAAGTAAAAACCAATCAGATTCTTGATAATTATAAAATAAAAGTTTAATTTCTCAAGTTAAAAACATTTATAGTAAATAGTGAAAAAATAATAATATTAATTTTCACCGTTTTGAAACATAAAATATAATTCACCTTTTGGGAAAACAAGCAATAAATTAATTATATTATTATTGAGGTCATTCATTAAATATTAAAGTAAATTGCATAATTAACATTTCGAACCTTTCGGGGGTAAACAACTATTTTCTTCAACGGTCCAAAATAAAACATTAGTGGATAAGAGAATCATGGGGGAGCCAACGGTTATATTTATAGCCGTTAGGGTCCAACAGTCGAATTAGTGTTCTTATAAAAAGTTTGGTCTCGGGGTATCCCTCACTCAAGGCGACTGAAGGAGAAAAGAGGAGATGGTTCGTGTGATTCCTTTGGTGCTCAGCACAGCTGCGGTGGCTTCAGCCATCCTCATGTTTATTCTGATGGATGCCAAAGACCCTTACCACCTTCTTGGGGTCCTGGTGGTTTTAAGCGGTCTCCCTATAATTGTAATCGGGTTTTTAATTGGGATTTTTGGTTAGCTTAACTTCTTGTTCGATCAGTGTGAGTTATAGTCACCGAGATATTACTCATTTGAATAAAAGGGCCTTTCATTAATTTTGATGTGTTTTTTTCTATTTTATTATTATTATTATCTTATAAGATAATTGTTTGTTCACTTAAAGGGTGCCATTGTAAAAAAAAACTTTTCATTACTCAAAACATGGTTTCTCGGGTCATTACATTACTTCCCCCTTCAAAGAATTGCGCCCTCGCAATTCTATTCATAAAAAGAATGAAAAAAAAACAGAAACCCCACACGTACAACATTACCTAAACATTGGATCTGGCTCGGTTAACGGAATACCAAAGTTTTCACATAGTTCTTTCGCAAAGACTAAGCACCCTAGGTGAGTTTGACACGTCATACAGGTGCTTACATGACATGTAAATTCGGGCATAATTTAGAAAGTTCTCACGGCTAGTTAGAGATACAATGTTCTCTAGAGCCTTAGTGGGAAGTGACAGTAGATCGGTAAGTACATTTTCATCATCCATATGAAAGTTATAACATTTTTACCTAGTCAATTATAGAAATATGTTCATACCACCTGGTTTTCCAGATTTTCCTGAACCCATCCTCTGATACCAACTGTAGAGACCCCGATCCCCGGGTGCCTTATGAGACATGATATACTAACATTTCATTACAACATTTACAAATAATATATCATGTCCCATTAATATAGAAGATCGCGAGGCTCAGGATTCTGGGAAACCAGCTGCTTCTGATAAACATCATTAGTACAAACCATGCCTAAAAAATTTAAAACAAAAATGTAGGGTGAGCAAATATGCCCAGTAAGGGGTTTTAAAAACGTTTTTAGAAAAATCTTTCCCAAAGAAGTCCTTTTGAAGAGAATAAAACACTTCTCTAAAAACAAAGCATTATCTTTTCTTAAAAACATGAAATCCAACATTTTTGAAAACCACTTGCATAGAGAAGAAGTACATACTTAAAATTAACTTTAAAGTAAAAATGATCAGAGGGCGCAACACATGAAGAATAGATATTTCATAATTTACAACCGGGATTACTTCAGTTCTAAAAATCTGTGAGTAAGCAAGGAAAACATTCATAACATGATTCATGGGCACATAAAGTTCTTTTAACATATTACCACATGAATTACAGTTCTTATCACATAATTACATTTTCATAGTCACGGGAATCTTCAACTAGGGGATGTTCTGTTAGTTGAACTAATCCCTGGTTGACCATTTATCATCACATGCAGAGGGAATGTATAATGCCAGACTTTGTCAAGACCTTGCGTCAAGACCGTAAAACATACTTAACGGGTCAAGGATAACTGCCCATCCTGTTTCCATGGTAGAACAAGTCAAGGCTAACTGCCAAGACCGTCGCACATAACGTCTCATGAGACTCATACTTTACCCAATGCATTGGAGCGCTGTATAATTCCGGGCGCACCCATCACATCATTCATATTGTGCTATATAATTTCGGGCACACCCGTCACATTTAAGTCCAATACATCCCTCACATATCTTGACATGGACTTTCATTCATAGGGTTTCATTCATACATTGTTAATCAAACCCCATTTTTTACATACATATTCATAACTTGAAGACAGTTCAATCATTAATAAAACTAAGACATGCTTGATAAAAATTTTTATACGTAAGAAATTATCTTAACAATTGAAAACATGGGTTTTAAGGAAATGAACATAAACACTTAAAATTCTAAAGCATCATAATACCAAGTTAGAACAAGGTCGTTCATAACTAATACACATGCTGATAAATGGGTATTGTGGGTGTTTAATTAAAACTGTGTGAATATACATACAGTTAGGGATATAAAGTGTGCAATTAGGTCCATCTTGGGAAGTCATGTATATATGTATCAAAACTTCATGAATATAGTTGTGTAAAAAATTATTTTCACTTTAAATAACATGATATTTCCTTTGAAAAGTTTGCAAACATCATAAGAAGAACTTGTATTTGAAGACAACATATCGATACATGGTTATATATAACTATATATATATAAATTTAGGTGCGTATACACATGTTCATAGGTTTACCAAATTAAACCATACTCAATAATACTTCTCATGTTATACAATAAACAAAATTAATGTTTGGAAAAACCGAGTGGGGTACTTTTACATAAAAAAAGTGAACATAGTTTTCATAAACACCTTATTGGCATAAAATCATTCTTGCATACAACAAGGTAGATCCATAAATATGAGTACAAATATATATGAATACATATATATACACTTGTAAACGTTTAAGGAATTAACACTACCCATCTTCACAAAACAAAATCATGATTTATCAAGAATGGTGATACATGAAAATTTGAAAGAATTATTTTGATACCAACTAATCCTTAATCTTCATAATACATATAAACATGTAAAAAAACTAGTTTTGGTACTTTTCTTGAAATAATAATCTTTTGGGTAAATAAAATTTTAATCATCATGCTATATTGTAATAAATTACAAAACAATAGAACCAAGTTCATCCCTTATGCACATTGATGCACATATACATCGATATAATCACATGTATATATATATCAATATGCTCCATACACTTGCATGATTTTACATGTTCATACAATTACCCGAAATCTCCATTTTCATAGGAGAAATAAAACTAGGGTTATAAACATTGAGAAAAGGTTTGTATATTTGCATATATCATTTTATACATATATGTATATAAATGTATATATATACACAAAGTGCATATGCAAATACCCGAACCCAAATAAAAGAGGTCCTCTGAGTACCCTTACCCCGGTTTTGGGATTCCACTCAGAAACGGACAAGTATGGTTCTCAAAGCCATGCTTAAGTGTATAAACAATGGGTATATACTAATAGGTTTATATATATATAAACCTGTATATAAAACATACATACCGAATCTTTTAAAAAAATGAGGTAGGATCTATCCCCTTACCAGTTCGGAGGGAAGGAGTATACAAAGCAAACGAAGCCAGTCCGGTGGTCGGAAAGATCAAAGAAGTCGGGTTCTAAAAGCTCTCCTCGCCTTCGGTGCAAAACTTTCCGGCCTTCGGTGCAAACCGAGGTTTTTAAAAAAGAAAAACAGAGGACTCAACTTTGCATGGAGCGGGTATCCGAGGAGAATCGGTGCCAACCCATGGAAAAGAGGGAGAAAAGCTGGTCCACTCGCCGACCTAGATAAGAAAACGATGCCGCCTAACCTACTGGTACAGCAGCGCGACGAAGAAGAAATCCGCGGGGAAGAAGAAAAACGGAGAAACGGTGGATGACCGAGATTAAAAGGAAAAAGATCGGGCGGCCCAGATGTTGTGCGACTTTAAAAGAAAGGGAACGACTGCGATGGAGTGCCCATATCGAACGAATCCGAAATGATACGGTTAAAAAAAACGCAGCTTCGGTTTAAATAAAAAAACAAAGTTGTTTTATCAATTTTCTATTAACTTATTATAACATTGTTTTTATTATTAAAATTCAATTATTGATCTAACTTTTATTATTTTAAGATATTCATTGGTCAGTGGTTTATTTAATACAAAAAATACATCAATTAATCAAAACATATTATTATATATATATATATTTGATTTCCTTTATTAACTAATTATCTTAATTTCCTTAATTAAAGATTAATATTATTAATACAATTAAAAATTGAACATAACTACATTTATAATTATTTTCAAAATCACACATAAGAGTGAATTGATATAAATATTATCATTATGAAACACATAAGTAAATGAAATCATAATTTGACATAGTTTTCAATACTATTAATTCAAATTATAAACATTCGCATTAATATTATTACTTATATTTAATTTAGATATAGATATAATACATTTAATTTAAGGTTTGATGCAATATATAGAACTCAAGAGTTTGGGTACATATTTTCTTAGACAAAGTAAAAACCCATCAGATTCAAGATAATTATAAAATTAATGTTTAATTGCTCAAGTTAAAAACATGTATAATAAATAGTGGAAAAATAATAATATTAATTTTCACTGTTTTGAAACATAAAATATAATTCACCTTTTGGGAAAATAAGAAATAAATAAATTATATTATTATTGAGGCCATTCATTAAATATTAAAGCAAATTGCATAATTAACTTTTCAAACCTTTCGGGGGTAAACAACTCTTTTCTTCAATGGTCCATAATAAAACATTAGTGGATAAGAGAATCACGGGGGAGCCAATGGTTATATTTATAGCCGTTAGGGTCCAACATTCGAATTAGTGTTCTTATAAAAAGTCTGGTCTCGGGGTATCCCTCACTCAAGGTGACTGAAGGAGAAAAGAAGAGATGGTCCATGTAATTACTTTGGTGCTCAGCATGGCTGCGGTGGCTTCGGCCATCCTCATGTTTATTCTTATGGATGCCAAAGACCCTTACCGCCTTCTTGGGGTCCTGGTTGTTTTAAGCGGTCTCCCTATAATTATAATCGGGTTTTTAATTGGGATTTTTGGTTAGCTTAACTTCTTGTTTGATCAGTGTGAGTTGTAGTCATCGAGATATTACTCATTTCAATAAAAGGTCCTTCCATTCATTTTGATGTGTTTTTTTTCTATTTTTTATTATTATTATCTTATAAGATAATTGTTTGTTCACTTAACGGGTGGCATTCTAAAACAAACTTGTCATTACTCAAAACATGGTTTCTCGGGTCGTTACAGGGATACTTGGCCTTAAGTGACATTCCCAAGATGCCAAAGGCTGGCAATAAATGCCGAGGGATTCAAGATCAAATTGGGAAATGATTTTCCCTTAAGATAAAACTAACCAAACCATCCATTAACCACCACTATATGATTCATGACAATAAAAAATTCCAACATGAATTCCCAAAAGACAACAAAGTTGTTCCACCATACAACCCAAAACCAAAACCACAACACCATATCAGAGTACTATGCAGAAGACCAAACAACTAAGCACCACATTCAATGTTTCCACCATGAATCTACACCAAGCTCCAAGCTCCAAGCTTCAGCAAGACATCACAATGCACCAAGAAAGGAGGATGATGCCTTACCTTTTCCCACGTCATGGTACACAACATCTGCAAAGACACCAAGGTGACAAAGTAGGGGGTGAGTACTAAAACTCAGTAGGTTTTCCCTAAATGACCTCCCTACACATTCCATTAGGATAAACCATTAGCAAATTTATATAAAAAAATTTATATAAAATAAATCACAAGTGCAACCATTTCCATAAGCCAAACATGCCCTTACCAAGCCATCACATCCAAACTAAGAAACCAAGGGAAATCCAAAAAAACCAGCCACAAGCCATTTCATCATTTACACACTAGCACAACAATTTCCAACTTGCAAAGCAATGCACAACAAACAACCATAATGGTGGAGCTTTCGTCCAACCCGTTCACCCATTCACACCAAGAGGCACTTCCCATCCACTTATCCTTTGATTATGGCCCTTCCGTCCACTATCCATCCCCTTTTTATATTGTTACTTCTCTCCACTTCCACACAACATTCCAATCAATCCAAAACAAGTATATAACCCACGAAGGTCACAACAACATGAAATCAACCAATTCCATTGCTTATCAATCCACTTCAATAAATTACCCATTTATTGAAAATCATTTTCCATTCCAAACCAAATTTCAATAAAACGACCTCTTCATTGAAAACCATTTCCATCAATCATTTTCAAAAATCGACCATAGCATTCCATTTTAAAATCTCCATTTTAAAATCCACAACAATATCATTCTACCATAAAACCCCCTTTCCCCCAAAAATCCCAAAATCGATTTCCAACCAACTTTGCACATCAAAACACAATTAATTTCAAGCCAACCAAATTAATTGAAACAAAAAATCACTAGCTCTAACCAAGTGGAGTCGAGAGAGAAGCCACCTACCTTTAGGGTTCCCAAGAAATAAACCCACAAGCAACCACACCTCAAATCCGGTGAACGCACCACCAAAACCTCTCTAGATCCCTTTACCTAACATTCACAAGCCTTAAAATCAGCATCCAAGGAAAACACAGCCCTAGATCTACAAAAAACAAGTCTATATCTTGAAAACCACGAAAGAGAGGGATGTAGATCTAGAGGAAAACATAAGGGAACCAAGAGGAGAGACTTACTCGGGAGAAAACACCTTAAATCCGCCAAGAAACCTCTTCAAAATGATTCCAAAACGAGTGGGAGAGCCCCTCCAACCCTTGAAAACTGAAGAACCCAAGTGAGGCTCGAGTGGGAGGAAGTTTGGAGGGGAATGAGGTAAGCTCAAGTGAGCCTGGGGTTTTAAAACCCCATTTTTATGTGTCCGCACAGTTATCCCGCAAGGTTTGGAAAACCGTGCACACACTACTCTCTCGGGAGAAAGGGTCCGCACAGTTTCCTTTCACGGTTTGAAAAACTGTGCGCAGGCCGTGTGAAGCCTACTATCCCCCCTGCACGGTTTCCTGGAGAATCCGCACAGTTTCCACTAACCGTGATCAACTTGTGCTCCCTAAGAAAAGCCTCCAAACTCATTCAAACTCATTCCAAACTCTCCCAACCTCTTTCCAACTCATCCCATGAACTTTAAGCTCATAAAAAATGCATAAAAAAGGCCACATACCTCAAACCAAGGGTACTACAATTGATAATTTTTTTCTTATATTAATAGTTGGTAGAACTGCTTCTTGTCCTTTAGGGGTCAGATCACCCTATTTAATTATGTACTCTTGTTCATCTCTATGCATGTTATATCAATGATATAGGTACCAAATACATTGGTTACAAATATCGAGAAGATGTAAGATTCCATCATTTGGGATGCACATGATGAGGGGAAGTTCCACTAGACCTCATTGAGTAGAATGGCTAAACCAATTTGTGTGCATGACATTAATCTATGTAGTGTGAGTGAAACCATGCAAATCCTTTAAGATAAGTTGGATTGGGAAGTATTTGAAGGATGATCATTATGGGTAAAATTTGTTATAATGAAGTATGGTTCAGACTTGGATGCACCGAGGGGAAAAGTATCTATTCTTTTTAAGATGATGATGGGTTATTTACTAGAGCTCCAGTGGAAGTCTTAGTGGATCATTGGATATATGGATTTAAAATATTGGAAGCATAATTGGGTGGGAATTCCTCTATGATTCTCAGGGTTCCCAATACCTGACATAAAATTTGCTCAAGCATGCTTGTACCTGACATTCACAGAGGCCACTATGAGTCAATAACAATGTGAAAAATTTAGATCATCCATCTTAACAATAATTGGGATAAACTATTATTCAATGGGTCTTCATTGAGGGTTTTCTCATCAAAGGATTATCTGAACTCCATCCATTCTAATTATGGGATCACGAAATGGTGAGATATTCTATGGTGAAATGAAATTCCAACTAAATATAATTTTTTATATGATGAATCTATAACCATGTGTTGTCAAAAAATGACATGATCAAGAGGAGGGAGGTTTAGATGGAATCACAGTGGTGCTGTTTTCATCACTCCAGGGAAGAGTCATCTGATGATCTTTTTTTTGGAGGGGAGTGGGAATTTACTGTATGGGGTGTATTTGGTGATAATATTGGGATCCAGATTCATGTGAGATGTTTCCATGATTTTTATATTACTGGTTTCTCAACATGGGGAGTAACCCACTGGAGAAGTAGTTGACGACGATCCTCCTATCCATGGGATGTTGGTGTATTTGGAATACTAGAAATACAACACAGATTGAGAAATATGCCACCTTTTAGTTTTCCATTAAAATACTTTATTTTTATCTTACAATGGACCTAGGATATCTCTTGAAAGACTTGGAATGTTTTCCTTCCTTGAGGATGATGATGGTGAGGAGACACCCTATGATTTCTAGTTAGAGAATTTCTTCTTATGTGAGATGGGTTTGATAGACTCCACATAGAAGTGGGTTCAAACTCAATACCAATGGCTCATGAATCCTTGGTATCATGCATGGAGGATGAGTTATTCATGATTACAAGGGATCTATGGTCATTGATTTCATTATCTTTTATGGGTATGTTGATTATATTTGTGCTGAAGCTCAGGTGATTCTTAATGGTCTTAAGGTGTTTCATTCCGTTAATATCCCTTTGGATAAAATTAAAATGGACTCATATATAATTCTTAGATATCTCTAGGATATAATTAACATCCCCCAGTCCATCATTTACTACATCTATTAGTGCATGAGGTACTTGGTGTAAGCTCACTTGATGTAGACTTGGCATGAGGGGAACAAGGTTGCAGACTAATTGGCTTCAAGTTGATCATAGGACAATCGTTGTATGTTTTTTTCTAGCATAGGTTCCCTCCCCCCATAGTGCTCTAATATTATATGTTCCAATGTGCTCGACCTTCACTAATTTATACTACCATAAGTTTCTTCAGATATGGTTATCCAATAATAATAAAAATTATTACTTTGGATAATTCAAAGAGATTTATGTATCCATAAAAAACAATGGAACATGTTGAAAAACCCTTGAGTCAGTCTACTTTTGTTCCAAAAAGTTGTTCCAATAAAAATTAACTTAGAATATAAATTGACTAGTAATGCAAGTCCAAAAACAACTTGAATAGATATAAAAGAGTGGGAAACACCATTATGAATTAAAGTAGTATATAGAATAGTGGTAACTGATACCATACTTCTAACTATAGAAGGTACCTCTCAACTAGCGGCTGAAACCTCATCCATCACATAAATCCTACCAAACCTTAGGGAATGAATTTCCTAAGTCACTAATATATGTGATGCTTGGATCTACTATTGAGGACCCTTTCCTACATGTTGACATGTTATCATTGAATCTAGACATGGTGTCTTAGAATAAAGACACTGAAGATTTCCCATCTTTCTTCATCGATGACATTTCTTTGGGTTCCCTTAATATGATGTACTAAAATTTACCTTATATCAATAGTTCTAGAACCTAGTCAAACATCCACCCTAATAGGGAATAGAAGAAGAATTACTCTGCTCTACCTATCTTTCACCTTGTTATAACTTCTCAATATTCCACTACCTACTACCAGATGTGGAACCAGCTATCACATTGGGAAGTTTGGTCAGCATCACACTAAAAGATTAAAGGAAACCTATAATCCTATCAAAATAAATCCTATTATCAAATGTTTGGGCCTTGAAAAGCATCTAATCACACATCTATATGTCAAATCCCATAAACTAGATTTTGATATCTAGATTAAGGCCAATCTGAAACATCCTAGCCTTATATTTGATATTCCCATACAAAAGAGGATAAAAACATAGAAACTTCATAAAGTTGTTTTATTAAAAAGAAATTGTCAATTTCCCTTGCTGAGGCTCCATAAATTTTTAATCTTGTTCCAAATTCAATGATTAAAAAGAAAAATCATTGAATAATATATTTTTTAAGGCCCCCCAAGTATTCCCCTCACTTTTGGATACCTATCTCATGATAGCCTAACACTTCATGGAGGTTCACTCAATCATAAAGGCTTCCAAATTCAACTTTTTATTCTTGGGAGTCTCTACTAGGTCAAATATAACCTCTATGATATCAATCTAGTCATCATCATCTGAAGGACCACCAATTCCCTAGACTAATGGACGATTCCAAAGTTTAATGTCTTGACCAAAGTTGACCATTATCCTCTGTAAGACAATGGGATGGGGCGAGTTTGCTGCAAGAACCACTATAGTAGGTATTGGAGAACAATAAATTGTATCATCTTAAATAGCCTATGGTGGAATGAATGTGTCATTATGAGTAGGATAAATAAATAATTATAGAGGTTAAATTGTTCTAAAATTCCAAATAAACATTTATAACACCTATAAAAACTTTCTTTTAATAACATAATCAGTTTTAAGGCACATAAGTATGATTTTTATAATAATATATATCCAAGGAGATACCTATAGATCATGTATAACATAACTAATTCAACCCAAGGGTCAAATATGTTCCTCCACACCTACATGTTAGTAATAATCATAAATATACAAAACATTAAAGTATGCGAAAGTTCAACTAACTAACGCCACATAGATATATCACAATAATAATAACATAGATAAATCACTTAATAGATAATACATGCATATCTCAATAGAAAATAAATTCAAGAAGTTAAATCAAAGAAATTATATATATCACACAACTGTTATATATATGTCTTGTGATCTTTCAATCCTGCTCATGATTCATGAATACACCCAAATCCCATAAAACTGTAACAATAATCCCATCACTGGTAACTTGGAGGTCCATTATAAATGAGCTAGCTAGGAACACAACAACTCCCTTTCCCGAGTTCCACACTTACTATATAATTTCTACCAAAACCTGAAAGGATAAGAAATAAAGGATCCCCAGGTCCTTTGATATCACTTTTTAATTCCTAAACCCAAACCTACATGTTTGAGTTGAACTTCCACATTACCTCATGTGTGCCTCCCCGTATGCAAGAGGCTGATAAATAGTGGCGTGGTTCTAGAGAAATGTGGGGAGAATATACCCTTTTCCATCATATCCATAAAACTTTGATACAACATAAACATAAGACAAGAAAATAAAACAATATAAGAATAACAAATAATGCTACAATAGATGTGATCAAAAGTCTTATGTGAGTAAATAATGAACCCCCGATATGAATGTTTAACAAGTATATAAGATTAATTGGAATAGATAAATAAATAATATTAAAGTACGAAAACAACTATCCAAAGTGTTTCTAGGTTTTTCATCTATCTCCAAGATCCTAGATCCTCAACTACCTTAAATAGGGACCTTTCCCTTAGTCGAATCCCTAGGCAGGAAGTCTACAAGCACACTAAAATTCCTATGCAGGGTGTGAGTATAAACCAAGTAGGGAACCATTAATACATCCTTAACATATGTGTAAATACATATAGAAGTGTATAACATGATGTAAATGTTAATGTGAATCCAATAATAAAACCAATCATGTACCAAATGATGATGCACAAACCAAGATTACACGTACGCCATCTATACCTATCTTGGTTCCATGCCAAATGTGCACCATATATAGTCAATTGAATGACATTGGTTATGTTCAGTAAATCTTCCCAAATTTTAAGGAAATAAAATTACAACTTTGAGGAAAAATTTAATCCACCTTTATGGACAAGAACAATCCCCCTTTAAGGAACAAAACATGACCTACCTTTAAGGGTATTTCACACGTTGACTCAATTCAAAACTCAAGAAAAACCCTCCAACCACATATCACCCCAATTCACGGCTTTGGGGAAATCTATCAGATCTTTCACACTCCCCATATAAGGGGGATATTAAGTCTTTCAGGGCCACCTATCAACCTAAATATGTAAACAATGATTCCACTATCTATACAAAACACCACATATAATGAATTTCATACCAAGGAACAAGAATGAGTATTAGTATCCACACACACACACAAACACTCATGTAGTCAACATAAAATATGGGTTTCAAGGGATTCACACACAATCAAATGAGATTAACATAAACATTGTCTAAATAATAATTATAAAACTCCATATCATTCCAAATATCAATTATATAGGCCCAGGAGTGTAAGGAAATCTTACCTCAAGAATGTTAGTGTCGGCGTTAAATTTCTTCAAAACTATTATCACCTAAACCACATTCATACACAAACAAAAATAATATTTTACATACTAGTTCCTATAACTAATTCCAATCCAATATGACATGGGTTCTAGAATGAGACTAAGAAATAAAAACAAGCCAAAGGGGTATGTTCATAACATTTACCCAATGACTACCTGTCACACTCTGCTTTTTATTTTTCATCTGTTATTTTTGTTCTTTATTTTTTTTCATGGATTTCTCTTGATTTTTGGGTGTTTCAGATCTAAATTTTGAGTTTCAAGCTATTTTCCTTCTGTTGTACAGTTTTTGTGCACAATTAAGAAGAAACCATGCAACATCTTGATTCTAATCCTATTTTGAATTCAATTTCCACTTGAACATGTTTTTTTGCATGATCAGTGCATGGTTAGACCCAAATTATGTGGATCATAAGGGTAACTATGTGGTTTTTGGGTGTCCCCGGATGAGGGATCATGACTTGAGCATGTTTATTCCGAACCATGTGGAAAGCATGCATGTGATTGTTCATTTTATGAAAAAACAAAACTACATGGTTGGTGAATGGTTTTCCAAACCATGTGGCCAAAACCATATGGGTGTTCTATGAGTCCAGTAAGAGTCCCACGGTTGGTAGATAGTTTCCCAAACCATGCAGCCTAACTTTGAACAGTGCCCAATTTTATTAAAAATTTCAATATACCTCTTTGAACTCCTAAATTTATACTCAATAAACCTTTATTTCTACTATTTCTTAGTTCGTGTAATGTCTTGAGTCCTATTTTACTCTTTTTCATGCCTCCCCTCTTACATACATGGTGATTCTAAGGGATTTCTTCAAGGTTTTGGGGTGATTTATCAGGGAAATCTCCACCTCTCTTCCTCATATTCATTATTCTATTATTTTTCTTCTTGTTTCTCCTTCTACCTTGGTTTATTTGGGCTAGGTTTTATGTTTAATTGGTTTTATTTTGGGGTTTTTTCTTCTTAAGGTTCTCCTTGGCCGTTCTTTCCTTCTTAGACCCTTTCGGTGTTGTTTCAGTTTGTCGTTGTTAAAGTATTGTGAGTTTGGGGTAGGTTACCTTATGCATTGACCCTTGAATTTAAAAAATAATTAATTGATTTCGTTTTCACCTTATTTTTATATTAATTAGAAATGCATAATTTTTAGAATAATTTTTTACAAGAAATAAATTGATTTCTCCTCGTATTGTCTTGTATGGAATTATTTTACTAAACCTCACATGCCAAGTGTTCGATAAAATGATCATTTGGACTTTATAAATTATTTTGGATTTTAAAATAATGTTTCATCTTTTTAAATTTGTTTTGTTTTCTAGATTGTGGTTCAGTTTCTCCAATGGTTTTTAAAATGGTTCTCCTTGGATTAATAAATCATGTATTTGATCCTTCAGAAATGCTGGTTACCTAAAGGTTGTGTGAGGCCTAGTTGGAACTTTTTAAATGGAGTTTTATTTAGAAAACTTTACTTGGGGTATTTTCTATTCCCTTTTTCATGTTAAAGGAAATGGGAATTCCTTGGTATGGGACCTCCCTTGTGATTTAATGGATGGAAGGAAAGGGATTTCTTCTTAGAGTGGTGACTCGGGAGTGATGATTGTGTGTGTTTCTTTTGTTTGTGTATATATATATTATTGGTTTCTTGTTTGTAATTACATGGATTAACCCCATTTTAGACATGACATGGGAACCTAGCATAACTAGAGGAATATCTAAGAACAATTGTTTCCCTATTTTAGGATTACACTGTAACTAATGGCCCCTTAGTATAAACATTATCTTCTTTAGGGATGTTTCCCCTATTTTAGGCCAGCTAGGGTTCAAACAAGTGTTAGGGATATTTTATTACATTAGGCATGCTGATAGGATAGATCAAGTATAATATGTTCTAGATTTTACCCTGACCTCTTAGGCTTCTCTATGCCTCCCTGGAACTTATTTATATATGGTGGATAGTTTAGATGCGTCATCTAATTTTGGTTACATGTGTTTTATCTCCCATTTCCCTCTTTGCATAGTTATTGTTTATGATCCCTTTTTATAGTGTATCACTTTGTTAAAAGTGATTAATTATTTTTTCTTTAAATGTTTCATGTAAAATTTATTGATAATGTTTTACACTATTCTCCCATTTAAAATCAGAACATCACAATTCTTATGCCCCTCCCTCCCTCAAACTTTCTAAAGCCTCTTTATTTTGGAAAAGAAACCTATTTTGAATAATTATAGAAATGTATTCATTTTTTGATTTAAAAATAATAATGAAAAAATTTATATTTATATATTTTATTTCAAAATTATAGGGAAATTCATTTGGAATAGATTATTTAGGACCACCTACTAAGTTTTAATACATAAGCATATACTTTCATTCTTGTTTTTTTCCTCAGGTACAGTTCCAACTAGGTTTTGATTTCTAAGGTGTGATGTTGGGTTTTGGGATCTGAGAGCGAATCATGGGGTCACATGGATATTTAATGGTCATTATATTCAATTTGGTTTTATTTTAAATTTTGTTATATTTTTGGTTTATGAGTAGATGTTGGTTTGGTTATTATGATTATTTACTTTTTGATTCTCATTTATTATACCACTTATTTTGGTTTATTTATATTCAGTGAAATCATTCCCTCTGTCTCTCATTGATTCCCTTGGTTCTTATTTCCACCCCATGGTGATCAGGAACGTGCCTTGGGGATGGCCCTATCCGGATCGGGTGACCGGTTCGGAGTCAACCCAGGATAGTTTATGAAAAAAATGGTATCAAAACATAGGTTATTTAGAGGAACTAGCTTTAAGATAACATTTTTATTATTTGGTATGTCAAGGTAGAAGGATTAGAAATGTCAAAAACTCGAGTGTCGGTATGAAGAAGTTTCTTTCCAACACTCTCTATACCGAACCTCAGGTTACCATGAGAAGTTGGGTTTTGATTTTTTCTTTTTTTTTCTTTCTTTATATAATTTTGTTAATTTATCTTTGTGTAATTTTTTCTTTATTAGTTCTATTCTCAGAGAATGAAATGGGAGTTGGGAAAGTGGTTTCAGTGAGCTTTTAGGGAATGGAATGCCATACGAATCCAGGGACATAGTCCTAAAATAATCTCTAAAATAGTGGTGCGATTTTGAATATGGATTCCAACCATGTGTCCAAGTCACCCATCAACACTATTTTGTCCATTATTAGTTTATTTTAGGTCTCCATAATTTAAAAATTGTTTTTAAAACCTTGTTTTAAATTATGAAATCTTAAATTTCAATCAGTGATGTTTTGGTTTTAGAAAAATGATAAATGATGTTTCAAATTTATTTACACGAATCCTTGGAAAATGGAATTTTAAAAAATTTACTTCAAGTAAAAAATGTTATTTATTTATTGAAATTAAATTTCCATGACTAACCTTAGTTGTTTTGAGAATTAAATGGATAGTTTTGGAAATGGAAATTATTTTAGAAATGGAATGTTTTTGGGAAATGTTTTGGGATTTTTTGAAAGGTTTTATGAAATGTAAAATTTGAAGCGAGTAGAATTTTTGATTTGGGATCGATGTTTGTTTTATGGAAATTATTTATTTTGTACATTGATACTCTCATGAATTCTCACATATGTGGATGTGTATGGGAAAGTGGAGAGCTGGTGGTATGTGTGGATGGGTGCCTGGACTGGCATGTGAACATATATGTGTTAGGATTCATGGAATACCATTGGTAAGTTCCCAAATTTTTAAGCTCCTTTTGTTTTTAGAGGGTATTTTAAAAAAGATAAATTGTAGTTTTTTATAATAGAATGTTGTTTGATTATTTATTTTCTAATATATGGTTTACACTTTTGGTCTTTTTTGGTTTTTGAGAAAATTGTAAATGTTGTTTAAGAGGTGATTTGAGTTTGATTCTTTGATGGTGAGTTGGGTTTGATTGAGTTTTTGTTTCCTTGTTATTTAGATTACACCCCCACCAAATATTCGTTGATATTCAAGGTGTAGATATGGGTGGTTCACCATTAGAAGACCCTCTATTTGATCAATATGAAAATTTCATCATTGATTTCTAGAAGTTAAACCCTCCTATATTTTTTGGTCAAGAAAATAATTTTTGAAGAAGAAGTGTGGATGTAGAAAATAAAAATGATCTTCAGTTTTATTAAGTTTCATGAGTATTTAAAGATTTATTTTGAATTTTTTTTCTAAGGTCTAATATGGAAGTGGTGTAATTGTTTCATTATGACAAAGCTTTAAGAAGACTCATCCTAGGAATTATTCAAGGTTTTGTTCACCCGAAAGTACTTATTTGAGGCTATGAAGGTTGAAAAGGTGATAAAGATGTGATGTATTCAGCAAGGTGATTGGTCTATATTGGATTTTTTTTGTCTCTTTATGTATCTCATTCCATATCTCCCAAATTTTTTCAATAATGTTATCCTAAAATATAGATGTTTTGAGATCAGGATTTATCCTGACCTATGGAAGAATGTATTAGAGTTCATTCTAACATCCTTTTCCAAGGTGGTGAGGCAAGATGCTAGGGTTGAGGACATGTTGGTAGGGGTTCTCGAGGTGGAAAAAATTACTCTAGTATCTAGAAGTAGTTAAGGGATTTATAGTGAAGATATCAAAAAGTTTCTTGAAGTTACTAATACTAGTGGTATACTTAATAGGACTTCTGATCTTTATTTAGTTTTTTCTAGGAACATAGCCCTAACATGTCATAAATATAGAAAACTAGGTTACATGATGAATTCACATCCATGTGATCTAAAGACCTGTTGTGATTGTGGTCATTTGGGCCATATTTATAAGTTGGTTTCACTAAAAATAAGATTGTATCAAGATCCCCTCCCTCAAAGAACTGTGTGGATCAACACGATGAACGTGATGCTGATACAAGTTCTGTATGAGGGATTTTATATAAATTTTCCTCTTCATTGTAATGGTTGTAACTTTTGGAATTATCTTTTGTTTGAGATAAAAGATGATTTCATTTATCTCTTTTGAAATTCTATTTTAATGGGAACAACTTTTTGGGAGTTATTGATTTTGTCGTTATGAAATTAAATAATGTATCATTGTTTATCAGGTTCATTTGGTTCCTTCTGAGGTTGGTGTATGGTTTCTCTGGTATCATTGTTTAGTGTTTGGAAGGTGGTGTTGGCTGGGTATTTTGATGGAAACCTATTTTGGTTGGGAGTCTATTATGTCCTCACACTGTCAATATAAGTGAACCCTTGTTCCTACCCTATCCTTCTAGGTCATCTAATCTTGAGTTTCCCCTTTTCCATTGGAAAATGTTGAGCTTTTGGAGTAGGCTTGATGGTGTTAGTGATGGTAAGGTGTTTTTCTTATGGAATGGGATTTCTTCATCATTTGAATAATGTTTTGATTCAAATGGTTTATTCTGGGTAGGTATGTAAGTCTTTTCTTGGTGGAGGCTTGGGTGTCCTTCAATCTAAAGAGTTAAATGGTGTGAGAGTGTATACCTTTTCTTTTTTCCCAATCAACTGGAAACAATTGGGGATTTCTGGGGGAAGAAATCATTATGGTGGGAAGAATTTTCACACCCCAGTTTTTATGTTTCATCTTTTATTTTGGTTCATCATTTTTCCATTTTTTTTTGATTTTTGTGTTGTTTAACTTCTATTGCATGGTTTGTGTGCATGGTTAAGGAGAAACTGTGAGACCTATTAACACTGAGCCTACATTCAATTCAATTTCATCTTGAATGGTTTTTTTCATGGGTAGAACATGGTTAAACCCAAACCATGTAGATCATATGGGTATCTGTGTGGGTCTTGGATGTACCTGGACAACAGAACATGAATTGAGCGTGGTTAGTCCAAAGCGTGCAGAAAGAATCTACATGGTTCTTTAATTTTTGATAGAACCAAACTACATGGATAGCGCATGGTTCCGTAGATTGTGAAAATAAACCATTCATGTGTCCTATGAGTCTAGTAAGGGGTGCAAAGTTGATTCATGGTTTCCCAAACCATTCGGCCTAATTGTGTACAATACACATGTTCTTTAAAATTTTCAAGTAACATGTTTTCCCTCCTCTATTTTAATCCCAAAACCACTCTTTCTCCCCTCCCTTGGATTATGTGACCTAGGTAGTACTTTCCCCCTCCTAGTCAAGCCTCCCCCATCCATGGTGATTAAAATGGTTTTCTTTAAGGTTTTAGGGTGATTTCTCATGGTAATATATTTCTCTCTTCAGCTTATTCCTTTTTTATTTAACTTTCTTCTTGTTTCCCCTTCTCCCTTGGTTCCTTTGTGTTAGGTTTTATTTTTATTTGGTTTTATTTTGGGGTTTTTGTTTCTTCTTAAGGTCCTCCTTAGGTATTATTTCCCTCTTGGTTCATCTTGGTGTTGTTTCAGGTTGCCATTGTCAAAGCGCTTTGAGTTTGAGGTAGGTTCCCTTATGCATTGTCACTTGAATTTGAATAATAATTGATTTATTTCATTTATCACCTTTTTTATTTTAATTATTTATTTATAAGTTTTATAACAATATTATGATAAGAAATAAATTGATTTCCTCCTTATATTTGATTGTATGCGTTGACCTCACCTGTTTTGATAATCCCAATTATGCTTTTATATACCTTTGATAATCCCAATTACTATTTATCTATATTCTAATTCGCTCAATATATGATATTTTATTATCAAGATGATAATAATATTAAAATAATACTTGAGATATGTTAATTGATATTTATCCATGTTTGTATAAGTTCTGAAGTAATTCTAACCAAATCAGATATGTTTTGCATAAAACAGATAAGTGTTAGTCACTGATCTGTGTATAGCTACTGATACAGAGTTATCAATAGAACAAGTTTTCCGATAGTACAGAATGAAGATACTGATGTGCATAAGTCTACTGATACAAATAATCACTGTAACTAAGCAAGCTACCGATATAGACTCACCATTACATAGAGCTACCGATAGACCAAGAGCGACTGATATAGACATGTACCGACAGACCAGAGCTACCGATAAATAGCTACCGATAAAACAAGTCTACCGAGCTACCGATACACAGAGTAAGAGCTACCGATATCAAGATTTACTAATACCAAGATCTACTGATATCAAGAGTTACCAATACCAAGAGCTACCGATGCAAAGAGCTACCGATACAAGTTCAATGAGCTACTGATGGAAGGTCACTATTGCACAAAATACACCGAACACGTCTACAACAGGAGGATACTAATGATTGACAAACCAGTCAAACTCCATACTCTCAATACTATTTATTTATTAATCAAACAGTTACATTTGATGTTTTTAATGCAGTTAATGTTATTTAATAATCTCTTTTGCCATGTCAGGGAACCGTACCTAGTACCCATGGAAAAGGTAATCATTCCCATTTTCCGGAGCTAAAAGCTAAAAAAGGGAAGATAAAGACCTAGCTGAATATAAGGAGATAATGAGAACAAGAAGAACTGGAAGTGAACATAGAATAAGAGAACATGGGGTGTTCATACAGTAAGAATCAAGTAACTAAGAAGGCACACGAAGGGTGAAAAAGAAAAAGGATCAACATAATTAAAACGTGGTGCATTCGTGCAAGGGTACATCCATACTCCAAGAACACTGGACATACACAAACCAATTATTCTCTAGAGGAGAACACAAGATGAATCTTGAGTGACAAACTACAACAAACACTCCATGCACTCAGGATGATAAGATGAACCTGGAACCAAGGAAGAAAACAACACTCAGTTTTTCAGAACAAAAACTAGAGAAGGAATCAGAAGATTTTTTGATCAACCAAATGAGTCCAGAGCTGCACTTCCAATCACTAAAACTCTTCTAAACTCGTTATCAATTACTTTAGTTATTCTTTCATTTAAATTTCGAGCATTGTGTGTATCCTGCTTATTTTACACACACAATTTCTCCTGAGCTAAGCTGGAGGATTCTTAAATCCTCATTCAAACTCTATAACTCCCTTGTATCACACTGTGGATAGTGGTAGAGGTCGAGTAAGACCTGGACAGCTATGAGCTGATTGTTTGTTTTCCCACATAGAACTGTGGTAGAGGTCTTTGTACCTGGACAGTGTGTTCACTGTTGTTTACCCCGATCCAGGGTGTGGATCAATTTATATAAATTGTTTGAGAGTACTAAGTCTCGTCTTGAGATTGAACCTCTTGGTTACATCTGCTATGCATTTTAGTTTTAATCATAAGTATACTATATAGATATTTTATATTCCGCTGCTAACTACTTTGAAATATAATTTGTTTTAAAGTTGCTTTGATAGTTAAATTAGAAAGTGTTTATACTTATTGTAAATTAGTAAGTTAGTTTTAAAAGTTAATTTAATCTTCAGATTACATTAATTGGGACCTAATCAAGCTTTGAGAAACTAATTGAACATTTACACTCTGTATAAATTCACTATAGTTTAACTTTGTTTTTAAATAGGGGGATTTTAAGAGAAACATTTTTAACAGAAATTTTAATTGGAACTCAATTCACCCCCCTCTTGAGTATCCACTCCGACCAAAATTTGGTATCAGAGGTTATTTATTAAATTTTTTTTTCAAAACATTCTATTTTTCAACTGTGATTTTAGTTGCATCTTTAAAGATATTAAATTTCTATTAGTTATAAATTTTATCTCTTTACAACTATTTTCTAAAATCTAGTTATGGACAATAGACTAGAGGGTGCTGCTACTAACAGACCATAATTCTTCAATGGTACCAACTATGACCAGCGGAAACTTAAGATGAAAATTCATTTAGAAAGTATGGGTTTTGATATCTGGAGTGTTATAGAGTCACAATATAAAATTCCAGAAACTGAAAGAATTACTTCGGATGAACCTACAAAAACTACTTACAATAATAATTGTAAAGCTATGAATGCTCTGTATTTTGCTTTAGGAGATGAAGAGTTTAACAGAATATCAGCTTGAAAAACTTCTTATGAAATGTGGGATACTTTGGGTGTTTCTCATGAAGGAAAAACCAATGTTAAATAATTGAGATTAAATACATATACTATTAAATATGATAATTTTAAAATTAAGACTGATGAACCTATTTCTGACATGTATCTTAGGTTCAATTATATTTTCAATACTATTAGCTCTCTTGGAAAGGTTGTTCCTGCAAAGGAACAATTCATGAGAATCTTGAGATATCTACCAGGAAGATAGAGAGGCACATCTGTTTCC
Organism: Viscum album; assembly: GCA_963277665.1. Taxonomy (NCBI): domain Eukaryota; kingdom Viridiplantae; phylum Streptophyta; class Magnoliopsida; order Santalales; family Viscaceae; genus Viscum; species Viscum album. The sequence goes on along the minus strand of OY728161.1, from coordinate 1,045,756,920 downwards.
ATTAGATAATCATGCAACATCATCACACTCCCTGTTAAGGAATTACTAGGTAAGCTTATGATGTATGAGGAAGATCTTAAAGTAAATAAGGAAGAAGATGATGAACCTAAGAGGAAATCAGTGGAATTCAAGTCTACTACTTCAAAGAGAAAAGACAAGGAGAAAATACATGTACCTACTGAAAGTTCAACAATTGAAGATTCAGACTCTAACAGTGATGCTGAGATGACTCAAATAGCCAGGAGATTCAAGAAGTTTTATAGGAAGAAGAAATTATTCATAAAATCTAACTACACATGAATGTATGGAAACAAGGGTCATTGGAAGAAGGAATAGAATAAATCTGATAAGGAAGATGATATATTCTGCTATGAATGCAAGGGGAAAGGACACATCAAGGCTGACTTTCCAAAATTAAAATTCAAAAAGAAATATGATTATTAGGACAAGAAGTACAAGAAAGACCTGAAAGCTAATTGGAGTGATTTGGAGGATTTCACAAGTGAATCTAAAGTTTCTGATTTTGAAAAGAATCGTGCCAACATGTGCTTCATGAACAATACCTCTGAGGTACCTCTTTCCCCTATGATGAATGATTACTATTCTAGAAATAAAAGTGATTCAGATAATGATAAAAATATGTCTAAGGCTGAATTGTTTGAATATTGTAACATGCTGGAAGAAACATATAATGAACTTAAGGACAAATATAAGTCACTAAAAAAACAACATGCTCTCACTTCCAATGTTAAATCTGCCTTTGATATAGAAAAAGAAAATAATTCTCAACTATTAAAGAAAAATGCTGAAATGAAAATGTATAATGATCAACTTAGAAAGGACTTAGAACAGTTAACAAATGGAAAAGATACACTTACTTAGATGTTAGGTAAACAAGTTGCACCAAAGTACACTACTGGTTTGGGATACCAACCTTGACAGAGACAGTTCACTAAAACTCGATTTATTCCTAAGTCTTGACAAAATTCTGTTTGTTCCAGCTCTGGAAATTCATATGCTTCAACTAGTTATCCATATGGTTATAGATAAAATAAAGTTTATCTTTCAAAATATATTGATTCTGTAAATTATATGAGACCCATAAGACATATTTGGGTACTTAAATCTTTGATTGTTAACCTATCTGGACCCAAGAAGATCTGGGTACCAAAATCATTTTCCATCTAAACCTGTTTTGTAGGAAACATGTTTGAAGATTTCTCACAAGAAGGTATGGTACTTGGACAGTGGATGTTCAAGGCACATGTCTGGAGATTATTCATGCTTTAAAAGCTTAATAATGGTTTATGGAGGCTATGTCTCCTTTGGTGATAATTCTAAAGGAAAAATCATCGGCCTAGGACAGATTGGTAACACTAATTCAGTTTTAATTTCTAAAGTTTTATTTATTGATGGACTTAAGTATAATCTCTTAAATATTTCTCAATTATGTGATGATGGCTTTAATGTTAAGTTTGAAAATGATTCTTGTAATGTTTTTAACTCTAAAAATGTTTTAGTATTTTCTGCTTTAAGAAATGAAAATGTTTATGTTGTTGATCTGAATTCTTTAGCTAAGCCAAATGTTACTTGTTTAAATGATTTTCATAAAGAGTCTTGGCATTGGAACAGAAGATTAGGACACTAAAAATTCCAGTCACTTATAAAATTTACTAGGAAGAACTTGGTTAGAGACCTACCTAAACTTGAATTCCCATCAGACAAAGTTTGTAATCCTTGTCAAAAGGGAAAGCAACATAAAGTTTCTTTTAAATCAAAGAAAGAAGTTTCAACTTCTCAACCACTCAAGTTGGTTCACATTGATTTATTTAGACCTTCTAGAGTTTCTAGTTTAAATGGGGACCACTATGTCTATGTCCTAGTAGAGGACTTTTCTAGATATACTTGGGTATACTTCTTAGCTCACAAGAGTGATGCTTGTTCTTACTTTATTAAATACTCCAAATCTGTATAAAACCTTAGTGGACTTAATATTAAAACCATGAGAAGTGATCATGGCCGTGAGTTTGAAAATCAAGAGTTTGAATCTTATTGCTCACATAATGGCTATAGTCACAAATTTTCTGCTCATAGGACACCTCAACAGAATGGCGTAGTAGAAAGAAGAAATAGAACCCTTCAAGAAATAGCAAGAACTACGCTTAATGAGTATGACCTACCTATTTATTTTTGGGATAAATCTATGAATACATCTTGTTATATTATAAATACAGTCTTGATTAGACCTATTCTTAAAAATTCCCTTTATGAATTGTGGAATAATAGAAAACCTAAAGTTAGTTACTTTAGAGTCTTTTGCTACAAAGTTTTTATTCTTAATACAAATGATAATCCAGAAAAGTTTTCTTCTAAAAGTGATGAAGGAATTTTTCTTGGTTATTTTTTATCTAGAAAAGACTATAAAGTCTTTAATAAAAGAACCAAATGTGTGGAATAATCTATTCACATCAAGTTTGATGAAATTGATCCACATGAGCCTGAAACCTCTCTTGAAAATCTTGAAGAAGATTTAACTATTCTGGACCTTAATGATAAAACTAAAGAACCTACTATAAAAACATCCAGTTCTGGACATATTCTAGTATCTGCTGTTATAGAACCCGAACCTATATATGAACCTGAAATTTCTAGTCTTACCTTTACTAGATCAACTAGGATTCTAAAGAATCATCCTTTAGATGATGTTGTTGGTAATCTTGATAGAGGGACATAGACTAGAGCTTCTCTAAGAAACTAGGTTAACATCAAGGCTTTCTTTCACAGCTAGAACCTAAAAATGTCAATGATGCTATCAATGATGAATTTTGGGTAATGGAAATGTAAGAAGAGTTAAATCAATTTGAAAGAAACAAAGTCTGGGAATTAGTTGACAGACCCAAGGACACTTTGACAATAGGAACTAAATGGGTTTTTAGAAACAAAGTTGATGAATCAAGAAATATAGTTAGAAACAAAGCTAGGCTAGTTGTACAAGGATATAGTCAAGAGGAAGGTATAGACTATGAGGAAACCTTTTTACCTGTAGCTAGATTAGAAGTTATTAGGATCTTACTTGCCTATGCTGCTCATCTGAATTTCAAGTTATATCAAATGGATGTCAAAAAGTGATTCTCTAAATGGTTTTATAATTGAATATTTTTTTGTAGAAAAACCACCTGTATTTACTAATCCTCATTTTCCAAGTCAAGTTTTCAAACTTTCTAAAGCTTTATATGGTTTAAAACAAGCTCCAAGAGCTTGGTATGATAGGCTTAACAATTTTCTTATTTCAGAAAGTTTTACCAAAGGGATTGTTGATCCAACTCTTTTTATTAAAATAATTTCTAGAGATGTTTTAATAGTTCAAATATATGTCGATGATATTATTTTTTTATCTTCTAGACATTATTTATGTACTGAATTTTCAAAGAGTATGCAAAATTAATTTGAAATGAGTTTAATGGGAGAACTTAAATATTTTCTTGGATTTCAAGTTTTTCAAAATGAAAATGGTATTATTTTGAATCAAAGTAAATATAAAAATGATATTTTAAAACGTTTTGGTTTGGATAGTATTAAGGAAAGTGATACTCTTATGAGTACATTATTTAAATTGGATGCAGATGAAACTGGGAAACCAGTGGATCAAACCAATTACAGAGGTATGATTGGAAGCTTACTTTACCTTACTGCTAGTCAGCTAGATATTATGTTTAGTGTATGTATGTGGGAAAGATTTCAAGCTAATCCAAAATAATCTCATTTACTTACTATTAAAAGAATTTTTTCATATCTTAAACACACTATAAACTTAGGTTTGTTTTACCCAAAATGACAATCCTTTGAGTTAATGAGTTATTCAGATGCTGACTTTGGTGGTTGCAAGTTGGATAGGAAGAGCACATATGAAACATGTCATTTATTGGGAAAATACTTAGTATCGTGATGTAGTAAGAAGCAGAATTATGTAGCTTTGTCCACTGCCAAAGCAGAGTATATAGCTGCTGGTAGTTGCTGTGCACAAATTCTGTGGATGAAACACACTCTCTTGGACTATGGATATTATTTTAAGCATGTTTCAATCAACTGTGATAACACTAGTGCAATAAACATTTCCAAGAACCCTGTATATCACTCTAGGACCAAAAACATTGATATAAGGCACCATTTATTGAGAGATCATTACCAAAAGGGTGATATTACACTTGAAATTATAGGTACTGAACATCAATTAGCTGACATTTTCACCAAACCTTTGAGTTCAGATAGGTTAATATACGTTAGACATGAGTTAGGAATGATTAACCTTGATCGGTAGCTAACTCACTGATGTAAAACCTCACCAATGTGAACCTCACTGATGTAACCTCACTAATGTGTAACCTCACCGATGTGAATCCCTCACTGATAGGAATTCTCACCGATAAACTCTACCGATGAGTGTGCTGTTTTAAACTTCTGTCTACCTCCATAATCTGAATCGTTTTTACTTTATTTCATTTTATTTATTTATTTTATGATTCCTAAATGATAAAATAAGTCCTAGTTATTTCTCAATCCACCGATCCTCAAACCCTAACCCTCAAACCTTAGTTCCTGAATCTCTCGTGAACCCTAAATCTCTCGAACCAGTGATGGAAAAAACCAAACTTCCTACCATCAGAGATGACACTGATGAGACGAAAGAAAAGAAGCAGAAGTCCGAGCCAGAAGCAAGTGGTAGTGTTGGAAGAACTATGTCGGGTAGGCGACCAGTGAACCCTCATTTGCAGAAAAGAGTTATTGTGATTGAAAAAAAGCTGTGCGTGGAATGGTTGCTTCCTAGAAAATCTCTAGTGCTCTAAGTGCTAGAAGATCAAAAGTGGGTAGATTTATTTTCGAACAACAATGAACCCTACTATATTAATCTATTGAAAAAGTTTTAGGAGTTTTTAATCTTTGAAAAATCTGAAGATGAGAACCAAGTAACTTCTTTTGTGAATGGAAAGGAGATGTCCTTTTCATCCGTTGAATGGACTGAATGCCTGAAGGTTCCAAATGAAGGTGTATCTAGATATGTCATGAATGCTATGCCACCTACAAGTGATATATTCGATTATGAGACTGCTTTGGAGGAGTTCACCGGTGATGGAAATCAAAGACAAGTTGTAGCTACTAAAATGGATGGAGAGAGCAGATTGCTATTCAAATTTGTTCAGCATGTCTTAATACCAAGGAGAGGAGACTTTGCGAATTTAAGATATCAGGATATCTATCTTCTGTATCACTTGAGACATTGTGTAAAAGTGAATCTGTGCAGATTACTGATGTTTCAAATGGAAGACATGACAAGGGCAAAATCAAATACTAATGCCCTTTTCTTTGCCAAGTTGATCTCAGTGATGATCAAAGTGAAAGGGGTAGCTGAGTCTCAAAATGAGACAGTGATGGTAAGGAATAATTTTTGTATCAAAACTATAGTTTGCAAATACATGAAGATAAATTGGAACCCATGGAGAGGAGAGTGGGTTAATGATGAATAGAAGGTGTATGATAAATTTAACCCTACGGATCATCCTTCAAGACCTAAGGATGTGAGGGATCCAGGTCTAGGACCTGATGAATAATAACTTGAGTACAATGATGAGAATGAAGAAAAAGAGACTTCTATGGATGATGGAAGAGATCCAGACTTGCCTCCAAGTCCTGCTGCTGAAATTGTATCTTCTAGAAAGGAATCCTTAGTAGAAGAAGAGACACCTTCTTATGAGGAAGACCTACCAGCCCCTGAGCATAAAGAAGAAAACAAGAATGAATCTGAAGCCTCTGATTCTATCTGTTTAAGTTTGAGTCCATTAATTGGAAGCTCAGTTGTGCCTGTTAAAGATGTGGAAGGAAAAATGGAAGAAGATGTACCTAGTCTAGAGGACCCTCCAGCTGTTTCAGAGAACTAATTGATTGTAAAATATTCTCCTCAGGAAGAAAGACCCGCTGAGAATACCCTTGATGTACAAGAGACTGCACCCATTGAGGGGGAGCATCAAACCATGTTTGGAAGTGTGTCAGTGGCTGTTGATATTGTGGTCTAGGCAGAAGACCCAGGTTTTGTGGTATGTGGATTAGACTATCCTGATTCTGATAATGAGGCATCTCTCAATAGACCAAATATTATTTATGATGTTGAAGCTGAGTTGTTACCTAAATATGTGGTCAGAATTCATAACCTAGATATTTTGAAGAAAAAGATTAAGGATAGTTTTGTAGAAGAGACAAAGAAGATGGATTCTTCTCTGGTATCATCAATTCAATCGATCATGACTGACTCAGTGGTCAGTTTAGCATCTGAAATAGTACCTATTGCAGTTTCTCCTGCTGATATGATCACCAGGGATGAACTTGAATCCTTAAAGGATGAGTTGAAAGAGTCTTTTAGTGCTTCAGTTGCTGAGATGAAGCACTATTTTGTTGAAGAGATGTGTAATTTGGAAATTTTTTTGAACTCTCTCTAGGTTGTAATTTGTCAACTTTTGTGGTAGAAATAGTGGAAGAAGTTAAAGATTGCCAGAAACAAGTTTCTATACTAGAAGCTGATGTTAAAGCTCTAATGAAATTGGTTATCTCTTTAGAATCTTATATGAGTTCAAAATCCCAAGCAGACAAGGACTTAACCTATGTCAAAAGTGTTGTCAGCCAGATGGTTTCAGTGTTTGAAGGTTTTAAAACCTACATGAAAGATCATGTTAAAACCCAGGATTCTCAAGTTCAAAATCTTATTAGTGGGTTGACCAAAAAACTTCAAGGAAAGAGTAACCTTATCCATTGGTTATGTTGCATATAAACCCTCTGTGGATTTGAATCAGATTCAAGCTGTGATAAAGGAGGATCTTGGTTCAACATCAACTAGTGGCTCTGTGGACTCATCTGACCAGAGAAAAGTTGTGCTTTCTACTAGAGATTCAACTAGATAAATAATGAAGATAGTCCAAGACTATATGAGAGAAGCTTCTGCCTCTCAGAAAGAGGTGAAAGAAAAGGTGGACTCCTATTTACAAAAGATTTACATGAAGAACCAGATCAACAATCACTTCAAACTTATGTTGGAAAACCTAAAGTTACCTCCTTTCAATCAAGATTTCAGAGGGAAATTTAGAAAAATAAGGGAATTGACTCCAGTGTTGGACAAATTCATGGAGACAAGGATGACTTCATATCTTCTATGGAGAGTGGAGGAGGAATAATTATGGATTTTAGAAATATTTTTCTACCTTTCATGCATGTCAATACTAGGCCTATGATTGTACCTCCTACTTTACTAGCCTCTGCCTCTACTGGTTCTCCAGTTCAGATGACTCTAGGCCAAGCCATTCGATGCCTCACACCTATGATCACTCAAAGAACTCCTCAGTACAGGACATGCACAGTTTCTGTGGCTCAGCCTCTTATGATCATTTCTGGAATTCCTAAGCCTTCACCAGTATCCACACAATCTAACTCCTCTTCTAATCCAAAGGGAAAATCTCACATTGAGGATGTGAATTGAACAAATGGCTAGGATTTTTGACAGGAATACTTTGTATTTTGTTTTCTGTCTATGTATCTCTTTGGAACATCTAATACAATTGGCTTTCTTTGATTCCTCATTGTGTTACTTTTTCTATTTCTTATTTCCCACTTTTTGACTATTACAAAGGGGGAGAAATATTCTCAAAGGGGGAGCAATATTATCTAAGAAAGAGCTACCTTGCTTTGCCCTTCTGATATCATTGTATTTAATTCTACCTCTGATACATTATGTTTCATAACATACTGTTTTCTCTGAGATAAGGGCATTTAATGATATATCCTCTGATACAACTACTCATTGTTTTAAAACTATAATATCAGAAGTTATGATTATCAAAAAGGGGGAGATTGTTGACCTCACCTGTTTTGATAATCCCAATTATGCTTTTACATACCTTTGATAATCCCAATTACTATTTATCTATATCTTAATTCGCACAATCTATGATATTCTATCATCAAGATGATAATAATATTAAAATAATCATTGGGATATGTTAATCAATGTTTATCCATGTTTTTATAAGTTCTGAAGTAATTCTAACCAAATTGGATATGTTTTGCATAAAACAGATAAGTGTTAGTCACTGATCTGCATATAGCTACCGATACCGAGTTATCAATAGAACAAGATTTCCGATAGTACAGAATAAATAAACTGATGTGCATAAGTCTACCGATACAAATAATCACTGGAACTAAGCAAGATACCGATACAGACTCACCATTACATATATATAATGATAGACCAAGAGAGACCCATACAGACAGTTACCGACAGACCAGAGCTACCGATAAATATCTTCCGACAGAACAAGTCTACCGAGCTACCGATACACAGAGTAAGTTCTACCGATATCAAGATTTATCGATACCAAGAGCTACCGACATCAAGAGTTACCGATACGAAGAGCTACCAATACAAGTTCAAAGAGCTACCGATGGAAGGTCACTATTGCACAAAATCCACCGAACACGTCTACAACAGGAGGCTACTAATGATTGACCAACCATTCAAACTCTATACTCTCAATACTATTTATTTATTAAGCTAATAGTTACATTAGAAGTTTTTAATGCAGTTAATGTTATTTAATGATCTATGTTGACATGTCAGGGAACCGTACCTAGTACCCGTGAAAAAGGTAATCATTCCCATTTGCCGGAGAAGAAATCTAAAAAAGGGAAGATAAAGACCTAGATGAATATAAGGAGATAACAAGAATAAGAAGAACTGGAAGTGAACATAGAAGAAGAGAACACAGGGTGTGCATACAGTAAGAATCAATGAACTAATAAGGCACACGAAGGGTGAAAAGGAAAAAGGCTCAACATCATTCAAACATGGTGCATTCGTGCAAGGCTACATCCATACTCCAAGAACACTGGACATACATGAACCAATTCTTCTCTAGAGGAGAACAAAAGCTGCATCTTGAGTAAAGAACTACAACAAACACTCCATGCACTCAGGCTGATAAGCTGAACCTGGAACCAAGGAAGAAAATGACACTCTGTTTTTCAGAACAAAAACCAGAGAAGGACTCATAAGATTTTCTGATCAACCAAATGAGTCCAGAGCTGCACTGCCAATCACTAAAGCTCTTCTAAAATAATTCTCACTTACTTTAGTGATTCTTTCATTTACATTTCGAGCAGTGTGTGTATCCTGTTTATTTTACACACACACTGTCTCCTGAGATAAGCTGGAGGATTCTTAAATCCTCATTCAAACTCTATAACTCCCTTGTATCCCACTGTGGATAGTGGTAGAGGTCGAGTAAGACCTGAAAACTGTGAGATGATTGTTTTTTTCCCACGTAGAACTATGGTAGAGGTCTTTGTACCTGGACAGTGTGTTCACTGTTGTTTACCCCGATCCAGGGTGTGGATCAATTTATATAAATTGTTTGAGAGGAACAAGTCTCGGCTTGAGACTGAACCTCTTGGTTACATCTGCTATACATTTTAGTTTTAATCATAAGTATACTATATATAAATTTCATATTCCGCCGCTAACTACTTTGAAATGTAATTTGTTTTAAAGTTACTTTGATATTTAAATTAGAAAGTGTTTATACTTATTGAAAATCAGTAAGTTAGTTTCAAAAGTTAATTTAATATTCAGATTACATTAACTAAGACCTAATCAATCTTTGAGAAACTAATTGAACATTTACACTTTATATAAATTCACTACAGTTTAACTTTGTTTTTAAATAGGGGGATTCTAAGAGAAATATTTTTAACAGAAATTTTAATTGGAACTCAATTCACCCCCCTCTTGAGTATCCACTCTGATCAACAGTATAGAATTTTTTTACTAAACTTTGCACATCAGGTGTTCAATAAAATTTATATTTGTCCCTTATAAATGATTTGTGTCTTCTAAATTAGTGTTTCAGCTTTAAAAATGTGTTTTTGTTTCTAGATGGTGGTTCTGGTTTTTGAAATGGATTTTAAAATGGTTTTCCTTGAATGAATAAATGGTACGTTTGATACTTTGGAAATGGTGGTTACCTAAAGTTTTTGTGAAACCCGATTGGCACTTTCGAAATGGTGTTTTCTATATAAAAATATCCTTGGTTCATTTTCTCTTTATTTTTTGTGTCAATGGAAATTTGAATTCCTTGGTATGGGGCCTCCCTTATGAGTTGATAGATGGAAGGTAAGGGATTTCTCCTTGGAGTGGTGACTTAGGGGTGATTCTTATTTTTTTATGTATTTATATATATATATATCATTGGTTTCCTGTTTTTAATTACTTGTCTCACACTTCAAACAAGACATGGGAACCTAACATAACTAGCATAATATTAGAGAACACTTGCTGTACTAGTTTGGGATTATTCTATAGCTAACACCCCCTTAATATGGACATGCTATACATTGGGGATATTTCCCCTCTATTAGGCCAGGTAGGGTATGACAGAGCAATAGGTATATTTTATTGCATTAGAAACACCAAAGGGATGGACCAAGTATACTATATTTGAGATTTTTCCCTAAGCACCTAGGTATTCCCATGCCTCCCTAAAATTTATTTATCTGCATTGGATAGTTTAGGTACCTCAATTGATTTTGGTTACATGTGTGTTATCTCTTATTTCCCTCATTGTTCGGTTATTTCTTCTTCTCCATCTTTATGGTGTATCACTTTTTTAACAGTGAGTAATGGATTTTTCATAAAAAATTTCATGGAAAATTTCATGAGAAATATTTACACTCGTTTCCACTTTTTAAATAAAAATATCATACTTATTACGCTTCCTCTCTCTCTATCTAAAATACCAGAGCCTCATTATTTTAAAAAATAAACCTATTTAAATAAATAGATAAATTGATTCTTTATTTACATTAAGAAAATTGTGAAATATTTTATTTATATATTTTATTGAAAACAAGTCATCAGTGAATCATTTATTTAAAGTAAATACAATGGAAATGGATTATTTGGGCACACCTACTGAGTTTTAATACTCATTTCTATACTATCATTGTTGTTTTTAGCCTATGGTGTAGTTCCATCTAGGTGTTGATCACTAAGGTGAGATGTTGGGTTTTGGGATAAGAGAGTGACCCATGGGGTCACATAGATATTTAGTGGTTTTCATGTTTGTTTTGGTTTTATTTTCGGTTTGGTTGTATTTTTAGTTTATGTGTAGATGTTGGTTTGGTTATTTTTATTATTTACTTTGGGATGATTGTTTAGTATTTTTATTATTTTGGTTTGTTTATATTTAGAGAAATAATTCTCTTAATCTCTTGTGGATTCCCTTGGAACTTGTCACCACCCCGGGGTAATCAAGAATCCACCTTGAGGATGCCATGGTACATCTCGGGTGATAGGTTCGTGGTCGACTCAGCTTAGTTCATGACACTGTTAGAGTTGTTGTCCTAGAATCAACTATTTTTACTTTGATTAAATATATATTTAATGTATTTAAATATTAAATATCTTATTACATATTGTTCATTATTCTTCGTGACTATGATGTAATAATGTCCTAGAGTATTTTCTACATTGATAAGGTCATGGTAGTTCCCCGCTAAGATGAGAACCTTGACTTTTTATAACAATTTTCTTAAATATAGTTCTAAGGTTGGATTACATACTATGATGGGACACATAGTATACAGACAGTCAGGTGTGATTACTTGTAAGAAGATGAGACTTCCTCTCATGAAGTTTTCACTTGGTAATCTCTAAGATGGGAGATTATGAGAACAAACATGCAAGTAGGAATTCTACATGTTTTGGTGTCATCGGATATTCATATCTATGAGTGTGTGTAATAGTCCTTAGACTTTAATATTATCATTAATATATGTCATGACTCACACACTTTGTTTTACTGATGAAAACTATCACACCATATGTTGGCGAGAATTAAGGTACATTGGGTGCATCACGAGTGGCATGATATTAATTGATAAGTTGACGAAGGATTTGTCCATTCTATTTATGGAAGTTGATATATTGGCCCTTTGATTGAAATAGATCCATCATGAAAAATTCCATGTCCATGGTGTAATGATGATTTTATTTTAGGTAGTCAAAGAACAATGTATCAATCACAAAGGTTGATGACACTATCATGAAACATGGTTGATGAGATATTGAGAAAAAGGGATTATATTACACAATGAGCATTCATATGTGGATGTTGTTGTTGCAACATTAAGTTCTTTCTCTTAGGTGGATTAACCCACTGCTAGACAGTACTCTTGGACTTTTGGCTATCCCGCCTAATTCCAACGAGAAAGAATCCTATAGGGTCACACACTAAGTGTTTTTGGTGGTCTTGGTTAAATTCTATTTGAATTTAATTAATGAAATAAATATTATTCTCAAGACTGTGGAAAGATTTTATTCAAGTTAAAATGATCATATAAATTAAATAAATATTTACTCAACGGATTATGAGTAAAATATATTTATTTATTTTATTGAACATTTAATAAATATTTATTTACTTGTTTGTAAATAAAATAATTATTTAAGAGAATAATTTATTTATTTCTTTGTTCAGGTGTTCAATAAATGGAAGTGGAGTTCTAGCGGACCAAGAATGTTATGGTAGTAAAATAATTATTTACAAGATGATGAATAATTATTTAACTAGTTGGCACAAGTTAAAATAATAATAACGCTGCTATTATTTTGTGATGCATAATTTTATTTATACGTCTGTTTTGCACAAGTTGGCACGCCATAAATAATGATGCGGTATTATTATTAAGGGCATGAGTTTTCTGTAAGGTTATGAATTTTTTTAACTACTATTATGCAATTAAATATTGTAACTAAAGCCCCATGTCAATAAATAGACAATTACGTATATTTTTCCATATACTGAACTGCTCGCCCAGTGAATTGAGTATTGTTGAGCCAAACAATTTCTCTCTTGAATCATATTCCCTCCCCTCTCAAGAGTGAGAGACGTTATTCAAGATCGGAGAACAAACAATCAAGAATGACTGACACAAGACACTTGCTTCACCACACTAGCACCAAGAGACCGAGTGGTGTCGATAAGAGGCCATCAGAGCACATGTGGATCACCATTATAGGGATTCTGGTTTGGATCCTGGCAAGTGCAACGAGACAATCCAGAAGGGTCATTCCAGATGATCAACATCATCAATGAAGAATGTACCAAATATCTAGGTATTCCTTTCTTTATGAAATTTATTAAATTAATTATAAACATGATGTGAAAGATCCTTTCTCTCTTAGATCCATCACCTTTATTCTTTTGTCTAAATATTTGGTTTTAATTCGTGGATACTAGTGTTCATCATCATATTGATCCCAGATTGGTCATAAATTACAGAAAATTCAATGTTGGGCCCCACCTAAAGTTGTTCTTCCACTGTGCCCATATCCTTCATACACTACCACTATCAATGAATGAATTATTGTCTAGTTGAAGAAGAGAAACATAAAGTCTTGCTTCTAATAGACTCACTTAGATATAATCACAATGAGAATCAGAACTGATTCATCATAGAATTCCAATGATCCTCCAGAAAGGAATTTAACACACCAATTCCAGGAATCACATCAACACACTTCACAATTAACCATAGTTTAATCTATAATATCTTTATTCCAAGATAATTACTAAAGGATAAACAAATTTTACTAGAATAAGAAATACTCACCCGCTAAATCATCACCCCAAAATAGAAGCACCAAAATGGGGGATGAATCAAAGCCTCATACCAATCAATGAAAGGAAAATATCAATCATAAAATGGAAGAAACTGAGTTTCGTATAAATGATAAAACACCAATCAACCTTCTCTCAATAAATCTCCCAAAAACACCAATCTCTGTGAGGGGAGGAGAATAGATCAATTTAATCATAGTAAAATGAGTACGAATGGAATTAATAATCCAATCATTATTAAAGAACATGGGTTGAAGATAAAATTTATCTCATTAATGGAGATCCTAGTAAAAAATGAGGAATTTAATTCATTATAAATGCTTCATAGCCATTTCCATACCACTCACCATGGCATGCATATAGCCATGGTGTTTATCATGCACCACAAAATGGCCAACCCATAGTCCATTTTTCTCACTATGGAATCTAAAATGGTCATGTTGAGGACTCCTAGGACATGGACCACTAGTCCAACCCCAACCCTCCACACCCACAACCATGCATAGCTTGACCATTTCCATTTATCTGTTTTAATAAAATGGACCACCATTATAAGGACCCAACCTTAAAACATTTCATAATCATGAATTAAATGAATAATTCACATTGAGGATCTTTTCAGGTTTAGAGTTTTAGAGAATTAGTCCATAAATATTATATATCAACTTGAATATTACAAAGTATACACTTAAAATATAACCAATTTTTCACAATAATAAAACTCCTTCAATAAAAAAAGAGTTCTTTTCTTGAGATAAATATTCTTGAATACTTCCTTTCTCTTACCCTTCCTTATAACCTGTGAAAACATTTCAAAAACTTTGGATGAGAATAAAATTCTCAATAAGGGTTATAACATAAGGAAAGGAAACCTTAACCCATCGATAAATAAAAATCAATGAAACCATAATTTTCAATCATAACATACCTTAAGAAATCATAATATTTATGAATAACACATAGTAATCACAAAAGTATAAATGTAACTTGGGGAATCTATATGATACTTACATTGTAGCTGTCACAGCTATGTAGGGAGTTACATTTGGAATACCCATCATATTATATTCCCTAAATCTCTTAGGAGAAACATTCACATTTACCTTCATCACGTTACCCAATGCATTGGAGAGCTATCTCTCGCTCACCCACCCTAGGTTTATCACGGAACCACCTGTATACGTAACAATGCCCAAGAACCATAACATGTTCGTAAAACATAAAACAAACATAAAGGAAAGATAACATTTCCATATCACAATATATCATTTAAATATATTGAAATAAAAAATACATTATCTTAACCATTTTCAATACCAAAATACGTAAAAGAGTATATGGTATATATTTTCCTTTTAAAAACAATACAGATTGTTAAGTAAGCCAAAGATCAAATAATACTCGCGATGGCAGAAAGGTCATTGTCATCGAGTACATTAAAAGAAACATTATTTTTTTTGTCGTTTAGTAAAAATCCTCATAGAAAAATATTCCCTTTGAATGAAATGAAAATTAAAGGTGTTTATACAGTGTATAAAATAAAATCGTGTATTAAAACAAAATATTCCTCAATAAAAGGAGATTGAGATGAAGTCCCTTACAAAGATGGTATCCTTAGATTAAGGATAAATCAATTACGTAATTATGTGTGAAAAATATAAATAAACCCAATATAAGTGGATATTAAGTGTAAAACAATAATAGGTTATCCACACATATTCATAGCATGATATAATCAATAATTAGAGGTGTAACTCAAAGAATTTAAATTGGGTAAAGAAGTTTCCTTACAGAAATTCGACAGCCGAATGACGTCACTTTAAAATTCAGAAAATGAGTTGATGAGAGATAAAAGGGTATATCATCACATTAACATAAAATTTATTGAAATAAGGATATAGAAGAATATATCCCAACATAAGAAGATGTAAATTAAAATACATAACAACAAGAAGTCTTTTTTAAAAAGAGGAGGGTGAAAGTTTCCCTTATCAATTTGGGTAACTTTCGAAACGTACACCCCATGAAAGAAAGATCATACAAGGAAGATGTAAATACCCATAAATTATATTATATTACACAAATAATACAATAATGGGCAGTAAATACACCACAAAAAGGAAATAGCGGCAAATGTAGCATGAATCTCACTAAAATAAAAGTGAGATGAAAACCCCTTACCTCATTATAATCAATTAATTCATATGACCAAAAGATAATAACCACCAAATTAATTACAGAATACCATGAATATAAAATCAAACATGATAATATATATCAAATGGAAGTACATAATACACCACATTCAATAAATAAGTGGCTAACAATGGAAGTATCACAAAATTAAAAGTGAGATAAGAAACCACTTACCCCGTTGTCCGACTTGACTCGCTCGTATGTTCCTTATTCTTCATGAATAATAAACTTAAGTTACTTTATACTTTATTAAGAATATTTTTTCTAGTTTATAATTCCTTTTATATTACTTATTACCTTTCTATAACAATTAGTTAATTATTTGAGCTCATATCAGATATTTTGTCAATGTTCGGAACTTGATTCAAAAATAAACTTGTTATAATTAAAAATTGTCCATGCGATCAAAAGTACATTATCTACAGAATGATATTAATAATTTATATGTCATATATATATATCCAGTATATATATATATATATGTATTTATAATAGTACATAACATTTGGAGATAAGAAATGAAATGTACCATTCATGGAGAAAGTAAACCGTACAAACGAATGAACGCTACTTTCATTTCAATTTCATATTTTAATGAAATGAAAAAATAGTGATTCATAGGTATATTCTAATTTAAGTATAATATGTATGTCATATATGTTACATAAGTTCATAAATTATATCCTTTATATGTTCCACGTATGGAATGAACGAGTCATATCATTTTGAGGGGGCGGTAGTCCGCACTTCCTCTAATGAAATTATCGCATTTACCCATTATGGGAACCATAAAGGTATGCTGTAAAAAAATACATAATCATAAAGAAAACATAAATATAATATATATCATATATAGATATAGTTCCATCATAATGGCCACCACGAGAGGTGGTAAGAGATAATTGAACAATCATCATTTCGTGAGGCAGTAGTTCATCGTCCACTGAAACAATATGTTCTTTACCCATTAGATGGAGGTGTGTGTGCAAGTGTAGCTCGAATACTTCTCATAAAAAAATACTTGTATATTGAGTATACTGGTTTTGTTATAAAATAAAGGAATAAAAAGAGGTTATGGGGTTAGAGATGTAAAATAAAACAAAAGAACTTTAGAGAAGACGTAACCTTTAAATCGGGTAACTCCCTTTGGTTTGTACCAAAAGGGTTTCTTGAAGTGCTTTCTGCCTAAGGTAAGGCTTCTAGGATGAATAGAGGGATATTGGGAGCTTATTGGAGTAGAGGTTGGACAATCCTAGGGCTTGAGAAGTGTGAGAAACAGGTAGGAAGTGAGGGATTTTAATAAGGGAGAGGAGGGGCTCTTTTGGAAAGTTTGAAAATATTATTTTATTATATAATGATTTTCGGTTTCTAAAGGTCCAAAAAAACATTAAAGTCAAATATAAGTTGGAAAATGTTTGAAATAAAATCATCCAATAATAATTGGACAAGTTTTGGATATTTTTTTAATTACTATCTTCTTATTTATTTAAATAATTCATTAATGACGTAAACACTACATCATCATTGTGTCATAAATAATTTTATTTATTTGATGTCTAAAAATTATAAAAAAATTTACCATGATGTAGGAAATTTTTTTATCTTTCCAATTAATATTTATATTCTAAAATATAACTTATATAACCCCATGTAAAAATTGTTTTAGTAAAACAATACATGTTTATGACATTTTTATTTTTACTTTAAATAAAAAGTTATTAATGTCATTATCTTACTCAAGTGGCTCAGTGGGGTCCCAAAATTCCCCCATGGATTTTATTTGTAGTACATGACTCATCCAATGAGTTTAGGACAAGTGTCAATGTAATTTTATATTCTTATAACATTATTTTCACCTTAAAATACCCTAATTACCTTTAATAGCGGTTAATAAAAGTAATAGTTACTATTCACCAAAAATTATTTTCATCCCATTGAACCAAATTTTATTTACTAATTACAACCATGAATTTCATATTTTCAAAATTAAAATCACATAAGTGGTAAAATTTCATTTAAACGAAAAATTCAGTTTTTTAACTACTACTTTGTAGTTTCACTATTCATAAAAAATTGAAGGTTTTCAGAAAAATTTCAAAAATTCACCCTAAGATAAATTTGATATTCAGAATTCAAAAATGATTTCTATTTTACCAAATTCAAAACATAGAAGTTTCATTAATTAATTGTATAATTAATTCCCATTTTTAAAACCAAAAGCGTGTTTTTAAGAAATAACTATGAAAAGCTTGGTACCTGTTAATGTCCTATTTTAGAGTGAAATTACTTCTAATGGACAAAATTGGATTAAATGGTTAAAATATAATCTATTTAAACTTTAAAACCAATTAAATATTTAATCTATCCATGTAAATAAATTATATTAAAAAATAGATTTGAATTAAAATACAATATTTTTCACTATTCATTAAAAATGAACTTTATCGGAAAAATTCTAAAAATTTACACAAAGTAAATTTCGATGTCCCAATTATAAAGAAGGATTTTATTTGGTCAAATATAATGTATGAATGTTACCAAATGTATATTTAAATGGAGTTCTCCATCAAAAGGTTCTAAATCGACCTTTTATTAAATATTAGAGTATTTATGCTTAAAATCGAATTCTTTTCTTATTTTAAGCCTCTAACTCTTATTGGATAAATATAAAAAAATTTATCAAACATGTATATTCATATTTTAGTTATTTATTTATATTCCCATAAATGAAAATTCAAGGCATTAACTACCATTTAAAATAATTATATTATATTGTTAGTGTGCAACATAAGATTTCAAAGAAACCCGTTGTTGTGTATCGGTTACGCTATCGAACATAGCAACAAATTTAAAGTAAAATTAATATTTAATTCAAAAATATTAATAAATATGAAAATTTTATATTCTTTATTTATCGGGGATGTTACAACTATAGCTGTGGTGTTTCTTGTTTTCAACCAAAATCTTCTAAAACCCAATTTTAAAATTCCAACATCTACTCAAGGACCAATAAACTTCACTGAATCATAGATCAAATCAAAAAAAAAATATAAGATGTGAATAAGTATCAATATACTAGTAATAAAAATTTATATGTTTTATAAAGATAATTTAATTTAATTTATAACATTCTTTACTTTTATAAGATAATCTAGGGGTAATCATTATTTTATATATAATACATAATCGAATGATTGAGGCCTTGAAATGTGTTGAATTCTAAGGAATATAACAAATATTATTTTTTAAAGATTTTAATCTCAAAATATAATCATATTTTATTCTTGTTATGTATTTTTCATTCAAATAATTTAGTTTGGAATCATATTCCCTCCACGAAACGAATATATTCAAACCATATTGATGTGTAACTCTTTACACAACCCAAACGTTTGTGTTACTCTTCCAAATTTAGAATTCAAGTATATTAATACATATATTAATTCATCATATGCATATGGTATGCGAATAATTCATGTAAAGGTTAAGAATTATATGAGATTGACAGTCTCCACATGATTAAGAATGAAGCAACAAATAACCAACCCCATTCACTTTCCAAGGGAAGGCATATTCCTCCATGTAAGTCGGTAGTTTGACCCCAAGTACCTCTACACGGGGAGACATTTCTGAAGATAGAATTAAATTCATAATAGTTTTAATAACTAATAAGAAAAATTTATTCCCAACTAATATATCCATGATAATAACTCTAAATACAAATTGAGGTTAAGGTAAATGAAAGACTAAATTCATTAACAATATCTAACAAGTAATTTGAGGATCCATGATAGATCCAATTTATGATTTTAAACTAAATCATACCAAATATTCAAATTTTATAAATAATTTACTAAACATGAATATATAATAGAATAAAATATTAAATAAAAGAATAATTAAAATTTTTAAATAAGAAATAACTATTCATAAACATTTAACAAATAGAATCTAACTATAAACAATTTTATAATTTTAGCTTTAATATTATTGATATCCCATAATTTTGAATATAATCATTTTTTATTCATTTTAATATGAACTCTTTCATATTCTTCATTATATGGAATTTAAGTTTTAAGTATATGACATTTTATGAATTATAAACAATTTAAAATCCTATTTTTTATTATGCGAATATTTTATATAATATAAATACTAAATATTTAATAATCATTTAAACTTTGAATAGATCAATCATCAAACAATGTTTGTTGTGGTTCAAAAAATGTTCCAAATAAGGCCCCTTTAATTTTAAAAATTCAAAATATTTAATTATGAATAATTCATAATTTACATATAAACACTTTATATTTTTTTCTTATTTCATAATTTATAAACCACTATAAATTATGAATTATGATTTCTAAATAGACACTTTCTTTTCTAGATCATAATATATTCAATATAATTTGGTTAAAAGTTATTTCAAATATTATCATAAAATATTTAGGAATATAAAGGTTTTATAAAATTTTATCTATTTAATTATAAACCATCAATAATTAAATAATTAACTCATACATTTCAAATTAATTTAATATTCCCAAAATAACTTTTAACATGATTTATATACATTTTATAAATCATAAAAACAATATAATTTTTTAAATATAATTTTTTAAAACTATTCGGTTCAATCTTACGTAGAATCTATATTCTACGTAAGGGTAAACTCCTTCCACCCTTACATAGATGTTCTATGTAAAGTTAGATATACATGACCCTTACGTATTAGAAAATCTATAAGGTTACAAAAATTCTTTCCATTATGTTAATTTTTATGTAAGGTTAATTATTTATCATACATTAAGTAAAACATTAAAACAATGTAGTACCTTTATGTAAATATATAAATATTTTTAGTATTAAGGTAGCTCATAGTAGCCATTGCGAAAGATATTAAAACAAAGAATTAACTTTACATTAACTCCTTTATGCGAAGTTATTTCCTTGGTTACCATTATGTACCTGAGTTTCCCATAAGGGTAAGCTTCAGGTTATCTTTATTTAATCCTTTTAGAAAATACAACAACCTTTATGAAACCCTTACTTTGAATAAACGTATGTTATAATGATCATTACATAGACCAAACTATGTAAGGGTAATGAATTAATACCCTTATATAGATCACTATACATAAGGTTAATCACTTGGTTAACTTTATGTAACCCAGTTATGTAATGTTAAAATGATTTAAACTGAATTTGTAGAATACTGAAACATAATGCTCCTCAATTTATGATTTATTCATTTAATGTGATATTTCATAAATATGAACCATGGGAGGCCTCTGATACCAATAAATGGTATAAAACCATAATAATATTAATTACTATAATATGAGGAAGAAAATTAAACCCTTGTTTGAGGATCTCCCATGGCAGATAAATGGATACAAAATAAAAATAGAATAGGATAATTACTGGAAACGTGTGTACCTTACACCAAATATCCACTAATTTGTCTTATCCACCTTGAAACACCCTCAAATGTGCTTGATAAATATCACTAAAACTATATCCAAAATACATCCTCTCTCCCCAATTATACATGGGTCAAGGGATTCATCTGACTGTTGGATAAGATTTATTCTCTAGTACCCATGATGTTACTATAACAGGTAAATCCTACATCCCATAACCATTGACCAAATGCACCCTTTAAATAGACCTTATTCATGAAATTATTTAAAATATTAATTTTAGAAATTTATATTTAACAAAATAACTTCTTATTTGAATTCAACATAAAAAATTAGCTTATTATGAATTTTTAAACACTTTCTAAAATGGTTAGTTTTTAGTCAAAAATACTGTTTTCACAAACCTTGTAATTTTTTTGAATTTATCACTATATAAGAATGAACTATCAGATTAAAAAACCTTTTAAGTAATAAAATATGAATTTAATTAACTAAAATATTTTTTTTAAAATATTCTTTTAACTTATAAATCCCATGTCTAATGTTTTTACAACTAATTAAAAAGTTACTTTATTAAAAAAACTACTTTTGGTCTTTTCTTTAAATCAAGTATTTTCAAGGGAGACTAAATTTTGGAATTACTAAGAATACTCAAAACGTTTATATATTATATTATAAATAAATTTATTCTATTAAAATTATTATCTATGAAAATTTTATCTTATATATAAATTTAATTCTTAAAATTCATTACTAAAGTTAAAAATAAATTATCACAGTAAAAGTAAAAAGAGGTAAATTGAGTTTAACCTAGTATAGATGTATTAAAATATTTAACAAAATATACTTTAATTTAATGGTTTATATTTAGTTCAACCAAGACATGTTTCCCCCAAAATGTATTCCATTTTATTCCTTAGGACCTTGAAAATGATATTGTATTATTGAAAATTGTGAAGGTGTTTCCAAGAGTTCCCTTACAATCACATATAATAACATACCACTTACACCCTTTAAAGATAAAATTAAACTTAGAATTAATATTTTATAATATTCCATTTTAATCTCTCTATAACTATCTCCTTTTAATATATTCCCCTGGTCACTCATATTTAGCTTAAACCCCTTAATTTCAAGGAGTCTTCCAAGTAAAATTCAAGTCCCCGACGTGAGTATTATCAACTACTTAGTTTTATTATCAATTATCTTATTTATAATTTTATATATCCATAATAATATATTTATATTATTATAATTTATATACCTTAATTTTTCTATATTAAAGTGTATTATCATTGTTTATTCATATGCAACATCCATTAAGAAAAAGAAAACTGATGTTTGTGCGTTATGAAGACTACTGCCTCCACAATGAAACATGATTTGTTTTCCCTCACTAACTTACAAGGATGGAAATAAATTTTTTATTACAAGATAAATATGATTTATATGATATCATTATGTTTATGCTGTGTAAAATTTTAAATCCTATTAATTATATGATTATCAAACGATGATCATTAATTTAATCATTTAGAATAAGCATACTAAGAGGATAACCTTTTATTTAAATTTTATAGAATTTTCATATCCATTAATTATTCTTATAAAACATTATTATTATGATATATCACACTTAAAAAAATTAAATAAGATCACTATTCTTCTTTAATAATGATATTAGAACAAAACCACCTCATAATCATTCATTAAATCAGGGTACGTTCATGTTTGGGTTGGTTTAACCACCTACTTGAACAATAATCTGAATTTGTATCATGAATTAATATGGTAAAATAATTACTCTTATAATATTATTTAAAAGTGAAAAAATATTGTTTTTTTTCTGGAGATTCTATATCTATATTTAATTCATCAATTAAGAAAACACCATAAGATCGTCAAGAATCACCAAAACATACTTATTATTAATTTCATCATCAAGGATAAACATTTAAAAAATAATTAAAGGATTTGTAAACGTGATAAATTATTATAAAAAATATAAAATAGTAACATTAATGACCTATTAATGATTAATTTTATAAAAACAATGAATATAAACACCACTATTATGAAACCGGTAGAAATGATCAAAACTATACACCTGATGTGGAAAATCATAATAATTCATATAGGGAATGAAAAATTATGAATAGTACAAATGGAAATAGATTTTACTAAGTTTTTTAATAATTTTTTTAAAATATCTACATTTATGATATAGGTGGTTATAGTTAATTCATGGAAATCAGGATAAGCGGTAAGGGATTTCTATCTCAAATTCTTCTTTTTGCGACATGATTTATATTATTAATGTGATGTATATACTACCTATCTGAGAATTTATATCATGAAATTCCTTTATTCATGGTAATTTAATATAAACATTAATCCATATCTTTGAATATGTTATGATTTAATTTATATTCAAGCCATAAGTAGGGGTTTCCATCTCAATTTTCATTCTTTAGGACTCATGTTATATATAAAACCTTTTTCTTTGTATGTGGTGCATAAATTTACATATAATATTTTTACCATATTATTTATGAAATTTAATGGATATATATTTTTATATTTTTATACCCTAATCATGTTCTTTTGATTAATGAGTTACCAAAATCATTGTGAAACTCAATCGTTAATATGGTATAAAAAGAATACTATATTTTTGTAAAGTAAAGTATGTGTAGTTTCCTAGAAAATAAATCCTTGAATGGATACTATAAAGTGTATGTGATTATAGAAAAAATGAACCTTGGGTTAATCACTTCAAAAAGGGTTGTTTGAAAATTGACTTAATCATTAACCTGATTTGTGGTGAATAAACTTAAGACTTCACATCTATATAAGCAATACTAGGGGATATTATTTGGAATATTAAAACTCTATATATGAAACAAGATAAATGATTTTTCCTACCACTTATATGTTCTCCTTCCAATAAAAACTATTTTTCCCAATTACTATCTTCTATAGACAACTGAGAACATTGTATGTACCCTCGACACTATATTTCTTTGATAAGAGTACTTCATGTTACTTTGATTATAACCCATTACATCCAAGTTTTTTAAGGTATTTTCTCCTTGAAATTGTAATTCCAAGAACCAAACCAATGGGTCCAATCCAAAGATTCATATGACCTCATGTGTGCCTCCCTATACGTAAGAGGATTATGACTAATAGTGAGGGTCTAAATGTCTGTGGGGAGACTATACCCTTAGTAACATATCCCCACACAAATAATAACAAATAAAAATATGAGAACTAAGAGTGACAATGTAGGAGAAAAAAACTATATGGAATACATGATAACAGTAAATAAATGGGCTCCCAATGTGGGAAGACAAACTGGATTAAATGTGTAGGATGATAAATAAATAGTATCCCCTGGAGTAAATCCTAGTACAACTCCCAACTTCATTCTCCTCAGCTCAATGATTTTCTATAGGTACCTTTTCCCTTATATGGATCCCTATACATATTGTATACACACACATCAAGATGACCATGAACGGTGTGAGTAATAAAACCTATTAGGACACTAAAAATGTTTCCTTAACACGACAGCAAATGCATAAGAGTATATATCATGATAATAAATAAATTTACAGACAATAAAATAACCACAACAAGCATTTGTGAACTAGACTAGCTAGCATGAACCCCAAACTTCACTTATTCGAAACCATTATTGAAGAAAATTTATGTAGTCATGGTAACATCACAAGTGAAAGAGATAGCCTCAATGCTCCTCAATACTCGTATAAAACTTAGGCCGCCAGGTCAGACCATAATAGGTCATCATACCTTATTGTTATCTCTTAGGTCACGTCACATAGACCACCATGCCCCAATATTTCCATAGAGGCTAGGTTACATAGACAATCATTCCCCACTAGTGCCTCACCGGTTTGATAATGAATGATCATCATTCCCCTAGGTTAAGATACATAAGGTCGTCATGCCCCATCATCTATCTCATTCCTTTCATCATGTCACATGTAATGTCTTAGAATGCTCCCCTTCTAGGTATATTGATCGATGATAGGTCCACCTATCACTTAGGTACCACACATAGAGTAAAAAATATATATCATGAAAAAAATATACCATAAGAAATCATTGGTGTCATATCATGGCACTCATAGAATATCAAGAGTGTGAAACAAAATAAAGAACACACACATGTGATCATGATCAAAATGGTATAAATCACATTAACACACAACATCATTTCATGATAGCAATCACATACATGAACTTTACATGGTAAGGAACTTCCTGCCTCAAGGTTTTCACGGTCGACGTCAAGGTTCATCAAGGGTGTCATCTACCAAACCATGTTCACACTTCAACCGAAATAATATAACCTAGTGAGAACTCATAGAACAGATTGTAAACAAATATGAAATGGGTTATTGATTAAGTAAAATAAGAACAACAAGACAAGGGTAGAATAAACACTTAAGAAACAAAAACTATCAAAAATGGTAGAATCTAGGACCAGTTGATGGAGGAAGAAACTATCACCCTTGTATAGTGATCAAAGGAGAATTCACCAAGATAATTACAAAAATTTTGATGAATTATAATGGTACACCCATTCTAGAATTTCATCACTAGATGGAATAAAAAAACATATCTTAAGGCATAATAACATTAACCCATGATTGAATCATGAATAAAATAATAAAATTGGATAAGTAATAAAAAGTCATCAATGTAGAAGAAATCAACATATTCTCATGTGAATAACCTAAAATACAAATATCAGAAAAGGAAAATGAAGAAAAAATTCATTTTAACCATAGGGAGGTGGAATCAAGCTACACAATCAATAAATTGAGGCTCAATCAAAGGTTTCATAATATGTAAACCTAGTTCTAAATTTTGGATATAAAATTAATCCGATAATGAAGAATCAACACATAAGAGTAGAAAAAATCCATAGATAATTCAAAAAGAGACAAAATTTCACCCACACCTAGATGAAACCAAATCCAAAAATAAACAAAACTAAAGAATATAAATATTTATAGGTTTTCATCCAATAATGGATAAAAAAGTTAATTATCCAAATCAAAGTGGATAAAAAGATTAATAGGGGTTTAAATTATAATAATAAATTAATTAAATACCCCAAAATTACTTCCCTCACATTTACCCTTAAACAGGTGAGATCTGAGGGGTTTGGGTATTAAATTTTCGATTTCACAAAAAAACTAATGCCGAAATGGATTTCACCATGACCTAGTGCAAGACGTTGTGTTATTGAGACCATATAAAAAACATATGCTATAACATGGCCTAATAACATTTGATATTTACCCCAGAACCATAGGTTATACACCATGGATTGGTCATGTTTTTTCCTAATCCATTTTGGATAGAGAATTTTCAAAAACCACTTTTAATCTTCCCCAAACCTCTCCAAAATCCCTAAAATTCACTCAAACATAGATCCAAAAAAATAAGAAGGAGATGAAGGGAAAGAGATATTCACTTAAAATAATAAATGTTTCAATATTTTACAACATCAATATTATTCTATTTAATGGTGAAGTATTTGATTTTTGTATTTCATATTATATGGATAAATATGTTTTAAACAGTAATTGGTTCCTTAGGGAATGGTATGAAAAGTCCTAATGAAATGCATGATGAATGAATTGGACTTATCCAGTTGATGGGGTTTTCTCTAAATTAATAGTTCCTCGATGGGTTGACAAGTCTCATGAGTAAAAAATGTCTTGTTTTGGTTTATTCATCTTCTTATGATAGTAAAGTGTCTTTACAAAAGGCCTTGACAACAAGTTTTTTATTACTAATAATATTCATTCCACTAGTACGAGATCAATGATTATTGTTATCCATATTTTCATTTATTACCATGGATATAATATTTCCTTAATTTTAGTTGATTATGGATTTGTGTTGTTCATTTATTATTTACATATCCCTTATGTCATGTTTATTTTTTGTAATATTCTAATATATATTACTCCTTATTGAGAATCTGATCTCATACTTATTTTCTTTTAATTCCCTAGGAAACCAATATGAGGACTATGTGTAAATTTCAAGGATATAATGGAATAGATAGTCATGTTCTCAAAATATGTTCATGTTATATATTATGTTTTGAAATATATTATATATGTGTATATGATCTTCCAAGACTACTAAAATTTTCAATCCTTCAGGAACTATTTTACTTTGTACCAGTAATGTAATATAATTACCATATATGGGTTTCTAGAGTTTTATATCTTACATTTGGTATCAAATAAAGTTTAGTAGTATCCATTGGGATTAAATTTGATGAACCATGTAAGCTAGCACAAAATCTATGAAAAAACCTTAATGTTTATAGGGAACACTCTATATAACATATTAGGAATTATATCTTATTGTTCAGTATCATAAGATAATTATGTTTATGACATTTTAGAAAGATGTAAATTAATGTTAATAATTGGAACCATAAAAAAATTATATTTAATTCAAGGATATTCCTCTAAGAAATTTAATGAAGATATAGTTGGGGATACTCAGATCATAACTATATTAGGTAAGTTATACCAACATATAAAAAATTATCTCACCTGCATAGAGTGATATTATAATCTAAAACATGGTGTAAATATGTTAGGTAACTTCATGATACGAAAACCTCTATCATGAAGTGGAACTACTAATCCATTAATACCAAAATAGTGGATCAAGTCCTGAGATAAGTGATTTCTCTCTTTTGGAAGTAGTGAAAAGAAAAAGTCATTATAATGGTCCATCATTTTAAAGGAGACACATGCTAATAATTGTAACTAATTAAAAACACTAAAGAGGAAGATGAGATGAAATTCATGGAATGAGGAACATTCAAGGTGTTAATCTATGAAAAAATAATGTGTTCCTAATAAACGAGTAGAAATGGAAGAGAAGTTCCTCAATCTTATTCGAAAGTTGGAGGAAAATATTAGTGAGTATAAGGATAACATTAAAAGGTTTTCTGTAGTGATACAGAATATATACAATGACAAGAAATAAAGAACGATCATTTCATTATTGAGTTAAAATTTAGACTTCGTAGGGTGTCCTTTTCTCATAACTTTTAATTATATGAGAATATAGTTTCACGTTCCATTAAGAATGTAATATATTTCTATAGGATGTATATATTCAATGGAAATAAGGAGAAGATGATCGTCGAGCGAGCATCATGGGAATAAAAATATTGGAAATGGGAATAAATAAGGGATTAGATTTCCCATATGTCCTAAATATGTGATGAAACGACATAGGTATTTAATGAAGGGAACATGATTTAGTTACAAGTAGAGAGAAAAGGACATCAAAATGATGAATGAAATGGAAAGGTATAAACTATTGATGTTCAATGGTTTAACTATTGGGAGAAGGGACATTATTTGGACTAATTCCCAAATTTCCAGGGAATTTACCTTATAAATATATTTAGGAGAAAAGAAGGGTTTATTTGATCACCAAAGATGATGTCTAAGTCCTTAATGATGTGGGGGAAGGTACATTGATCATTATCACGAAGTTAGATAATGCTTTATTTTATTCAAGTTCATCACAGTCCTTTATATTTTCTATGATTTAAAAAAATTGTAGGTATTTCAATACCACACTAGTAAGCGAGTTATCAATTAAGACACCACATGGGAGTCTTATGGAAACATATATATGTTAGGTTGTTCCAGTAATAATGCATGGGTGCACCCTATTTAAAATCATACTTATTAAACCTATGAATGACATTGATATGATCCTTTGTATGGATTGGATTTCAAAGTATAATGAGAAAATTTATTTCCAATATAATGAGGTTATAATTCATGAATGCGAGGTTTAATATACTATCTTTAGTGCAACAAACAAAAATATTATAAATAAAATTCCTTTTTTGATTGAATTAAATGTCCTATTATGTATTACTGTTATTGAAAACACATAAAATTATTAGGTTTTCTGGAAATATTATATCATAAAATATTTAAAAGACATTTAATAATCATATCCATTTTTAATATTTCCATTTAAAAGTGATATTATGATTAATATATATTAATGGTTATGAAAAATCCAATTGGCACAAAAAAAGGATTTGAGGGCCTTGACCAGGTTGATTGTACCCTATGAAGCCCATTTATCAGATATTACAAGGAAGATAACATCTATAAGAATTTACCTTGACCAATACCAAGATGATATTCAATAAAAAAGGAATGATAAAAACTTTTTATTGATGAATTTCAAGCTCATTGGGATCACGCCCCAAACTATGTTTGCCGAACCACCACAAGAAAAGCTCACTATTGCACACCTTACCCTTAGGGCATTTACTGGTGTAATAAAGGTCCATGTATCTCAACCCAAAAAACATGAATATCTATTTTTTAATTTCTATGAAATAATTATTATAATTATTCTTTATTAATTTTACTTTATAAATGATTAAATAATGAGTTTGATAAAAATAAGATTTCAATACGACAAAACTTGAATTGTATTTTTGGAAAGTCAATGATTTAAATTATGAAATTCATTTAGAATAATTATTGAATTTTAAAAATAAATGAAATTTTAATAAAATATTATTAATAAATAATATTTATTTAGTATATTTTATAATATAATTTTATGAATCCAAAAATAATTATTATAAGGTTTAGAAAACTATTATTTTCAAAAAAATCACTAGATTTTATAAATGGTGATTTTTATTTAAAAATATAAATTATCATATTTATAGATTTATCTGTATAAAATAAATATTATTTTTGGATTCATAATTTTTAAATTATCCAACCATTATTTTTTTCATAATTTTATGAAACAATCAAATTTTTTACATAATAATTAAATACGATATAAATATGTGGTATGTATTATGACATCATAATGACCCAAAAATGATATAATATAATCCTTAAAAGATATACCCGACCAAATATATATTTATCCTTTAAAATAATTTTTTTGAGGTTATTTTATAATTTTTATAAATCGCTTATTAATCATCCAAAACCTATATTATATTTGAAGTTTTTAAAATCAATTATTTGTAAACATAACTCACTTACACATCAATAAGGGTAATATTTTAATTAGTTCAGTGCTTTAAATTATAAAATAAGAAAAGAAACTCCTATTTTGAAAAATCCAAGGGAAAATACCATGATAAGGTTATGGTTTTGATTACTTTATTATATATAGTCAAAAACAAAGTTTAAAAAATAATAAAGAACTCCCCCCTCATTTCCTATAAAAATAAAACCAAGACCCAATTTATATTCACTAAAAACATTTTAGCACATAATTAATCTAATATTACCTTTCTATATACCTCCCAAGGTTTCTGAAAGCTCTCAAGAATCTCCTCCTAAGATTTTGGAAACACTCTCTCAAGGTAAGGTATTCCCTCCTTATCCTCTTTATTTAAACACCATTTTTGTGTTATGAATTTTGTTTTCCATTTGTTCATGTTGGGGTATGTTCTAAAAGATACCAAATTCTAACATTATGATTGAAAAGTGATTATAAACCTATTTAACACTTATTTATCCATCCCATGAACCTTTATGTGTCCCCATTTTGTTGTTGAATTTGTCCTATAAATTTCTATGCCAAACATTTGTGAAGTGTATACCCATAACCCTTCTACTCAAGGGTATTCACATAGTTGTACCTATAATTTATTTATTGGGTAATTACAAGTATGTAACTGACATTCATTAATAATGTGATTAAATATTATAAAATATTTTAATATATTATATGATATATGTGGCACACTTATGCATGTACATGATATGATTATGATGGGTGCACCCAGATAGCACTCCAATACATAGGGTAATGTTTTAATCTCATGAGATTCCCCCAAGGTGCATGATAGGTTATACTAAAAACACTATGTTATGATGTATTGGTGGTTAACCTTGACTTATGCTTATGAATACACATTTTAAGTTATTTCCACACTCCCATGTTACCTTTATGCTATCATTTTATACCACACCTCATTATTAATTATTATTATTATCAGATATTATGGTAAATTATTATAACTATTGTCTCAAATGTATTTCTTTACCCTATTCCATAATTTATTATTCCATTACTAAGATTTTTATCTCACTCCATTCTTATGTATGTCCCCAGGTTATCCCATGCAGTTTTAGAGTATTGGTGAAAATATAAGAGCATGTTAATAATGTTTTCAATAAAGTCATTGTATCCTAGTTTTATGATGTTATTTTATGAACCTAATCTCCCAAAGAAACTAGGCATATCAATATTTTAGGTTTTATTAAGTTCCTTTTTTATAATAAATCATGAAATAAAGTGTATTAAAGATATGGTTTGTTATAGTTTGTATCAGAGGGAAGTCTAGATATTTTTGGGATCAAGATTAGAAAACTCTAGTAAAAGCCTTATGGATAAGAATGAACATAGAAAAATATCCCTAAAATTTTGGTAAAGTATAGAGTAATTTATTTACATGAAAATAAATACCTATATGGATACTACATTTGGATATGGATCTAGCAAAGATTTACCTTAGAGTAAAAACCTCAAAACTACTATATTAATCTAGAATCGATCAAAAACTGGTGCATGAAAATCGGCCTTACTACACACCTGGTTTCAAAATCACGGGGGATATTATTTGGTAAATTCAAAAGCCCATTATGAACCATTATTAAGGAAAAAAAACTACCATAAGAGTTTATGTTAGGAAATAAATCAGGGATAACTTATATTGAAGCCTCAAAATTCATAAGTTAAGGAATACATGTCATTTATGAGTTACTACTTTAATTATAATGGTTTATTTTTTATGTGTTCCACAGTTTAAAATTACTCATTCTAATATTTACCATTTATTTTATTTAATGGATAAAAATAATAAAATTGAGTCAACAACCAATGTGATGGGTAATGTGATGACTGCCC
This sequence comes from Viscum album, assembly GCA_963277665.1. NCBI lineage: Eukaryota > Viridiplantae > Streptophyta > Magnoliopsida > Santalales > Viscaceae > Viscum > Viscum album. Next base: position 1,045,724,588 of record OY728161.1, on the reverse strand, counting down.
AAATGAGATGCCTAATATGATGAGAGCTCAAGTAAGATGTCTTTCGATTATTGAAAAACAACTATAAAAAATCATGATTAAAAATTTTCATTTAGTTTAATTTCTAAAGATTTAAAATAAGAGGATGATGACATATCAAGGAATTTTATCTGATAAAGGTGATAAAGTAAATAAGACCCAATTTTATTTTTGAAAAAAATGTGGAAAGAGACATCGAGGTAAATATCAGAGAGAAACTAGGATATGTTTAAGTGTTGGAAAATAGATCATAAAGTAGAAAATTTCCATGGAAGAATGAATAACAAGATATATGGGAATAAAGTTCAATATAAGGTACCATATACAACTCTATGTCATAAATTTGGAGAATTTGGAAATTATCCAGGCCAATGCTCTATTCCAATTACTACCAAGCATGATGGGAAACAAAAACATCCCAGAAAAAGGGAATAATAACATTCCTATACTAAGATGAATCTTGATAACATAAGTACTTGTAACCTGTACTTTAGTGTTGTGTATGTCATGTTGTATTTCAATTCATTCCATATTATCATATCTTGTATGTTTTATAATAACATCGATTCACCACCTGAAATGATTTGATGTCATTGGGACAAAACTTCTATGATTATTATATCAGATGTTGAAATTTTTGGGAATGTTTTTATTTAAAATTTTACCAGTCTCCCTTTAGTTGGATTTTATATTATCCAAGTCATGTAATTACATTCCTTTTATATATTCTAATATAATTTTTTGAGATAAGTAAATCACCCTATGTATCATTAATTTCCCTTTGATTCTATAAATGTTCAAGGAGGAGTATGAATCTTATTTAGTAACAATATCAAAAGTATGGATATTATTTCCCTATAATAAAGTTTATCTTTCTCAAATTATTGAGACCAAAGTAAATACCATCCTTAGAGAAATTCCCATTGTGAGGGAACACATTGATGTGTTTCCTGAACAATTTAATAGTCTTACTACTAGACGATAGGTTTAATTTTCAATCTATCTTATACCTAGAGATTTATTAATATACAAGATTCCATATAGAATAGAAGTTATTGATCTTGAGGAACTAGAGAAAAAACTATAGGAAAATATGGGTAAATTGTTTATATGATTGAGTGATTCACCATTGGGTTAACCATTCCTCTTCCTCAAGAAGAAGGGTGAGTCAATGTACCTCTACATTGATTATTGTGATCTCAACATGATCATGATAAATAAAAAGTATTATTTTCTACATATTGATGATTTATTCAATCAAATATGTGGATCCCATTATTTCTATAAGATAGATATTTAGTTGGGATATCATCAAGTAAATGTGAAGAAGGAGGATATACCCATGACTGTTTTTTGTAAACTTTTTGTGCACTAAATGTTCATAGTTATGCCATTATGACTCAATAATTCTATATAAATATTTATGGAATTAATGAATATAGTTTTCAGAGATTATCTTGACAATGTTTTGGTATTATTTATGGAATATATGCTTATCTACTCTAAAATAAATAAGGAGCATGAGGAGAATTTAAATATTGTACTAAGGAACTTGTGGAAAGAAAATATGTATGAAAAGTACAGTTACTATGAGTTTTGGTTGGGGAATGTAACTTTCCTAGGGCATTTCATCACCAACAAATGGATATCTATAGATCCTTCAGAAACAGAGACTATTGAAGGGTGGCCAAGAACAACCTTTGTAACTAAGATCCTTATTTTCATTGGATTACCTGGGTACTATCATTGATTTTTTAGAAACATATAATTATTTTCAATCCCCCCTAACTAAGATAACTCGTAAAATATTCACGTCTATCTAGAATTATTAACGTGAGGAATTTTTTAAATAGATGAAGAAGAGGATAATCACTGCACCTATGCTCACATTACTCACTACTGGGGAAGGATTTGTGATCTATAGTGATGAATCTAAAAAGTTATTGGGTTGTGTACTCATGAAAAATGAAAATGTGAAACCATATACCTCCCATAAATTAAAGATAAATGATAATATCAACACAAATAATGATATAGAATTGGCTAAAATGATCTTTTCATTAAAATTTTCCAGTATTATCTTTATGGAGAGTAGTGTGATATATATACAGTCCATAAAATCCTCAAGTATATATTCACAGAAAATGACCTTAATATTTTCCAATGGAGGTGGTTAGATATAATTAAGTATTATTATTTTTCAATATATAACCATATATGGAAATAAAATAAAGTGGAAGATGCTCAGAGTAGAAAAGATCCCACAACTCTATCTATGATGAGGATTGAAAGGGATCCAATCTACCATGATAAAAAAATTATGGATATAGTAATAATAAATGGATAATTATCTTAAATTTCCTAGTAAATTATCAATAAAATATTCTAAAAAGGATCAAGAAGGCTCAGAAAGATGATAAGTTGCTGCAGAAGAAGGTGTAGTAGATATTTCAGAGTTCATATGTACTAAATATGGAGTTATATGGTTTGGAAAATGGATATATACCCCCTAAAATCCATAACTGAAGAGGGAAAATATGGATGATGTGCATTGCTCATCATTATCTATTCATATAAGAAACACTAAAATGTATAAATATTTGAAGAAAAATTTATTATGGGATAACATGAAGATAGATGTTGCATATTTTTTATCGCAATGCTTGGTATGATATAAACTAAAGGATAAAATACAGAAGTCTAAGGGTATGATGCAAGCATTTCTCATACAAGTATGGAAATAGGAAAACATAACCATTGATTTCATCATTGTACTTTCTAGCACACCTAATTGTAATAAATCCATATGGTTGGTAATCGATCGCCTTACAGAGTCATCACTTTTCATTACTATGAAGGAATATTTCTCTCTTGACCAAAAAATCAAGATATATATGTGAGAAGTGGAAAGACTGTAGGGAGATCCAGTATCTATTATATCTGATCAAGATTCAAGGTTTACCATGAGGTTTTAGATAATACTTTAGAAATCATTGAATATAGAACTGAGCTTTAGCACTTCTTACCCCCCTCATATGGATGTTCAGTCTCAAAGGAACGTTTAAATTGTAGAAGATATGTTGGGATCATGTTCAATAGATTTCCAAGGATGTTGGGATCATCACCTTCACCTAGTATATTTCTCATACATTAACATTCCCATTCGATCATTCAAATGGAACCTTATTAAGCTTTATATGGAAAAAGGTATCATAATTTAACATGTTGGGATAATGTTGGTGAGTGGAATTTGATGGGACCGGATCATATTTAAAATATGAAAGAAAAGTTTCAAACCATTCATTATCATATGAAATATGAAAAAATTCAAATTAAAAGCTATGCATACAATCATTGATGAGATCTGGAGTTTGAGGTTGGAGACAAATTGTTCCTCTATATATCTTCATAAAATAAATTCACGAGTTTTGATAAGAAGGGAATGATTTGTCCATGATATATTGTCCCCTTTGAGATCCTCGATCGCATTAGAGATGTGGAATATCGAATATCACTCCCACCTAACCTATCTAAAGTACGTAATGTTTCCCATGTATTCCTCTTGAGAAAGTACATAATATACGCCTCACATGTACTGAATCCAAAGGTGGTATCAATAGAGAATGATCTTTCATACAAGGATCATTGAGTGAAGATCTTAGATCATAGAGACAAAGTTCCATAAAATAAGACAACTCACTTGGTCAATGTGTTGTGGAGGAAACTCAAGTTTGAGGAAGAGATGTGGGAATTGGAGGAGGTGATGGAATAGAAGTACCATACTCTTTTATAGTGTATGAAATTAAAATTTTAATGGTGAAATTTTATAATGGAGGAATAATTTAATAACCTGAACTATTATAAATAAAATTCCCTTTGTGATTGAATTTAATGTCCTATTATGCATTATGGTTATAGAAAACACTTTTACATATTTTCTTTCATTGGGTATATTATATCCAATCATATTTAAAATACCCTTAAGAATTATTACCATTGATAATATTACCATTCAATGGTGGTCTTATGATTATTATATATTAATATTTAGGACAAATCCAATTGACATAGATAAAGGAAGTGACGGCCTCGACCAGTAGGATTATACCCTACGAAGCCCATCTATCAGAGCTTATGAGGGAGATAAAATTTCTGATATTTAACCTTGACCAATCCCAATCATATTTTCAAGAAGAAATTCATGAAATTAAATATTTATGGGATACGTTCAAGCTTATTGAGGTCACGACTCAAACTATTTTCTCTGAACCACCCCAAGAAAATATCACTATCGCACACCTTTCCCTTTGGTAGTCTGCTAGTGTAATAAAAGGATATGTATCTCGACCCTAACATAATGAATATATATAATTCATTTTATATGAAATAATGAATATATTTATTCATGGTTGATTTTACTTTATAAATTACTAAATAATGTGTTTTATAAAAATTAGATTTCAATACAACAAAACTCAAATTATATTTTTGGGAATTAAAAAATTTTGATTAATACATTCCCTTTTAAGAATTCATGAATTTTTAAAATAAATTATATTTTAATAAAATATTATTATTAAATAATATTTATTAATTATATTTGATAATATATATATATAAAGTCAATTTTTTATAAGGTTCAGAAAACTTTCACTATTAAAAATCCAGTATTTTTTAATAAACATGGATTTTGATTTAAAAAAATAAATTCTCATTTTTAGAGATTTATTTGGATAAAATAAATATTATTTTTTATTAATCACATTGAAATTATCCAATGGTGATTTTTTCATAATTTTATGAAACACTCAAATTTGTGGGTAAAAATTAAATACCATATAAATATATGATATGTATTATGAAATCATAATGTCAAAAAAGTTTTGTAATATATTATTTAAAAGGCATAAGAAACCAAATATAAATTTTTTATTTAAAATAATATGTTTTTAAGGTTATTTTATTAATTTTATAAAGCCTTTATGAATCCTCCAAAACCTATATTATATTTTTATGTTTCTTTGTAAAAATAACTTACTTTCATATCACCAAGGGTAATATTTTATTGAGTTCAATTATTGACATTATAAAATAATGAAAACCAGTTATCTATTTTAGAAAACATTGGAAAAAACATGGGATGGTTATAGTTTTGATTATATTATTATATTGAGTCCAAAACCTAGGTTTAGGAAATAATAAAGAACTTCACTATATTTTCCTATCTAAACCCACCAAATATCCCATTTATCTTGAATAAAAAACCTTATATCATGTCCTTAATCTTACCTTCCCTCTCTAGATCCCTCCCATAGTTCCCCCAAGCTCTCAAGAATATCATCGCGAGCTTTTTGAAACACCCTCTCAAGGTAAGGGATCCTCTCTTCTCATTTTTATTGAAGAACCTCCTTTGTGTAATGAATTTTTTTTCCATTTATTCATGTTGGGATATATTATAAATCACCACTCTTACTTTACATATGATTTAAAAGTGAATAGATGCCCCTTTAACACTCGTTAATCCCTCCCATGAACCTTTATGTTCCCCTGTTATGATGTCAGAATTTTCCTATGATTTTCTATGGAAAACATTAATGAAGTGTATAACCGTACCCGTTTCCACTAAATTTTATTCAAATAGTTGTACCTACATTTCATTGATTGGGTACATCCATGTATATAACCCACATTTCTTAATTATGGTATTAAATGTGTTTGAATATTTTCTTATTTTATATGATATATGTGGAACACTAATTCATGTATATTATGTGATTATGATGGGTGAACCCAAATACAACTCCAATGCATTGGTCAATTTTTTAATCTACTGATATTACATGTAAGGTGCATTGGAGTTTATTATATGAACGCTATGTTATGATGTATTGGTGGTTTACCATAACTTATTTTTATGATGCCTTGTTTTACGATGTTTCCATATTCCCATTTTCCTTCATGCTATCATGTTATACAATGTATCATTATTCAGGACTATGATTCTAACATTTTATGTTACGTTGTCATGCCTCTTAGATATAAAATCCCAGAACTGGTTTACTCATAAGAAACCAAACTCGATCAGTCACATGGACTCGAGAGTTCTTCCATGTATGCCAAAGGCTGTCTATTAACAGAAAGGTTCCATGATAGTATGACAGGGAGACTATACCATTATAATTAGAGTAGAAAAATGATATAATACTGATTATATAATGGAGTATTAACAAAAAATGGAAATCAAGGTAAACCATCCAAAAAATAATAACAATGAAGTCAAAATAGGCACCATGTACAAAATGATGAGTATGTCATGGATCTATACAAAATACATGAATATAAGGAAGAAGACATATAATACATACATATACATTAATAATAAACTAAAAGACCAAAAAAGGATATCTACAATAGCATCATGATCCAAGGATTGGTCCCATGCTCTCAATATCTTATGCTATAAACAATTAAGCATCCAAGACAGGGTGTTTTCCCTTATCCCTACTTGCATCTATGAAGTCTATTTGAGTACCAATCAAAATCCTGAAAAGGGTGTGCGATATACTTAGTAGGACACCACCAAAGATATATATACAAATACAGTCCATGAATTTAAAGGAAACACTGTGTAGATATAGAGATAAAAAGTGGAAAAATTCTTGAAATAATAATAATAATAATCACATTGGGATCTGAATCCTCATGGGATTCCTAGACAACCATATACACTTCATCTCATGTTGGTAATGTATGAACAAGGTACCTTGAATAGGTGAGGGTTTATAAGGAATAACCAAAGTATACCAGTATAATTAATCATAAAATAAGACCCAAGTTAAAAATAGGGTGTCCACATCATAATAATAGAAATGAAAGATCCAAGAAGAATCATGGAATACTTGAACTTAGATGGTCAATCCAACTCAAAACAGATAAACCATGTATCCTAGATAAGTGGTATGAGTATAATCCAAGGGATTACCCCAAAGGAATTCATGTCCATGGAGAATTTCCATAGTAAATCCTGGGCTATGCATTACCTGGGGTCCAAGGGGAGTATCCAAGGACCCTCCTATATGAAGACATCATCTAAATCCAAGGATTGTATTTGAGACACTCTAAATATCCATAAATGAGTCAAGTGAATCATTTCTACTATACTAAGGAATTCACATATAAATAAGATATTGACCAAATTCCAAGGGGGGAATCTCCCTTGGCAGTGAGCCCAATGAATCAGGGTGGCATCCTTTAAGTGCTCAAGGAATTCCCTTAGGAATCCTAGAATGGCTTAAGTAGGACCACTCCGATAATAAGAAAAATCTCCATAATACTAGTATGATTTAGAACATTTTATCTCATATAACATAGACCATGTGATAACTATGACAATCCATTAACGTTTTATAATACCTGTTTTTACCTTTCCATTCAATAATGAAAAATACATATATAAGGATTCATGCCATTAATAATATGATTTAAAATTAATAAGATACACTCTAAACTTTCTTGACCAATCATAAGGTGTCAAGTCATCAATTTAAATTAGTCAAATCCTATGGAGAAGTTAAACCAAACACACCAATGGATGTTTTGGTTAATAAAAATCAGGTGACACATAGGCATATTAATGACACACCCAAAGGGTAGTTTAATTTTAGATCATTGACCTCCATTGATGATGAGGGGATCTATTAGGGTGTTTAGATTCAAATTTAAATAACCAATTTAAGGAAAATTGATTTTAAAGGAAAATAATGGGCATAAATGGCATGTGACACAATGACGTCAATTATAAATTGATGATACTTGATGGAAAATTCATAGACCACCTACCTTGTAGAATTAGAGGAACACTCATCCTATATTGACACTTATTGTAGTTTGAATCAAAATAAAACAAAATAAAATATAAATACCTTGAAATAGGGTATATAATCTTACACCAAAATAACACACAAAAATGGAAAGATAAATTGAACAAATAATGTAACAGATCGAAGCTCTTACCAAGAGGAATAAAATGAGATAAACGATGGAAGAATCAGACATCAGATGATGAAAAAATATAAAATCATAGACTGGAGGAATGGAGATTCTTCAACAGGATGGGAGTGATGTACATGATAAATGATAGGGTAATAAGTGTGTGAAAATTATAAGGGTTTAAGGGAAAATCATAAATTTACTCTACTATAAGAGGTCCAAAATTTAGTCTACACAGTTGGACAAATCACACACCAATCATGTAACAATAACCATCTACGGGAACCCATCAAACATCTATCATTAATGGTTTAAAAAAACCATGCTCCATCCATGTGGGTTCACTATATAAGTGGCGCTAAGGGTGACATATAGACACACAATTTACCAAACCGTGCATATTTTATTTAATCCCCTTTTCAACATGTCTATAGTTTTTCACATTGACATGCATCATCCCTCACATTGTTTTTAAAATCATTCTCTATTATATATGGGTTCATTTTTGAGTTGTATAGTTACTAATAACCATGAACCAACCATGAACCTCATACAAATCATCCAAAACATGGAGTTCTAGGCTCTGAATAAGCCCCTGATTCTCCCGAAACATCCCTTAAACTCTTAGGCACATTTATAAGTGTAAAACTAAAGATTTAAACTAAAAATTAACTGGTATTTGTCTCAAAAGTAAAACCATGTTATTATAACCTCATACACATAAGAAAAATCATCACTTAGTTGACCTTACGAGGGTAATGAAGTACTATCCGAGAAAAGATCAAGAAACTGATGTAACGTCCTGAATTTTCAAAAACGTATAGGCCATTTATTCTTGGTTAAAACTAAATTTTTTGGCCCTAAAAATGATTCCTAAAGGATTCAAGGAGGTCTTGAAGGTGTCTGGGGGTCAGTTGGAGCCCAAAGTCCTGGTTTAGGAAGATAAAGACTGGGCCACATGGTTAGTAGAAACCATGCATCCCAGCCCACATGGTACCTCTAATTGTGTAGTTGCAGAAAATGGGTTGCTGGTGGCTGCATGGTTTGTATGAAACTTTTCAACCTCAGGTGCACGACTGTGGGATCCATATGCAATTTTTTTATAGAATATTTTTTTAGAGTTGTCCCATGATTAGGGAAACCATGTTAATTATCTATTAGGGGTACCCCTTAGAGAAGAACACACCACACCACTGGCACATAATTTTGCCAACCATGTAGCCAAACCACACACCCCTTTCTATGTAGGTAAAATTATAATTTTTACCTCATTTAATCTTTAAACTTATTTCTTATTTCCCCTACTCTTTTCTTTAGCAGAACAACCCTCTTCTTTCCACAAGAACCCTCATCCTTCAAGATTTAGGGATCAAGAGACATCCTCTGTTCTTCATAAATTTTACTCACCATTAGATCCATCAGGAAGCTATAGGTAAGCCCCTCAATCCTATCCCTTGTATTTAATGTTGCTTCTATTCCCTATTTCTATATCATAGGTGGTCTAGGTTCTTTACCCTCATTTCATTATGTAATATAATGTGTGCCATTGTGTTTTGAGCTAAACCCTTTCGATAACACCTTATAAATTCCATTTAAATTAATTAAAAATCCTTACCTTACTATTTTCGACAGAAGTTAGTGGTGAATCATCCCCTTGGGTTTATTTTCTTGATTAATGTCACCCCAATGGGTGTGCTTAGCCTTTAATCATTAATTTCACATCTACCAGAGTTTTTAAATTTCCTTGATGGTGTTGTCTTACAATTAATGCCTTTATATAATTAATTAAGATAAAAAAAAATTAAATGTCCATGAGATTAGTCCATGAGCCTTATGCCTTATGAAATAAATGGATTGTCCCATGAAATGACTTAACCAATATGCCTATTATGATATAATTGATTGAAATAAAATAAAATGGTCCTTGTTGTTAGACATGTTATAAATTCATTGTTTGATTTAATGCCTCCACCCAAGATCCGAGGGTGATACATGGTTTTCTGACTTAAGGACCCCTTGGAAGTACTCTTTGAGCCTTCTTTTTAGAATTTTTTAATTCTTTGAAAATACACTGGGGGAGACACTGGCTATTCTTGGGACAATATCTCCATGATTTTTTTGTTTTAAATACATATTAGTGACACTAGTTCCATACGAGATAACCCTTGGATGAGCTCTATGTCATGATGGTTGTACCATTCTAAGAGATATTCATGAGCCCCTACGTGTGATACCGGGGATGGACTTAGAGGTTACTTCATGTCATCTTCCTAACATGACTCGAGTGACACCCAGGACTTCATTGTTTGGTCACATTGGATGGACTCTTAGGCATTGGACTTATACCAAGACCTTAGATAATTACATGTAATTAATTGTTAATTTACTTGGATAAGTGTAGGATGACTCTTAATATTTTATAAATAGGTTTAAATTTAATTAAAAAGAGTCAGAATGTTTTCAAATAAGAAATGAACTGTTGGAATTAGAAAATTAGGGACATGTCCTCTAATCCCAATCATAAGTTTGGGGATAACCATATTCTTAAAACATTTTATCATTCAATTTACCTTCATAGGTTTTCTCAGTTCATATTAATGGGATTAGGATGAAGCAGGTAAATTAGATGGGTGTCCTAATTGAATCCAGTCTAGTTTTTTATTTACTTATTCATTTTTTGAATTTTTTAATTAAGGAAAATTTCTCATTTTTTATTTCAAGAAATGGTTTTATATAGACATAATTAGTGGTGGCCTATTGAGATTTTATCTCAAACCCTACTCAACATGCATGTGGTACCTAAGTAGACATTATAGTTACAGGGTTTGATAAAGGGAAGAGGCTTGATTTTGATGCTTAATTTTTAGTTCTAGGATGTAGTTTGGGAGCAAAGGACTAAGCATATGCTCAGGATGATATTAGTTGTTGTTTTTTTGTATATTTTTTTATCATGTGGTATATGCTCATATCCCTTGACTCCATTGCATGTTTTTATAGCAACAACACCATGAACAACATCATACTATATCTTCTTATTATTTATCTTCTGCTAGTTATTTATTTTTTCATGCATTTTCTATTTATTTTTCTTGCTATTGGTCTATTGTTACTTATTACAATGATTATTATTCTATATATTACATATATATTTCTATTCTTTAATTTGACTTATGAGGTAATAGTATCCCCAGAGACACAACCTAGTCCCTCCCTACTAGTCAGAAGTCTCTAGTGTTCGAGGAGGTGTGCTTGACGTTTGTGGCCCTCCATCTCAGGGCACCTTTAAGTGGAATTTAGGGAGGGTTGAAAAAAAGTGGCATTGAAGGGGTTATTTTTCCTTTTTATCATTATTTGGGTTTATACCTGAGAATAGGATATTGGGATTTGGTTATGATCTTGTTCTTGGGAGTAGATGACCCACATATAGAGGAAACCAAAATTTCCTGGGTTGGGTAAATGTCGTTATTGCATGCACTCTTACCATTTCATGGATTTATCCATTGGGTGACTCACTTGAATTGTGTTGTTATTAATATTGATGTTATTAAAATGGTTTTTAGTTTTGGATCAATGATTTTAGGGAACATCAAAGCATGCATCATACTAGGCACCTTAGGATTAAAATGTTGTGCATTATGCCATTCCATATTTAGTTATCCGCTTTCATTGATTTTTTTTCATGTGATTGTTGTTATTACTTATTTTTTATTCCTTTAAATGTTTGAAAAACATAATGGATACATAAAGTAACTCCTTTAACCTGATAGTGTTTTTCTGAATAGTTTAAAGTTTACACCTTAAGCAGTCAATTATGGAACATTTAGCCACGGACCATCTGTCACATGGAATGGAACATGTTGTGGTTATGATTAAATAGGTTCCACTATCCAATTTATAAGGTGTATGGACCCTTATAAATTAGATATGGAGATCAAAATAATTTATCCACTAAAAATAGAATTTAAATATACAAATTAATTAAAATGAAAACAACCTCTAAATTAAAATGGATACCTTATATATATAATATGAGGACTTGACCATGACCTAACATTAGTAGTAGGCAGTAGGTTGTTTATCCTATGATAATTCCATAACCTTTTCTCCAATATTATATACCTGTATCCTAGAGTAGGTGAGGGGTTGTATCATGCTTATAGGTGACCCTTATACCTGTCTTTTATTTACCACTTTACCTATCTGTTGTAACCCTTATTTGAGGCGTTTTATTGGAAATTTTTGAGCTATGACACCATCATTACCTCATGATGTATGCCAAGAGAGTGTCAATGAGCATACTTTTATGGTGGTTGTCACTGAGCCACCCATAATACCTCCTGTAGTGCCACTTAAGGAACCTCCTCCTGATCTTCTGATAGGTGTTGATGCTCAGTTCCTGAATAGCTTATTTTGGTTTATACAATCTATGAAGGGTTCTCCCTAGCCTGCTCCTTCTATGGCAGATCTAACCTAATATTTCCATCAGAAGCATCCTCCCACATTCTTGGGGGATAGTGGACATCAGGATGAGGAGTCATAGATAGAGGCCATGTTTTCTATCTTCGAGAACATCGAGAAACCTCCATAGAGGAGAGTCAAGATCACAACCTATATGCTACATGACTCTGCTAAGCGTTTTTGGGACATTATTGCTCAGGCTGGTAGACACCAGGGTATGGTTAGGGTGGACTTCTAGATATCCTATTTTGACTGCTTCTTTCCACAAACCTTAACAATAGATCACATTCAGGAGATCATGCACCTTCATAAAGGTGACATGTCAGTGATGGAATATTCATCCCGGTTCACCGAATTACACCACTTTGTACCGACCTCGACTAATGATGAGATGACTACTGTGAGGAATTTCATGGATGGGATTGAGTAAGACATCTAATCATAGATGAATTTCTTTTGGATGACTACCATTTATGAGATAGGGAACCAAACCATCATCACTGAGCAGATCCTGAGGGAATCTAGCAATGTGAAATAGGATAGTTTGCCTTCCAAGTGGAGTAATGGTTTATCCAATCGTAGGAAGTGGCTTTTAGAGGAAACAAATTGGGGTAGTACTAGAAATGTAGAGTATAAAAACAACTATGTGTTTTGTCACCAGTGTAGTAGGCTAGGTCACAAAAAGTACCAATGTATGAGGAACCTGATAAAGTTTTGGGATTGTGGCAAGATGGGCCACCTCTAGCGCTACTTCCGATCCTTTCCTCTAGTACTAAGTGAGTGGGGTATTGTACCGGCACCAAATTCAGGTGAAATTTTAGTGACTCATTATTAGGTAAAGATATCATATTCTATAGCCCATTTGAGCTGAGCATGTGGTTGCAGTCGAGGTAGTCAGGCCTCATAATTTCAGCATCAACAAAGTGGACCTGCTCAGGATACTCATACAACATCTCAGGGCCACAGATCCGACCATATCTATCCAGTACAACCAATGATAGATGGAAAGAGTATAGTTCCATCTACATTTATAGGTTCTATTCTAGTATCCTCTATATTAGTATCTACCATATTTGATACAAGTGCATCACACTCTTTTCTATTAGATGTTACTATGGGAAGTCTAGGCCTAGTGATAGAGTGTTCCGGTGGTGTTATGACTCTTTAAACAAAATTAGGAGTTCAAGAATAGGCTATAAACTAGTGAAATTAGGGACTCCTTGGGATAATTGGGTACCATTTTCTGTGGAGTTTCTTTTTCTTCAAGATGACCGGTTTTGATGTCATTCTTAGCATGGACTAGCTTGTGCCTTATCGAGCCCAGGTGGATTTTTATCTCCATCGGATATCTTTCATGTCACCCAAGGTAACCACATATATTCATAAGGAAGAATTATATATCTAGGAATGTTTAGATGGACCCAAGCATACTAGGATAGGTGGAGTGACAACCCAGATGGACAGTATCTTTATGAGAAATTAGGGAATATAGCTAATGGAATTACCTAATGTGGTGGGACATTTTAGGGACACCTTCCTTGAAGATTTATCCAGTTTACCCCTTGAGAGATGGTTTTAGTTAATAATCATGATTTTTCCAGGTGCAAAACCCATGTCTATTCCTCCATATAGGGTGGAACCTAGAGAGATCTAGGAACTCCAGAAATAGCTTGAAGATCTAGAGGCTAAGGGTTTTATCCAATCCAACAAATCACCATGGGGTTTACCTATCCTTTTAACCGAGAAGGTGGATGGTACTATATTATTGTGTATGGATTACTGCTAGCTGGACTAGATTTTGGTAAAGAATAGGTATCCACTCCCTCAGATAGTCTATCTCTTCGACCAGCTCCATGGAGCAACAGTTTTCTCCAAGATCGATTTGATGGCGGGTTACCATAAAGTGCAAGTGATGAAATCATACATACCATGTATAGTGTTCTAGAGTAGATATGGTTTGTATGAGTATTTGGTTATACTGTTCTATTTGATGAAAGTGCTATAAGTCTTCATAGATCTGACAAATCAAGGTTTCAACTCATGTCTGGATTTCTTTGTGGTAGTATTCATAGATGACATCTTAGTTTATTCTCACACCTAAAACGACCATACCAACTATTTTGACATCATGCTAAATACAATGAGAGATAACCTTCTATATGTAATGCTAAAAAATACTAGTTTTAGATCAGTAAGGTTCAATTATTGGGTTATATCATATCAGTTGAAGGTGTTTCTATTGAACTAGAGAAGGTTAGCGTCATGGTTTCCTAGGATCAGCCCAAGAATGTGTTTGAAATGAATAGTTTCTTAGGTCTAGTTGTATATTACCAGTGATTCATCCATGACTTCTCATTCCTGGAAGTTCCACTTATAGGTTTGACCAAGATGGGTGTAAAATTAAACTAGATTGATGCTTGTGAGATATATTTTTAGGAGTTAAAGGGAAGGACAAATTTAGAAATGATCCTTATTCTATCTGATCTGGAAGAATTTATAACATTTACTATGATGCTTTAAGAATTGGTTTGGGGAAAGTTCTGATGTAGGGTGATCTGGTTATAGCTATGAGTTCCTTCAGTTAAGACCACATGATAAGAATTACTCTACACCTGACCTCGAGTTCGCTTCCATGGTCTATTCTCTACACTGTTAGAGTAACTACTTGTTGGGAGAGCGATTCAATGTTTAAATGGAACATAAAATTCTCAAATTCATATCCACTCACTGAGACTTGAATCTGAGGTAGTGAAGGTGGTTTAATACCTTTAATCCTTTGACTTTGATATTTCTTACAAAACCTAAAAGGGTAAAGAAATAGATCAATACTTAAGATGGAAGATGCATACACATTCCATCAATGAGTCAAAAAATGAGTGGCAGATGATGGATATTTTTTTTCAGTTTTACTTGGAGATTTTGGAAGAGTACGTGCATCTAGTTCTAATATATCTTACAATGACATCCTCTCTTTTAGAGAGAGTCTAGATGAGGTAGTTTTCTGATATTGATGGCCTCATTTTGAGGGATATAATCATAGGAGATAACCTACATCTTGTTTGGGTTGTTGATGGAAGTGAAAATATACTCTTCTATGGTTGTGTTTAGGTGCCTATAGATATATGAGAAGAGTTTATAATGGAATCACATGCCCCAGTTTGGGAAGTTCATCCTGGGATTACCAATATGTATAGAGATACAATTCATTAGTATTGGTGGCTAGGTATAAAGAGGTAGATAAAAGGTCTTATCACTCAGTGATCCACCTATTAGTAGGTGAAGGCGCAACACCAGGGGAATTCTAGAATTCTACAGCCTCTCTCCATTTATGAGTGTAATTGGAATGAAATCACCATGGACTTCATGATAAAGATCCCATAATGGTAGAAATGTAGTATGTGTGATCATTGATAGGTTTTCCAAGGTTTCAAACTTCCTATCATTTTGGAAGACCTTCTTAGTTGATGAGCTCAGGAGGCTATATATCCAGGAGATAGTGAACCTTCACAGTGTTCCCCATTATATCATTTTTGAATGAGATTCCTAGTTTAATTAATAGTCCTGGAAAGGGTTGTGAAATATATTTGGTTCATAGGTGCTCTTGAGTACAATATATCACCCACAGACTGATGGGAAGTCTGAGAAGATGATATGGGTGTGGGAGGATATTCTTTAAGCATACATCCTTGAATTTGGGGGTTAATGAGAAATAATTTTCCTCTGGTTGATTTTTCCTACAAAAAGATGTTTCAAGAAACTATTCAGATGGGTTCATATGAGTCCCTTTATGGTAGACCATTTTGTTCACCTCTATTCTGGTTAGAGGCAACTGAGGTAGCTCTACTAGGTCCTCATCTCATTTTGGAGACATTAGAGCAAGTTCAGTTGATTTAGAATCAGATGGCTAGAACCCAGTCTTGGAAAAAATCTTATACTGATCATTGTTGTAGACCTCTAGAGTTTGAGGTGGGAGATTGGTTCATTCTATGTGTATCACCTAGACTGGGGCACAAACAAATTTAGGGACAAGGAAAGTTAACACCTTGACATGTTAGGCCTTTCAAGATAGTGGAGAGAGCCACGCTAGTATCTTATAGGCTGTAATTATCTTAGAGGTATCATGACATGAATGAAGTCTTCCAAGTATCTCATCATCGACAATATCACCTTTAACCATCTCATTTTTTTCCCTCAAGGATATTGAGATGGTCGAAGATGCGTTATTTGAGGATCATTCGATACATATTATTGATTTGAGCATGAAGTATCTCTAAGGTAGGTTGGTTCCACTAGTCTGAATGCTATGGAAGCATAGACATGGACATGATGAGACCTAGGAGTGGTAGGCTTATGTACATGCATAGTGGATGGAGCTTTTCCAAGAAGATGTTTTACCACCCGCAGAAGGGAAACTTAATGATGAGTTTTCTTGATGTTGTTAGGTTGTAACATCCCTACTTTTCTAAAATGTTTGAAACATTTGTTATTGGTTTAAATTCCATTGTTTGGATATAACAATGTTTCTTAATGGAGTCAAGGAGGTCTCAGTGTTGTTTTGGGATTGTTCGGAGCTTAGAGCCCCAGTTTTGGAAGATGCAGAATGAGCTGCATAGTTAGTAGAAACCATGAATCCCAGTCAACATGTCTTCTCTAATCATGAAGTTGTAGATAGTAGGGTGTCAAGGGATGCATCTCTGTCTAAAAATGTGCAACCCTTGGAGCATGACCGTGCAAGCCATATGAATTTTTTGAAAGAGGATTTTTACATGGTTGGTGTACAATTAGAGAAATCACGTGCCTTAGACCTGTAGGGCGCCCCTTAGAGAAGAACATAGTGCATGGTCGGTGCACAGTTTGGCCAACTGTGCGGCCAAACCATGCACCCCTTACTGTATGGGTGAAATTAAATTTTTTCCCTCATTTAATCTTTAAACTCAATTCTTTTTTTCTACCCAATTTTCTCCAATGGACCATATCTCTTCCCCTTGTTAGAATCCCCCTCCTTCAAGATATACGAATCAAGAAATATCCTTCATTCTACATCTATTTTTCTTGTTGTTGATCAATCGAGAAGATAGAGGTAAGACCCTCAATCATTTACCTTATATTTCAAATTTCTTCCTTCCTCTATTGTGATACCTTGGTGAAGGATCATTTACCCCATTTTCATGTAATTTTATGATTTCTTTGATATCTTCCGTTGTTGTTCGAATTAATGACTGATGTTGGATGAGGGAAGAACTATGGGTCTAATGTAAGTGTTATAGGTTCTTTACCATAATTTTGTTGCATTATATAATATGTGCTAGTGTTCTGTGAGCTAGAACCTTCCAAAGAAACCTTATAAATTATATTTAAACTAAATTGAAGGACTTACCATACCATTCATGACCTGAGTTACCGGTGAATCAACCCATTGGGTTGATCTTCTTGATTAATTTCACCCTAATGGGTATGATTAGCCCTTGAGCCTTTATTTCCCTTCTAACTTAGTTATTAAATTCCCTTAAGGATGTTTCCTTACAATTATTTCATTAAGATAATTAATTAAGTCAAACCAATTTAAATGGCCATGAGAATTGTCCATGAGCCTTATGCCTTATTTCATAAATGTATTTCCCAATGGAATTCCTCAACCAATGTGCCTATTATGATGTAAGTGCTTGAACTAAAATGAAATGGACCTTTTTGTTAGAATTTTTTATAAATGAATTGTTTCATTTAATGCTTCCACCATAGAGATGAGGGTGATGTAATGGGTTCCAACTTAAAAACCCCTTGGATGAACTCTTTGATGTTTATTATAATAATTTATTAATTATTTGTAAATATATCGTGGGTGACACTAGATATTTCTAGGATGGGATCACCATGTTTTTTTGTTTTACCTTTAGAAGAGTGACACCAATTCCCTATAAGAGACCCCTTAGATGGGATTTATGGCACGATGGTTGTACCATGTCTTGAGAGAGACTGAGGCCTCTTCATGAGATACGAGGGATGGACTCAGAGGATAGTTCGTGCTATTTTCACATTGTTCTAGGAGTGACACCTAGGTCCTCATTCTTTGGGTAACTCTTGACTATCTCCTTAGGAATTAAACTTATATCAAGCCCCTAGAGAAATAGTTATTATTATTTTTTGAATTTACTTAGATGGTATTAGAGTGACACTCAATATTTTATAAAGAGGTTTCAATTGAGATAAATATATTGTGAACATTTTAAAATAATAAATGAACCATTAGAGTTATAAAATTAGGGTTGAGTCCTAGAAGGATAATCACAATGTTGGGGAAAATACATCTTTTTAATACACTTTATCATTCAATTTACCTTTATAGGTTTTCTCATTTTAGACTCACCAACTTAGTCTAAAACAGGTAAATTGTACATGTTTCCTAAAGGAATCCATTATATATATTTTTTAATTATTCATATTTTTCATTTATTAATTAAGTCACACTATTAATTTTATATTACACAAAATGGGTTAATCTAGACACCATTGATGGTGGATTATTGGTATTTTATCTCACACTCTACTTGGAGAACCTTTGGTACATAATTAGACTTTATGGTTATAGGGTTTGATAAAGGGAATCATCCAGCTTCCGATTCTCGATTTTCAGTTCTAGGATGGAGTTTGGGAGTATAAGACATAGCCTATGCTCAGGATGATAGTTTTAGTTGTTTTTGGAATTTTTGTATATATTTTTATCATGTGGTATATTCTATCATCACTTTAATCCCATGTGTGTTTAGATACCTCACCATGAACATCATCATAACATATATTCTTATTATTAAGCCTCCACCGATTATTTATTTTTTCTTGCATTATTTATTTGTTTCTAATTCTGTTGATCATTAATTACTACTTTTATTGATTCTTATTCTGTATATTCTATATATATTATTACACTGCATTCTAACCTATGAGGGAATGTCTCCCCACAGACACACCCTAGCCCCCCACTGCTAGTTGGTAGCCTCTAGCATTCGGGGAGGTGATCTTGAGGTCTTGTGGCCCACCGTCTCAGGGCACCGTTAAGTGGAATCTATGGAAGAATGCTACAAATTAACTGGTTTTTATCTAAAAATTAAAACTAGAGTGTTAAAAACTACTCCACTTAAGACAACTCATCCCTGAGCTGACCTTCCGTAGGTAATAAAGTACCATCTAAGAAAATATATAGCCATTGGGTACATACATTGACCTCTCTCTCCCAAGTATCATACGATATATAGACATGATACAATAGAACCCATACTAAAGGAATTGACCTTCCCCAAATAACCTTAATGCTCTGATCCATGATATGATTAGGGTTCTCTTCAAAAGAAGTATCAACATACAATTCCACCTCATAAATCTAGAAAACATGAGATGGGTCTGATTAGTAGTGATGTAACTAGAAACATGAAAAATTAAATGCATATCCATATCTCTCCCAGTGAGTTATATCCAATAAGAAAACATTCTATCCCACTATAAAACCTTAAAAGGTCCAAAATAATGTGACACCTTACATTTAATCCTAAATCATTGATTCCTCAGTCTAGTCAATACTCACAATAAGACTTGATCCTCAACCTCAAACTCTAGAGGTCCTCAATGATTATTAGCATAAGACTTCTGTCTTGACTAAGCTATAGTAATTATATTTTTTATCAACTAAACCATCTCTATAGTCTCCTGAATAAGACAAGGTCCAAGTAGTGCTACCTACCATACCTCTAACCCTCATAGAGGTGAACGAAATATCCAACCATATAATTCCTCATAAGGATCCATCTAAATTTTCACCTAAAAACTGTTATTATAGGAAAACTCATCTAGTGGTATATTATTTTCCCAAACCCCTCGAAATCATGGACATATGCTCTAATCATGTCCTCAAACACCTGAATTGCCTACTCAGACTTCCCATTAGTCTAAGGGAGGTATGCTATACTCAAAAGTACATGTATACCTACATAACCCTTTCTATAACCGATAAGTTAAATGGGAATCTATATCCGATACAATAGTCTATAGAAATCTATGATGTTTTATAATCTCTTTGATATAGAGCCTACCAATATCATCTATATAAAAGGTCTCCTTGATAGGTAAAAATTGAGATACCTACAAGATCCTATCAATAATCACCCATACTACATCATTTCCTTGAGAGGATCTTAGTAATACAGTCACAAATTCTAGGGTTTCAACCCATTTCTACTCAGTAATGAAAAAAAAACTATATAATCCTTGGTAGTCCCTAGTGTTTCTCCTTTACCTGTTGAAAGGTGGAACACAGAGTAACAAATCTAGCTATCTAACTTTTCATACCAAACCACCAATATTGGAGATGTATATAATGATACATATTTGTAAGAATATGGTTTAAAACACAACTAGAATCATAAAACTCTCACATAAATTCCATCAGGATATCCTTAGGAATCTATATGTGTCTATAGATGTGAATGACCTCATCCTTATCAATGATCTAGCTTGGCGGAGGTTCCTGGACTAAAATTATCTCCCTTAGGACTAGGCACTTGATATCTAAGAAGTGCCTCATATTCAATCCATCCATAAGTGAAGTGGTAACTTCCAAATATATACGGATAGAATTTCCATGATTCTCCTGGACCTCTATGTGAATATTAGAAAATAAGGCCATAATCTACCACTAACTACAGACCTCTCAAACTTCATATGTTTGATTCATCTGGATTAGGGCATATGCTATGACATTAACTTTCCCAAGAATATAATGAAGCTCAAAATCAAAGGAATATACGTATTAAATGCACCTTATATATATTATATTCAATTCATGCTATGTGAAAATTTACTAGAGGAATTTGTGGTCCGTATACACCATAAAACTCTCTCCAAGAAAACAATGACTCCAATAATGTAAAGTGTGAACTACTAATGCTTGATAGATATCATGCATCGAGTCACTACTCTCATGTGGACTCAAATGATGAGACCCATATGCCACGACTTGATCTTACAACACAATAACTACTCCTAAGTTTATGCCTGGTGTATCACAATAAACTATATAGATTCTTCCCAACTCTGGAAGAATTAGGATCAACACTGAAGTTAATTTACCTTTTTATGTTCTGAAAGGATTCACTATAGGATTCAAATTATATAATTTTGATGTCTTTTTAGTCAATCCTATAAGAGGTTCTTCTAGGCATGAAAAGTCCTAAATGAAATTAAAATAATAATCATCCAACCCTAAGAAACTGTAGATGTCAATGATATTCTTGGTCCGCTACTAGGAAACTATATCTATTACATTCTCTAGGTCAACGAATACTCCTTCCTCTAAAATGATGTAACATAGGAATTGAACCACATCGATCCAAAAGTGAAATTTAGCGAGATTATCATATAGATGGAGCTCTCATTGTATTCATAATGATATAAAGATGTTTGGATATACGTGTTGAGTGCGAGAATACACCATGATATCATCCATGAAGACTTCAACAAACAAATACAGTTACAAGTGGAAAACCTGATTCATCAAGTCCATGAAAATGGTGGGAATATACGTGATACCGAAAAAGATAACAAGATACTCATAAATATTATACCTGCTAAAAAAAATCTATCTGAGGCATGTATAAAGTTATTACATGTACCTGATGATAGCTTGACCACAAATCAATTTTTATAGAAAACCCTTGCTTCTCAGTGTTGGTGAAAGAGGTTGTCTATAAGAGGTAGGGGATAACAGTTCTAAATAGTAAGTTGGTTTGATTGATGGAAATCGATGAAAATGCTAAGGGTACCATCAACCTTACTAGAGAAAAGGATAGGTGAACCCCAGGTGAAGTATTGGTCCATATAAAACCCTTATCTTCTAAGTCCTCCTTCTACCTCTTGAACTCTTGCAACTCAGTAGTGTCCATGCTATATGGAGGAATAGAAACCGGTGCTACTCCTGGAACTAGCTCAATAGGGAACTCCACCTCTCTCTCAATATGTATTCTAGAAAATTAAACTAGGAATAAATCCCTAAAACTATGTAATATAGTGCGGAAATCAGCCTGAAATACTCCATGTTCATAAATATAAACACTATCGATCTGGGCTGTCACTCAACCTATCCCATGATGATCTGGTCTAGATCTACTTTCCTGAACATCTCATTCACCCTTGTAAATATAACTATCAACCTATGGTGATGTAAATGATACAATGTGATGATAACAGCCCATATAGACATGATAAGGATCCAACTAGTCCATCATGACAATGATATAAAAAACTGTCATCTCGAGGAAGGAAAGGTACCATAAGAAATGGTAGCCACATACCTCAAGGGGGTACTCCTTGCACTGGTATACACTCTTTGATTGAATTTACAATAAACTATCAAGTGTTATCACACCCTAGAAATACTGAAAATTAATCCCAAGGCTTACAACAATAGTCACAGAGATAATAGAATGTGAACCAATAATATAGAAAAGATAAAATACTAAAGTAGAGGCTACTATGATTATAACTCTAACTGTAGATGGTCCGACACTATGATCCTTAGGTAAAGGCTACAATGTATATATCTAGCCTGATCCACAACCTTGAGCTACACCCTGACTAATTGGAGTGGGACTACTCAACTAGCATTGTGTATCTTGAGTATGGGCTCCTCAACTACATCCACCTCCATGTACTATATGGCATGTGGTAGTATAGATGCCGACCTAGTGTGGAGCTACTAATCCTATCTTAGAAACTAGATCTAGTGATAAACCTCTCCCACTAGTAATATACGGGAAGGTTGAACAAAACCTCTTAAGACTCCCTAGTCTACCGTAGGCTCGTTATTCAACTTGGACTTAGCTGTATTGAGGCTTTATATGATCATATCTTCCACACTAATGGAATATAAAAAAACTACCATTGTAGATACTTTGGATACCATTTCTTTGAAGAGAACCTTCTAGAAAATATTTCCTTCCCCTGGTCAAAATACTATCCTACATTGGTAATGAACTAATGTTCACCTTACTATCTAACTCCATGAAATTGCACTCAGTGATAAGGGTTTGGTTTATAATTCTTAAGTGAGTAGTCAAATAGAAAAAAAATTACCTGATATCAGATAGAATACATGATCCTATCCTCAAAGTGTCTCACTCTAGAAATATCATAATTAATAAAAGAAGTTAAAAAATAATGACGCTTTGTAAAACAAGCTGAATAATCCATAACTGAAAGATACCCTTTCTCATAATTTAGAAATTTCTTAGCTCGTTAAGCCCTTAGTGTCTTCGAAAAAAATATTCATAGAAGGTAGTATGGAAATCTCTCCAAAACATATCCCGATGATTGAATTCCTGAGTGATAATTTACAAACAATTCTTGGAAAAATCACAAAGCATATAAGAGGTGAGATCAAACCTCCTCTCCATAGGCATCTCTAGGTACTCAAAGATAGACATCATAACCTTTAGCTATGTATCAATATCATGTAGACCTCCATCCCCCAAAAACATAGATAGATATTGCTACTAAAGTGCTTGCATTAGCTCTTCCATACTATAGGTAGGTCACATAGCACCTTAAATAGTCTGTATAAACCATAGGAAACCCTATTGAAAATGGGAATAAGCACGCAATTAAGGTATAACTAGATGTGTCGTAGGTGGAACTACTGGTGGGTTAGGTCCCACCACTTTTAGAACATGGTCATTGCAACATTCATGGAACTAAACTTTAGGACATCTTGGTGGAATATATCTACAAATTCCAAGAACATTCCTCAAAAGAGATTTAACTACAATAAAATTTTAATATATAAGAATAGGATAGGTACAAGCCTTCCTATATAAGAGTCACACCCCTATACATGCTCATAAATCAAGGTTTGGGCATCACATAAGACCACAATGAATAAATAGAGACACTTCCTACTTCTCACTACTTATCCAGGTATAGTTTAAGCTCACTATTTTATATTAGGGGTTTTGATATATAGTGTATCAATTGAATGTTATAGATGAAAATACTCTTTAATTTTCAATTGGTATCACTATTTAACAAAAAACATTTCCATTTCAATTTAGAACTCAACACTTATTAAATATGTCATTATGTGTATCCATATATATATACATGTATCAAGGTCTAGTTATATGAATCCATCATTCCCAAGTTATAAAGTACTGCACTTTATAAAATATAAATGGTACTAAATGTAACTACAACCAGGATTTTAAAATGGTTCAATTAGATGAATCACCATTTCAAATTTATAAAGGCACACACACTATTTATATTTCAATTGGAATATATATAATTACATCCAAATAAAATTTCAGATCATGTGTCCAATGGTTAACATATCAAACACAATAATATTGGATAATTAAGGTGACATCATCACACTATATGGGAAGACATCATTTAGGTTAATACATACACTTTAATTATTTCAATTATTTATCCCTATAAGAAACATTACCACAATATCAAATATAACTATCAAGGAACATGGAACATGCAACAAAAAATAAAAACAATAAGTAAACATGGTATGGAATAATGCATGAAATATAAATCCTCATGTGCCTATAATGATACATGAGACACTACCTCCTTTCCATTCTGAACCAATGGTAAAAATAAATTCCATAATAATAATAAAATACACGATCCATGTGTGTTTCGCAATGGTGAAATCAATACAATTATAACATTCATAATTTAAATCACAATTCCCATCCGGGGGAATTTGGATTTTCCCTCATATTTGGGTTAGCTACTCTTAGGAACATGCTCATTATCAAGTTCTGAAGCATCATAGTCTCCTATATAATAAAAAAATAGTAATATAAAATGAAAAGAAGCTCTGATACCAATTTGTAACATCCTAGAAATGGTTCACTCATAAGTAACCAAACCTGGTAGGTCACATGGCCTCAAGCGCGCCTCCCCATACACTAGAGGATTCCGACTAGTAGTGAGGGTCCATGATGGTATAGTGAGGATACTATAACCTCATAACTAGATTAGTACATAAATTTAATAATGATTAAATAGAGGAAGTATAATAATTTTTTTTGAAATCAAGGTAAACCATCCATACAAGAATAATAATCATGCCAAAATCAATGCCATATATAAAATGACGAGTATGTCATGGAGCTATGGAAAATATAGCTATACATTGTAGAAGTAATAAAATACATACATATATATAAAAAATAAATAAAAATACCAAAAATATATATCTAATAGTGAAATTATCCAAGGCTTTGTCCCATTATCTCAAGCTATCATGCTATAAAGAGTTAGGTATCCAAGATTGGGCTATTACCATTGTACCTACCTACATCCATGAAGTTTGTCTGGGTACCAATCAGCCGCCCAAAATGGGTGTGAGATATACTTAGTAGGCAACCACTGATGGAATCTATACAAATAAAATCCATGAATACAATAGAAGAAATGTGTATATATAGATATAAGTGATGGAACCATGCATGAAATTATAATAATCACATTGGACCTAGACTCCTCATGGGATACCTAACCGACCATACTTTCTTCGGCTCCTACTGACAATGTCTGAACAAAAGGACCTATAAGAGGTGAGTGTCTAGAATGCATAACCAAATTCTACTAGTTTATGTGATCATAAAATAGAACCCAAGACAAAAATAAAGAATCCAAGTCATGATAATAGTAAAGAAAGATCTAAGGCGAATAAAGGCATCTTTGACCTTATAAGGTCAAGCCAACTCATAGTAAATAAACCATGAGACCTAGATAAGGGGTATGAGTGTAATACAAGTATTTCACCAAAGGAATTCCACTAGAAAAGAATCTAACTGAGTCTATGGATCATGTTCACTATAATTCATATTCTAAGAAAACTGGGGCCCAAGGGGAGTATCCAAGGAGCCTCCTATCCATAAACATTAACTAAATACAAATAGTGTATCTAAGGTATTATAAATATAAATAAATAGGTCAATTGAATCATCAGTACTAAACTAAGTAATTCACATCTAAATAAGACATTGACTAAATTCCAAGGTGGTTATTTCCCTTGGAAACTATATAGGTGGTTACCTGTAAGTGATGAAAGAATTATCTTCGGAATATAAGGTTGGATCAAGTCTGAACACTCTGATAATAATAAAAATTATATAATACTAGTAAAAGTTGGCACCTTTTATCTCACATAACATAGTCCATGTGATAACCATTCCTATTCATTCACTTTATATAATCAAAATTTTAACCTTTCCATTAAAAAATGAAAAAGGGATATATAAGGTGTCAAGCCCTTAATAATATAATTTATAATTAAACGGGAATAGATAAAAAAGATTTCCCAATTATAAGGTGTCAATTCATCCATTTAAATTGATCAAATCCCTTCTAGAATCCAAATAAAGCATACCAATGGGTGTTTTGGTTAATAAAAAGTATGAAGCACATAAGAATACGAACAAAAAACCCAAAGGGGTATCTCAATTTGAGATCATTGACCTCCAATAATGATAATGGGATTTGATAGGGTGTTTAGATTCCAATTTAAACAACCAATTTAGTTAAAATTTAGGTAAAGCATAGGTGAAACCGGCTTGTGACAAAATGAAATCAATGAAGAGTTTTGAGGGAAATTTCATAGACCATCTACCTTATGAAATTATAGGACCCCTTTTCTAGTATCTACCATTGGTTTGGGATGAATCTGAATAAAATAAAATAATAGACAAATACCCTGAAAATAGGGAATATTAGCTCACAGAAAAATTTCCCAAAAAACAGTGAGATAAACCAAGAAAAGAATTTAATGGATAAAATCAGTTAACAAGAGGAATAAAATAAAATGAAATATGAGGCAATTAAACATTGGATGGTGAAGAAACCTAAAATCCTATCTTAAAGGGATGGAGGAGCTTCAATAGAAGGGGAGTTATATGCATGAGAAGTGAGAGGGTAAGAAGGGAGATAAAATTATAGGGGTTTAAGGGAAACATTATAAATTCAATCTAAATTAAGAGGTCACATGGTTTGGCTACAAGTTTGGACAAAATCTACACCAATCATGCGATATTTACTATCCATGGCTACCCCTCACATGACTATCCAACACCGTTTGGACAAAACATTCTCTAAACGTGTGAGTTTACAGCCTATGTGGCACTAAGGGTGTGGGATAGGCACATAGTTTACCACACTATGAATAGATTGTCTGAATCCCCTCTACAAAATTTCTACATTTTTTCACATGAAGATGTGGTCTCCCTTGCATGATTTGTCAAACCATGTTCCCTAATATACGAACCACACAGTTATGACACACGGTTACTAATAATCATTCATCAACCATGCACCTCATATAGATTCTCAAAAAATCAGAGCTCTAAGCTCTGAATAAGACCTGTATGCTCCTAAAACCTTCTTTAAACTCTTAGGAATATATATAAGAGTAAAAATAAATATTTAAACTAAACGTTAACCAGTTTGTACCTCAGAAGAAAAATTGGGGTGTTATATTAGATCACATTTATTACTTTACCCTATAACATTTTTTGTTTACTCCCTTATTTGGATTTATATATCACCAAATTATTATGTATGTACCCAAGTGAACATTTAAGATCATGTTAATGAATTTTTCAATAAAGCCATTGTATCCCTATTTTATGATGTTATGTTATGTACCTAATATCCCAAAGACACTTGGACTCTAAATCTTTTGGGTTGTATTAAGTGTTTATTTATATAATAAATCATGAAATAAATTATATTAAAGATATGTATTTTCATATTTTTAGGGGAAAACTTATTATGTATATCTTTCTAGGATCCTCCTCCAGTATCTATCCTTAATACAATTCTGGGTAAAGATAAAGATCATGCATGATCTATATATGAAGATGTTATCCTAAGAATAGAGTATGTACCCATGGTATAAAATTTAATTAATGTTTTATCTATAATAATTACCTATATTTGTACATGTTAATTCATACATTCTTTGTTTTTTTAATTTCATATCTGTTTATATTTTTAATAACCCAAAACCGTTTTATTATTTAATATGAAAATATCTTTTTACAAGGTCTCTGTTTTTATTATAACATGAGTTGTAGTGATCATAATTTTATAATTATAATTTCATCTAAAATATAAAAATTTTATCTAACTTTTATTCAATTACAATGATGTGTTATTCTATCTCTAGCATGTTTTCATTTTTATTCGAACATGATACATGATTTTTGTTTTCATGAAATATTTTTAGTTTAAACTTATTTATAATTTTATTCTATTATAAAATTATAAAACAAGAAATATTGATTTTATTATTATGAAACTTATTTAATTAAAAATAAAAAATATTTATCTATATTTCATTTGAATAAATGAATTTCTAAAATTATTTTTTACGTGGTGCACTGAATGTCTAAAAATATTTAAATAGTTATGGAATTATGAATTTTCTAGAATTGAAAATATTTTTTATTTATTTGATATCTCATTCAATTCACATTTAAATCACTCAGATTTTTTTGGTTAAAAATATAATAACTTTTATTCATGTAATTAAAATATATGAAAATCTAAAAATTTCATTTATGTACCTTAAAAATGGATGAAGTAATGAAATCTCTCCTAAAGTATTCAAACCACATTTTTACTATTTTCCCATCATATATTTTAACATAATTTCCATATTTAAGTTATTCTTGATATGTTTGAATTTATATGAAATTTATATACATTAAAATATTCTGTACATTTTTCTAATTATGTTTTTTCGACAAACAAAAATTTATCTTATGTTTATGTTGACATAGTTATGTATAAAATTATAAAATCAATTTTATTTTTTTACTAACTCTAATTTTATTTTTTTCTACTACCGTTACTTATATGTTTTTCTACCATAATTCCAAAAAATATGATACCATTCAAAAATAATTTTAATGATACGTTTTTTGATATATATCTATATTTTAAATATTATATATTTATAATAATTATTTTTATTATTTTCTTTGTTATATAATTATTTATTAATCATTTTTAGTCAATGAAAATAATTTTAACATTCTTTAAACATGTTTTAATATTATTTTAAATATAGTTTTCATTTTTCATAGAAAAAATACAACTTTTATAAAAAATATTTGTTAGTGATTAAATTATCGATTAATTTTTTATAACTAACAATGGATTAATTAGTTATAACTTTCGGTGGATTAATTCCTTAACACTAATAGTGGATTACTATTTTATAAATGATAGTGGATTAATTTTTTATTTCAATGCTGGATCATTTTTTTATTTCAACGGTGGATCAATTTTTTATTTCAACAGTGGATCTATTTTTTTTTCAATGGTAGAAGATGCTTGCTACCACTAAATATCAATTTATTATACCTTTAAGTATTATTTTTTCCTACCTCCAGTTAAAATATGTTATCGCTATGTATATGTTTTTCTTATACCATCAGATAAAAATTTACTATTTTGTATTTTTTTTCAGTACTATTTTTTTCATCATTTTTAATATTTTTAATTATTTCCTACATATTATAATTACTTTAAGTGATTTATTAATTTATATTATTCATATATATTATGTGGATACCATGAGAAGTAATTTTAAAATGTTTTAATAAGGAATAATATATGTTTTAAATTATTCTTCATTAATTGTAGAAAGTTACAACATTTCTGTAACATATCTCCTATATTCATTGTTTAATTATTTATAAAATATTTATTAATATTGTTAAATATTTTAAAAATATTTTTATATATTATGTACATGAAAATTATGACTTTATATTTTATATTTTTATGAAAACTATTTTCTAAAGTTTTTATTAATAGATAATATGATAGCAATATTTATAAAATTATAAGACTTAGTTTTAATTATCTATTTGAAATTATTTTTAACATATTATTATGGAATATATTTAAATAATTTAATAGCATATTTAAAATGATTTTAATTGGTCTTCAGGTTTTGAATTTAAATCATTATTGTTATGATTTTTATTAAGATTAATTTTATCTCTCCTAAATATTTTTGAATTTTTTTACCTGTGGAAGGTGTTTGTTAATCTTTTCAGATCTATATTTAATGGATTATTAATAAGACTTGGAAGTAATTGAATATACTAGTTAACATGTTCAAATGTATTTTTTTACATGAGAAAAAGATGTGAACTTTCAACCTTCTATACAAACCTAGTCCTATATGATACTTTATTTCAACACCTAGACAATGTATCAAGTTCCAAATCACATCTACATAGACTTATAATACCTTGAAGAGACAAATTGATCCAATTTTCAAGAATAAGTACCAGTGCTTTAATTTCTTTTCTTCTCCTTCATCTGTTTTCTAAGTTTGTAACACTACTTCTGATCTCTCACACACACTCTGTATTTTCTGTTTATTAATTTATGCACAAAGTCATTACTATTCTTCTATATCATTGGGTTGTGGTTCTTGAATTCAGAAATCCAGGACCATTTGGGTTGTGACTATTAGTATCTAAAGTTTTTATAATTGGGTTGTGACTGCACCCCCCCATAAATAAGTCAATGTATCATGGTTATCCCTCCACTAGAAAATGATTTTGTAATTGGGTTATGATTCCACCAAAAAAAATCTTATTAGTGCACACATATCTCTCATCGAGTAAAGAGGTTTTAGAGTAAAGTAGTCCCAATTTGAACCAAAGTACTATAAAAAATAAATATGTTATTTACTATTTCCATTTCTAATTAACTCTAATGAATAAAATTAATAATTAATTTATCTGACTAAAATTTTTAATCTGGTCTATTCACCACCCTCTAAACCATCTTCCATTACCCTATCCGACCTACCGACATGGTCATCCACAAGATCATGAAGTTTATTTCACCATTGGACTCATTCATAATGCAAGACTTATATCTAAAACTCCTTTTATAATAACATTAGTGGAGTTAAATAAATATCTATAGGAGTTGAGTGAAAATGGATTTATATACCATATCATTTCACCATAGGGATACCCTAATTTATTTGTAAAAATATGGATGGGTCTATGATAATTTTCATTGATTATAGGTAGGTCAATTCCATTATTATAGAGAATAGTACACTTTTCCATGCATTTATGACTTATTTTATTAACTAAATGGATCCAAATACTTTTCAAAGATTGATCTTCACTCTGGTTTTCATCAGCTAAGGGTGAAGAAAAATTATATTCCAAAGAAAAAATTTCAAAAAATTTATAGACATTATGAGTTTATAATAATTCCTTTTGGATGGACTAATTAACCTTCTATCTTTATAGATCTAATGAATAGGTCATTAAAATAGTAAATTGATAAATTTTGGTGGTATAAATTAATGATATCTTGATATACACAAAAATATATAAATATCATGGGATTCATCTATAAATAATTATGGAAACCCCTAAGAAAAGGAATTATTTGGGATTTATATTTAGTGTGAGTTTTATTTTGATGGAGTTTTGATTCTTGGAAATATTGTCTCCATGGATGGGATATCTATTGATCCTTAAAATGAAAATACAGTCAAATAATGTCCCATAATGATAAACATAATCAATATCCAATGTTTACTTGGTTTATTAGGCCACTATAGAAAATTTTTTCAAGATTTTTCCTGGGTGTCCAACCCATTTACTAAGTTAACAAAAAATGTGGTTAAATTCACATGGGAAAGGGATTGTGAGGAATGTTTTGAAACGATGAAGTGGATATTGATTAATAAACTTTTTTTTAATCTATTATCATGTATGGAAATTTTTTCAATTTATAATTATTCATCAAAGAAATAACATAGTTGTGTCCTTATAAATAATTATAGGGTGATTACTTAAGAATCAAGGAAATTGAAAATCCATGAATAGAACTATCCAATGAATGACCTTGAGATAGATTTCATAATATTTTATTATAAAATATAGATACACTACCTCTATGGTGAAATCAATGTGATATATACAAACCAAAAGAGTTTGAAGTATACTATCCCTCATAAGGATCTCAATATGAGGCAAAGAAGATAGTTGGAAACACTCAAATAATATGATTTCTTGATACACTATCACCTTAGAAAGGATAAAAGGTGGATGATGTATTTAATGGAGATACCATGGAGTTCTAACCATGTTGAGGATTAAAAAGGATCCCATATATAGAGATCATGTAATGATTAATGTGGTTATTTATAGGAATGGGGATCCATCATTCCTTTTACAAGAAATTTCTAAACTATCCTTATTATAATATATATAGAAGTACTATAAGGATGATGAAAACTTACTAAGGAATTTTAATTTTGTGCATAATGGGAAAATTATAGGCTTCATCTATAGAGATGAATTGTTAATTTTTGGGTAGAGATTATGTGTTCCATTCATACCAAATTTAAAAAGGGAACTACTTTATGAAGCACATAACTCAAATTTCTCTATCCACTATGGCACCATAATGTTGTAAAGGGATTTAATATAACATTTCTAGTGGGGTGGTATGAATTATGAAATTGAAGAATATTTTTCCAATGCTTAATATGATAGAAGGTTAATTATAAAAGAAAACATCCTAATGGAGTCTTAAAACCTTGGCCTATAATAATATAGAAGTGGGAAAATGTTACAATGTAATTTCTTACTAGAATCTTAAAGACTCTAAGGAAGAAAAATGATATATAGGTCATTGTTCATCATATTTCTAGGTCTACTCATTTATTAGTGATAAGATAAGATCTACCCCTTGAGCACATTTCTTGAATCAATATCAATTATATTATAAGTCTTAATGGGGAAACTATATAGATTTCATCTGATAATGACCCTCAGTTCACATTGATATTCTCAAAGAGTCTTGAAAGGGACCTCAACAAAGAGATGCCTTAAAGAACTTCTTATCATCCCTAGGCTAATGGGATGTCAAAAAGGATTGTTAAAAAATTAGAAGAAATTTTGATATTATGTTCTCTTAAATTCCATGGTATATGGGTTCAATATCTACCTATGGTTGAATTTTTATACTATCATAGATTTGATTTGAGTATCCAAATAGCACCATACAAAGCACTTTATGGGAAGAGGTTTTATTATCCAACATGTTTGAAAGTGGTTTGAGAAATAACGTTAGATGACCTAGATCTTCTAGAGGAGATGATTGTTAAAGGATAGATAATTCAAGGTTATATTAATTTAACCTTGATAAGACAAAATATTTATGCAGATAATCAAAGGAAAGCCTTGCAATTTTACGTTGGGGGTCATGTATTCTTGATAGTTTCCTTATGAAAGGGAGTTGCAAGATTTAGTAAAAAGGTTATGTTAAGACCTAGGTACATTGGCCCTTTTTAAATATGAGAAATAATTGGAGTTTTAACTCATTATCTAGATATTCTACCCAAAATTTCTAAAATACACAACTTATTCCATGTTTTTCTACTAAGGAAATACATGCCCAATCTAATTCTTGTGATCATGTCCAAGGGAATAGAGCTAGATCCTAACTTGTCTTAAAACGTGGAGTCTATCAAGATTATTGAAACCATAAATAATGTTTTTAGGAATAATAAAACCGGATTGGTGAATGTCATTTGGGGAAATCACAAATTAAAAGAGTCAACATAGGATCCATAATAATATATGATGAAGGAATATACAAACTTTTTTAAAAGGTTTTATATTATAACGACCCTACTCTTTGACCAAGGTACATATCATTAGTTTTTCTTTTTTAATGTCTTAAATGGTCCTAATGAATTATTTTAATCAAGATAATGAGGTTATGGGAGTGTCTAGGTAACTTCTGGAGCCTGGAGCTTTGAAAATGGGAAAGCAGGTTGGGTCACGTAGTTTGTTAGCAACTGTGTGACCCAGGCACACAGCCGTGCGACCGGTTTAAGATGGTTGGAAAACCCATTTTCACAATCTTCACATGGTTAGTGAAACCATGCATAGATAACATGACGACTTATAGGAAAGGGATATAACCTTACAGACAATTTTTTCATGGTTTAGAAAACCGTGCGTAGAAACAGTGCGAGCCAGTTTTAAGGGAAAAATGACAATTTTCCCCCTCCATTATTTTAAGTTATAATTACTATTTTTCTCTCCTCATGTGGAAATAAACTCATCCCTTCATTAACTTTTAAGATCAAAACCTTCTCCTACTTCGATTGCTTGCTACTCCTCTGCCCGGCGACCGATTCTTGATCTGAGAGAAGAGTTGGATAATAAAAGGTAAGTCTATCCCCCCATGCTCCTCCTTCCTTGCTCAATTTCCGCATCTATTGAACAATTTAGAGGCAGTATCATTCGAATTTTTTAGGGAATTTGATGGAAACTTAGTTCTACTCCAACCTTCTTTAAATATACTGTTAATACTCAGTGATGCATCATCTACATCCCTAAGGTAGGTGGTCACATAGTTTTCCTTTTTTGTTTTGACCGTTTCATATTTATTCCGTCATTCCTTGAGCCAGAATTTTCCAATATTCTGTATTTTGTTGGTTCCTTAATGTCTAATTGAACCTATTATGATATCATAGGTTAAATGAATCATTTTTTGGATTTTATAGAACACCCTTGTTTCGTATGGACACCCAAGGGGTGTGCCACCCAAATTGGCCATTTTAGGCCAATTTTCCCAAAATGTCTAATTATGGATTGTAGTGCCTAGATTGGTTTTTAATTGAATTGGACTTTGTAACATGTGTATCTAGAGTATACCAATGTTATGAAATGGTGTTATACCCTTTTGGTTGAGAATTGGCCAAATGGGTATGTGAGTATTTGACTTCGACATTTGGACCTTAACACCTTGACTTGAAATGGATTTTCCATGTTAGGAAAATTGGATGGTTGGATTTTTAGGCTGGCTAGGATGAGTTGACCTAAATATTAAAAGTTATTTGGATCAATATAATGGTTTCAAGGTATTTCATGAATTGACCTTGTCTTGTTTTATTATTAAAGTCATTTCATAATTGGTTTTCTTGTTTAATTTGAAATGATTTAAGATGGTTTTCCTTAAAATATATAATATGAATGCTTATGTCATTACTATGATTATGAATTAAAATGTGAATCTGTGTATGATAGGCATTCATACCCCATTCCACATATGAAATGTATGGGTGGTAGGAATGCTTACCCCATGACATTGATAATATCTACTTACATATTGGCAAGAGGCATTCTTACCCCATGCTGGTTATAACCTCTGTATGGATGGGAGACATTCTTACCCCATTCCAGTATCGTGTGTAGATGGGAGACATTATTACCCCATGCTAATATCTTCTATGGGTGGGAGGCATTCTTACCCCATGCCAGCTATGGTATATATATGTATAGATGAGAGTAATTCTTACATCATTCTAGTAATAAAAATTATATATATATATATATTCCTAGTGACTTGATCAGACATACCATCATTGAGAAAAAGTAGGTATACGCTCAAGGTGTCCTTTAGGAACTTTAGTGGGTGGTTAATTTTTTTATTTTTCATTGCTTACTTTTCTACTGTTAGCTATACACTATTTAACTACGAGCGCCACTTAGATTATACATAGAAACTATTGGTGGTGGCCTACTGATATTTATCTCACACCCTACTTGGGCCACCCATGGATCTTGAGCAAACTATTTTTCTATAGGTATGGATAGGGGTAAACACCATTCGTTTGTTTGTTGAATCTTTTTCTTAGATGAAGCTTAGGAGTAGAGGATTGGGGTTAGGATCGAGATGCTATGGGGTATTTTTTTTGGACGTTGTTTACTTTTGTACCTTGTATTAGTATTCCTACTTCTTGTTTACTATTACTATTTTGTACTTTCATTCCATGCATGCATATATGTATCAGAAACTAACTATAATGCCTTTGTTATAATGTTTAGTATTCCATTGTATCTATTATTCTTCCGATGTTTACATTGTTTTTTTTTGTTTTTCTTATATTACTGAATGTTTCTATTACACCTGATGTGTACTCTGACATGGGGGGTATAGTATCTCCACTGATCTACCTTCACACCCACACTGCTAGTCGAAAGCTCCTGGATTATGGGGAGATACGCCAGGGGTTATGTGGCCAACTGGGCTCAGGGCACGGGTTGCATGGAAACCAAGCCCAGGATGTCACAAAGTGGTATCAGAGGAAATTTCCTTTCATTATTTACTATTTGGAGATAATAGATATTAGATTGGGAATGCTTGGGTCTTTGTCATAATCTATGATTGGGCATCGCGAACCCATGTACAGGTTACATACAAAGTTTCATGAATTATTATTGTTATTGATTCTACTATTACTATTGATATCATTTCACTATTGAGTGTTTTATATGTTTTGTGATGCTATTAATATTTTTGATGTTGGAATGTTGATTTCATTGTTCGACCTGATGAAATGAGGGTCAGGTGTTAGGTAATGCATCACGATATGCACAATATGAATAGTCCATGCATCTTTCCAATTCACATTTTAAATTTCCATAAATCATTGATTGTTTTATATTGTTGTACCTTGTATCATGAATATAATTTCCCTATCACTTTTCTACAGGGTTTGGATCTTTCTATGGTGTGAGTTTAGTGGGTTCCACTCTTTGATTCATAAGGCGTATGGGCCCTTATGGACTGTAAAATGGAATTCCAACTAGATCAAACATTTAAGAAATCATATAATCACATGGATAAGAACAATTAAAATGGAAATGACATCCAAGTGAGTTTCATCTTTTGACTCACAAGGTGTATCGACCCTTATGGGCCAGAAAATGACATATAATTGGTTTTGACTGATTGAATTGACCTATAACTTGATAAAAACCGTTTTCACAGGCCTAACATAGAATCATGACCCAAACCCAGCCTTAGAAGTGGGTTGTGGGTGTTATTCATTCGTATGGATTGTACGGTCCATCCTAACATCTAGTCCTAGATTTTGAAGCGGGAAGAGAGGTGTGTTTGTTATTATAGGAAGGTGTAGTACCTATCCTAGTTTCTTGAATGCAAAACTATAATATGTTTAAATACCTTATGATACATTCATTTGGAATTCTAAAATTATTACTCCATGACGTCCTCGAGTCACACACCCTGAAGGCGGTGATGATCATGTTCACGAGGTGGCAGGACTTGAGCCACTAGTTGGTCTTCCAGTCGAACCACCTATGGTTTCTTCTCATATACCAGAGTTGGGTGCTGACAACTAGTATCGAGAGGATTTCTTATGTATGATGTAGAATATTCAAGGATGATTGTGACACACCCCAAGCAAGACAGAGTTGACTCGAGAGTTTCAGTAGCAGTATCCTCCTACTTTATCAAGAGATGGTGGACCACTCACTATAGAGTCTTGGATCGAGGTGATCCTTTCAATCTTCGAGTACCTAAATATGCCTCCAAGGAAAATGGTCAAACTAGATGCTTACATGATATGCGACTCAACCAAGATGTGGTGGGATTTCATCACCCATGAAAAACAACATAGAGGGATGGTTTGGGTTGACTTTAAGATTGTATTTTATGATTACTTATTTACTTAGACTCTAAGGGATGATAGAGCTTGGGAGTTCATGAATATGTAGTAGGGGACCATGTCAGTTATGGATTACTCATTCTATTTCATTGAGATTTATACTTTCTCTCCTTCTCTATGTACTGATGATCTAATGGCTGCTAGGCGATTCGAGGATGGGTTCTGTTACGCCATCCGGTCTAAAGTCAATGTTTTCAGGCTGAAAACTATTTCAGATATCATCAACCTGGCCCTAATTATAGAGATGAATATGAGATACGCTGAGGGTGAAATCCAGGGTGGTTTGACACCTAAGGCTTCTAGTGGATCTTATTCTAGGAGAAATAGATGTTTTAGAGAGTCTCATGGTAGTAGTGGTGGTCAGACTCCTTTCAATGGTGGTTCTCCTCTCTATCACTAGTGTAGAGCACCCGGGAATTTCAAGAGCTAGTGTATGCAGAATATAGTGGAGTGTAGAGTCTAATACAGGATGTTCTATCTCCACCATTTTTCTAGAACATTCCCTCCAGTTCCTAGTGAGCAGGGAAATGCACCTACTCCTTAGTCAGGAATGGGGTCAGAAGGATCACGACAGACAAGCAGCTATAATACCACTAGTTGATCTGGCTATCGTGGTGGTTGAGGAAGAGAAAACAAATCTTAGGATTATCATCACTAATAGAGAGGGCCTACTCAATGTAGCCAGGCAGTGACCTAGGGATATGGTATAATCTAGTTACATGTAGACCAGCCTACACAACAGGAGTAGAGTGCCGGACCATCTACTACATGAGGTAACATTCTAGTAGCCTCCACTTTAGTATCTTTTTTGTTTGATATGTGCAAGTCTCACTCATTTATATCTGAAGAAATCATTTGGAGTCCGGACCTCGATGTTAAGTACTATCATGGTGTTATGATGCTAGATATACCCTTAGGTATCCATTTAGTGGGCGTTATTTGCTATCAGAATTTCCCCTTAAGATAGGTGGTTACCTTTTCAAATAGAACCTGTATGTCCTTGACCAGAGGGGTTCCGATGTAATAATTAGGATATACTGGTCAGTTCCTTACAAATACAACATTGAATACTATCATCGGAGGGTAAAATTTACATCACCATAGGGTGTTATGTACATGTAAAAGGGATAGTGGGATGTTGGTGCGACACGAGTAGGAACTGAGAAGCAAAGGCTGGGTAGTGTTACGACACAGGTTTCCCGTATTTACCTTGAGAACCAGGGGTTGAAACCCATTGTTTTTCCTCCTGTAGTGGATAATTTCATAAACATTTTTCCATATGACTTATATGTTCTATCTCCAGTACGATTGGTAGAGTTTACTATTGAACTTGCGCCAGGAGTATCACTTGTGACCATTCCTCCTTATAATATTGAACCTAAGGAGCTTCTGAAGCTCAAGAATCAGTTAGAGAAGCTAGTGGTGAAAGGTTTTATAGACCCGAATACTTATCTTAGGGGTTCACCTGTCCTATTTTATAATAAGGTGGATGGTACCCTTAGGATTTACGTGGATTACCGTCAGTTGAATCAACTGACTATTAAGAATCAGTATCCCTTACCTAGAATAGACAACCTATTTGATTATATTTGAGGAGAAAAGGAATTTTCAAAGATAGATCTGAGGTCCTTCTATCATCAAGTGAATTTCAAGACTTCAGACATACGTCACACACCTTTCCGGAGAAGGTATGGTCTCTATGAGTACCTGGTTATTCTCTTCGGAATTACAAACACCCCATCGATCTTCATGGATTTTTTGAATAATATTTTACACCCGTATATGGATTTTTTTGTTTTTTGAATATATCTTAGTGTATTAATGTTCTAGACACAACCATGCAACCCATCTTAAGATCATACTGAACACACTGAGAGAGAATCAGATCAATACTAAGCTCAGTAAATTCCACTTATGGATCACTAATGTTCACTTCCTCAGTCATATCATCTTGGAGTCAAGAGTTTCAGTTAACCTTGAGAAAGTGAGGGATGTAGTTTCTTTGGAGCATCTAATGAATGTCTCTAACATTTAGAGATTCTTGGGGCTTTTCAGATACTATAGAATGTTCATTTAGGATTTCTCATGCCTTTTAGTGCCACTTACAGGCCTGACAAAGGAGGGTATGAAATTAGAATGGTAAGAAGATTGTGAAGTATCCTTTTAGGAGATAAAGGAAGACTTACATCTGCACCGATACTGATTCTTTCAGACCCAGGAAGGGAATATAAAGTCTAACTATGAAATATTGGGTATCAGGCTTGGAGCTGTTAAGATATAGGACGAGTGAGTCATTGCGCATGGTTCTCATCATTTGAGTCCTCATGAGAGTAATTACCAAATGAATGACTTCAAGATGGCTGATGTTGTTCATTCCTTAGACTTTTAGAGGGAATATTTATTAGGAGAGTATTCTGTGTTGTTCAAAGAGAACAAGATCCTCAAATACATATTCACTCAGTGGGATATGAATATCAGGAAGTGTAGGTGGGTCGATTACTAGAGATCATTTGATTTCAATATTTCCTATAATCCAGGGAAAGGGAATTCAGTATCTGATGCTCTATTCTAGAAGACTCAGGCATAGGAATTTCAGGAGGCTAGTGAATAATGAATGTTTATGGCCTTATTCTCATAGATTCATGTTTAGGTTAAAGAGAACAATGGTCAAAATATTCTCTCATCCAAAGCAGTGACATTTACTCTTCTGGAATGAGTAAGGTCAAGAAAAATATCTAATCCTAAAGGCCTTGTACTAAAAGAAAGTGTTTTATTTGATGATACATCTTATGATTTGATAGTAGATGGTGATGATACTCTTATATTCTATGGGAATATATGGGTCCCAGTAGATATTAGAGAGAATATGATGAGGGACTTCCATGCCTCGGCATGGGAAATTGACCCTGGTGTCAAAAAAATGTGTCGAGATCTACGATCAATATTGGTGTCCTAGTATGAAGTGGGAGATAGCCAACTTCATCACTTGATTTTCCACCTATCATTAGGTGAAGACAGATCATCAACATCCATCATGGCTTCTACATCCC
Organism: Viscum album; assembly: GCA_963277665.1. NCBI lineage: Eukaryota > Viridiplantae > Streptophyta > Magnoliopsida > Santalales > Viscaceae > Viscum > Viscum album. The sequence goes on along the minus strand of OY728161.1, from coordinate 1,045,683,464 downwards.
TTGTCCATTCTTGAGTGGAAATGGGATGATGTTTTGATGGACTTCATGACTGGTTTACCCAAATCGCCTTATGGAAAAGATGTAGTGTGCATTGTCCTTAACCACCTAATAAAGGTTTCACACTTCTTACCTACATGAGATACCTTTTCTTTAGATGATCTAGGAAGAATATACATCAAGGATGTGTAAGTATTCATGGATAACCTCATTATATTCTTTCTGATAGAGACACTTGTTTCAAATCATAGTTCTAGAATGGGTTGTAGAAGGCCTTGGGTACATAGGTACTTTTGAACATGACCTATCTCTCTCAAACAGATGGAAAAAGGAAGTGAAAAATTCATGTGCTAGAGGAAATACTTTTTGTGTGCGTTCTTAACTTTGGGGGTTCCTGGGAGAAACAAAATCCCCTCGTCAAGTTTTCTTATAAAAAATATTCTTGGATACCATTGAGATGGATCCCTATGAATCCTTGTATGGTAGGCCATGTTGCATGCCTCTATGCTAGGTAGAGGCAGGGGAAGCAGCTATGCTTGGGCCTTGTCTTGTGAAGGAGACTTCAGAGATGGTCCAATTGATCAGGAAGCGTATGTTGATAGCTCAGTCCCGATAATAGTCTTATGATAAAAGACATCGAAGACCTCTTGAGTTTGAGGTTGGAGACCAGGTTTTCTTGAATGTATCACCTAGATTGGGGTATAAACATTTATAGAAGTAGGGTAAGTTGTCACCAAGATTCATTGGACCCTTCAAGGTTGTGAAGCAGATCAGAAAAATGGATTACCTATTATCACTTCCTCATGGATAAAAGTATATTCATGATTTATTTCATGTATATAATCTTCACTAATATTAACTATACCCATATCATGTCTTCCATCATAATGAGGTTGAGCTAGATATGGATACTTCCTTTGAGTAGTACCAAATTCGAATTGTTGATCAGAGTATCAAGACACTCCAAGGTAGGTATGTTCCTCTTGTACAGGTGTTATGGAAGCATGAATGAGTATAGGAAGAGAACTAGGACTGTGGAGCTGATGTACAATATCAATGGACATAACTCTTTTCTTTCAATACCTCTTTACCCGTAGAAGGGAAACATGGGGAGGATTTTATATTAAGAGGGGAGGTTGTAAAAACCCGAATCTTTGACCAAGTTAAAAATCAATTTTTTTTCTTTTTGAATTTCTTAAATGGCACTAATGAAGTATTCTAATCACTCTAAGGAGATCATTGGAAAACCTCGGGCAATTTCGGAGCCTGGATCTCCGAAAAGGTGAAAGAAGTCTGGGCCCATGGTTTTTCTACAACTTTGAGACCTAGGCGTAGGACCATACGGCCATTTCCATATGGTTACAGAACCCATCTCCATGGTCTACGCATGGTTAGTGAAACCTTTTAGACACACAGGAATGGGGATGAACCTTGAACATGGTTTGCACACAGTTTGGAAAACCGTGCGATCCAATTTTAAGGGAAAATAACCATTTTCCCTTCCCTTATTTTAAGTCATAATTCATCTTTTCCACTCCTCATGTGGACATAACCTCCTCCCTTCCTTCCCTTTGATGATCGAACCCTTCTCCTCCTTGGATTTATTTCTACTCCTCCATGCAGTGACTGATTCTTGATCTGAGAGAAGTGTTGGGTAGGACAAGGTAAGGCTAACCCCACATGCTCCTCCTTCCTCACTCAATTTATCTATATGTTGCACTATTTTGATACAGGATCATTCTACCAATTTTTAGGTAGTTGGAAGAAAACATATATAGAATCCAATCTAATTCAAATTTTAGGTCGATACTCAGTGAGGCATCGTCTATGGCCCTAATGTAGGTGGTCACATAGTTTTCCTTTTGAGTTTTGGCTATTTTGTATGTATTTCATCGTACCATGAGCCAACGATTGTCGAGATCCCCCATTGTGTTAGTTCCTTCATGTCTAATTGACCCTAGCATGAAAACAAAGGTTAAATGAACAATTTTTAGGGGTTTATAGAACATCATTGCTTTATAGGGACACCCAAGCGGTGTACCACCCAAATTGTCCATTTTAGACCAATTTCCCCAAAATGTCTAATTATGGTTTGTAGTTCCTAGCTTGGTTTTTAATTGAATTGGGCTTTGTACCATTTTATTTAGAGTTTACCACAGTTTATTAATGGTTATTAGACCCTTTTGGTTGAGAATTGTCTTAATGGATATGTGAGTATTTGACTTTGACATTTGGACCTTGACACCTTAACTTGAAATATATTTTCAATGTTAAGAAAATTGGATGGTTGGATTTATGGGTTGGATAGGATGAGTTTTCCTAAACATTAAAATTTATTTGGCTCAATATAATGGTTTTAAGGGATGGCATGACTTTTCATTGTCTTGTTTTATTATTAAAGGAATTTTATTATTGGTTTTCTTGTTTAATTTCAAATGATGTAAGATAGTTTTCATTAAACTATATAATTTTAATCCCTATGTAATTTCTATTCTTATGAATTAAAATATGAATGTGTGTATGGGAGGAATTCATACCCCATGCCACCTATTAAATGTATGGGTGGGAGGAATGCTTACCCCATGCCATTGATAACCACTATGTACATATAGGCGGGAGGCATTCTCACCTCGTGCTGGTTATATCCTTTATATGGATGGGAGGCATTCTTAACCCATGCTAGTATCTTATATTGGTGGGAGGCATTATAACTCCATGCCAGCTATGATATATATATATATATATATATATATATATATATCTACGTATGGATGAGAGGAATTCTTACCTCATTCCAGTGATAACCTTTATATATATATAATCCTAGTGACTTGATCATACATACCAGTATTGAGCTGAAGCAGGTAGACCTTCCAAGTTTCCTTTAGGAACTTGAGCAGGAGGTTGATTGTTTATTTTACATTGCTTACTTTTCTATCATTAGTTTGAAACTACTTGCATATGAGTGCCACTTAGATTATACAAAGACACCATTTGGTGGTGGCCTACTAAGATTTATCTCACACCCGACTTGAGCCACCCTTGGCACATGAGCAGACTGTTTTCCTGTAGGTATGAATAGGGTTAAACACCATTCATCTAGATTTTGACTCTTTTTCTTATACAGAGCTTAGTAGCAGAGTACCAAGCTTAGGCTTGAGATTCAATGGAGCAGTTTTTGGGATTTTATTTACTTTTATGCCTTTTATTAGTATGTATGATTCTTGTTTACTATTAATATTTTGTACTAGCATTCCATGAATTCATATCTATATTAGACACTACCTTTGAGTCCTTTTTTTATAATGTTTAGTCTTCTACTATATCTTTTATTATTTAACTATTTACATTATCTTTCTGTTTGGTCTTGCTTATATTAATATTTGTTGCTGTTACACCCAATTTATACTCTGACACAGGGGTATAATCTCCCCATTGATTTACCTTCACACCCCCACTACTAGTCGGCAACTCCTGGATTATGGGGAGATGTGCTGAGGGTCATGTGGCTAACTAGGCTCGAGGCACGGGTTGAGTGGAAGCCAAGTCTGAGATGTCACATATATACCCCAATATCAAGGATGAAATAATTTAAGTGGGGAGAATATAATAACTAAGTAACTATTATAGAGTATAAATTAAGCATGTTGGGATTATTTATAAATTTCACCCTTTATGTGACTTTATTCATGAATTTATTTAAAAGATTAATTTTATAGTATTAAATTGAAAAAAATAACATCATATTTAATAAAAACCCATATCTATTATACTCTTATTTAATTAATTTTTACATAAAGATACACTTAACATAATACCAAAACATCACAAGACCTAGTTTATTTGGAAAATTAGATACATATCATGATAACATAAGACAAAGATACAACAACATTATTTAAAACACCATAACATGCACTTATTATTCAATTGATCCTTTAAAACTACAAAATATAACTTAGGGATATATATAAGAAAGGGGTGAGCTATAAATCTAATTAAGAGAATAATCAAAGAATTATATGAAGTAATGCAGTTCATATGAGTCAAATGAATAACATGGTGACATAAAAAGGTGAGAATCACAATCATGACCATCAATGAATTATATGAAATGATAACATCAAGGAAACATAGGAATGTGGAAAAAACATAAAACATGAAATCAGAAGGATAATTAATGAATAACCACAAAGTCATAATAAAATAATATACATAGGCTAACCACCCATGCACCACAAATGGTATCTCATGAGATAAAGATATTAACCAATGCGTTGGGGGGAAATATAATCCCCATCCCACCCATAACATTTATATCATGTACTTGTATTCATGTACCGCATAGATCACACAACTTAAGAAAGTATTTCATGAAATTAAAACATGAAACTAAGGAGTGTGGGGTACATATAAAGATTTCCAAAATAAATAAAGGATAATTACATCTATTTGAATAATCTTGATTGGGAATGAGGATGGGTATTCACAAAACTAATGTTGGTCATGGATAATCATGAGATAATTTTAGCACCATAATAGGTGTACATAAAGGTTCATTGAAAGATTTATTGAGAGTGAAAGGGGGTATCTCATTACATTGTAATCATAATGGAATTAATGTGATGTGTAATAAATAATTAAAATATGAAAGATTGGAAATAAAAAGGGTTAATATGAATAAATTTCTTGAATAAAAATAGAGTTAGATAATTCCTTACTTGATATGGTGCTTCTAAAATCTTGAGAGAAGCATCATAAGATATTGGGAACACCATGGGAATGATTTAGAGAGTGATATGTGGAGTAAATTTGTGCTCAAATGGATTCAAGTGAATTGTAATGATAGGTTGGGTTGGTTTTTATAGAAAAATAGTGGGAAATTATTTATTATTTTCTAAACACAAGTTTTGGACTCTAAGTCTTAAAATAATCAATACCACAAAGCTTCCCATGGGGTTTCCCATGGTTTCTACCAAATATGAGTGGGCTACAATATTTTTTTAGGATAAGAACTAAAGTCCTTATATTAATACCATTCATGACATGAATGTGAGTAAAGTTCATAAATAAATGATTTTAATAACATAAAATATAATATAGTTTTTGGAGATTTCATTATACATTTTCCAATTTAATAAAATAAATTATGAAAAAATTATTTTAAAGGGGAAATCAACATTTAGTTATGGATTCCCTTTATAGTATTTATTACATAAAATTTAGACTATTATGATTCCATAATACATACCATAGATTTATATCATTTTAATTTTTACCCAAAAAATATACTATCTCAGAAAATTAAGAAAAAATAACCATTGGATAATTCCAAAAAGATGACTTAAAAAATAATTATTATTTTATCAAAATAATTTTCTAAATATGAGAATTTATACTTAAAAAATTACATGGTTATGATAAAATTCTAGTTTTTATGATACTAATAGCATTCTTACCCTAATAAAATATTCATTGGACCTCATTAAAATAATTTATCATTAATATTTAATTGAATATAATTTAATAAAAATATTTATTTTAAAAAAGTTATTCCGAAATTCACAAGTTCATCAAAACTTATGTTATAATTGAAACAAAATGTTTTCCAAAAATAAAATAGGTTTTGTATCTTATTCAAATTTTTATCAAACTCATCATATAATTATATCTATAAATTAATAATTAAATCACCAAATATAATCATAATTTTATTAAAAAAATAAAAAATTCATACTACTTAGGTCTAGATACATAACACCTTATTACACCAGCATAATCCCTAAGGTTATGGTGTGTGGTTATCGTGCTTTATTAGGGTTGTTCAGTGAACATGGTTTAGGTTGGGATCTCGATAAGATTGAACTTCACTCGTAAACAATGTTTCTTATGTTTTAGTTGTTGAATCTTGTTTTAGTATTGGTCAAGGATAAATCACAGTGTTTCCATCTCCCTTGGAAGCTTTGATAAATGATCTTCATAGGGTACAAGAATATTGGATGAGGCCATCACTTCTTTATTCTATTCCAATTGAACCTTATCATAACCCTTAATATATAATAATATTAATGGTAATTTTAGAATTGTTATATTTGAAATAGTTATGATGATTAATAATATTTTAATCCGGTCTTAAAAATTATGGAAATATTTTATAATAGTACAAAATAACAAATGTAATACAGTGCTTGTGTTTTCTATAACTACATTACAAAGTAAGGAATTTAATCAATCAGAAGGTAAATTCATTAATGAAAGTTTGGGTCATTAAATCATTCCCCCCTTCTGAAAATTTTCAATAAAAATTCCATTTCATACACTAAAACAGATGAGGGTACTTTTATTTCATCATCTCTTATGATTCCCATGTTACCTCTTCAAACATGTGGTTCTTCTATAGTACTTAGACCAATTTTATAGAACACTACATACATTAATTAAGATCTTCACTGACTAATCATCACATGAAAATCTTTCTCCAAATGTATCACCTCAATATTCATTAAATGGGAGGGGTTCAATATGTAATTCCTCTGGAGGGATACATGGAATACATCATAAACATGATATAGGTTATGTGAGATTCCTAACTGATAGGCCAAAACTTTTATATGATCATGGATTTGAAATGAGATGATATATCTAGGACTACGATTTCCCTTCATCATAATCTTCATGACTTTCTTCCATGGTGATATTCATAGGAAACCTTCATCTTTGATCTCAAACTCTACATCTGGTCGATGATTATCTATATAGATTTATATTCACTTTTCATAGATTTCATATAATACTAAATGGTTGGAACCTTACACATCATCTGATGGATATGATCTAGACCCACCAGCTTCCAATCTCTAACTTCATCCCATCCAATTGGAGTTTGACACCTCTTCCAATACCATGCCTCATAACATACCATTTGAATGATAGAATATAAACTTTTGTTACCTGAGAAATATACTAGGTGTTAGTGATGATCCTAAAATCCTTTGAAATCCATTGAACCGGATCTCAACATATACTCTAGAGTTTTAATGGTTATTTCAGACCAACCATTCATCTAAGGGTGATATACAGTATTAAAACTCAGTTCTCAATCCAATTATTGCTAAAGGGTTATCCAAAACCTTGATCTAAACATCATATCTCAGTCAGATATAATGGAGAGTGGAATTATAGGAATTATTACCACTTCCCTTATGTATATATTGGTGTTTTGGTCAAGATAAAAGTCTTCCTTGATAGTAATGATTTGAGATGAATTTGTAAGTAAATCGACTACCAACGAAATGGAATTATTTATTTTTTATGTAAAGGGGATTCCTATGATAAAATAAATGGTTATGTTTTCCTATTTCCATACAGGTATGCGAAATGGTTTAATCATACCGTTAGACTTCTTTCATTCAAACTTGACTTGGTGAAATACCAATAATAAGAATAAAAATCATAAAATCTCCCTCTTTGTGTTATCCCACAATTAGATTTGTGTAAAATATCAATACATCTTAGTGCTTCCTGGATAAAAAGATAATAATGTGATATACTAATCATCTAGATGTTCCCTCTGCAGTTTTTCTTTTAATGGAACACATATCTTGTTCCAAACCTTATAACGTCATCTATAGAAAGTTTAGACTCTTGAATATTTGATACCTTACTTTTTAGCTCCTCATAAGATATTTATTCATCCATGATCATTTCATGAATTAATGTTTGGGGTATTATTTGAGAAAGGGAGGATAATTCCCCTTTTATAAATCACATGTCCATCCTTTGAATGTCTAAGACAATTAGTGTAACACCCCCTGATCCAGAACTCTCTCATGTGGCCAAATAAAGTAAGTTATAGGACCTCAAGCATGCCTCATTGTATGCTAGAGGTTGTTTACTAATAACAAGGGTGTAAAGAGAATAGTGGGGATACTATAACCCATAGTACAAAGTTGTCATATATTGGAAGTAATCAAATATCAGAGTAATGGTAATAGTGGAAATAATACAACATACAATTGAAAGGTAGAGGAAGAATAAATAAACCAAATAATAGTAAACCATGTAATGTATCTAAATGTTAAAATAAAAGTAATAGAAATAAAATAACATTCTAAGAAAAATAACCTTAAAGTCCCCAATCCCAAACTCCATGTTGGTCCCACCTCCATGTTCCAACCCATCTAGAAAGTAATAATCAACAATAAAGTCCTTTTCCCTTGTCTAAACACGCATCCATGTTATCCTCTCGGGTACCAAATGATGGATTGAATATGGTGTGAGTAAAACTCAGTAGGTTTACACCACTGTGTCTAAACAAAAACTAGTTGGTAATTAGATAATGCAATAAAGTGATAAAGATGTGTATTAAATCAATAATTTTAATTGGAACCATGATAGAATATATCTAAGAATGTATTATGACAATGAAAATCATAAGAACAAGTCCATAGTATAATCACATAATCAGGAAAGGCCTATATATAATTATTTCACCATTAGGGTCCCTCCATCTATATAAGAATTTTAGTATCTAGGATAAAACATATATATAAGAATTTCATCATCCGAGCAAAGGCCTATATATAAGCATTTCAACATCCAATCTAAGCCCTCTATATAAAAATTTCATTATCCATCACAACACAATATATACCAGCAAGAATAACATATATGATGTCATAATCCATAGAGGATAATTTATCCAATTAACCTTTATCTCTCAATTACCCCATTCCATTTATCAAGTTGGTCTTAAACCATTATCATGGTAGTTCACACAACCATATCATAACCAAAATTTTATACTAATTCTAAAAAACAAGTAAGACAATTTACAATGTGAATCTATCACAATCAATCACCTGAGGTATCATGTCATGCTAATCACATTTTTAGTCATTATCCTATCATTTTTTTTCAAGCATAGGATCACCCAAAACACATTCTTCATTCAGGTCGCAACACCATTGAATCCAAAGTGTTCTAATGAATAATCCAACACAAGATTTATCATCACCCATTATTCAATTAATTAACACACACATTATTTTTGGAAAAATCACACATTATTTCACTTACTTGAACAATAGAAACAAAATTTAGGGTTAGGTTTTAGACCACCTACCTTGAAATGATGATCAATATAATGATTTAAATATGCAACACTAACAAGAATGAATATGAAGATGATAATAAGAAGAACCTAGATCACACAAGATCAATATCGACACCCAAAATAACTGTTATCAAGAGATTCCACCACGAAAATAGGGAACAAGAAGAAGATAAGGGATAGAAAATAAAGTAAACCCCCTAGGGATTAGACATTTGATCGAGATGTATGGAAGGGAAGAAAGTACTCTAAAATCACCTAGATCCACCTAGGGAACGAGAGAGGATGAATATACATGGATGAGAAAAAAGATTATACATACAACATGACCTTAAAATCATTGATCATAAGAAATACATGACATAAAATCCTTTTACATCATGTATTTATCAATTTATGAGTTACCCCAAAAAAATGAGTCGCCTCGGGTTAAAATAACCACGATTTAACATTACACTATGTGAACCAATTTCAGGGTGTGTAAATATTTCATTTCATGAACCAGTTCATGAATTATACCTATCCACATTTACATGTTGTGTAATAAGTTCATGTTGTGAAAATTTATTGTAGAAAACACTCATCCAAGTTTCTACAAAAGAGCCCAAACCACCTATAATGCCTCCCAAACTCACAGATAACTCTCAGAATCCTTTGGAACACTTTTACCCGAACTAAATTAATTCATAAAAACATATATCCCTAATATTTGTGTTATTTTACCCCACAAAATCTCTCAATACTCAAAAGAAAAAGACCACTAAGGTTTAAATAATAAGGAAAACTGAAACAAAATAGGATCAATACAAAAATAAAAGAGGGATATACGTGAAAAATATGGGATCTTACAACCTCCCCACTATATAACATCTCATCCTTGAGCTTCTAAAAGAATCACTGTGGGGTATCAGTGAAACATTATATCCACAATGCTCACATATTAGATTTCCTCTCCCAAAAATCCTCTCAAACATACCTATGAATCCACTATACTTGAACTAGAGGTATAGTCTTTCCCCATAGATACTTTTCACTATGGTCTATAATCCATATCAGATGATCCTAAAATTAAACATCTACTCTAAGCTAAATGTCATCAAAATATACCACAAGATAAAGTTCAAGATGGTATCTCCAAATTTTAGACACATGAAACACATCATGCATGGAAATGTGGAATTGTGTAAGGGAAAATCGGTACGCCATTGGACTAATTATTTTCACTATCTAAATTGACTTGAAAAAACTGGGTGATATCTTTCCCTATTTCCTAATACAAGAAATAACTAACCTAGGTGACACTAGATAAAAAACATAATGACCAAACTAAAACTCTAGAGGTTATCTTCGATGGCTAGCATAAGATTTCTTCATACCCTGCATGGTCACTAACCACCTCTTGATCAACTGAATCTACTCAGATGTCTCCTGTATGAGGCTATTTCCAACAAGCGTTGAATCAAATACCTTCTACAAACAAAGAGATGAATAGAATGGAATGACATACATTACTTTAAAATGTACCATTCAGATTGATTCTTGGAAGATTTTATTGTAAGAAAAATCTATGAGTGACATATAATAATCCCAAGAACCACTAAAATCTAAAACATAGGCTCATAACATATCCACCAAAATATGAATAGTCCGATCAGATTTATTGTAAATTTAAGGATGGTAGGATGTACTCAGAAGAACATGTGATTCCAGATCCTTCTAAAGACCCTTCCATAACTAATACATAAAATGAGGATCTCCATCAGAAATGATACTCCTTGGAACTCCATGAAATTAGACAATCTCCCACACATAGAGACTACCCAGATCATCAATAGTGAAGGTTTCCTTGATAGGTAAGAAGTGAAATACCTTATTTATTCGATCCATGATCATCCATATTTCGTCGTTCTTATGAGGTTTCCCAGTTAATACTGTCAAAAAATAAATATTTACATCATCTCACTTTCACTATGGAATGGATGGAGGCTACAACAACCCACCAAGCCTCTGATGCTCAGCCTTCACCTACTAATAAGTAATAAAAATTTCCAAAAATCCTACCACCTACTTCTTCATTCCTAGACACAAGTACAATCTATGGATGTCATGAGACATATTTTTCAAACCTGGATGTACCACCCATATAGAATCATGAATCTCTCTAATCAAATCCTTGCACAAGCCTATAGAAACCCATACTCACACATGAAAAAAGAGAATTTACATTTCCAAGAGATGATCATAATGGAATCTCCCCACCATATAAGATTTACCTCAGTGCTAAGACCTTTAGATCAGATAATTTTTCGGTCTTGATCCATTCCAAAATAATCGTTAAAGCATATGTTGAAGTCATAGCTACTCATCCCTAGGACTCTTGAACATCTTGATGCATGTCTGTAAAGAGTACCATCATCTTCCACTCATCCCAAGACTCCTACAATGACTCTATATTCATGTTCTAGCTCAAGGAATTGAAAACAAAGTTTCCCTTTTATATTGTATAAGTCATCTCAAAGTTGAAATATTTTAGATTCTATACCCAATGCCTCTTCCAGAGGTTTAGGTCCCACTGTGGAAATATGTACCTGAGGTTCTTGTGGTTCATGTACACCAAAAATTTCCCACCCATAAGATAATGTCTCTAGTATCTCAAGACATGCACCACTATAACTAACTCTAGATTGTGATTAGGATAATTTATCACATGTGATCATAGATGTCTGGATCCATAAGAAACCACATGGTCCTCTTACATCAAAATTACACCAAGTAGTACTCCAAATGCGTCATAGTACATGATACATGCCTCACCTAGAAAAGGTAAGGTGAGTATTAGGGATAAGTTCATCATTCTTTTATGCTCCTGAAAATATCTATAATAAGAATCCATCCAAAAAAAACACCACTCATTTCTTGGTCAGCCTGGAAATCGGTGCTTCCAGATGGGATAAGTCTTGGATAAAATGCCGATAATAACCAGATAATCACAAAAAAAACTATGAATCATAAATACATTCTTGGACCACTACCAAGACTCAATAGCCTTAAACTTATCTAGGTCCACTGAGACTCCATACTATGTGATGAAATGGCCCAATAAGTACTCTTTATTAATCTAGAAACTGCATTTTTCTAGCTTGGAGTAAAGATGATGCTCTGTTAATGTAATCTATATGGTGTCAAGATATTAGGAATGATAATCCATTTAATGGGAGTACACTAAGATATCATTGAAAAAATCACCAAATTAGTCTAAAAATGATAAATGATCTGATACATCAAATACATGAATACTGATGGTGCATTATTCAAAACGATTGGCATCACTGCAAAATTATACAAGCGATACCTACTCCTAAAAGTTGTCTAAGGTATTTCTGTTAGTATCACACTCAATTGGTGGTATCCTGATCATAAATAAATCTTATAGAAGAACTTATAAACTATCATTTGGTCGAAGAGATTATTGATATTTGGAAGGGGATACTAGTCCTTCATTTTTATCTAGTTCAGTATTCGATAATCCATACATAAGCACAAAGTCCAATCAAACTTCTTGGAAAAAAGAACCGAAGAACCCAAGAATATGTTCTTAGTCATATGAAAACCTTATCTTCAAGATCTTTAAAATAGACATTTCACTCCCAAATCTCTTGTGGTTCTATCATATAAGTTATAACAGAAACTAACTCTTCTTCTAAAACCAACTCGATCATGAACTTGATATCCCTCTAAGGTAATAAGTTGAAGATTTTTTCAAGAAATAAATCTTGAAAAATGATCTACCATTGGAGGAAAAGTATCCTAATACATTCCACCATCATCTAGAATAATACATTCTATATGATCCATGAGAGAATATAATATTGAATAAATTAGTTCTGCATGACCAACCTGAAGACCCCTCTCACCCTAGTGAAGAAACTTCCTCCTTTTGAATATACAAAGGTAAGACTCCTATGATAACAATTGATATGATTTTGGTATAGTACAAGCCAATCTATACCAAGAATCAAACCAAAACCTATCATTTATAGCATAAACGGTTCCCACAAGAAATGGTAACCACCAATTTCTAGAGAACACGGTAACACCCCAAGTAAATAAAGAGTATGAAATTTTCACATTTATCCATATTTTTGAATAAAATATTAATATGACTTTAAAGGGGACTCTATGCTCGATGGTGTACCCAACACGCAACAACGATTTTCTTGGGAATCTTACATTGCACTCTAATAATAAAATAATATTATTTTAAATAGTAGTTAACACCTGGACATTGTAATGGCAGGAATGAACAGAACTAACTAAAAAATGATTATATATGTTTGTCAAATATTTTCACTTTTTACAATAAATGTTAGAGGATTAAAAATGCGAATGAATCCAATTTTAAGCGTAAACATTCTAATATTATTTAAAAGGTCGATTAACCACCTTTTGATAGAGAACCACTTTTAAATACACTTTTTGACAATTTGATGTGTTATATTTGACAAAATAAAATTCTTCTTTAGAATCAGGACATCAAAATTTACATTGTGTAAATTTTTGGTATTTTTCTGAAAAAGTTTAATTTTTAATGAATAGTGAAAAATGTTGTATTTTAATTCAAAACCTCTTTTTAATATGATTTATATATATCATTAGATTATCTTTTGAATTGGTTTTAAAGTGAAATTAGAATATATTTTTACCATTTAATCCAATAGTGGTCATTGGAATTAATTTCACTTTGAAATCGGACTTAAACTAGTGTCAATCTTTTGATACATTTTGTTTCATAAAAACACGCTATTTGTTTTGACAGTGGGAATTAATTATTAAATTAAATAATGCAACTTATATGTTTTGAATTTTTTAAAATATAAAACATTTTTGAATTCGGAATATCAAATATAGCTTAGTGTGAATTTTTGGTAATTTTCTGAAAAACTTCAATTTTTGATGAATAGTGAAACCACTAAGTGGTACTTATAAAAACCGATTTTCTGTTTAAATGAAAATTTTCCATCTTTGTGTTTTGAATTTAAAAAATCTGACAACATGGTTTTAATTAAGAAGTAAAATGTGGTTCAATGGGATTAGAATAATTTTTTGGTGAATAGTAACTTATTAAGTTTTTAATCACGATTAGAGGTAATTAGTGTAGTTTAAGGTAAGAATAATTTTTTAATAAAATGAAATGACCTAGACACATATCCTACCCTCATTGGATGTGACATGTACGACCAGGAAAATCCATGGGTCAACTTGGGGACCCCATGGAGCCACATTGGTTGGAAAATGACATAAATACATTTTTATTTAATGTTAAAGTAAAAATGACACAAACATGAGATGTTTTACTAAAACAATTTTTACAAGGGGTTATACAAATCAGATTTTTGACTATAAATATTAATTGGAAATATAAAAAGATTTCCTAAATCATAGTATTTTTGTATAATTTTTAGACAATAAATAAATTAAATTATTTATGACATCATGATGATGTAGCGATGACCTAATTATTTAACGATTTAAATAAAATGGAAAGATAATGTAAACTCTAAGACCTAAACATGTCCAAAACCTATTTTATGGGTGTATTTAGAACCCTTATCACCTTATCCTTGAAACACATCAATTTGGGACCATTAAAATCAGAAAATCATTCTAAAATAAAGTAACATTTCTTTACTTTCCAAGAGTGCCCCTCCTCTCCTCTTATAAAAGGCCCCCACCTCTACCTCCTTACCCACACTTAAAAAGCCTTTGGCTCCGCCAAACCCTGCCCATTTTGTCTCTAAACATCCCTCTATAACTCTTTGAAGCCTCACTTTGGGCAGAAGGCTTTCCAAGGAAGCCATTGAGCTCAATCCAAAGGGAGTTACCCGATTTTAAGGTAATGTCTTCACTTGTGTCCTTTGGTTTTATTTTGCTTCTCCAACCCACTAAACTCTTTTTATTCATTTATTTTTTAACAACTAAAGTATCTTAAAGATAAGAGGATGTTTTTATAAGAAGTATTCGATCTAAACTTACACACACCTTCATCTAATGGTTAAAGAATATACTGTTTCTGTGGTTGGTGATTTTCTGCCTCACAAAACGATGATTGTTCAATATTCTTTTAAAACCTTTAAAGGTGGCCATTATGATGTCACTGTATTTTATCTATGATATATATGGTATTAATGTTTACTATATTCTTTTTTATTTTATATTTAAACCATACCTTTATTCTTTTCATGTTGTGTAAATGCGATAATTTCATATGAGGAAGTGTGGACTACCGCCCCCTCAAGTGATGTGACTTGTACATGCAATACATGGAATGTATAAAGAATGAAATTAATGAACATATGTGACCTATATAACATATATATTATACTTTAATTATAATATATATATATATCATTTTTCTTTAATTCCATTAATATGACAAAGAAAAAATGAAAGTAGCGTTCAGGCGTACGTACGGCCTACCATGTCCATGAACGGTGCTTTTTGTTTTTTTATCTTCAAATGATATGGAATAGTATAAAATGAATATGTAATGGATATAAATGATATTTTAATCATTAATACTATTCTGGAAATTATTTACTTATAACTACATGGACAATCATTTTTCAAACAAGATCATTTTTGACTCATGTACCAAACATCGAAAAAAATGTTTGATATGAACTCATATTATTAACCAATTATTATAACATTAAAATATGTGATATGAACTGAATAATAATCTTTATAGGAGTTCCTTAATCAATTATAAATTTACCAAAGTTTATTATTCAGGAATATAAAGAAATGAACAAGACAAGTTGGACTTGAGGTAAGGGATCCAACCTCTCTCCTTTTTTTTAAGTACACTCTTTTTTGTCATTCCTTTTAAGCTCATATTTATTATGATTGGGATGTTATTTTATATTAATCCTACTGTAAGTTTTATGTTCATATGATTAGAGACCCTATTTTCTCTCATCAATCCATTTTAAAAGTTTTGAGTGGCGCCGTTAGGCTGCCGAATTTTCGTAAGAGATCCTACTCCTCTCTTTCCTTTTAAGTACACTCTCTTATGTCATTACTTTTAATGTTCATCTTTCTTGTTATTGGGATGTAATTTTATATTAATCTTACCGTAATTTTTATGTTAATATGATGAGAGACCATATTCTCTCTCATCAATCCATTTTGGAAGTTTTGATTTCGTTAGGCTGCCGAATTTTCGTAAGAGATCTAACCTCTCTCTTTCTTTTTAAGTACTCTCCTTTATGTCACTTCTTTTAAGCTCCTCTTTGTTATGTCGGGGGATGTTATTTTATATTCCTATTTCTGTAAACTTTATGTTAATATGATGAGAGACCCTATTTTCTCTCATCAATCCATTTTGGAAGTTTTAAGTGGCACCGTTAGGCTGCCGAGTTTTCGTAAGGGATTTTTAATCTCACTTTTATTCCCATGAGATTTATGCTACATTTGCCACAATTTCCTTTGAGTGGTGTATGTACTGCCCATTATTTTACTCATTGTGTAATATACTTTCATTTATGATTATTTACATCAATTTTGTATTGTCCTTCTTTCACGGGGTGCATGTCTCGAAAGATACCCATGTCGGTAAGGGAACCTTTCACCATCCTCTTTTTAAAAGACTTCTTTTGTTATGTCTTTTAATTCACGTACTATTATGTTGGGATATGTTCTTCTATATCCTTATTGATTTAAATTTTATGTCTGTGTGATGAGATACCCTTTTTATCTCTCATCAACACATTTTCTGAATTTTGTAGTGACGCCGTTAGGCTGTCAAATTTTTGCAAGGGAACTTCTTAACCCAAATTTGATTCTTTGGGATAAATTTGTACTCCTTGAATATGTAGTTCTATGAATTTGTGTGAATAACCTCTGATTGTTTTAAACTTAATATCCACTTATATTTCGTGTATTCATTTGTCACACATAATTATGTAATTGATTTATCCTTAATCCAAGGATACCTTTTTGGTATGGGACTTCGTATCAATCTCCATTCATTGAGGAATATTTTGTTTTATACACAACTTTCTTTTATACGGTGTATAAACCCCTTTGAATTTTAAGTTTATTCAAAAGGAATATTTTTTATACGAAGCGTTTACTAAATGTCAAAATGGAATGTTTTCGTCATACGTATGCGGCGACAACGACTTCTCCGCCGTCGTGACCATTATTTGAGTTTCGGCTTCCTCTACAATCCATACCTTCTTTTTAAAAGAAAAATAAATACCATATTTTACTTTTCTTTTATTTTGGTATTGAAAATGGTTTTCATAATATTTTTATATCAATTTTTTGTATTGATATCTTGTGATTGAAAGGTGGAAATGTTATGTTTCCTTTATGCATGTTTTATGTGATACGATTATGTTGTGGTTCTTGGGAATTGTTATGAAGACAGGTGATTCCGTGATAAACTAAGGGCAGGTGAGCCCGATATAGCTCTCCAATTCATTGGGTAACGTGAAGGAGTGAAACGTTAGGGTTTCTCTGAAGAGATTTAGGGAATATACTATGGTGGGTATTCCAAACGTATCCAAGAGGGTTACTCCCTACGTAAGAATGTTATGAATGCCTCAAGTTATCTTTATGTCTTATTATTTCTATGATTTATTCATGATTTGATGGGGTATGTTAAAGTGATTATGTTTTATGAGTAAAGTATGATTTCATTGATTCTTATGTGTACATGTACTCATGTTTCCTTTCCATATATTTTTATATCCCTTACTGAGCTTTTTATGCTCATCCCATGTTTTTGAAATATTTTTCACAGGTCAAGGGAAAGGTACATGATATGATGATATTGTCAAGGAAGTTTCAATAAAGAATCCATGTTTTATTTTAAATATGTTTCTCTTGATGGAAAAAATGAATACTATCTTTTATGTAACAACTTTGTTTAAATGTGGAATGTAATGCAAGTTTATGATCTAATTCTCTAAAACTCTAAACCTGAAAAGATACTCAATGTGTAATCTTGTATTAACTCCAGATTAAGTAAGGTCTAAGGCTGGGGTCTTATAGTTGGTATCAGAGGTCAGTTTAGATAACTTTAGAGGTTAGGGTATTCTCTAAGCATAAGTGACAATACCACAATGGATTGGATTTCAGAAAGAGTCCTAGTTTTAGATAAAGTGAATGAGTAAGTATATCTTAGTGCTTACCTTCCTCATTAGTACATGATGGTGTTGTTGATATACTCACACTGACATTTCTGGTTTTAGTTAATGGATGGATCTAGCAGGCACCAAAGAGACAACAGGTTTGAAGGAAACTGTGGTGGTTCTCTGATTAGGATACTAGATAAAATGGGGGATTCAATGAGGAAACTCGTGGTTGTTCTAAACCAACTATCATGGAGTCATGATAAACCACTTGAACCTTGGTATGTTCGGTAATGAATCATGTACGAGATGACCAATCGATGTGGAAGTTCAGGTAATAATTATAAAAGTAACCATTAGAGTTTATATGATCCTTACTTTTGAGGTAATTATGGGTTATTATATATTATAATGGAAAATGAAATGCATGAGATAAACTTGAGTTTAAACTATGTTATGATTATTTTTGATGATTTTATCTCATTTTGGGGAATGTTTTAAGAATTATATAGTATTGGAAAAAGGACAACACACAGACCATGTGACAACCCATCGCATTGGACAAAGCTACGGGAATCAAACCCACAACCAAAGTGCGACTGGTATTTATCGCCTACCACTGGACTACGTGAAGTCCCTGGTTAGTTTGACTGATTCTTTTTAGTTATATGATTTTATGAATTAAGAGTATATTGATTTTGGGTTATCTATAGAAATTTTTTAACCTATCATGGAGGATATGTGATTAGGTTAATTACTTTTCAATACGAGACATTAAGAGCAACTGATGTTGTTTGGAGATAAATGTTACGATTTAACTTGGAAGACTATGTGACTAAATCCTCCAAATAATTGGGTTTCAATCTTAGTTTGGTTTACTTTGAAGAATTTTATGGACAAATTGTTTATAGAATGGTCCTCGTTGAACTTTGGGTTTTGTTGGAAAAATTTTGGAGATTAAGAATAGATTTTCTTTTTATAAAGGGTTATCCTTTTCTGGATTATCTGATCTTGTACTAACCTTTTTGGTTTTGGTTTTGGTTAAAGTCTAAATACATGGGAAGTATATAGTTCTCTTTTGTGGATTAGGTGATTCTCTAGAAGTTGATTATAGTACTCTTAATGTGAACAAGTCTTCCTAAATACTCGTCTTTTGGAGGAAATATGAGTTTGTGTAAGGAATCTAATAAAAGATGAAAGTCAACATGATAAGTGATTATGTTTCCTTATGAATAGATTCCTCAATAAAAAGTAACTTAAAACAAAAAATTTTTCTATTAACTTTTCCCACTGGGGAATCGAATACCATTTATCCCATCGCAAATTTGTGATTTTCTTGTGGTTAACTTTCTCCTAAACATGTTTTCTATCACTCTCCATCAGAACATGACCCTATGTTTTCTCCTCCATGTCCATGTTTTCCTACATAGAATCCTAGTATGGGTTAACTCGGGTGACCTCTGTACTTATCTTCCTTTATTTTAAAATTATTGTTTTACCGACTCTTGTTCTGATGTGAGACTTTCAAGGATGTTTCCAAGATCAATTTTAAAATTGAGAGGATGAAATTCCCAAAAGGGGGGAAGGATGTAACACCCCAGGTAAATAAAGAGTATGACATTTTCACATTTATCCATATTTGTGAATAAAATATTAATATGACTTTAAATGGGATTCTATGTTCGATGGCGTACCCAACACGCAACAATGAGTTTCTTGGGAATCTTACGTTGCACTCTAATAATAAAATAATATTATTTTAAATAGTAGTTAACGCCTAGCCATTTTAATGGCAGGAATGAACAGAACTAACTAAAAATGATTATATATGTTTGTCAAATATTTTTACTTTTTACAATAAATGTTAGAGGATTAAAAA
The DNA here is from genome assembly GCA_963277665.1 of Viscum album. Lineage (NCBI taxonomy): Eukaryota > Viridiplantae > Streptophyta > Magnoliopsida > Santalales > Viscaceae > Viscum > Viscum album. The sequence continues at coordinate 1,045,663,336 of OY728161.1, read as the reverse complement.
TGCAAATGAATCCAATTTTAAGCGTAAACATTCTAATATTCTTTAAAAGGCCGATTAACCGCCTTTTGATGGCGAACCTCTTTTAAATCCACTTTTTGACAATTTTATTTTTATATTTGACAAAATAAAATTCTTATTTAGAATCGGTACATCAAAATTTACTTTGTGTAAATTGTTGGTATTTTTCCGAAAAACTTCAATTTTTAATGAATAGTGAAAAATGTTGTATTTTAATTCAAAACCACTTTTTAATCTAATTTATTTATATGAATAGATTATCTTTTTAATTGGTATTAAAGTGAAATTAGAATATTTTTTTTACCATTTAATCCAATAGTGGTCGTTGGAATCAATTTCAATTTGAAATCGGACTTAAACTAGTGTCAATCTTTTGATACATTTTGTTTCATAAAAACACGCTATTTGTTTTGACAGTGGGAATTAATTATTAAATTAATTAATGAAACTTATATGTTTTGAATTTTTTAAAATAAAAATCATTTTTGAATTCGGAATATCAAATATAGATTAGAGTGAATTTTTGGTAATTTTCTGAAAAACTTTAATTTTTGATGAATAGTGAAACCACTAAGTGGTACTTATAAAAACCGATTTTCCGTTTAAATGAAAATTTTCCATCTTTGTGTTTTGAATTTAAAAAATCTGACATAAATGGTTTTCATTAAGAAGTAAAATGTGGTTCAATGGGATTAGAATAATTTTTTTTGGTGAATAGTAACTTATTAAGTTTTTAATCACGATTAGAGGTAATTAGTGTGGTTTAAGGTAAGAATAATTTTTTAATAAAATGAAATGACCTAGACACATGTCCTACCCTCATTGGATGTGGCATGTCCGACCAGGACAATCCATGGGTCAACTTGGGGACCCCATGGAGCCACATTGGTTGGAAAATGACATAAATACATTTTTATTTAATGTTAAAGTAAAAATGACACAAACATGAGATGTTTTACTAAGACAATTTTTAAAAGGGGTTATACAAATCAGATTTTTGACTATAAATAGTAATTGGAAATATAAAAAGATTTCCTAAATCATAGTTTTTTTTATAATTTTTAGACATTAAATAAATTAAATTATTTATGACATCATGATGATGCAGCGATGACCTAATTATTTAACGATTTAAATAAAATGGAAAGATAATGTAAAATCTATGACCTACACATGTCCAAAACCTATTTTATGGGTGGAGTTCGAACCCTTATCACATTATCCTCGAAACAAATCAATGTGGGACCATTAAAATCCGAAACTCATTCTAAAATAAAGTAACATTTCTTTACTTTCCAAGAGTGCCCCTCCTTTCCTCTTATAAAAGGCCCCCACCTCTACCTCCTTACCCACACTTCCAAAGCCTTTGGCTCGGCCAAAACCTTCCCATTTTTTCTCTACACATCCCTCTATAACTCCTTTAAGCCTCACTTTGGGCAGAAGTCTTCCCAAGGAAGCCTTTGAGCTCAAACCAAAGGGAGTTACCCGATTTTAAGGTAATGTCTTCACTTGTGTCCTTTTGTTTTATTTCGCTTCTCCAACCCCATAAACTCTTTTTATTCATTTATTTTGTAACAACTCCAGTATCATAAATATACTATGATTTTTTTATAAGAAGTATTAGATCTACACTTACACACACCTTCATCTAATGGTTAAAGAACATACTGTTTCTGTGGTTGGCGATTTTCTGCCTCACGAAACGATGATTGTTCAATATTTTTTTAACACCTTTAATGGTGGACATTATGATGTCACTGTATTTTATATATGATATATATGATATTTATGTTTACTATATGCTTCTATATTTTATATTTAGACCATACCTTTATTCTTTTCATGTTGTGTAAATGCGATAATTTCATATGAGGAAGTGTGGACTACCGCCCCCTCAAGTGATGTAACTCATACATGCAATACATGGAATGTATAAAGAATGAAATTAATTAAAATATGTGACCTATATAACATATATATTATACTGTAATTTTAATATATATATATATATATATATCATTTATTTTTAATTCCATTAATATGACAAAGAAAAAATGAAAGTAGCGTTCATGCGTACGTACGGCCTACCGTCTCCATGAATGATGCTTTTCGTTTTTTATATCCAAATGATATGGAATAGTATAAAATGAATATGTACTGGATATATATGATATTTTAATCATTAATAATATTCTGGAAATTATTTACTTATAACTACATGGACAATCATTTTTCAAACAAGTTCATTTTTGACTCATATACCAAACATCGACAAAAACGTCTGATATGAACTCATATTATTAACCAATTATTATAACATTAAAATATGTGATATGAACTAAATAATAATATTTATAGGAGGTCATTAATCAATTATAAATTGACCAAAGTTTATTATTCAGGAATATAAAGAAACGAACATGACAAGTTGGACTTGAGGTAAGGGATCCAACCTCTCTCCTTTTTTTTAAGTATACCCTTTTATGTCATTACTTTTAAGATCATCTTTCTTATGATTGGGATGTTATTTTATATTTATCCTACTGTAATTTTTATGTTCATATGATGAGAGACCCTATTTTCTCTCATCAATCCATTTTGGAAGTTTTGAGTGGCGCCGTTAGGCTGCCGAATTTTCATAAGGGATCCTACTCCTCTCTTTCTTTTTAAGTACACTCTTTTATGTAATTCCTTTTAAAGCTCATATTTCTTGTTATTGGGATGTTCTTTTATATTAATCTTACTTTAATTTTTATGTTAATATTATGAGAGACCCTATTCTCTCTCATCAATCCATTTGGATGTTTTGAGTTGCGCCGTTAGGCTACCGAATTTTCGTAAGAGATCTAACCTCTCTCTTTCTTTTTAAGTACTCTCCTTTATGTCACTTCTTTTAAGCTCCTCTTTGTTATGTCGGGGGATGTTATTTTATATTCCTATTTCTGTAAACTTTATGTTAATATGATGAGAGACCCTATTTTCTCTCATCAATCCATTTTGGAAGTTTTAAGTGGCACCGTTAGGCTGCCGAGTTTTCGTAAGGGATTTTTAATCTCACTTTTATTCCCATGAGATTTATGCTACATTTGCCACAATTTCCTTTGAGTGGTGTATGTACTGCCCATTATTTTACTCATTGTGTAATATACTTTCATTTATGATTATTTACATCAATTTTGTATTGTCCTTCTTTCACGGGGTGCATGTCTCGAAAGATACCCATGTCGGTAAGGGAACCTTTCACCATCCTCTTTTTAAAAGACTTCTTTTGTTATGTCTTTTAATTCACGTACTATTATGTTGGGATATGTTCTTCTATATCCTTATTGATTTAAATTTTATGTCTGTGTGATGAGATACCCTTTTTATCTCTCATCAACACATTTTCTGAATTTTGTAGTGACGCCGTTAGGCTGTCAAATTTTTGCAAGGGAACTTCTTAACCCAAATTTGATTCTTTGGGATAAATTTGTACTCCTTGAATATGTAGTTCTATGAATTTGTGTGAATAACCTCTGATTGTTTTAAACTTAATATCCACTTATATTTCGTGTATTCATTTGTCACACATAATTATGTAATTGATTTATCCTTAATCCAAGGATACCTTTTTGGTATGGGACTTCGTATCAATCTCCATTCATTGAGGAATATTTTGTTTTATACACAACTTTCTTTTATACGGTGTATAAACCCCTTTGAATTTTAAGTTTATTCAAAAGGAATATTTTTTATACGAAGCGTTTACTAAATGTCAAAATGGAATGTTTTCGTCATACGTATGCGGCGACAACGACTTCTCCGCCGTCGTGACCATTATTTGAGTTTCGGCTTCCTCTACAATCCATACCTTCTTTTTAAAAGAAAAATAAATACCATATTTTACTTTTCTTTTATTTTGGTATTGAAAATGGTTTTCATAATATTTTTATATCAATTTTTTGTATTGATATCTTGTGATTGAAAGGTGGAAATGTTATGTTTCCTTTATGCATGTTTTATGTGATACGATTATGTTGTGGTTCTTGGGAATTGTTATGAAGACAGGTGATTCCGTGATAAACTAAGGGCAGGTGAGCCCGATATAGCTCTCCAATTCATTGGGTAACGTGAAGGAGTGAAACATTAGGGTTTCTCTGAAGAGATTTAGGGAATATACTATGGTGGGTATTCCAAACGTATCCAAGAGGGTTACTCCCTACGTAAGAATGTTATGAATGCCTCAAGTTATCTTTATGTCTTATTATTTCTATGATTTATTCATGATTTGATGGGGTATGTTAAAGTGATTATGTTTTATGAGTAAAGTATGATTTCATTGATTCTTATGTGTACATGTACTCATGTTTCCTTTCCATATATTTTTATATCCCTTACTGAGCTTTTTATGCTCATCCCATGTTTTTGAAATATTTTTCACAGGTCAAGGGAAAGGTACATGATATGATGATATTGTCAAGGAAGTTTCAATAAAGAATCCATGTTTTATTTTAAATATGTTTCTCTTGATGGAAAAAATGAATACTATCTTTTATGTAACAACTTTGTTTAAATGTGGAATGTAATGCAAGTTTATGATCTAATTCTCTAAAACTCTAAACCTGAAAAGATACTCAATGTGTAATCTTGTATTAACTCCAGATTAAGTAAGGTCTAAGGCTGGGGTCTTATAGTTGGTATCAGAGGTCAGTTTAGATAACTTTAGAGGTTAGGGTATTCTCTAAGCATAAGTGACAATACCACAATGGATTGGATTTCAGAAAGAGTCCTAGTTTTAGATAAAGTGAATGAGTAAGTATATCTTAGTGCTTACCTTCCTCATTAGTACATGATGGTGTTGTTGATATACTCACACTGACATTTCTGGTTTTAGTTAATGGATGGATCTAGCAGGCACCAAAGAGACAACAGGTTTGAAGGAAACTGTGGTGGTTCTCTGATTAGGATACTAGATAAAATGGGGGATTCAATGAGGAAACTCGTGGTTGTTCTAAACCAACTATCATGGAGTCATGATAAACCACTTGAACCTTGGTATGTTCGGTAATGAATCATGTACGAGATGACCAATCGATGTGGAAGTTCAGGTAATAATTATAAAAGTAACCATTAGAGTTTATATGATCCTTACTTTTGAGGTAATTATGGGTTATTATATATTATAATGGAAAATGAAATGCATGAGATAAACTTGAGTTTAAACTATGTTATGATTATTTTTGATGATTTTATCTCATTTTGGGGAATGTTTTAAGAATTATATAGTATTGGAAAAAGGACAACACACAGACCATGTGACAACCCATCGCATTGGACAAAGCTACGGGAATCAAACCCACAACCAAAGTGCGACTGGTATTTATCGCCTACCACTGGACTACGTGAAGTCCCTGGTTAGTTTGACTGATTCTTTTTAGTTATATGATTTTATGAATTAAGAGTATATTGATTTTGGGTTATCTATAGAAATTTTTTAACCTATCATGGAGGATATGTGATTAGGTTAATTACTTTTCAATACGAGACATTAAGAGCAACTGATGTTGTTTGGAGATAAATGTTACGATTTAACTTGGAAGACTATGTGACTAAATCCTCCAAATAATTGGGTTTCAATCTTAGTTTGGTTTACTTTGAAGAATTTTATGGACAAATTGTTTATAGAATGGTCCTCGTTGAACTTTGGGTTTTGTTGGAAAAATTTTGGAGATTAAGAATAGATTTTCTTTTTATAAAGGGTTATCCTTTTCTGGATTATCTGATCTTGTACTAACCTTTTTGGTTTTGGTTTTGGTTAAAGTCTAAATACATGGGAAGTATATAGTTCTCTTTTGTGGATTAGGTGATTCTCTAGAAGTTGATTATAGTACTCTTAATGTGAACAAGTCTTCCTAAATACTCGTCTTTTGGAGGAAATATGAGTTTGTGTAAGGAATCTAATAAAAGATGAAAGTCAACATGATAAGTGATTATGTTTCCTTATGAATAGATTCCTCAATAAAAAGTAACTTAAAACAAAAAATTTTTCTATTAACTTTTCCCACTGGGGAATCGAATACCATTTATCCCATCGCAAATTTGTGATTTTCTTGTGGTTAACTTTCTCCTAAACATGTTTTCTATCACTCTCCATCAGAACATGACCCTATGTTTTCTCCTCCATGTCCATGTTTTCCTACATAGAATCCTAGTATGGGTTAACTCGGGTGACCTCTGTACTTATCTTCCTTTATTTTAAAATTATTGTTTTACCGACTCTTGTTCTGATGTGAGACTTTCAAGGATGTTTCCAAGATCAATTTTAAAATTGAGAGGATGAAATTCCCAAAAGGGGGGAAGGATGTAACACCCCAGGTAAATAAAGAGTATGACATTTTCACATTTATCCATATTTGTGAATAAAATATTAATATGACTTTAAATGGGATTCTATGTTCGATGGCGTACCCAACACGCAACAATGAGTTTCTTGGGAATCTTACGTTGCACTCTAATAATAAAATAATATTATTTTAAATAGTAGTTAACGCCTAGCCATTTTAATGGCAGGAATGAACAGAACTAACTAAAAATGATTATATATGTTTGTCAAATATTTTTACTTTTTACAATAAATGTTAGAGGATTAAAAATGCAAATGAATCCAATTTTAAGCGTAAACATTCTAATATTCTTTAAAAGGCCGATTAACCGCCTTTTGATGGCGAACCTCTTTTAAATCCACTTTTTGACAATTTTATTTTTATATTTGACAAAATAAAATTCTTATTTAGAATCGGTACATCAAAATTTACTTTGTGTAAATTGTTGGTATTTTTCCGAAAAACTTCAATTTTTAATGAATAGTGAAAAATGTTGTATTTTAATTCAAAACCACTTTTTAATCTAATTTATTTATATGAATAGATTATCTTTTTAATTGGTATTAAAGTGAAATTAGAATATTTTTTTTACCATTTAATCCAATAGTGGTCGTTGGAATCAATTTCAATTTGAAATCGGACTTAAACTAGTGTCAATCTTTTGATACATTTTGTTTCATAAAAACACGCTATTTGTTTTGACAGTGGGAATTAATTATTAAATTAATTAATGAAACTTATATGTTTTGAATTTTTTAAAATAAAAATCATTTTTGAATTCGGAATATCAAATATAGATTAGAGTGAATTTTTGGTAATTTTCTGAAAAACTTTAATTTTTGATGAATAGTGAAACCACTAAGTGGTACTTATAAAAACCGATTTTCCGTTTAAATGAAAATTTTCCATCTTTGTGTTTTGAATTTAAAAAATCTGACATAAATGGTTTTCATTAAGAAGTAAAATGTGGTTCAATGGGATTAGAATAATTTTTTTTGGTGAATAGTAACTTATTAAGTTTTTAATCACGATTAGAGGTAATTAGTGTGGTTTAAGGTAAGAATAATTTTTTAATAAAATGAAATGACCTAGACACATGTCCTACCCTCATTGGATGTGGCATGTCCGACCAGGACAATCCATGGGTCAACTTGGGGACCCCATGGAGCCACATTGGTTGGAAAATGACATAAATACATTTTTATTTAATGTTAAAGTAAAAATGACACAAACATGAGATGTTTTACTAAGACAATTTTTAAAAGGGGTTATACAAATCAGATTTTTGACTATAAATAGTAATTGGAAATATAAAAAGATTTCCTAAATCATAGTTTTTTTTATAATTTTTAGACATTAAATAAATTAAATTATTTATGACATCATGATGATGCAGCGATGACCTAATTATTTAACGATTTAAATAAAATGGAAAGATAATGTAAAATCTATGACCTACACATGTCCAAAACCTATTTTATGGGTGGAGTTCGAACCCTTATCACATTATCCTCGAAACAAATCAATGTGGGACCATTAAAATCCGAAACTCATTCTAAAATAAAGTAACATTTCTTTACTTTCCAAGAGTGCCCCTCCTTTCCTCTTATAAAAGGCCCCCACCTCTACCTCCTTACCCACACTTCCAAAGCCTTTGGCTCGGCCAAAACCTTCCCATTTTTTCTCTACACATCCCTCTATAACTCCTTTAAGCCTCACTTTGGGCAGAAGTCTTCCCAAGGAAGCCTTTGAGCTCAAACCAAAGGGAGTTACCCGATTTTAAGGTAATGTCTTCACTTGTGTCCTTTTGTTTTATTTCGCTTCTCCAACCCCATAAACTCTTTTTATTCATTTATTTTGTAACAACTCCAGTATCATAAATATACTATGATTTTTTTATAAGAAGTATTAGATCTACACTTACACACACCTTCATCTAATGGTTAAAGAACATACTGTTTCTGTGGTTGGCGATTTTCTGCCTCACGAAACGATGATTGTTCAATATTTTTTTAACACCTTTAATGGTGGACATTATGATGTCACTGTATTTTATATATGATATATATGATATTTATGTTTACTATATGCTTCTATATTTTATATTTAGACCATACCTTTATTCTTTTCATGTTGTGTAAATGCGATAATTTCATATGAGGAAGTGTGGACTACCGCCCCCTCAAGTGATGTAACTCATACATGCAATACATGGAATGTATAAAGAATGAAATTAATTAAAATATGTGACCTATATAACATATATATTATACTGTAATTTTAATATATATATATATATATATATCATTTATTTTTAATTCCATTAATATGACAAAGAAAAAATGAAAGTAGCGTTCATGCGTACGTACGACCTACCGTCTCCATGAATGATGCTTTTCGTTTTTTATATCCAAATGATATGGAATAGTATAAAATGAATATGTACTGGATATATATGATATTTTAATCATTAATAATATTCTGGAAATTATTTACTTATAACTACATGGACAATCATTTTTCAAACAAGTTCATTTTTGACTCATATACCAAACATCGACAAAAACGTCTGATATGAACTCATATTATTAACCAATTATTATAACATTAAAATATGTGATATGAACTAAATAATAATCTTTATAGGAGGTCATTAATCAATTATAAATTGACCAAAGTTTATTATTCAGGAATATAAAGAAACGAACATGACAAGTTGGACTTGAGGTAAGGGATCCAACCTCTCTCCTTTTTTTTAAGTATACCCTTTTATGTCATTACTTTTAAGATCATCTTTCTTATGATTGGGATGTTATTTTATATTTATCCTACTGTAATTTTTATGTTCATATGATGAGAGACCCTATTTTCTCTCATCAATCCATTTTGGAAGTTTTGAGTGGCGCCGTTAGGCTGCCGAATTTTCATAAGGGATCCTACTCCTCTCTTTCTTTTTAAGTACACTCTTTTATGTAATTCCTTTTAAAGCTCATATTTCTTGTTATTGGGATGTTCTTTTATATTAATCTTACTTTAATTTTTATGTTAATATTATGAGAGACCCTATTCTCTCTCATCAATCCATTTGGATGTTTTGAGTTGCGCCGTTAGGCTACCGAATTTTCGTAAGAGATCTAACATCTCTCTTTCTTTTTAAGTACTCTCCTTTATGTCACTTATTTTAAGCTCCTCTTTTTTATGTTTGGGGATGTTATTTTATATTCCTATTTCAGTAAACTTTATGTTAATATGATGAGAGACCCTATTTTATCTCATCAATCCATTTTTGAAGTTTTAAGTGGCGCCGTTAGGCTGCCGAGTTTTCGTAAGGGATTTTTCATCTCACTTTTATTCCCGTGAGATTTATGCTACATTTGCCACAATTTCTTTTGAGTGGTGTATGTACTACCCATTATTTTACTCATTGTGTAATATACTTTCATTTATGAGTATTTACATCAATGTTGTATTGTCCTTCTTTCACGGGGTGCATGTCTCAAAAGATACCCATGTCGGTAAGGGAACCTTTCACCCTCCTCTTTTTAAAAGACTTCTTTTGTTATGTCTCTTAATTGACATAATATTATGTTGGGATATGTTCTTCTATATCCTTATTGATTTAAATTTTATGTTCATGTGATGAGATACCCTTTTTATCTCTCATGAACTCATTTTCTGAATTTTGTAGTGACGCCATTAGGCTGTCAAATTTTTGCAAGGGAACTTCTTAACCCAAATTTGATTCTTTGGGATAAACTTGTACTCCATGAATATGTAGTTCTATGAATATGTGTGAATAACCTCTGATTGTTTTACACTTAATATCCACTTATATTTTGTGTATTCATTTGTCACACATAATTATGTAATTGATTTATCCTTAATCCAAGGATACCGTCTTTGTATGGGACTTCGTCTCAATCTCCATTCATTGAGGCATATTTTGTTTTATACACAAATTTCTTTTATACGGTGTATAAACCCCTTTGACTTTTACGTTTATTCAAAAGGAATATTTTTTATACGAAGCGTTTACTAAACGACAAAAGGGAATGTTTTTGTCATACGTATGCGGTGACAGCGACTTCTCTGCCGCCATGACCATTATTTGAGTTTCAGCTTCCTCTACAAGCGATACCTTCTTTTTAAAAGAAAAATAAATACCATGTTTTACTTTTCTTTTATTTTGGTATTAAAATTGGGTTTCATAATATTTTTATATCAATGTGTTGTATTGATATCTTGTGATTGAAAGGTGGAAATGTTATGTTTCCTTTATGCATGTTTTATGTGATACGATTATGTTTTGGTTCTTGGGCATTGTTATGAAGACAGGTGGTTCCGTAATAAACTAAGGGCGGGTGAGCCCGATATAGCTCTCCAATGCATTGGGTAACGTGAAGGAGTGAAACATTAAGGTTTCCCCGAAGATATTTAGGGAATATACTGTGGTGGGTATTCCAAACATAACCAAGAGGCTTACTCCCTACGTAAGAATGTCATGAATGACTCAAGTTACCTTTATGTCTTATGATTTCTATGATTAATTCATGATTTTATGAGGTATGTTAAAGTGCTTATGTTTTATGAGTAAAGTACGATTTCATTGATTCTTATGTGTACATGTACTCATGTTTCCTTTTATTATATTTCTATATCCCTTACTGAGCTTTTTATGCTCATCCCATGTTTTTGAAATGTTTTTCACAGGTCAAGGGAAAGGTACATGATATGATGATAGTGTCAAGGAAGTGTCAAGAAAAAATCCATGTTTTATTTTAAATATGTTTCCGTTGATGGAAAAAAAATGAATACTATCTTTTATGTAACCACTTTGTTTAAATGTGGAATGTAATGCAAGTTTATGATCTAATTCTCTAAAACTCTAAACCTGAAAAGATCCTCAATGTGTAATCTTGTATTAACTCAAGATTAAGTAAGGTTTAAGGCTGGGGCCTTATAAACACACCTTAAAACATTTGATATTCTATTAATGAACTCCCAATGATGTATCTATGGTAAAAAAACATCTAATATTTCCACAAACAATCCCAAAACATTTATAAAAATAAATTAAAAAATGGAATGAAATGATTTTGTATCAAAAAAAACTCAAGAAAGTATAGATATGATAGGAATCATACCTTTGAAGGTAGAGGGTCCTTCATCCACACTACCTGAAGTAGACGGTATAACATGCAACTAACTTGACCCTCTACCTTAGGCTCTAGTCTAACTACATTAATCTATATCGTTTTCCTAGTACTTCATCTCCTTTACTAGGTTTCCATGTCCCCTACCTCAACCTAAACATCCAGTGGAACTCCAAATACTTGTCTAATGAGGGGTAGTTGTGTCCTTACCAGACTTTGGTACCTATCATGATCCCCTGCCACTGTTCTTATACTACATGACCCTAAAAAACCAATACAAGTTTCCCAAACTACCATAATCATGAAAATCCAAAGATGGCATTGGAAAATGAGGCCTCGTTTAGCCAAAATTTACACAATGGTTTCAATATAATGAAAAATGATCCTAATATGGATATCCACTTCCCAAAAAACTCTGGACACTGTTTCCTTGGTGATAACTATCATAGTAGTTCTTCTTTTTAATAGAAGAAGAGCTACTAGTTCACTATGCTGAAATATCCTAGACACTGCTCAAGGCCTCTCTTAGGTCTTGTTCTGTGATGAGCTCCTGATTTATCACATATGAAAATATACTCAAGAGAAATACATTCATCTGCGTCTATATCTCATAGAAAAGTCTATCATGGAAACATCTCACACTGGAGATCTCATCAGCTACCAAAGATGGCGCAAAATCACTACAAGTCAGTGAAACATCCATCACAGTCCATCACTGACATTCCATCCTTTCTCATATGCATGAAATCATGAACCTTCTCATTCCTCAACATATCTATGTAGAATTGGCTCAGAAACTTCACCTAAAATTCCTTCAAGGATAAATCCTCTTTCTACCCAACTTTTCCTAGAATGTCCCACAAATGCTTGACAGGTCTACAGAGCATGTACACAAAAAGATTCACCCTCCCATTAGTGAGTTTCTGGAGATACTTTAAGATCATCTAGAATAAATCAATCTAGAACCCATGCTCTTAGGGTAATCCATCCCCAATTATCATATACAGATGCTATAGTGGGAAATATCTCTTAATCTTACACATCAAAGACACAATGAAAACTATCTTCCCTTCCATGGATTGCATGACCATTCAGAAGCTAATGATAACATGAACATCCATATAATCCACAAGATCTATGGGAAGCTTCAGTTTATCTATGTTAGAAGGGTTATAATTATAGCTCTCTTGATGATCAATTCAAAGATGATGAGGAGAAATTTTTTGTACAAGATAAACAAACTCCTTAGAACACTTTATATCAACATGGTAAACTTAAATAGGCGAAAAAATAGAGAAAAAATAGCCTATTGTCTCTCTAAACATGGATTAACAAGTTAATTAACATGAAATAACAGTTCTTTCATTTTAATTTATCATATATAAAAGGTATATCAAATCAAAATTCATATAGGAAGGTACATCACATGCAATAACTATGTCCCCATCATGAAAAATTCATGTCAAGATATATCCTATGTTTATATGATGACCCATTCATACTCATATTGTTTTCTACTGGGCCATGAGTATAAATCTCAAGAAACAATAAAATCACAGAAGATGTGAATCACCCAAGGTTAAATAATATCAACCATAACAAATAAACATCATGAACAAAAATCCCATCCTAGAGCACTCAGATTTTACCTCAAGAATCCCTCCCTATATGCTAGAGTATTTAGACCAGAAGAAAGGGTATAAAGATCTTAGCAGGTAGACTATACCCTGTAGTATAGAGTTTTAATACAAAAAAGTTAACAAATATCAGTGTAATGGAAATAGAATAAACTATAAAATATAAAAATTAAAGGTAGAAGAAAAACTAATAAACCAAATAATATTAAATCATGTAATGTCAAGCTTTAATATACCTAAATTTTTTACTAAAATTAGTACAAAAAAAGACCATGATAACAAAAATAACTCAAAGACCCCATCCATGAACCCTATGTCAATCCTTCTTCCAAGACCTAACCCATCCAGTATGTAATAATAAACAATAAGGTCCATTTACCCTTTTCAAAATTCACATCCATGTAAACTTCTCGAGTACCAAGTGATGGTCTAAATAGGGTGTGAGTAAAACATAGTAGGTCAACACTACTATTTCTAAACAAAAATAGTCTGATAATATGTTCATGTAATAAAGTGATAAACATGTGTATTGAATTAATAAATTTAAAATAATACAACAATCATCCTACTTCGGTACCATGTTGTAACATCTCTGATCATGTATAAAAACCATGACAACCATAACCACAAGTCCATGGTATAATCACATAACCGGGAAAAGCCCTCTGTATAAGCATTTTAGAATCTAGGCCAATCCCTCTATATAGGAATTCAACATCCAGTACAATCCATCTATATAATCATTCTGGAATCTAGACCAATCCCTCTATATATTCATTTTTTTTCATTTGGACAAACCCCTCTATATAATAACTGCATCATCCAGGTCAAGCCCTCTATATAATATTTTTAGCATCCATCACAATACAAGATGTAACAATAAGGATAAACCATATAACTTTTTAATCCACAAGGGTCAATTCATAGAATTTCACTTTATCTCTCAATTACCCCATTATATTTATCAAGTTATTATTAAACCATTATCATGCTATTGCAGACAACCATATTATTACAAACATTACCAATAATTCCAAAAAAATTAAGGCAATTTACAAGGTGAATATATTAAAATAAATCACCAGAGGTCTCATTTTAGGCTAATCATATTTTAAGACCATATAAAATTAATTATTATTCAAGGGCTGGATCACCCTATAGGTAGCTGCTATCCAAGTCTCAACACCATTGGGTCTAAATGGATCCTAGGAATAATGCAACACAAGATTTATCATCACCTATTATTCAATAATTTAATAAAAATGCTATGTTGGCACAATCACACAATATTTCACTTACTTAAACAATAGAAAGAGACCATAGGGTTTGGTTTTAAACCACCTAACTTTAACTGAAAATCAAATAAACTCTTTCAATAAGAAACACAAACAAGAATAGAGGCGAAGATGATCAAAATAAGAACCTAGATCACACAAGATCAAAAGATTCCACTTCCACAGTAGAGAATAAGAGGAATAGAGGGGAAAACCAAAGAACAAAAATTCACTAAGGATCATATTCTTGATCAAGATTTCTATAAGGGAAAAAGCACTCCAAAATCACATGGAGTCACCTAGAGATCAGAATCTGAGGGTTTCATGCGGATGAGAAAAATATTATATGCACAAAATGGATTTAAAATTTTTGAGCCTAATAAATACATGCTATGTAATCATTTGACATCATGTATTACTCAATTTATGAGTTATGTTGAAAAATGTGTCACCTCAAGTTAAAATAACCCCGATCGAGCATTACTTGATGGGAACCAATTTCACAGCATTTAACTATTTCATGTCATGGACATGTTTAAAAAATCTACCTAGCCACATTTATATGTCATGTAATAGGTTTATGGAATGTAAATTTCTAGTAGAAAATACTCATACCAATTTCTATATAAGAGCCTGAACCACCTCTGAAGCCTTCCATGCTCACAGATAACCCTCACAATCCCTTGAAACACGTATACCCATACTCCATTAATTTCAAAAAACATACATACTTATACATTAAGTCCTAAAAAATATCTTCACCCCCAAAGAAACTCAACAACAAAGGTATAAAGAATAAGGAAAACAAAACTAAAAGAGGCTCAGTACAAAACTTAAAGATGGGCGTACCTAAAACAAGGTGGGATCTTATAATTATATTCATTTCAATCATCATCATGGTTTGGGTTGCAGGATCCTTTATACTCATAGAATCTTACACTTTTTATCTTCATAAGATGGTAATGGATTGTGTAGTCATAATCATTGATTATCTCTATCCACCTTCATTGGCACATATTGAGCTCATTTTGTGTAAATATATAGTTAAGGATTTTGTGATCCATATATGTCACACTTTTACCTATAGAGATAATTTCTCTATATTTTCAATGTGATGATCAATGCATATAATTCCAGATCATGTTTTGGGTAGTTTTTTCTCATGTATTTTTATTTGGAAGGAGGCGTAAATGATCAAATTATCATTTTTCATGAGTACGCAACCTCATCCTTTATTGGATATATAATTATACCTTGAAAATCCATCTCCAATAGTGTGTAGTGTGAGAACTAGTCTGATGATTAACTTCTTAATTAACACTTTATATCTCTCCTTTCAATTATAAGTCTAGAGAAGATCCACTCATTTCTAAGTTAGATTTTTTAGTGGTCATGAAAATTGTGATAAGTTTCTAAAAAATTGATGATAGTACTCTTTTATTCAAAGGAAACTATGTATATATTTCCCCGATGTTGGTTTGAGATATCCATCAATTTCCTCTATTTAAAAGGATCCACATATATCCCTTTTTTGTGATAACATTCCCTAGGATTACTATATTCTCCATCAAGAACTCACATTTACCTTACATCACATATAAATTAACTTTTTACAAGGTCTTCATTACAATATTAAAATGCTACTCATGTTCCTACTTAATTTTAGAGTAGATAATAGTATCATCTATAAGGATTACCTCAAATTTATCAAGGTAATCAGTATAGTGTCTATTTATTAATACTATAAAGATATCCAAAGTAGTATTCCATAAAAATGAAACCTCCATTAAATCATATTTCCAATACCTTATACAAAAATAAGTCTTGGGGATACCCCCCTTCTCAAACATTAATACATAATATCCTAACCAAATATCCACCTTATAGAAGTAGTTTCATACATTTAGAAGATAAAAAAGTCTTCAATACGTGGAAGATGATAATTTTTATTAATCATAATATTTTATGACTATTAAAACCATTGGAGAGGTATAATGAACCATCTTTCTAATTGATAAAATGGACTTTCACACCACATGGTGAAGAACTTTGGTGTATAAACCTTATAAATATATTCTTCTATAGTTTCTTCTTCCCCTATTCAAGTTCAAAAGTGGAAATTCTATGTAGAGTCTTGGATATTTTAAATGCTTTGGGTATAAGTTTGATTGAGAAGACAACCTATCAGCTTGGAGTAAGGTCAAAAAATTTATTGGGAAACACATAAGTATATTCACTTATAATGGTCATATCATCAATAATGATATTTTCATTAGACTCAGTAATTTCAACTAGATACTCATTCTCATAAGGCAATAATATACATGTTTTAGAAGATAATTTTAAAGGATATTCATCCTCATCCTTGTAATTTTATTGAATATGAGGGTGATTCATGATATATATGGTGATTTCCTTCTCTTATAAATTTATGTTGGCTCTATATTATTAAGGAAAAACCATACACAGAATAGTATCAAATTCCACTAATGTTTTTATCATAAGATTCATTAGGACATTCAGCCTGAAATTTTTGATAGGGGAGGAGTTATATACTTGGGATGTAATAATTTAACTTTTTGGTGTTTTCACTGATAAATAATTTTCAATGTTTCAAGATAGTGTTTGAATTATTAAACTAAACATACATGATATGAAAGAAAGTGTAAAAAAATTAAAAGGTATATTAACAATTCGTAAATGAATAACTACCATACCTATCACCAATTAATTATTAGGATCCAACTCATTAGTTGGGACAACATATTCTCACCCATTATCTCTATGACTTGGTTGTTATTATTATTAGTTATCATTGTAGACACTTTTCTTAGTGTATTGGTTCACATTGTTTCATTATTCCCTATAGTTAAAACATTGGACATTAAGATAAGGATTGATTAGACCATTACATTATTCCATAACATTGGTGGGTTTCTCCCATTAGTATTTTCTTGAAAGGTTCCATTACTTACCATAAAACATTATCTCCACGTACCCTGAGGAAATTTCTGGGATGCTTCTTCAAACACATTTAAAAATTAGGATGCTGGACTTTCTTACCCCTATAATATATCTCCATCACACCACCAGAATTAAACTCAATTTTACTATTCTTATGTCTTGACCTATGAGACCCTTGAGATTTATTGATCTCCATTTTGACATTGAGGGAATTTTAAACAATATGTTTCTAATTTTCAAAGCCTTGAATAACCAAATCATTTCATATATTCATAATTATCCCATAAAATAAGAAGTCAACTTTTCTTTAGGAGTCGATGACAAAGATGGAGGAATATAAGGAAGGTCGTATGAAGTTTTCCATGTACACCTTGATGAATTTTTCGTCATTTTTCTTGATGTTAAGTAATCCATGGGACATTTTATGTCAAATATAATGAGGAAAATATTTACAAAAAATGATTCTCATTAATTATTTCCACTCCACCACTTAAATTTATTCCTTGGGAATTGTATTCTTGATCAGAAGCCCCCATTTATCAAATTCTCCATCCATGTGATAAAATGATAGAATGACTTTATCTTGATAAGAGAATTGAATAATAGAGAAGATATTTTTAGTGGAGTTCATAAATTATACAATTATAAAGGGATGAAAATATCTAGTGAAATTTGGAGGACTTTAATGCAAAACAGTCTCAATTATTAAGGGGATGTGGGTATTCCTACTGATTCATGTTTCTATTCAAAACATGAGTTAATTTAGAATGTATTTTAATGAATATCCCAACTCTTTTTCCCATTGGTTAGGTCATGTGATTTGGTTTTTCATCACATTTTCTATCACATTGGTTTTGACTCGATTAATCCTATTTAAAGGCATTGAATATAATGAAGGAGAAGCAACAATGAAAATTTTCAAACTATAATACATATAAATGGGAACCTTGAAAATTAAGGGTATTAACTATAAATCACATGTATTAATTAACCTATGAATTTCAAGATTTTAATATATGTTATCCATAGTATATATTCTAACATTAAATTTCATAGAAATTTTTGATCCCTTCATAATAGTTTCTAAAAATCACTTAATTTACCAAATAATATCCCTTGGGAGTGTCTAACTAGGTGTTTAGTCTTATGAATCTTTGTCTCTCACTAGGTGATGATTGAGTTAATACCCAATGTGCCCTTTTCAGGGTTATTACCCCAAGGTACAACTATTCCACAACCACATCCACTTACCAATATCCAAACAAGGATTTTTTTTCTCTAAAACCAAGCACTCTATACTTCAGAATTTTTTTGGATATTTTTCTATATTCAATATTATATGAAAGGATCTCACTAAGGTTTTCTATTACTAATCACTAGATATAACTAGACCCTTATATAATACCAAATTTGAAAACCCATATCTTTTACATACTTTAATTCATGATTTATTATATAAAGATACCCATAAAACAATCAGAAAAGATCATGAGGCCAAGTGTATTTATGAAATTAGATACATATCTTGATAACTTAATATAAAGATACTATGTAATTTTGTAAAACTCTATTACATTCCCATAAGATTTTAGTGGTCTCCTAAAACTTCATGGGATAACCTGGGGATGTACATAAAAAAGAGGGGAGAAATTAAGACAAGTATAGGAATAATCAAATACTAGTATAAACTAATGTAGTAAATACGAGTCAAAAGCATAACACAGTGACAAAAAAACATGATAATCATAATCATGAACATTGAAGAATGTATAATATGATAACATCAAGGCATCATAGGGATTGGGAAATATTATAAAATAGGAAATCATAATCATAATTCAAGTATAATCACTGAGGAATAATAACATAGTGTGATTAATATAACTACCTGAGTACCATATATGGTATCTCATGAGATAAAAACTTTACCCAATGCATTTTAGGGCTATATAATTATGAGCCCACATGTCAAATTCATATCATATAAATGAATTTGTGTGCCACATATATCATAAAACATAAGAACATATTTCATCAAATTTAATCCTACAACTAAGGAGTTTTTTTACATATATATAAGTACCAAATAACTTAATAATAGGTACATCTAGTTGAATACCCTTGAGTGGAAATTGGGATGGGTATTCACCATAAAAAAGTTGGTCTTGGAAAATCATGTGATAATTTGAATAGATAATAGGTTTATGTAAAGGTTCATGTAATTGTTTAATGAGATTAAAATGTGGTCTATAATTAGACGGGCATTATAAGGTATTTTTCAAAACACATTACAACATTAAAAATTGAAAATAAAAAGTTGTAATGTGAATAAAATACATGAATAAAAAGAAGAGGACCAAAATATCTTACTTGGGAGGGCTCTGGTAAAATCTTGGGATGTAATAATTAAGAAATTGAAAACATATTAGGAAGGTTTTATAGAGGTAGAGGAAGATTAATATCATGTTCATCGGTTTTTGAGTGAAGAGGAATGAAAGGTTAAGTTGTTTTTTATATCGAAAGAGAGGGGAATTATTTATAAATTTATACACTTAAATTTTGGAAACTAAGTGATAAAATAATCAAAACCACAATCCTTCTCATGGAGTTTTCACATGGTGTCTAATGAAGTGGAGTGGAATTCAATATTTTTTTGGTTAATAGATGAAATCCTTTCATTAATAACATTGGTGATGTGTAAGTGAGTCATGTTCATGAAGAATTGATTTTAAAACCAGAAAATATAATGTAGGTTTTAGAGGATTCATTATTGGATTTTAAAAATAATAAAATAACATAAAAAATTATTTTTTGGGGAATTCTATCTATGTTTGTGGATTCCATTTATAGAATTTATTACACCAATTTTGGTCTATTATGATGTAATGTCATGGATTTTCCATGTATGATTTTTTTAATATTATATGGAATTATTTCGAGAACGGGTGCGAAGGCGGCAGATCATTCCGAGGCCAGTGAGCCCGGAATGGTGGTTTGAACTTTTTTTAAGTTAAGTGAGTCGGCACTTGTTCGTAGTTGTGGAAATTTACAAACGGATGCCTGGATTAAAAATATGAGGGCACCGTTGCATCTGGGACGACGAATTTACCTATGAATGAGGCTAACCTCGACCAGCGTGGGTTGAGGGAAAAATTTATTTTTTGGACGTTTTAAGTAAAATAAAAAAAAATCAAAAGTTTATTTTATTTCTTTTATGGAAACATCCACTGTAGTGCAACAATGGGGAAACTATTTCATTAATTAAATGGCATGTCATAATGACTCAAGAATGGAAAGTTGGACTCATTAATACCACATCATATTTTTGAATGTCAAATATGTTTCCGTTTTTATTAAGATAATCGAACATCAATCGTTGGTGAAAGATTGAGAGAAATGTTGGAGAAAACTCTCGACGGCGAACGATGAAGGATCCAAGATACGAATCGCTGCGCCAACAAGGTTGTAGGATCTCGACGACGATGGTAGAATTACCTCTTCATCGGCGATCAATCCCTTCTTAAAGGTAGGGGTTTTTTATTTAATTTTTCTTTTCCCCATTTTCGATTTGAACGACAAATGCAGATCAACCATGAACAAGTTGATCTACGGATTCGTACATTCTTGCGGGAGGGTTTTATTTGGGATTATTATGGGGAATTAATACACATTGATTTTTGTTGTTGATTTTTGCTCTGTTTAAGCCTATTAACGGGAGCAAAGCAACACTATGATGAACAACAACAGAGTTTCGTTCCTTAAATTTGTTTTATTGGATTTCTTCCCTTTTCTTTCACGTGTTCTTTGTGTTCTTCATGGGGTGATGAACAAAGGATTGTTGTGCATCTGTTTTGAGATGAAATGATCCCAAATTGAAGAATCGACACCACAACAACCTTTCGGAGGTGCGACGACGATGGCGAATGATGAATCAGACCGGATCGGGAAGGGTTGTTCTTCAAGTGTTCTTCATGTGGGAAGATCAAAGCATGTTTTCGGGGATGATCGGAGGTCCGAAAAGATGGGAAGAATCTTCGTGGTATCAGGGTAACCAAAACATGGGATTTTCGTGGCGATCAGATAGCCGGATCGATGATCAGGGCAGCACAGAAGGCGCGCCGACGAAGAGGGTCATTTCTAGAAATTTCCCGAATACACGGCGTGTACTTCCGAAGAACACGCCGTGTAGTACTGGAAGTAGCGGCTAGGGTTTCGGGGGCCAGAGAGGAATCACACGACATTTTACCCTAGTCACACGGCGTGTTAGACTTCCCCCGAAGCTCGTCGTGTACTTTGGTAAGTACACAGACACTGGTTGAACTACACAGATCCAGACGACACAGCGTGTACAACATGGAAGAGGCGGCTACGTAGAACTCAGCATGTATCCAAGGGTACACGGACAGGGGATGGAGTACACGACTGTGTACTCTATCACACGGCCAAGTGAGGCCAGTAACACGGGTCACCCCGTGTACAGATTACACGGGTTGATGACCGTGTACGGGCACATGGCCAGCATACACGAATCCAACCCCAGTCACTCAGACATGGTGTTTACACCGTACTACATACAGTGTACTCAGTTTTTCTACACGACTAGCCTTAAGACACGGGCCATTGTACACGGGTAGAACCCAGGGCCTGAAAACACAACATGTAACTTTTCTACACACCATGTACTTTTTGGAAAACGGAATGGTCCTCTTCTTCCCCATATCTTGTACATCATTCATTTGGGTTATATTTCCTTCTTCTCATTCCCCTGAAGGTCAGGCATCATTTCATTCTACCGGAGTATGATCCCTTCAGAAGAAATTTTTGTGATACAGTTAAGAATCCATCCGAGAGGCCCAGATCGAGATCCTCTATACATTCTTGACCCTAGGTAGAGTCTGACATCGACGTGACCAACTCCACCGGGCGTCGATCCTCTACCTAGCAGGTGAATTCCGAATGAGTCGTGGTATCCTCCAGAGCCTTGGTAGTGATCCTCATCTTTGTATCGTGATCTTTCCCACTCATGAGTGTGTCTCCCGTAATGAGTGCTACTATCTATCATAACCTTCTCACTCAGGAGTGTGTCTCCCATAATGAGTGTAACTACCTCTCGTGATGTTTCCCGACATACAGTACTTCTCAGACGAACGTCATCAGGATATAAGACTCATAGAGTGCGTTCTCCAAGAATGAGTGCTTTGTGGAATCATTGAACTGAACCCCTAGATGGGGGTATGAGGTTGTTTGACTTTTATCTAGACTATGGGTCTGGGTTTTGAGTATATCTAGTTTGTGCTATATGTTCTATAGACATATACTATGAATATCTCACTGTACCTTTACTTTCTGTACTTCTTTTTTGTTTTCGGGGTCCTCTACTGAGTATTGTTATACTCACCCCTGCATGGGATTTTCCCGCATTTGTCGTGTCTTGTGCAGATGAGCAGCCTTTTGGTAGAGTCCAGGGCAGACCAGGATAGGACCGATCTTTCTGAGATCCCTACAGGAAGAGGTGTTTCTACGACTACAAGTAATAGTCCCAGTACCTTTTGTGTTTTCAGGCTAGACATTACAGTTTTCAGACTTTTGTTTTTGTGGGCTTGTATTCCGGCCCGGTTTACTTTCAGTACTTTACCTTCCATCGTACTCTGTTGGTTGGGTTTAGTAATATTCATGCATTTTTGTTCCTTAGTGGTTTCTCATACATTTCCGCATTTGTGGGCTTAGAGATGTGTGCGTGTGTAAATGTACTTAGGAAATGCATTCCAGTTAGTAATATGCCTAATCGGTGCTAGTCATGAGCCCCTGACCTATTGGAGGTAGGCTTGGGGAGTTACAGCGCGGCCCCCACTGGGACGTGTCGTGACAGAGTGGTACCAGAGGTGGTCAGTTCTACCTTATGACCAAGAGTCTGTGAGTTTGGGGAAATAGTGTTAAGTGTTTCGAGCTCATCTTTCAGGCCAGAGACTCTAGTGTTGGTGCGACGGCCGATGTATCCATACACCAGGACTCTGATAACCTGCATTTCGACTCGGTACATGAAAACACTGGTTGTGGGGAAATAAAAGAAAGGTACATGCATCATATAGGAATGGGTTGTGTTTTCCTTGTCCTTTGTGTTAGCTATCCAGATATACTCATTGACCATGGTACATGTTGTTTCTTTACAGGATGCCTCCGCGACGCACACCCACTAGGATTCAGCAGCACGATCATGAGGATGACCCCATCAGTGATGAGGCTTCGATACAGGGACCAGTTCCCTAGGAGTTTCCACCAGGTGGTGCACCAGTTATGCCTCCACCAGTGGAGTAGCCCGTGGTACCTATGGTACCGACCGACGAGGAGCGTAGGTTGAGCATGCTCCATGAGTTCTAGAGACAGCGAACCCTCAGGTACCAAGGAGAGCCTGAACCTCAAGCGGCTGAGGACTGGCTTGAGGCAGTGACTAGAGTTTTTCTTCTAGTGAGGACACCAGCAGACCAGATGAAGATCCTAGGAGTGAGCCTTCTTCAGGGTTCAGTGGGACGATGGCAGAGTCTGACCACACAGACTCACGATGACGAGACTCTTTCGTAGATGAAGTTTGAGCAAATCTTTAGGGTGGAGTTCTCTCTGGTTAGGCTGAGAGTTGTGCGCATCCAAGAGATTCTTCAGCTCAAGCAGGGCAGTATGACAGTAGCTGACTATTCATTGATGTTCACCAATCTCGCCTGGTACTCGATGGATATGGTCAGGGATCAGTACTTCAGAGCTCGGAACTTCGAGCGAGGTCTATGATGAGACATTTGAGCTAGTATTGTGCCTCTATGAATTTCGACTTATGCTAGAGTGCTCAAGAGGGACTTGGTAATCGAGAGGTTCTTGGCAGAGATGAGATAGCCGATGGTAGTCACCAGCATGAAGACTGGTGTAGAGACCCCGGCAGCTGGGAGCTGATGTTAGGAACAGGGATCTGGATGTGGGAAACGTCATAGGAGGACCTAGGACAGAGTATTGGCGGTCTAGGGATCTCAAGATGGATCCAGTCAGCCTAGGGAGAAGCGATGTTATGTGTGCGACGGTAGGGGACATCTCGCTAGAGATTGTCTGACCCGTCGAGATACTAATAGAGAAGTGGTGGATGGACCACCGAGGCAGAGGCAGAGAGTGGATCAGACAGACCCTCCAGGAGGCAAATGTGGCAGAGGAGTAGGGAGAGCTATGGGTGGTGGCAGATTGTTATACTTACTTCCACCACCACCCCTAGGAGGTCAGCACCAGGCTAAGGGAGCTGGGGGAAAGGGGTGGGGATAGTTGCATGCGGTCGAGGCATACGACCCAGGGGCTCCAGGGATGATTCGTGGTACGATATATGTCTTTTCTACCCTAGCTTCCATACTTATAGAAATAGGTGACAGTCATTCCTTTATAGCGACTTGTCTTGTACGAAACCTCGATATTTCGGTAGAACCGTTGACTTGATCCTTACGCTTGGAGACACCTACGAGAGGATACTTGATGATCACGCACCTTTACAGAAAGTGTGATCTTACACTTGGAGGTGAGAGTTTCATTTGGAACCTCTTGGTGGTAGCTTTGAGGCCTTACAACATCATTCTCGCTATGGATTGGTTATCTTTGGTCCATGCCCAGATTTATTGTTTTAGGAGAAGAGTGCGGTGTGTCCGCTGTAATGGAACGACCTTTTCCATTGTAAGAGAAAGGGAAACCCAGGAAATGCAGAATGGGATTATGCATAGGAGGGTGCATCCAATCGCTCATGAGTTGGCTATCCTTGCCCTCAGAGCAGTGGATGTTGTGAGCTCCCAGTTCCCAGCAGTGGTGGCAGAGTATGAGGACGTCTTTCCCCACGATGTTCTAGGATTAACTCCCCGCCAGGAAATCGACTTCTACATCGACTTACACCCCGGGATGACACTGATTTCCACATCAGCATATCGGATGGCTCCCGTAGAGCTTTTTGATCTAAGGGTGCAGTTGGAGGATTTGCATAGAAAGGGTTTTGTGAGATCCATCATTTCACCCTGGGTGGCCCAGTCTTGTTTTCCAAGAAGGCATACGGGAGTTTGAGGTTGTGCATAGATTACCGGCACCTGAACCAGGTGATGGTAAAGAACAAGTATCCACCTACAAGGATCAATGACCACTTCAATCAGCTAAGAGAGGCACAATGGTTCTTGAAGGTTGACCTTCGATCAGGCTATCACCAGCTACGAGTGCAGGACGAGTATATACCGAAGACGACTTTCAGATGCCGCTACGGTCACTTTGAGTACTTGGTGATGGCCTTTGGCATGACTAATTCCCCTGAAGAGTTAATGGGACTGATGAACCGGATCTTCCAGCCGTACATGGACCAGTTCATAGTGGTCTTCATCGACAACATCCTTGTGTACTCGGTGTCAGAGAAGAAGAACGCGAGACACCTGTGGATGGTTCTAGATGTACTTCAGGAGAACCAAATATATGGGAAGATCTCAAAGTGCTAGTTCTGGATTTAGGAGGTCCACTTTCTGGTACATGTCATCTCAGTAGATAGAGTAGCTATATACCCAACCAAGGTGGAGGCTGTGTTATCATGAGATCCACCTCGGAGCGTGAAGGAGGTGCGGAGCTTCCGTGGGTTGGCAGGATATTACCAGAGATTCATTCCTGATTTCTCATGGATATCAGCACCGATGATGAACTTGACCAGGAAGGGGAAACCCTTCATGTGGATGGAGAAGTGCTAGAAAACTTTCTAGCAGTTGAGACAGAGTTTGACGAGCACGCTAGTCTTGAGATTGCTGGAGGAGGGTGTTGAGTACATAGTTTTCTGCGATGCATCAGGGACCGGGCTTGGTTATGTCCTGATGTAGAGGTAGGAAGTGATTGCTTATGGTTCACGCCAGCTTAGTCCACATGAGAAGAACTATGCGACCCATGATCTTGAGTTGGAAGCGGTAGTGTTCGCATTGAAGATGTGGCGACACTACCTTATGGGAGAGCGGTTCATCGTCTACTCTGACCACAAGAGCCTCAAGTACATCTTCTCATAGAAGGATATGAATCTGAGGTAGAGGTGTTGGCTACAGTTCCTCCAGGACTATGATTTTGAGATCATCTATACTATTGGGAAGGGGAACAAGGTGGCGGATGCTCTTAGCCGATGGTCGAGCTCACAACTGTTGAGTTAGGCGATAGAGCAGTTAGCAGCATTGTAGTTATCCTTCAGGGATGGAGAGGATACAAATTACCTACAGTCGATGGCTGTCGCCCCTCCACTCTTACAATGGGTTAGGGAGGCAGAGCTAGGAGATGTCAACTGTGTGGCCTTATGTCCTCAGTTATCCATAGGGCATGCTCCGGATGGATATTCGCAAGGTGGGGAGAACGTACTTCTTTTAAAAGGATGAACTATTGTACCAATGGCGTTGCATGAGGAGGCCCTGAGAGAGTTTCATACATCCCCTTTGGAAGTACGTCCTGGAGTGACCAAGATGTACCAGGACCTCTAACGACAGTTCTGGTGGTCTGGCATATAGAAGGCAGTAGCAGAGTTTGTTTCTCGATGCCCTATATACCAGCAGGTGAAGGCCGAGCACTAGGTTCCAGCGGGATTATCTCACCCCTGGAAATTCCAGAGTGGAATTGGGATGGAATATCGATGGACTTTGTGACATGCTTACCACAGATGTCCAAGGGGCATGATTCCATCTAGATGATCGTTGACTGACTCACCAAGTCGGCCCACTTCCTAGCTATCAGGGAGAAGAGTACCGTAGAGAGCTTGGGACGCCTCTACGTACAGGAGATAATTTGGATTCATGGAGTAACCTCAACAATAGTCTCGGACTGAGATGCCCGTTTCACATCCTGGTTGTGGAAGGGATTACAGGAGGCTTTTGGGACTCAGCTACTCTTGAGCACAGTGTTTCATCCCCAGACTGATGGTCAGACAGAGAGGACCATTCAGGTTCTGGAGGATATGTTGTGAGCATGTGTCTTGGACTTTGGTCACAGTTTTGAGGACCACCTACCACTGGTGGAGTTTTCATACAACAATAGATACCACTCCACCATTGGTATGGAACCATTCGAGGCCTTGTATGTGAGACCCTACCGGTCACCGCTTTGTTGGACCAACTTGGAGAGTCATCACTCATGGGTCCAGATTTGGTGCGATCTACCACCGAGAAGGGGAATATCATCTGGGAGTGGATAAAGACTACACAGAGCGACAAAAGTCTTATCCTGAAAGATGACAGAGACCTCTAGAGTTCGAAGAGGGAGACTACGCCTTTCTTCATGTCTCACCTCGATGAGGGTTACAAAGATTTGGCGGAGGCGGCAAGCTATGTCTGAGGTTCATCGGACCTTTCTAGATAATGTGCAGAGTTGGTGAGGTGGTGTACCACCTAGCTCTACCGCCATAGTTGCATCAGGTACATGATGTCTTCCACGTGTCACAGCTGAGGAGGTACGTGCATGAACCCTCGTACGTCATCGACTAGGGTGAGCTGGACATCAAGGATGGAGTGACCTTTGCTGAGTACCCGGTGGAGATCGAGGATCGGAAGGATAAGATCCTTCATGGGCAATCGATTCCATTGGTGCACATCCAGTGGCAGCACGAGAATCTTCAGGAGAGCACGTTGGAGCAGGAGGCCGAGATCTGTGCCCAGTACCAACATCTTTTTGAGTAGCCTTTGTTTTGGATTTTAGGGGACGTAAATCCCCAAGGTGGGGAGAATGTAATGTCTCAGATTTTCCATGTATTATTTTTTTAATGTTATATGGAATTATTTCGAGACCGAGAATGAAGAAGAAACATAATTCTGAGGCTAGTGATCCCGAAATGGTGGTTTGAACTCTTTTTAAGTTAAGTGAGTAGGCACTTGTGCGCAGTTGTGGCAGTTTCCAAACAGATTCCCAGATTAAAAATCTAAGGGCACCGCTGCATCTGGGATGGAGACTTTACCTATGAATGAGCCTAACCTTGACCGGAAGGAGTTAAGAAAAAAAGTTAATTTTCAGACATTTTATGTAAATTAAAATAAAATAAATTCGCAAGATTATTTTATTTCTTTTATGGAAACATCCGCTGCAGTGCGACAATGTGTTAGTTGTTTCCTTAATTAAATGGCACGTCATAATGACTCAAGAATGGAAATTTGGACTCATCAATACTGCAATATATTTTTGAATGTAAAATAAATTTCCCCTTTTATTGGGATAATCAAACGTCGATCGTTGGTGAAAGATAGAGAGAAACACTGGAGAAAACTCTCAGCAATAAACGAAGACGGATCGAAGCTGCGAATAGCTGCACCAACAAGGTTGGAGGATCTCGACGACGATGGTAGAACGACCTCATTATCAGTGATAAATACCGTCTTAAAGGTAGGGGTTTGTTATTTAATTTTTCTTTTCCTTGTTTTCGATTTGAACAACGAATGTGGATCAACAACGAACAAGTTGATCCACGGATTCGTACGTTCTTGCGGGAGGGTTTTATTTGGGAATATTATGGGTAATTAATCCACGTTGATTTTTTTTTTGATTTTTTCTCTATTTAAGTCTATTAACGGGAGTGGATCAACTCTGTGACGAATGACAGTGGAGGTTCATTCCTCAAATTTGTTTTATTAAATTTATTCCATTTTCTTTCATGCATTCTTCGCATTCTTTGTGGGGCAATGAAAAATGGATTGTTGCAAGTCCGTTTTGTGACACAAAAATACAAAATTGAAGAATTGACACCACAAAAAATTTTCGGAGATGCGACGATGATGGCGGACGATGAATCAGACCGGATCGGGAAGGGTCGTTCTTCAAGCATTCTTCATGTGGGAAGATCAAAGAATGTTTTCAGGGCCGATCAGATGTCTGGAAACACCAGAATAAGCTTCATGGAATCGCGGTGACCAAAACCCAAGATTTTCGTGCCAATCGGACAACCAGATCAATGATCGTGGCAGTACAAGAGGCGCACCAGTGAAGAGCATCGTTTCTGGAAATTTTCAGAATACCCCGCGTGTACTTATGAATACCAAGCTGTGTAGTACTGGTGGTGGTGGCTACTGTTTTGGGGGCCAGAGAGGAATCACACGGCATGTGACCCTGGTCACACGATGTGTTAGACTTCTCCTGAAGCTCGGTGTGTAATTTGGGAAGTACATGGACATGGGTTGGACTACACAGCTTCAAACGACACAGCATGTACAACATGGAAGAGTCGGCTAGGCGGAACTCGTCATGTATCTAGGGGTACACAGACATGGGATGGAGTACATGACTATGTACTCTATCACACGGCCAGGCGAGGCCAGTAACGCAGGTCACCCCATGTACCGATTACACGGTTTGGTGTACATGGGTTGATGATCATGTACGAGCACATGGCCAGCGTACATGGATCCAACCCCAGTCACTCGGACACGGTGTGTACACCGTACTACAAGATGTGTACTTAGTTTATCTACATGACTAGCCTTATGACATGAGCCGTTGTACATGGGAAAAACCCAGGGTGAGACAACACGACTTGTAACTTTTCTACACGCTGTGTACTTTTTGGAAAATGGTATGGTCCTCTTGTTCACCATATCATGGAAATATTTTTTTGAGTTAGTGCCCCTTCTTATCATTCCCCTGAAGGTCATGCATCGTTTCCTTCTACAGAAGTACGATCCATTCAATAGAACTTTCTGTGATAGAGTCAGGCATCCATCTGAGAGGCCCGGATCGAGATCCTCTATCCATTAATGACCCTAGGTAGAGTCCGGCATCGACATGAACAACTACACCGGGCATCAATCCTCTACCTAGAAGGTGAATTCCAGATGATTCATGGTATCTTCCATGGCCCTGGCAGTGATCCTAATCTGTGTATCATGATCTTTCCCACTCAAGAGTGTGTCTCCCGTAATGAGTGAATCTATCTCTCGTAACCTTATCACTCAGGAGTGTGTCTCCCGTAATGAGTGTAACTACCTCTCGGGACTTTTTCCAACATACAGTACTTCTCGAACGGACTTCATCATAGCTATAAGACTCATGGAGTGTGTTCTCCTAGAAGGAGTGCTTTGTGGAATCTTCAAACTGAACCCCTAGCTGGGGGTATGCGGTTGTGTGACTTGTCTCTAGACTATGAGTCTGCGTTTGGAGTATATCTGGTTTGTGCTATATGTTCTTTAGACATATATTGTGCATAGATGACTCTATCATTATTTTGTGTATTGATTTGTGGTTTTCGGGGTCCTCTAATGAGTATTTTTATACTCAACCCTACACAGGCTTTGCCCGCACGTGTCGTGTCTTGTGAAGACGAGCAGCCTTTTGATAGAGTCTAGGGCAGACCAGGATATGACTGAGCTTTCTGAGATCCCTAGAGGCCAAGGCGTTTCTACGGCTACGAGCATTAGTCCCAGTAGCTTTTGTGTTTTCAGGTTTTACTTTGTAGTTTTTAGAATTTTGTTTTTGTGGGCTTGTATTCCATCCCAATTTACTTTCAGTACATTACCTTCCATCGTACTCTGTTGATTGGGTTTAGTTGTATGCATGCATTTTTGTTCCTTATTGGTTTCTTTTACATTTCTGCATTTGTGGGCTTGGAGATGTGTGCATGTGTACAGGTACTTAGGTAATTCCTCCCATGTTAGTAATATGCCTACTCGGTGCTAGTCACAAGCCCCTAGCCTATTGGAGGCGGTCTTGGGGAGTTGCGGCGCAACCCCCACTGGGACAGGTCGTGACACACTAGGATGGGTCGTGACTGAGATATCCTAATACATACTGTATATTAATACAGTAATTAATTTTTACCAAAAAATATGACTATTAAAGAATATTATTGAAAATTCACCATTGGATAATTTTTAAAATGACGATTTCAAAAATAAAATTGATTTTAAATAAATAATTTTATAAATATGCGAATTTACACATTTAAATAAAAAATATTATTTACTGAAAAAATACTATTTTTTATGACACTAACCGCTTTCTAAATGTTATACAATTTAGATTAGACTTATTTAAATTATATTATCAAATATATTTAAATAAATTTAACTTAATAAGAATAATAAATGATAATAATATTTATTTCAAAATTATTTATTTTATCAAAAATAGTATATTAATTGAAATAAATATTTCCTAAAATTATAGTTTTTGTTTTCTTTATTCCACAATCTAACATTTATCAATCTCATTATATAATCACATATATAAATATAAAATTAATATTATAAAAATAGTCATTATTTTGTTAAAAAGAATTTTTAAAAATTAATACAACTAGGGTATAGATACATTACCTCTTATTACACCTGTATACTCCTTAAGGGTAAGGTGTCTGATGGTGGAACTTTCTTAGGGTTTTTCAAAGAACAACGTTTGAGAAATGATCAAGATAATATTAAAAATCTCTCATAAATGGTATATATTATGTTTTAGTTTTTTAATTTCATATTGGGATTGGTCAAGGGAAAATCCCAATGATGACATCTCCCTTAAAATCTTTGATAAATGGGCTTCTTAGGGAACGATCTTACTAGTTGGGACCATCAATTATTACTTTAATATCAATTATATTTTATCATTACCATTAATATATAATAATCTTAATTATCCCTATAGAATATATATTATCAATTTTTATGATGCTTAATTATCTTTTAATCCTGATAGACAAATTACATCCATATTTTATAACTGTCTAATATAAAAAATGAAATATAGTGCATGTGTTTTCTATAACTACATTACATAATAATAGATTTGTTCATTAATATGTGTAATTAATTTATGAATGTTTTGGTTGTTACATATTTGAATTCAACAAATAAAAATTAACTTATTATGAATTTTTGAGCTTTTTATGAAATTGACAAATTTTGGTTGAAAAATACGATGTTCACAAAACTTTTAATTTTATTGACATTATGATTATATAAAAAAGATACATAAGTTATAAAAAAATTATGTAATAAAATAAGAATTTAAGGAATAATAATATTAATTTTAAAATATTTTTTTATCTTATAAATCACATGTCCAATATTTTTAAAACTAATTAAAATGTTACTTTAATTAAAAAAATAATTTCTATTGATTATTTAAATAAAGTATTTTCAAGGGAAATTAATATTTGGATTCCCAAGAAAGCAAAATAACCTTTATTTTTTTTATAATAAATCAATTTATTTTATTTTATTCATTATCCAAGATAATGTTTTCTTATATATAAATTTATAGCTTAGAATGTTATTTCTCTAAAAACTATTTTTTATGTGGTTAAGTGTAATTATTTTGAAATTAAATTTTCAAATTATAGGAAATTTAATTTTATGAAATTATTTATATATTTTAAATTATAAGTATCACATTAGGAAAAAGGGAAATCTTAATTTTTTTCTTTAAAATTAATTTACTATGGTTAAAAATTAATTTTCACGGTAAAAGTAAAAAAAGGAAAAATTGAGTTTATCCATGTGTAAATGTACTAAAAAATAAAAAAATGTTCCTTTAATTGAATGATAGATCTTATGATTTAAAATAAATATTTCCACTATAAATATTTCCATTTTTTAAGCCTTGGAAATTATAAAAGGATATTTTATTACTGAAAGATGTAAGGTGTTTCCAAGAGGGCTCTTACTTTCAATTGTTAAAATATACAAATTCCACCATTTTAAGATACACATAACCTTCTATTTAACCCTTTAATCTTTACCATTTTACTCTACCTAGAACTATATCCAATTAAAATAATCCCCCTATCACTCATTTTTATCCTAATTCCTTCAATTTCAAGGATATATCCAAGGAGAATTCTAGTCCCCGACGTGAGTATTATCACCAACTTATTTTTCTTATTAATTATATTCTTTAAAATTTATTCTAGAAACACTAATATAATGTTTTTAGAAAAATTTATAAACTATAATTTTAATATATTAAGGGTATTATTATTCTTTATTCACATACCCCATCCATTAAGAAAAACAAAATTGTCGTTCGTTCGTTGTGCGGACTACCACCTCCACGATGCAACATGTTTCATTTTCCTTAACAACCTCAAAACGATGGATATAAGGATGTTATTAAATGTTAAATATGATGGTTATGATATCATTAAGTTTTTGGTTTGTGAAATTTGATAATCTACTAGTGATATAATAAATAAACAATCATCATTAATTTAATCATTTAAAATAAGTCTACAAAGAGGAGAAAATTTTATTTTAAATGTGCAATATTTTCGTATCCATTAATTCTTATTCAAAATGTTTTATAATTATAATATATCACATTAATAAAAACTAAATAATATCCCAATTCTTCGGGTAAAATTATATTATAACTAAACCACCTCAAAATCATTCATTAAATCTGGGTATGTTCATGTTTTTGTTAGTTTAACTACCCACTTGAACAATACTATGAATTTTTATCATGAATTACTGTGGGAAAATAATCATAGGTATAATATTATATAAATGTGTAAATATATATATATTTTGGTTCTATATATGTTATACTGATATTTAATCCATCAATTAAGAAAACACCCTTGAATCATCAAGAATCACCGAAAGAGGATTATTATTGATTTCATCGTTAAGGATAAAAACTAAAACACTCATGAAAGGAATTTGAAACATAATAAATTATTAAAAATAATACCTAAAATTTAAATTAATTACTTATTAATGATTAAATTTGTAAAAATAATGATCATGACACCACTATTATGAAAATAGTATAAACAATCAAAATTATAACCACCCAATGTGGAAAATCAGAAGAATTAATGTTAGGAATGGCCAATTATGAAGAGTATGAATAAAAATGAGTATGAGTAAGGTTATGAATTATGTTATTAAGATAAATATTTTTATGATACTATAGTTTAATGTGTTTTTTAAATCAATACACGAGTTAAGGGCTTTCCATCTAAAATTCCTTTACTAGAGATATGCTTTGTATTATGAACCTAATTTAATTTATGTGGTGTATAAAATGCCTATTTGAGATGTTATATCATGAAATAACTTTATTCATGGTATTTTAGGATTTATTTTATACCCTATATTTTAATATTATGTTATTTAATTTATCCACAATCCATAAGTGAGGGTTTTCTATCTTAATTATTATTCATTTGGATTCATGTTATATTCACCACATATTTCTTTATGTGTGGTTAATATATTTCCATGGAATATTTTTATCATATTATTAATAAAATTTTAGGTATTTATATTTTTATTGTTATCCCTCCCTCATATTATTTTAATTCAAGAGTTTCTAAAACTGTTGCAAAACTAAACCTTTTCCATGGTGGAAAACTATCCCAAGTATATGTAAAGTAAATGTATTTATAGTTTCCCAGAAAATAAATCTATGTCTAGATACTAAAAAGTGGATTAAACTATGGAATTAATTCACATAGGGGTGATCAACCTAAAAATGTTTGGTTTATAATTGTAAACATCTTTTCCCTAATTCACAATGAATGTGATTAAGATTGATAAAATTTATAGACACTGCCAGTGGATATGATCTATTATATTCTTAGTCTATTTATAAATAATGAATCATGATTTATCCTACAACTTCCTTAGTCTCCTACCAACACAAAATATTAATCCCAATTAATATCTTCCATGGATAGCACAACAAATTATATATACCATATGCATTTTATTTAATTGATAAGGGTATTTCATATTACTTTGATGACACACCAAAAAATATAAGTTTATTAATGGATGTTATCCTAGACATCCATATTATTCTATTTAATTGGGAAGTGTTTTATTTCAATATTTCTCATTTTAAGGATAACTAATTTGTATTAGGAATCTTTTTCCTTATGTAATGCTATGAAAGGTCATTATTACTCTTACTGTGAAGTCATTGGACTTAATTAGGTGAATGGTGGGTCCTAGAATTATATATCCCCTCGATTCATCGATAGGTCTCATAAGACAATATAAGTTTGGTTTTGGCCTATACCTCTTCCCATGATATTAATGAGCCTTTAAATAAGGACATGAAAACATTTTTTTTGATGTCTAACATTATGAATTCTATTAGTATGAGATCAATGGTTATTTTTCTCCATGTTAATTTATTTTCATGGATATAGAAAGACCTATGTTTAATTGATTATGGGTTTAAGTTGTTCATTTATTCTTTCCATGTCACATATTCCATGTTTATGTTATGTAAGATTCTCTTACATGTTACATCTTATTGAGAATATAATCTCTCTATTATTATTTTTTCTTTTCCCCAAGAATCCTAGAGGATCACTATGTGTAAATTTTAGTAATATAATGTAAGGGATAATCATTATATTGAAATATGTTCACGTTGTATCTTATATTTTTAAGTATATTATATGTATGTATCTAGACTTACAAAGTTTAAATTTTTTTTGATCCTTTAGGAACTCCTATAATTTTTACTAACAATGATTAATAACTACCAGATTCTGGTCTCTAGATTCTAGGATGTTACACATTCTATCTACATGGTATGCTAGATCCCTGAACATAAATAGCAACAGCGAAGAGAGATGATGGTGATGGAGAGTTTCATCCAAGAATTGTGTGATCATATACACACACACACACACACACATAACTATCATATTCATGTATTATTTATAAGCCTCAAGGATGGTCCGTTAATTTTTTTTCATTTAATAATGCATTATAAACACAAGAGTAAATGCTATTATGTAAATTTCATGTAGATATACGTGAATTCCATTTCTCATAAATTATTCATCTCATAAAATGTTTCATAAATTATATCTATGAAGTAGACTAATTTGAATGATAATTTTTTATCATTTGGATACAAAAAATAAGTAACATGAAAGAACATAACAATTATGATTGAAAATCATGATTAACAAGTAATACGTTTAGATTATATATATTATATATATAAAACTTAAGGGAATATATCCTTCACTTCAAACACAAAATCGTGGTGACTATAAGAAAGATAAATTTTCTGTTAACTTTGAGCTTTTTTGATGTATAAATTAATGACTATAACATTCTATAGAATTTATTAGATAGGTCAGGTCCTAATAGGTTTCTTTCTTTTACTTAATTATAACTTATTTGTGTTCTACAATTCCTTCCAAATAGGGAATCATAAGAAGTAATCTAATTTCCCAAGTGAAAGATATTATTATAATAAAAGCCAACCATAGAAATTTATTGACCCCAAACACCTTTTAAGACCATATAATAATCTATCAATATATATTATAGTGTTTTAATAGTCTTATTAGACTAGCCATATGTCTATGGATGACATGATGACCTAAATTTCAACTCTGAAATAAAATATTTCTAAATATTTCTTTAGAACAATGAGGTAAGCTTAAGATCATGATCAAATACTATATAATGTGGTACTGAAAGTAAACTTTTCACTTACTTAATCTATATATAGGAAAGATGATCAAGAGATAAATATTTTATGATAGAAATAAAATGTTTTGAATTCATAATGTGATCGACTATAACTGAAATAATATTATGGACAATAGTTATTTGGGGGAGTATAATTATGAAATCCATGGTGAAGTTTTCTTATTTCAATTATAGTATGGGTATTGGCTGTAATATCAAATTATAATTTTATCCCTTATCCATAACATGATGAAATAATAGGCATTAAGATACACGCTATGCAATATCCCTTTTCATGTTATCCGACCAAAAATACTCTTTCAAATCAGAATACATTTTTTTAATTCAAGGATAAATATAGAAAAATGAACTATGAGAATCATCCAATAGATCCTTATTTACATTTGGTATTGATGATACATATACTTAGATATTGAAACTTATTATTCCATCAAAATCATAATTGAACATAGAACTATTCCTCACCTTCTTCTATAGCTATACATCTTCCTTATAATCCTCATTAATCCTCAAAATTAGGGATGTATAAACATTCATCTAAAAACTATATGATTTTCCCCTTTCCTCAATATTTCAATGTACATCTTTTAAAAATATATAATTATTGTGTCTTTTTAAATCTACATCATAGGAAAACTAGCATGATAATTTTTAATTAGATCATTATCAACTTTTTCATCTTCCCATGGTGGTAATGTATTGAGAAGTCATAATAATTAATCAACTATAATCATATAATTTAGTGCATATTCAACTACTTCAGTGTGAATATATTCTTCAAAATTTTATTATCAACATATATATGATATCTTTCACCATAATGTTAATTCCTCTATTTTTAATTGAAAAATTAATATTTCCAACTCAAAATAATGAGTTAGGTAATTTTTATCATTAATTTTAAATATCCATAAGACATAAGCTATCACCATATAATTATATTAAGGATTAATCCTAGTCAATTTCTCAATTAGTCACTATATATCACAAACCCTTCTCCACTATAGTGAAATTAGAGCATAATTACACCAACCAAACTACTTTGATCTTCTTGAAATTTTATTCACATTCATATTTACAATTAAACATGGATACCTTATGTGTGAACATAGTTATTGAATTTTATAGTAATGATATATTTCTCAAAAAGGTTCATTATTATCAAACCAATATATAAAGACTATATATTTTGATTACTATGGTTGATTTGATGAATTGTTTAATAACTTTTTTCTTTGAAGGATCCATAAATATACCCTTGATTGTTATCAAATAACCTAATAATGAAACTTTTTATAGATAATATACACACTTGGTAAATTTCTAATATGATATATACATCATCAAGGTCTTCAATATAATCCTCAAATGATCTTTTTGATCTTCCTTTCTCTTAGAATATATAATAACATCACATATAAATACTACCATAAACTACTCAAGGTAATCTATAAATACTAAATTCATTTGATCCATAATTATAGTGGGGTAACTAACACATAAAAATGGAATCTATATAAATTCCAATTTCCATACCTCATAAAGAAGGTTTTCTTGGGTACATTCTCCTTACTGACTCATAATTGATGATATACAGGATAAAGGTTAATCTAGGAAAAGTATTTCAGTCCACACAGTTGATTGAACAAATCATCAATATCGGATATGATAAATTTTTTCATTATAATGATATTTTTATTTTCTTTCTAATCAATTAAATTAAAATTTTACCCATATTTATTATTAACAAAAATAATAGGTGCACCCCATGGGGTTCACTCTGGTGTATAAATCCCGTTTATATATTCTCCTTCAGTTTATTCTAAAATTCCTAAAAATCAATCAGGGTCATTCAATATGAAGTCATTAAAATATATATATCACCATTTATGAGTTATATTGAAAATTCATCTTCACGATTAAAGGGATTAATAGGAACTTCTTCAGGAAATACATTACCAAATTTTTGAATAATGGTATATATTTAATGTTGACTTTATGTCCAACAATTTGAGAAAATATCCATCAATAATAGGTAGTAAGATCCATACAATGGATGTAATTTCCATTGAAAGTTCATATTCATCATTTCAACTATAGATAATCATAGTTTGATTTAGGATATTTAGTTTGATTTCCTTATTATATTAATTTTATTGGGATATATTTAAGGAGATAAAATCAATGATCAAAATCACATCAAATTCCACTAAAGGAAAACTAATAATATTTTTATAAGGATGAATACTAGAAAAATTAACATTACATTCAAAAATATTGAGTGGGGGGTAAGAGTTCCATAATAACCATGATCCAATTCAGATATTGACATAACATATGCCCTTCCATGGTCTAAGAATTATGTTGTGAATGGGTTCTGCAGACCCAACTCATGTATGTACTTTGATTAAAATTACATGTATATAGGTTGATATATGAATGAGTTTTCTATTAACAAGATAATAATATTAATTTTTAACTTACTATATAAATGGTAATGTCCTTAGATAACAAGTCATATAAAAAGGTTTCATCAATTCCAAGGTTATTATGAGAACCTCAAAATATTATGATAATAGTCTTATTTTTTCCTATGGTATAAATACATCATATTGATAGGACATAGATGATATATGACTATCAAGATATGGGGATCAAAATAATTGAGACTTTTTCTCATGGTGTTAACATATGGTGATATCAAGTTAAAGAGAACACAAGGAATAGACTTCCAATAGGAATACCACAAGTTTTTGGTGTCATTTGTTGTTCCTTTCTATAAGTATGTGTGTTAATCTCTTGACTTGATATCATTATTAGTGTCTACCATTTGATTCTATAATTTTTTGGTAGATAAAATCCATTACATTTATATTGTTTAGACGTAGATTTCATTTGGTGAATCATTAATGGCATGGTATTGGTTGAATGATCAAGAAAGGATTTAATGCTTTTGATGGAAGGGATATCTCGAGCAAGTTACCAGGATGGTAGTGCCTTCACTAAAACCATGGACTTGGTATAAGAATCCATTCCCATCCAATATGTTCAAGATTAAATAAAGTAGGAAAGGATGGTGACACACGTTGTGTGTATCTCTCTATAAAATATCATTATAAAAATATATTATATTACATGAAATTTGGTTGTTTGAGATGCTTTCATTAATTTGACTATAGATTATCTCTTTAGGAGCCTTGATGAGTTTCTATACTCTAGTCCTAGTTTGTGAATAGTACTAAAAAAAATATCAAAATAAGGACTTAGAGGGACACACACTTAGAGTATTCAATAGTTTGGCCAATTATTATTGAATATAAGTTTAGGACATAGTGGGACCCACCATGAGGTTTGGGTCATGATTGTGTTTTATCAAGAACAAAGAAATAAAAAAATGAAATATTATTTGACTTTTTAATATTTATTTTTAAATTTATTTACTAAATACATTCACATTCAATTAGGTGTATACAAAATCAATATTTTTTGAACGATTATTATTATTCAATGTTTGTTAAGTATTTAATAGGATAGGTGAGATGATTTAATGAATCAAATTAAATCATGTAACATTTATTATATGGCACAAGCATGTGAAGAAAGACAAATGATATTTATAACACAATTACTAAATAATTTCATCATATTAAGGGATTATTTAGATGTTTTATGTTACATGGGGGCATAAGTATAATTTCCAAGTCATTAAAACTACATATATAAGATAACAGATGCCCATATTCATGGTATTATTCAATCCCAAATTTTGAGAGCATGTCTCACTTCTCTCTCAAATTATTTATTGATAAAGAATATATCTAAGAAACTAAATAAAATTTATTCATCCTTGATCTAAGGAATAATGGTAAGGAGATCACAAGGATGTTGAAATCCAATGTGACTCTCCATACTAGCACCTAAAAATTTATGATAAATATACTAGAATAACCTTAAAGAATGTGCGGATGATATATATGGATAAAAAATCATTTACTTTGAGAAATTATCTCTAATAAATAGAGGGATATTATTATGTCAACAAATAGATTTATGTAATGGTTATATTTTATCTTTATGATTAATTTCTTCCACATGATAACCTCAGGTTTTAACCGGGTGTTTCATATCACTGATAACATTGTTGTTATGTTTGATCCTGAGAGAAATGTTTTATTAACCCACTATGTACCATTTACACTATGAACTTGATTGAAACAAAATTTATTACAGTGATCCTTTGACAAATTAATTTGAGTTTATATTAAATTTTTATGAATTAGAGTCGAGGTTTTCATCAATATAACATCCTGGCCTAGCTCGCTTTATGAACATGAAATAGAAAAGTTAACCACACGACCTCAAGTTCACCACCTTGAATGTCAGAGCCTTCCAACTAGCAGTGAGGTTCTAAGGAGGTATAGAGGGGATGGAATACCACATGTACCAGATTTCACACTCATAAATTAATATCAAAACATCATAAACATTAGAGTATAAAGAATAAACATAAATTGAATATTATAAAAAAATAAATAGAAACAAGCATGATGATAAATATAATATAAGTAAGTCCCAAATAGAAATACCAAGCTTACACAACTCACTAATCACTGGGCTTGTCCCATATACATAACCCAACAAAAGAAAATAAAATGAACTTGGATATATGACTACACAAAGCCTCTCCTAATTTGAATACCCAACCTCATCCAAGTAGTATGGATTGACCATGCTATCCCAAGTGTCAGACCAACATATGCCTATAATAAATATGTGAGTACTTCTCTTCCACCCATGTACAATGGAAACCCGAGAAGTTTCTGAGTACAAAACTCAGTAGGGGAAAAATATGGTATCATACTAGAAAGTATATATTTTGATATGTGTATGTGGAATTCTTAGATGAAATAAAAAATAAATATAAAAATATAACATTAAAGAAATAAACCACCTCTATACCTGCTTTGGTCTGATGCCGAAATGTCTCTGAGAACATCACGATGACTCAAATTTTATATTATCACAACTTAACTATTGTTATGAACATATAACCTAATGAAATCCCAAATACCATCATTGATCCCCAATTCCATGACCTTGATCATCCATACCTACCTCAACCAACAGAAGAGTGTCTCTAAAAATGAGAATCACCTTAGGGGAGCCTCTTTTCAGTCATTGGGGATCCTATTATTCCACCTCCATTAATGAGTAGTGGATACTGAGGATTCACTAGGTATCCCTAATCCCTAATCCCATTTGAAGAAACCCATGCTAGTACCTGGACGTTTTTGATGTCTGGTCAAAATTTTATTCCTAATAGGGGAATCCCTAAAAAATACTGTACATATAGGCCTGACCAATTGCTAGGTGAACTAAAAAATTAAAGGGAATACCATCCCTAGACCCTAAAAATAATTGTATCAGCTTTATATAACTCATGGAACATTAGGAAAACCATTAGGTGTGTATCCACTAAATCATAGGGGTCATTATAACGACCCACAATTTACATACATTGTTAATACTTCAAAATTGAAGCACTCTTATTACAACATATGACAAAACCACAAAGGACCGTATAGGTATAGTGTCTTTAGAAACTGGGAAACATAAACAACTGGTTCATAAATCTTCTACAGTGTCTCCCATTTATTTCATCATATCTAGGGTCCCTTTTAGCATATTCTACTTAATATCCATCTTCCTGACCTGGGGAAAAGAAAACATAAAAGGGTGAGCTCAAATGCTCAGTAAGGGCAAATAAAGGAAATAAAAATCATATCATATCTTTATGAAAATCAAAACCTGCAAAAGAGATCATAATATCTTAACATGGAATAAATCATAGAAGTGAAAATGAGATCCCCATAATCATAACATAAAACTTGAATCTTTGTGGCATGCACACATAATCATGGAAAATCATTTCTTGTTAGTCATGACTCATTTCCAAGACTATCTTAGTGGACAAAGTCCCTTTCTGAACCGAGTTCACTCCTCGTTTCAGTCCTGTATCACTGAACCGAAATAACCTTCCGTTCCAGCCATGTCTATCTCATGAGATATAAAATCATTACCCAATGCATTGGAGGGAGATATAGGTCCCACCCATCTTATAATGAATCCTTTCTTATGTGTGCCACATAATCATAAAACATGCATCATCGCATAACACATGTAACAAAAATGGGATTCTTGAAACATCATGACATCATAAATAAATTCATATATGATAAAGGAATTCATAAACATAATTCCATCACAACATAGTAAAACCAATGTAAAAATATGGATAGAAACAGAACCCTTTATTATCTTAGATGGAAAATAATTTTGATAAAACACTTGAATTGAATTCTTGAGGAAAATATCCTTTCTTCTTCAAAAACATTTTTCCTTTCATAACATGTCATACAACTTTAAAATAAAAGAATTTGATTAAAAATAAACTTGAAAACTTGTAAAGGAAGCTTCTTTGAAGTAATGTTTTAAAAATCCATTCATGCCGTATAAGTTAAAAAAAACATTCTTCGTACTTTTGTCGGAAAAGTCAAAAAGTACCTCGTACGGAAAAACGACAAAAGATTCCTTTCATATTCTTTACTAAAAACTCACCTAAGGGTAAAATTGGATTTAAACTATTTCAAGTGGATGGAAACAATATTACATATTGAGGGAACATGGATGTGGATGATAAAATACACCCCAGTAAATACTTACGAATAAACAATCTCGGATAAAAATGAGATTGTGATATTTCCCTTACCTTAGGTCCGATTTGCTTTGTTCGTGTCCGAAGCTCCTGTATAATGGTTTAAATAATGTTATTGACTTATTCCAGAATCATACATATTGATATGAGATCATATATGGTCATATTATTAGCTTCTTGTTAGTAATATTTCATTGTTACTTGTTACTCGGGTCTTTATAACTTTTTGTTCTTATGCGTGTTTTGTCGAATAAATTCTTATTCTTATCTTTAGGTTATAGATAATTCATTTCCATAATGGTATTAGTGTAGTATATACCATATTCATTCATTCAATTCATTTATACAATCATTATGAAATGAAGATCATGTAGAACGAGTCGCATCACATCGTGGAGACGGTATTCCGTACGTACGCACGAGTGATGATATCGTTCCTATGATCGTGGAATTGTATTGGAGTATATATATATATTATTTCAGTATCAATATTAATTAATAATAATCATATATAGTTACTCATTACACCATTATACCCATCCTTGTAAGGTGATGGTGGAAAATAGATTACACCACGGCGTGGAGACGGTATTCCGTACGTACGCACGCGTGGTGATTTCATTTTTCCGTAGGATGGATAGAAGGTGAATTAGGGTTGTTTCATATTTATAATAACATATCAGTATGTAAGTAATACTGATGTTATTACTTTATCATGAAACAACTAAAGAAGAAGAAGTTGAAGAAGAAAGAAATTGAAAAGATCGGTAATGGATATTACCTCTTCTTTGGAACGCCTTTTTGAATCCTCCACTTAAGGAACTAAGATTGGTCTTTGGAGAAGACCAGGACCTCTAGGATTATTCTAGGGAAGTGGAGAAGGTAAAATGGCAGGGGTTGGCCGAGCTTGAGTGCTCAAATTGGTGTGAGGAGGAGGGGGAGGAGGTGCCCTTTTATAAGGGAGGAGAGGG
The DNA here is from genome assembly GCA_963277665.1 of Viscum album. NCBI lineage: Eukaryota > Viridiplantae > Streptophyta > Magnoliopsida > Santalales > Viscaceae > Viscum > Viscum album. The sequence continues at coordinate 1,045,618,788 of OY728161.1, read as the reverse complement.
GCACCTTAGGAATATCTCAAAATATTATTTTATATTAAAGTCAAAATCGGTTTATAATGGTTCCAAAGGGTCTTATTTCGAAGCTAAAGTGGGGATGGGTCGAAATCCTATCAACCAATAGAATTTAGACAAGTTTAGGATAATATTTTAACCTTATCAATTAAATTTAACTCTAAGTTAAATAATTTAACTTTTACCATGTCTTTTTGTTTTCTTTCACTATATGGTTAATACACTTACTATAACATGCCAAACGAACCCCAAATTGTTTATTATTAATATATATATCCTTATATAAGTCATTTGGCCGAACCTTAGATTTTTAGGAATAAAATAACAATTAATAATATAATATTTGATTTAAAAACTATTTTGTGTCAATTTTGACACTATTTGATATATGATTTTTGTCAAAGTCATAACAGAATTATATGTTCGAACCAAGTTGATTAAATCAATACTAATATATCATAGTAACCTAGAAAATTAGTGGAATTCATAAAAAGTCTCAAATTACATTTATTTTGGTATTTATATTATCAATTTTGTCAATATTTCATTAATAAGATAATTACTGCATCATCTTTGTGTCATAAATAAATTAAATTATTTGATGTCTAAAAATTACAAATAAAATACCATCATGTAGGAAATCTTTTTAGCTTTCTAATGAATATTTACAATCGAATTTATCTTATGTATAACCCTATATTAAAAATGATTTACTTATTAAACTTTGATTTTAACTATTTTAACCCTTCTTTAAATAAATTAATAATAAATGTCCTAATCTAATCCAAGTGGGCCTAAATGGTCATATTTTATTCCTAAGTTTGTTTTTGGTCGAATTACACTTTTCCAATAGAATTAGGACATGTGTTAGGGTAATATTAATATCATATTTACCCTTAGTTACCCTATTTACTATTAACCGCGGTAAAAATAGTAAAAAGTTACTATTCACCAAAAAATTATTTTCATCTCATTGAACCACATTTTAGTCCTTGATATTAACCGTGTCTCTCGGATTTTTGAAATTCCATTCACAGAAGCGGTAAAATTATGTTTTATGCAAAATTCAGTTTTTAACCTACCACTTAGTGGTTTCACTATTCATCAAAAATTGAAAGTTTTCAGAAAAATACCAAAATTTCACCCTAGGCTAATTTCGATATTCTGAGTCCAAAAATGAAGTCCATTTTGAAAAATAAAATTTATAAAATTTCAAAAAGTGGTTATTACTATTCATAACGGCTAGTTTTAATAGCATATTTTTGTTTAGTGAAACTCGGTATTGCGTACGACGCAAGCTATCGAGGAAGGTCGCGATTGTGTGTAAAGAAAGCCAAGAAAGTGTTGTGTAGAAAAAGATTCCTTTGATGATTTATATAACATAAAAGTCTCGGGTGTTACATTCTACCCCCCTTAAAAAGAATTTCGCCCTCGAAATTCGTCACTTTGCAACAAACAAATGAGGATACTTCTCCCTCATCATATCCTCAAGCTCCCATGTAGCTTCTTCAAGTTGGTGGTTTCTCCATAAAACTTTCACCAAGCGAGTGGTCTTGTTTCGTAGGACTTTTTCGCTACGATCCAGAATCTCTATCGGCTGTTCTTCATAAGAAAGATCTTGCTCCAGCGGTACAACTTCTGAGCTGAGTACATGTGAAGGATCTGGTATGTACTTTCTCAGGAGAGATACATGGAACACATCGTGAAATTGAGAGAGATTCGGTGGAAGCGCCAATCGGTAAGATACCTTCCCAACACGATCCAGTATTTCAAAAGGACCGATATATCTAGGGCTCAACTTCCCCTTCTTTCCAAATCTCATAACCCTCTTCCAGGGAGATATTCGTAAGAACACTTTATCACCCACTTCAAACTCTAGGTCTTTTCTTCGGTTGTCGGCATAACTTTTCTGTCGACTCTGAGCTGCTCTTATGTGTTGTTGAATAGATCTGACCTTTTCTGCCATTTCATCAACGAGATCAGGTCCTAATAGCTTTCTTTCCCCAACTTCATCCTAGCAAGTTGGAGTCCTGCATTTCTTTCCATAGAGAGCTTCATAAGGAGCCATCTGAATACTGGAGTGAAAGCTATTATTATAAGAAAATTCCACCAAAGGTAGGTGTTGATCCCAACCTCCTTTGAAATCCATAGAGCAAGCTCTCAACATATCTTCTAGGGTTTGAATTGTTCTCTCAGACTGACCGTCTGTCTGGGGATGATAAGCAGTGCTGAAACTCAACTCTGTATCCAGAGTATGCTGAAGACTTCGCCAGAACTTCGAGGTAAATCTCGGATCCCGATCAGATATAATAGAAAGTGGTACTCCATGCAATCTTACCACTTCCTTTACATATATCCTGGCAAGCTGATCTAGAGAGAAATCCTCTCTAATAGCAATGAAGTGTGCAGACTTTGTAAGACGATCAACTATGACCCAGATAGCATTATTGCCTTTGGATGTTTTAGGAAGTCCTGTGACAAAGTCCATAGTGATGTTTTCCCATTTCCATTCGGGTGTGGGTAATGGTTGTAACATCCCCTTAGACTTCTGTCTCTCAGCTTTAACTTGTTGACAAACCAAGCATCGAGAGACATATTCAGCAACATCTCTTTTCATGTCATCCCACCAGAAGTACTCTTTCAGGTCCCTATACATCTTCGTGCTTCCAGGATGAATAGAGAATGAAGAACTATGAGCCTCATCCAGCAGCTCTTTCTTTAATTCGGGGATGGGAGGAACACAAACCCGATTCCTGAACTTTATTATCCCATCACAATCAAGGTTGAATTCAGGAACATTTCTCACCTTCTTTTGTAACTCGACATCTTCTTTCTGTGCCTCTTTAATCTTCACATGTATAGATGGTTGAACATTCATTTGAGAAAGATAAGATTTTTCCCCTTCCATTATAATTCCAAGATCCATCCTTTGTAAATCCATAAATATTGGATCTTTTGTGATCCTCATCATGGATAAACTAGCATGGTCTTGTCGACTTAATGCATCTGCCACCTTGTTTGCTTTCCCAGGGTGGTAATGGATTGAGCAGTCATAATCCTTAATCAGCTCCAACCATCTTCTTTGGCGCATATTCAACTCCTTTTGTGTGAAAATATACTTTAAACTTTTATGATCAGTATAAATATCACACCTTTCACCATAAAGGTAATGCCTCCAAATCTTTAATGCAAAGATTACCGCAGCCAACTCCAAATCATGTGTTGGGTAATTTTGCTCATGGATTTTCAACTGTCGCGAGGCATAAGCTATCACCATATCATTTTGCATAAGAACACACCCCAATCCCTTCTTGGATGCATCACTGTAGATCACAAACCTTTCTCCACTACAAGGCAGTGTGAGCACAGGTGCACTGGATAACCTTCTTTTCAACTCCTTGAAATTCTCTTCACATTCCTCTGTCCAGACAAACTTAACTCCTTTCCGAGTCAACTTGGTGATTGGATTAGATAACCGTGAAAAATCTTTTACAAAACGTCGATAATATCCAGCCAAACCAAGAAAACTTCGGATCTCAGTTACTGTTGTTGGTCTTGACCATCTTTCGATAACCTCTGTTTTTGCTGGATCCACAGATATCCCCTCTTTTGAGATTATATGACCCAAAAATGCAACTTTTTGAAGCCAAAATTCACACTTGGTAAATTTGGAATAAAGCTTCTCTTTTCTCAGGGTCTTCAATATAATTCTCAAGTGATCTTCATGCTCTTCCTTTCTCTTTGAATAGACAAGAATATCGTCTATAAAGACTACCACAAATTGATCAAGATAGTCTCTAAAGACTCTATTCATTAGATCCATGAAGATAGCAGGGGCATTAGTAAGACCAAATGGCATCACTATAAATTCATAGTGTCCATACCTTGTACGGAAAGCCGTCTTTGGTATATCCTCCCTTTTGACCCTTAATTGATGATACCCTGAACGAAGATCAATCTTGGAAAAGTATTGAGCTCCGCGTAGTTGGTCAAATAAGTCATCAATGCGTGGGAGAGGATATTTGTTCTTGATAGTGATCTTGTTAAGTTCTCGATAATCAATGCAGAGTCTCATTGATCCATCTTTCTTCTTAACAAATAGAACAGGTGCTCCCCAAGGTGACGCACTAGGGCGTATGAATCCCTTATCAAGATTCTCTTGGAGTTGCTTCTTCAATTCCTGCAACTCAATTGGGGCCATTCTATAAGGTGTCTTTGAAATAGGCAAAGCACCCGGTACGAGTTCTATTGAAAACTCAACTTCACGATTTGGTGGAAGACCCGGCAATTCCTCCGGAAAGACATCATCAAACTCCCGTACAATGGGCATATTCTTAATCGTAAGTTTCTCACCAACCATTTGAGATAAATAACCTTCATTTAGTGGAATCAATACCCATAAGATGGAAGAAATTTCCACTGGAAGGTTATGTTCATCCTTGCATTGATAGACGATCGTAGGTTGATCTGGAATATGAAATGTGACTTCCCTTCTTTGGCAATTGATATGAGCTCCATGTAGAGAAAGACAATCCATGCCAAGAATCACATCAAATTCCACTAAAGGAAGGATCACAAGATTTGCAGGAAGCACTTTCCCACAAACTTCGATCGGAGAAGAATTATAAACTTCTGATGCGATTGATGTGCCATTAGGTGTTGTCACAGCTAACTCAACATCTAATTGTTGAGGTAATACGGTGATACCCTTAGAAAATTTTTCAGAAATAAAAGAGTGGGTGGATCCAGAATCAAATAAAACATTTGCTACTTTAGAGTGGATGGTAAGTGTACCTTTCACCACATCGTTATCGTACTCCACATCGCTGATAGAAATTGCATGTGACTTTCCTTTGTCTTTATCATTAAGAGTTTGTTGACGTCGACCATCATCATCAACCCTTGGATTTGGGCATTGATTGGCATAATGCCCCATCTCCTTGCACTTGAAACATTGAAGTGTAGCAGGTTCATTCTGTGTATCCCTTCCTTTGTTTGCATCATTAGACATCTTCTTCCCATTATCACGGCATTCAAATGCCCGATGACCTTCCTTTCCACATTTAAAACATTTACTTGTCCCTTTAAGACAACTCCCTCCATGTTTCTTTCCACACTTTGAGCATAAGGGAAAGTTCATCTTCTTTTCCATGTGCTCTTTAGATTTTTCTTTGAATTCCATCTTCCTCTTCTTATCAAACCCATGTGACTGATGGGTTACTCCAATCTCCATCTCGACTTTGAGAGCACATCGAACGATTTCCTCGTAGCTATTGAAGTCCCTTATGGATAACGCCCTTCGAAGACTTGGTTTTAAGCCACTAAAGAATCGATCGATCTTACTCTCAGGTTGGATAATAATACCAGAAGCGTACCTTGCAAGTCTTGTAAAATTTGCTTCATAGGTACTAACAGATTCATCATCCCTTTGCTTCAGTTCAAGGAACTCTTTCTCCATCTTTGTTCGGAGAATACGAGGGAAGTACTTATTGAAAAATAAGTTCTTGAACTCGTCCCATTCCATAGACTCAATTTCATCCCTTTGCCTCGTATTCTTAACAAGATTCCACCATTGATCCGCATCTCCTTCCAAACGATACACTGCTAGGATGACTTTATCATGCTCAGAACATTGAAGAACTGAAAATATCTTTTCAGTAGTACTAATCCATTGTTCAGAAACTAATGGATCAGTAGACCCGCTGAAAGATGGTGGACGCTGCCTCATGAAGGATTCAACAGAATGTTTCTCCCTTCTTTGTTCGTTTGGAAATCCTGCATGATTCATAGCTTGAGAAAGTTGTGTGAGCATGGCTACAAGATTTTGCATTCCAGCTCCCATATCGTTTGGTTGCTCAGGGGGACAATCATTGCATTGCCCATCGCATTCCGCATTAACACGGTTCCTTCGGGTTCCAGCCATTGACTAAAACCAAGAAGAATAGTGTGAGCAACACTAATTATAATAGGAAACCACATAATTCAAGAATAAAATTTTCATGCTTAAGGTCTTATCCTAGGTTATTCAAGGACATTTCTAAAACACTAAGATTGTGTTCTATGCTTAGACTTATCCTTAGGGTTCTTACTAAGGCTTTCACATCCTAGTTTCCAAAGGTTGACTATACCTTTCCTCTGATACCAACTATAACGACCCACACTTTACATACATTGTTAATACTTCAAAATTGAAGCACTCTTATTACAACATATGACAAAACCACAAAGGACCGTATAGGTATAGTGTCTTTAGAAACTGGGAAACATAAACAACTGGTTCATAAATCTTCTACAGTGTCTCCCATTTATTTCATCATATCTAGGGTCCCTTTTAGCATATTCTACTTAATATCCATCTTCCTGACCTGGGGAAAAGAAAACATAAAAGGGTGAGCTCAAATGCTAAGTAAGGGCAAATAAAGGAAATAAAAATCATATCATATCTTTATGAAAATCAAAACCTGCAAAAGAGATCATAATATCTTAACATGGAATAAATCATAGAAGTGAAAATGAGATCCCCATAATCATAACATAAAACTTGAATCTTTGTGGCATGCACACATAATCATGGAAAATCATTTCTTTTTAGTCATGACTCATTGCCAAGACTATCTTAGTGGACAAAGTCCCTTTCTGAATCGAGTTCACTCCTCGTTTCAGTCCTGTATCACTGAACCGAAATAACCTTCCGTTCCAGCCATGTCTATCTCATGAGATATAAAATCATTACCCAATGCATTGGAGGGAGATATAGGTCCCACCCATCTTATAATGAATCCTTTCTTATGTGTGCCACATAATCATAAAACATGCATCATCGCATAACACATGTAACAAAAATGGGATTCTTGAAACATCATGACATCATAAATAAATTCATATATGATAAAGGAATTCATAAACATAATTCCATCACAACATAGTAAAACCAATGTAAAAATATGGATAGAAACAGAACCCTTTATTATCTTAGATGGAAAATAATTTTGATAAAACACTTGAATTGAATTCTTGAGGAAAATATCCTTTCTTCTTCAAAAACATTTTTCCTTTCATAATATGTCATACAACTTTAAAATAAAAGAAGTTTATTAAAAATAAACTTGAAAACTTTTAAAGGAAGCTTCTTTGAAGTAATGTTTTAAAAATCCATTCATGCCGTATAAGTTAAAAAAAACATTCTTCGTACTTTTGTCGGAAAAGTCAAAAAGTACCTCGTACGGAAAAACGACAAAAGATTCCTTTCATATTCTTTACTAAAAACTCACCTAAGGGTAAAATTGGATTTAAACTATTTCAAGTGGATGGAAACAATATTACATATTGAGGGAACATGGATGTGGATGATAAAATACACCCCAGTAAATACTTACGAATAAACAATCTCGGATAAAAATGAGATTGTGATATTTCCCTTACCTTAGGTCCGATTTGCTTTGTTCGTGTCCGAAGCTCCTGTATAATGGTTTAAATAATGTTATTGACTTATTCCATAATCATACATATTGATATGAGATCATATATGGTCATATTATTAGCTTCTTGTTAGTAATATTTCATTGTTACTTGTTACTCGGGTCTTTATAACTTTTTGTTCTTATGCGTGTTTTGTCGAATAAATTCTTATTCTTATCTTTAGGTTATAGATAATTCATTTCCAGAATGGTATTAGTGTAGTATATACCATATTCATTCATTCAATTCATTTATACAATCATTATGAAATGAAGATCATGTAGAACGAGTCGCATCACATCGTGGAGACGGTATTCCGTACGTACGCACGAGTGATGATATCTTTCCTATGATCGTGGAATTGTATTGGAGTATATATATATATTATTTCAGTATCAATATTACTTAATAATAATCATATATAGTTACTCATTACACCATTATACCCATCCTTGTAAGGTGATGGTGGAAAATAGATTACACAACGGCGTGGAGACGGTATTCCGTACGTACGCACGCGTGGTGATTTCATTTTTCCGTAGGATGGATAGAAGGTGAATTAGGGTTGTTTCATATTTATAATAACATATCAGTATGTAAGTAATACTGATGTTATTACTTTATCATGAAACAACTAAAGAAGAAGAAGTTGAAGAAGAAAGAAATTGAAAAGATCGGTAATGGATATTACCTCTTCTTTGGAACGCCTTTTTGAATCCTCCACTTAAGGAACTAAGATTGGTCTTTGGAGAAGACCAGGACCTCTAGGATTATTCTAGGGAAGTGGAGAAGGTAAAATGGCAGGGGTTGGCTGAGCTTGAGTGCTCAAATTGGTGTGAGGAGGAGGGGGAGGAGGTGCCCTTTTATAAGGGAGGAGAGGGGCACCTTAGGAATATCTCAAAATATTATTTTATATTAAAGTCAAAATCGGTTTATAATGGTTCCAAAGGGTCTTATTTCGAAGATAAAGTGGGGATGGGTCGAAATCCTATCAACCAATATAATTTAGACAAGTTTAGGATATTATTTTAACCTTATCAATTAAATTTAACTCTAAGTTAAATAATTTAACTTTTACCATGTCTTTTTGTTTTCTTTCACTATATGGTTAATACACTTACTATAACATTCCAAACGAACCCCAAATTGTTTATTATTAATATATATATCCTTATCTAAGTCATTTGGCCGAACCTTAGATTTTTAGGAATAAAATAACAATTAATAATATAATATTTGATTTAAAAACTATTTTGTGTCAATTTTGACACTATTTGATATATGATTTTTGTCAAAGTCATAACAGAATTATATGTTCGAACCAAGTTGATTAAATCAATACTAATATATCATAGTAACCTAGAAAATTAGTGTAATTCATAAAAAGTCTCAAATTACATTTATTTTGGTATTTATATTATCAATTTTGTCAATATTTCATTAATAAGATAATTACTGCATCATCTTTGTGTCATAAATAAATTAAATTATTTGATGTCTAAAAATTACAAATAAAATACCATCATGTAGGAAATCTTTTTATATTTCTAATTAATATTTACAATCGAATTTATCTTATGTATAACCCTATATTAAAAATGATTTACTTATTAAACTTTGATTTTAACTATTTTAACCCTTCTTTAAATAAATTAATAATAAATGTCCTAATCTAATCCAAGTGGGCCTAAATGGTCATATTTTATTCCTAAGTTTGTTTTTGGTCGAATTACACTTGTCCAATAGAATTAGGACATGTGTTAGGGTAATATTAATATCATATTTACCCTTAGTTACCCTATTTACTATTAACCGCGGTAAAAATAGTAAAAAGTTACTATTCACCAAAAAATTATTTTTATCTCATTGAACCACATTTTAGTCCTTGATATTAACCGTGTCTCTCGGTTTTTTGAAATTCCATTCACAGAAGCGGTAAAATTAAGTTTTATGCAAAATTCAGTTTTTAACCTACCACTTAGTGGTTTCACTATTCATCAAAAATTGAAAGTTTTCAGAAAAATACCAAAATTTCATCCTAGGCTAATTTCGATATTCTGAGTCCAAAAATGAAGTCCATTTTGAAAAATAAAATTTATAAAATTTCAAAAAGTGGTTATTACTATTCATAACGGCTAGTTTTAATAGCATATTTTTGTTTAGTGAAACTCGGTATTGCGTACGACGCAAGCTATCGAGGAAGGTCGTGATTGCGTGTAAAGCAAGCCAAGAAAGTGTTGTGTAGAAAAAGATTCCTTTGATGATTTATATAACATAAAAGTCTCGGGTGTTACAGTCATTCACATTAGTCTACTGGTATATCCACTTGATTCTTGGCACTTGGGAAATCATAATGGTGACACTGTATTAAAGATAGCCTTAGAATATCGAGTATTCATGTATGGATGCACTATCATAGAATTGATACTAGATCCTAGGTACCACCTCTAAGAATCCACTCCAGCACCATCAATATTTTTGGATGCTATCTAAGATAGGAATCTAGACCAAATATACCATAATATTAGATCCTGAACACAATAGGCATCCCATGTCCTCATCTATCTCATCATATCATTATTGGTCATCTTGGGTAATCACATTAGTGAAAGGAAAATTGAAAATTTTCCAATCATCATGGGATATCACCTATCATTAAAATGAAATGTTACTAGGGTTGGATGAATTCTCATTCTTATCACATTCACTGTTTACCCATCGGGCATACATTTCAATTTTGGTTCTAGTTGACACCCAAAACCATCTCTACCCTTATCCATATACACTCTTAGAGGGCTAGTCTATCGATTGGCCACCCAAATAGATCCCATCAGTCACTATTCATCATAGACAACCTCATTTTATATTTAGTCTTATAAATGGTATCAGGTGAACACCTGAAGCACTATATATTTCGTTTCCCATAGAATCATAAACTGGGGAAAACAACCTTTCTAGATGCATAGTGTTTCCCATATAGAAAATTGTAATTGTAATGGAACATGGAAAATCTCTCTCATGAAGGTTATAATAGGATAGTCCACTCACCCAACCTGTCACACCCATCGTTTCTAATTTATTTATTTTATTAATTTTTTTTCTTTCTTTCTTTGCGTCAAGTAGTTCGGGTCAAAACACGACTCAGGATTTCGAGTCCCTTGTGTTTTGGTCGTGTTTGCGTCTAGCGCAACGCGGTCGAAGCTGCACGACCTCGCTTGGGTCGCCGCGCGGCCCCGCCCGATTCACCGCACGTCGTGCCGATGTTTAATTAATGAAATAAAAACGAATTAAAAAATTGTTTTAATAATAATAATTGTAATAATGTCATTTGAGATTATTATTATTATTATTATTAATGCTGAATTTATGTTTTACTTACTTTTCATTATATTATATTTTATTTTGTTTTAATTTCATTTTATTTTAATTAATTAATTATTTATTTATTTTCTTTATTTTCTTTTTTTTTCCTTTTCTTTTTCTTCTCTTTTTTCCCTCTCTCCCTCCGTTTTTTTTGTTTCTCTCTTCCTATGCGCCGCGATTTCCCTGCTACCCCCTCCTCGTCGCGGCTCACCCCCCTTCCCCTCTAACCCTAACCCCGTCACGGCCCTCTCCCGCTCGCCCCATCGCCGGCCGGCTCGCCCCGCCATCGGCTCCTTGCCATGGCCCTCTCCTGCTCGCCCCGCCTCCGGCACCCTATACTTCCTCCGGTCAGCACCCCACATCTCCCGGTTGTGATATCCCTCCATCTCCCTCCCTTCAAATCGGTGCACCACAGCCCTGCCGACCTCCTCACCCACACTCATAGCCCTCATGCGCAACACCTCTTCCCTTCTGATTCGGTACCGCCACACTGCCCTCCCTCGTGTCAATTTCCTCTCGGTCGAACCACCCGGTGACCACCTTACGACACACTTCCTCTCCTTTGCCCTGCTCCCTCCCCTGCTGCGCGTTTTTTTTTCTACTTCCTCCCCGCTCGGCCGACCTCCTCTGCATCCCCCCTGCTGTCCTCCTCCTTGCCCAGCCGAACCCCTGCCGAACCCCTCCTATTAGGTGAGTTTTATTTCATTTTTATTATATGTTCATCTTCCAGCAGGTATGATGTTTGTTTTATGGTTTGATATTGATTATTGTTGGTTCGATCTATTGTTTAGGGTTCTCATTTGAGTTGTTGAGTTTCTGGTGAGAGTCTCATGTTGTTTGGGGTCCAATTTGTGCTAAATTTGGTCTGATTTTAATTCTTCTGTCGATATTTTGTTCTTTAGGTTCTTTTTCTGAGTTCGTTGTGGTGCTTTTGGTGTGCATTTGGAGTCGCGTACTTTTTTTCTGAAGTCACTACACACAGGTAGGTGGTTCCATGCCTTTGCATCATCTAGATAACTTAATTTGTTTGTTTAGTTAAACTTGATAAGTTCTATGATCTAATTGCATGGTGCTGTCTTTGTTTATAATGCTTTGCCATGCTTGTTTGATAAAAATTGGATTTCCGAAATGGTATGCTTTTGTGTTTTATATGTGTTGTTGTATAAATGAATGGGTGTGTTTTATAAGTTGCACAGAATGCGGTTTAAAAAAAAATTGTTTGACGTGCGTGCGTGGTAAAAATTGCACTCTCTTTAGAAATGGTTATGTTTTTGTTTATTTATTTATTTCGACCTTGTTGTGGTAAATTTTTAAAGTGTCTAATTAATTGTGCAAATGGTGTAAATGAGGTTTTAGAAAAGTTGAGTGTTTAATTGTTTTTTTTAAATGTTCTTTTCATAGAAAGATTTGTGTGTTTTGAAGTGAGGTTTTATGGTATACATGTGATATGTTTTGTAAACTAAGTGATTGTTCATTTGAGTGGTATTTGGGATTCCAAACAAGGTGAAAGGTTCTGAAGGTTGTTTGGTAGTGTGAGAGGTGTTTTTAAGTCGCTTTAGGTGTTTGTTTATTTAAATAGACATTTTCAAAGTATGTGAATCACTTTTGGTGTGAAAATGGTATTTTGAAGGAGTTGAATACGCATTCATTTTTTAAGTGGTGTATTTTTATAAAATGAGACATGTCCTTTGTGTGCGTGTCTTTGAAATAGTGTTTTGGTATGAAAGTGGTGACTTTTTGTGTAATGTCATGCTTGGTTTGTGAAATGTGAAAGTGGAGTGTGATTTGAATGTGAAACATGTTTGAGCACAAGGGAAAACCCTGGGTATCTAGGTGGTCATACTAGAACTAGTGCGCTAGTGAACCGGATGGGTGTCGTCCCTGTTTCACTTAGCTGGATTGACGATTGCAACACTAACTAAACATGATACCTGAGGGTCGTGGCCTTCTAAGCCACGTGTTCTGAGGGTTGTGGCCTTCTAAGCCACGTTTTCTGAGGGTCGTGGCCTTCTAAGCCACGTTTCACCGAGACACGAGGTTTCTAGGGTCCCACTTGAGCTAGATGAACCTTAGGGAATTTACCCGTAGTGCTCTACCATCTTTTGCGTGGTGCTTTCCGTCGGCATATGGAAGACCACTTGAGTATGTGTGTGTGTGTATGTGAGTGTGTGTGTGTGTGTGTGAGTCTGTGAGTGTGTGTGAGTATGTGCGTGTGTGTGTGAGTATGTGTGTGTGTTCCCATATTGGACATTTCTCTTCCCCTTTAAAATCGTGTTTGTTAAATGAGTTCTCTTTAATGTTTTTCTTTTAGCATTTAGCTTGTAAATGTTTTATTTAAAAGCATTTTTTTAAATTGAAATTATGGATAAACACATTAAATTGTCTTTTTGATGTTGTGGTATGGAACCTTTTTAATGGGTGACGTCCTATTGGGCTTTTGGCTCACACCCTACATACACCTTTGGGTGTATGTAGACTTTGTTTCTTGTGTATTCCAGGTTGTGACTTCGTACTCAGCGATGGTGGATCTGGTTGCTGTTGGTCCTCATGTGCAGGTTGGTGTTGGTATCTTGGGGATGCAACTTCTTGTGTCACATGAGGTTGGTTTGGAACTTAGTTCTCTATTTCTATTGTTGTTCATTTTGGGTTTTAGCTGAGTTGTAGACCTAAACCTGTTTATAGTTCAGAAGTGTGTTTTGTAGTCTGTTTCCAGTTTCAGTTATTTATCTGGTTGGTGGTTTTTTTTCTATCTTGTGTTTCGGGTAAAACCGTTCCCACTTGTTAAACCTGATACCCGGGCACTTGTGCCAGCCCGTGGGGATCGGGAACGCCCTTCGGGCCTTGCCGCGGACCGGGTCGGGCACCGGGTCGGATGGCGACCCGGCCTGGTTCGTGACAAAATGGTATCAGAGGGCAAGGTTTGCTCTCTTGGGTCGTTTGATTTTGAGATGGAGTCAGAGTCGACCAAGTTTAAGGTTGTTGGAACTCAACGTTCTAGCTACGAGCAATGTTCCTGGCCAGCACACCTCGTGGCGGGACTCGAGTTACCAAAGTAAGTTGGGTTTTGTCCGAGTCATTGTTCCGTGTGGTTAATCTTGCTTAAGGGAAATGAAAAGAGAGTGGGGCCAGTGGTCTTAGTGAGCTCGCAGGGTCTGGAAAACCTTGTGGAGCCGGGGACACTGTCCTAAAATACTCTCCGTGGCCAGTGGCATGATTGGCGTATGGCCGCCAACCATATGCTTCAATCACCCGCTGACACTAGTTTTCTCTTGCGTCGTTTCTCGTCTCATTGTTTTGGATTTGTGGAAAGTTGGTTTTTAAGTTAAAATGTTTTGGTCTTAGAAAATGTTTTCAAATGAATCACATTAAAAATGAAATGATGTGGAAGGTTTGAAAAATTTGGGTTGGATGTTTTGGTTCTGGAAAAATGGAAAGGTTTGGTTTTGGTACTTGGTGTTCTCGTGGGCGACCACATGCATAAGTGTATATGGAAAGAGAAAGGGTTAATGGCACGAGCGGATGAGTGCCTAGATGAATTTGAGGTGGGTTCCAGTGCGGCACGGGAACATGCATGTGCGAAGCTCACGGGACGCCATTGGTGTTTGTGCAATCTACTGGCTTTGCTTATTTTTAAAATGTCTTGTTAAAGAAAATGTTTGGTGTTTTAGTAAACGGTGTTTGTGTGGCGTGTCCTTGTGTTTTTGAGATGTTGGATGTGTGGAGTTTTGAACTGAGTATTATTTCTGAATGGTTTATGTCCCGAGTTTGAGTTCTTATTTGTAAGATGGTATGTAAGCGTGTGGTTAGTAAATTCCTTTGAAGAGTACATCGGGGAGCACTTGCAGTGGTTTCCCCTGCACGGTTGGTGTTTTCTTGTGGTATGTCTTGACCGTTGGACCAGTTTGGTTGGGTCCATCGTTTTCTTTCTTGACTAGTGTACGCCCCCCCCTATAAAGCGCTGACATGTGATTGAAGTACAACTACGGGGAATTCCCCGTTGGCCGGCACTCCAATTGATTGAAGGACTCTCCTTTTGAATTCTAGGATTGAACCCACCTCTCCTTTTTACAACTAAGTGGATCCTCACGCAGCGAGATGACATGCAAGGGGAGTTGAATAGAGTTTTGGTTTCTTTGGGTTGTCTGAGTCGTCGGGTATGAAATTTGACATTGTTGCATTTGAAGGTTTCCCCTGGAAACGGCGAAAGGAAATCCAGCAGGGAAGGGTGAAAACGGTTCAGAATTATTAGTGTTGACCAATGTCTTGAAGGGATTTGTGGTACTTTCATCGGGTGCAAGGGTCATGTTTGGTGACGCCTCGCAGTGTGAGTTCTCTTTGATAGTTGAGGGTGAAGTTTGATCTCTTTAATTTTAATGTTCTGTTTGGAAATGGAGAAGGAGATTCCAGTGGGGAGAGGTGGAAGCAGCCTAGAGTGGTCGGTGCGGGCCACTATTCTAAATGACCTTTGGTCCTTTGTTGGTTTCATTTAAGAAAGGGTCTGTGTTAGACCACTAGTGTGGAAGACCAAGTCACATGGGGATGCTACGATCAATTGCAGGAGTCACGTGTTGTTTAAGACTCAGTTTGAAGTCCCTCTCCATATAATGTTCCTCTCAACGGCAATGGTCATGTTCGGGTGACGATTGGCGGTGTCGTATTCTCATTCAGTATGATAAAGGGTGATGCACATGCACCATTTCAACTCTGGTGTTGGTGAATATTCCGCGTATGATCAGTCAGATGCTGTAATGTGTTATGTTTGATGGTGTTGCCTCGGGTGCAATATGATTGCATGTGACACCAAAAAGGAGAAGCTCCGTTCGGGAGTTTTCCATGCCCGACTACGAGGCAGAAGATGCTTCAAACATCAGGGCTCCAGCCATAGGCCTCGGAGTGAAGCTGGCGCGTGGTCAGGAACCCCGAGAGTATACGGGACCCAACCTTATTTCTGTCATCGGTGTGGAAAGTAGAGACAATTTATATTGTTTCTATGGTTGTTCCATTCCAAATGAACCATCTGGCTGTGTAAGGTTTTCGTGACTATATGGAGGCGTGTTCGTCGCGTCGCCTTAAAGTCTTGGGGGTTGTGTCCCACTGGATGTAGTCGCTTTAGGGGTCTTTATGGGGTATGTTGGTTAAGTCAGTATCAAAGTTGAATGGGGATCATCCAGGGATGGGGAGATGCCGGTTTGTCTTGGGTCATGCTGTTGACGCCCCAGTGGTCGGGGCCCCTCCCTCCCCGCCCCTTGTGGTGGGGTGTTTGGTCAGCATCGAGGATTTTTCAATGTTCTATATCCTCTGTTAGTTCTAGTGGCGGCGAGACCCACGATGACTCTCGCACAAAGGTCTATGAAATAAATTGGTGATGGCCTTTCCTTAATGGTGGGGAGTCCACCCAGACCTCCCCATATTGGTTTTCTAGTCTCATCTTGGGCGCTGGTTGGTTCTAAATGGTGGGGAGACCCACATTGGGTCTCGCACAAATGTCTCTAGAATGAATCAGTGCTGGAATTTTCTTTAATGTCGGGGATTCCGCTTGAACGTCCCCGTGTTGGTTTTCCAATCTCATCTCAAGCTTCAATGAGTTCTTAATGGTAGCGAGCCCTTCGGGCTCCCCCATGTTGACCTTTTGGTTCTGTTTCTAAAGACGAGTTGGCGATAGGTGATAAGAGTGCTCCTTGGACGTGTTTGGTCTTGTTTGTTAATTCCAGTCAAACGGCGTGGTCTTCATTCAATGGTGTTCGTTATGTTTCGCGTTGTGAAGTTGGTTCTCATGAGTGCGAGAGTTCCTTTCCTTGATTAATCAACTGGAGTTGTTTCACCTCTTTGGGGCGGGTGATGCATATTAGAAGGTCTTTTACGAGTTTCTTGAGGCTGTCTTTTCAGTCACCTCCTTTGAGCACGATATGTTTTCCTCCTTTCGCTCATTTTCATAGTGATCCTATTTAAACCTTAAGGGGATGTCATTTCTTACTTTTGGTCTCAGCCTTAGTTGTGGATTTCCGGGGACGGAAAGCTTTATGGTGGGGAGAATTGTCACACCCATCATTTCTAATTTATTTATTTTATTAATTTTTTTTCTTTCTTTCTTTGCGTCAAGTAGTTCGGGTCAAAAAACGACTCAGGATTTCAAGTCCCTTGTGTTTTGGTCGTGTTTGCGTCTAGCGCAATGCGGTCGAAGCTGCACGGCCTCGCTTGGGTCGCCGCGCGGCCCCGCCCGATTCACCGCACGTCGTGCCGATGTTTAATTAATGAAATAAAAACGAATTAAAAAATTGTTTTAATAATAATAATTGTAATAATGTCTTTTGAGATTATTATTATTATTATTATTATTATTATTATTAATGCTGAATTTATGTTTTACTTCCTTTTCATTATATTATATTTTATTTTGTTTTAATTTCATTTTATTTTAATTAATTAATTATTTATTTATTTTCTTTTTTTTCTTTTTTTTCCTTTTCTTTTTCTTATCTTTTTTTCCCTCTCTCCCTCCATTTTTTTTGTTTCTCTCTTCCTATGCGCCGCGATTTCCCTGCTACCCCCCTCCTCGTCGCGGCTCACCCCCCCTTCCCCTCTAACCCTAACCCCGTCACGGCCCTCTCCCGCTCGCCCCATCGCCGGCCGGCTCGCCCCGCCATCGGCTCCTTGCCATGGCCCTCTCCTGCTCGCCCCGCCTCCGGCACCCCATACTTCCTCCGGTCAGCACCCCACATCTCCCGGTTGTGATATCCCTCCATCTCCCTCCCTTCAAATCGGTGCACCACAGCCCTGCCGACCTCCTCACCCACACTCATAGCCCTCATGCGCAACACCTCTTCCCTTCAGATTCGGTACCGCCGCACTGCCCTCCCTCGTGTCAATTTCCTCTCGGTCGAACCACCCGGTGACCACCTTACGACACACTTCCTCTCCTTCACCCTGCTCCCTCCCCTGCTGCGCGTTTTTTTTCTACTTCCTCCCCGCTCGGCCGACCTCCTCTGCATCCCCCCTGCTGTCCTCCTCCTTGCCCAGCCGAACCCCTGCCGAACCCCTCCTATTAGGTGAGTTTTATTTCATTTTTATTATATGTTCATCTTCCAGCAGGTATGATGTTTGTTTTATGGTTTGATATTGATTATTGTTGGTTCGATCTATTGTTTAGGGTTCGCATTTGAGTTGTTGAGTTTCCGGTGAGAGTCTCATGTTGTTTGGGGTCTAATTTGTGCTAAATTTGGTCTGATTTTAATTCTTCTGTCAATATTTTGTTCTTTAGGTTCTTTTTCTGAGTTCGTTGTGGTGCTTTTAGTGTGCATTTGGAGTCGCGTACTTTTTTTCTGAAGTCACTACACACAGGTAGGTGGTTCCATGCCTTTGCATCATCTAGATAACTTAATTTGTTTGTTTAGTTAAACTTGATAAGTTCTATGATCTACTTGCATGGTGCTGTCTTTGTTTATAATGCTTTGCCATGCTTGTTTGATAAAAATTGGATTTCTGAAATGGTATGCTTTTGTGTTTTATATGTGTTGTTGTATAAATGAATGGGTGTGTTTTATAAGTTGCACGGAATGCGGTTTAAAAAAAATTGTTTGACGTGCGTGCGTGGTAAAAATTGCACTCTCTTTAGAAATGGTTATGTTTTTGTTTATTTATTTATTTCGACCTTGTTGTGGTAAATTTTTAAAGTGTCTAATTAATTGTGCAAATGGTGTAAATGAGGTTTTAGAAAAGTTGAGTGTTTAATTGATTTTTTTAAAATGTTCTTTTCATGGAAAGATTTGTGTGTTTTGAAGTGAGGTTTTATGGTATACATGTGATATGTTTTGTAAACTAAGTGATTGTTCATTTGAGTGGTATTTGGGATTCCAAACAAGGTTGAAAGGTTCTGAAGGTTGTTTGGTAGTGTGAGAGGTGTTTTTAAGTCGCTTTAGGTGTTTTTTTATTTAAATAGACATTTTCAAAGTATGTGAATCACTTTTGGTGTGAAAATGGTATTTTGAAGGAGTTGAATACGCATTCATTTTTAAAGTGGTGTATTTTTATAAAATGAGACATGTCCTTTGTGTGCGTGTCTTTGAAATAGTGTTTTGGTATGAAAGTGGTGACTTTTTGTGTAATGTCATGCTTGGTTTGTGAAATGTGAAAGTGGAGTGTGATTTGAATGTGAAACATGTTTGAGCACAAGGGAAAACCCTGCGTATCTAGGTGGGCAGACTAGAACTAGTGCGCTAGTGAACCGGATGGGTGTCGTCCCTGTTTCACTTAGCTGGATTGACGATTGCAACACTAACTAAACATGATATCTGAGGGTCGTGGCCTTCTAAGCCACGTGTTCTGAGGGTCGTGGCCTTCTAAGCCACGTTTTCTGAGGGTCGTGGCCTTCTAAGCCACGTTTCACCGAGACACGAGGTTTCTAGGGTCCCACTTGAGCTAGATGAACCTTAGGGAATTTACCCGTAGTGCTCTACCATCTTTTGCGTGGTGCTTTCCGTCGGCATATGGAAGACCACTTGAGTATGTGTGTGTGTGTATGTGAGTGTGTGTGTGTGTGTGTGAGTCTGTGTGTGTGTGTGAGTATGTGCGTGTGTGTGTGAGTATGTGTGTGTGTTCCCATATTGGACATTTCTCTTCCCCTTTAAAATCGTGTTTGTTAAATGAGTTCTCTTTAATGTTTTTCTTTTAGCATTTAGCTTGTAAATGTTTTATTTAAAAGCATTTTTTTAAATTGAAATTATGGATAAACACATTAAATTGTCTTTTTGATGTTGTGGTATGTAACCTTTTTAATGGGTGACGTCCTATTGGGCTTTTGGCTCACACCCTACATACACCTTTGGGTGTATGTAGACTTTGTTTCTTGTGTATTCCAGGTTGTGACTTCGTACTCAGCGATGGTGGCTCTGGTTTCTGTTGGTCCTCATGTGCAGGTTGGTGTTGGTAGCTTGGGGATGCAACTTCTTGTGTCACATGAGGTTGGTTTGGAACTTAGTTCTCTATTTCTATTGTTTTTCATTTTGGGTTTTAGCTGAGTTGTAGACCTAAACCTGTTTATAGTTCAGAAGTGTGTTTTGTAGTCTGTTTCCAGTTTCAGTTATTTATCTGGTTGGTGGTTTTTTTTCTATCTTGTGTTTCGGGTAAAACCGTTCCCACTTGTTAAACCTGATACCCGGGCACTTGTGCCAGCCCGTGGGGATCGGGAACGCCCTTCGGGCCTTGCCGCGGACCGGGTCGGGCACCGGGTCAGATGGCGACCCGGCCTGGTTCGTGACACAACCCATCACCCAAGACTATATTCTATCTACATAGGATAATAAAATATCATGTTGAGGCCTCGACCATCAGTGACTGAGGAAATAAATACAGTGATAAAGTTTGATTGAGCTGTGTAATTTTTTGAATCCTAAAAGAGGAATAACATTATTGATTAATAATTCAATTAAATACATGGACCCTATATGTTGTGATGACACACCCCATGCACCATAACAAAGAATAAATTCTATAGGTCAAGTATACACACAATCTACCTCAAAAAATATGTTTCCCAATTAATCACAGCTCAAAAAATCTCATTTGAGCTCATTCATGTCCCTCTATCCACAACCCAAACACATGTGGATCTATCTCACAACAAGTAATTAAAAATAATTAATTAAAATATATAATTTAAATAGGCATAAAAGCATAAAATTTAACCATATCATCTAGTTCTTCCAAATTAACCAATAAAAGGGTGTGGTCAATTCTCGATATTCCCCTAGATCTAGGTTGTACAAAATCTTTAAATTAATCTCACTAAATATATAGCCCAAAAATTAAATTTAGGGTGAAAAACATTGGAAAAAATGAAGAACAATATAACTTATATGAAATTATGTGTGACAACATGCACACCTAATCAAGGGTTCTCCTCTAGCTAGATTGAGGGATATCCCTCTTAAAAATGGGTTATTTCACCATCCCCTTGTGGAATTTCCATTTTATCCCTAATTGAAAATTCTCAAAATTAGTGGTGATGGAAGGAAAACCATATGTAGGGATAATATAAGAAGAACTTACCTACAAGAAACTAACTAATTGAACCCAAAATATCTTAAAAAAAGGTGAAATGATGGAGGGAGTGGTCCATGTGAAGCCTCTCCACACAACCTATACATCCAAAAGAGAAAGGGGGGACCTATTTTAAAATATGAAAAATATTTCTCAACAAATTTCACAACAAGAGTAATTGATTCATACTATAAATTTTCATGAAAACCCTTAGGCCCCCCATTTTAATGGTAGGAATTCTCATGGACCACCCCAAGAACCATATTCACATCATAAATACACTATTCACTACATGAATGGGTTTCTGCTGCACCTTTGGTAGCCCTGAGCACTCAGAAACTCCTAAAGTTGTCTTTCAAACACCCAAATCATCACTCGAGCATTAGAACCCACCTTAAGAAAAAAAATATACATCCAAAAATTTAAATACTCATTCATATTTTTAGTTATAAAAATGAACCATTTAGAAAAATGAAAATTTAAATTCCCACTAAAATATATAACTCTATTTAACTCATGACTTTACAATCTCACCATCATAAAGATTACTTTCCATGATAAGGCTCTTCAAAATTTCAAAAAAACTTATCCTACCTACTCATTTCACCGATTCACTCTCACTTCATCATTCTATACTATATAATGTTGAATGAGCTTATACTGCACAACTCCAAATACAAGGCACACCATTTATTAAAAACCAATTCAAAACTCATAACCATCACCGAAACATTAGGAAGACACTACATAGAACCTATCCATTTTGAGACAACTTTATTTGATCAAACTCATCATCAGGTTCATGGTGATCCCCACCATAGAACTCAACTCCTCATAGCCTATTTTTACCCACAATATTCCTCATGATCAGAATCATCTATCAGATATAATTCTCAGTGGTTTGATGATGTAATCTATGTGGTTTCTATCACACCACTCCCTAATTCATATAAAAACACTTGATAAAATCATATACATCCTTTAATATTTTATCCACAATTGATTCATATGAGTATTAAATTCCTATGCATAGGGCCTACATGGGACTAACTTTCCTAATACGATCTTGGGAAAACCTCAGAATACCCCCATTATACAAAAAATGATGTTCCTCAACCACTGTTCCAACCTCAGTATAATTTCCAAGATTTCCCCAAAACTACACCTTCATTACATTTCTTCCCATTATTTTCCCCCTAATCCAAGCAATGGAGTTGGGTTTCTACCCCTGTAACATAAAATAAATCCAAATCACCCCAGAATCAAGTCACAAATCACTAGTTGACCCCCCTAAACAATAAGATGAATCTGGTTCACCACATAATTATTTTTTTGAAATGGGGTTCACATAAAAAAAAATTGCCATATCATACCAAAACTACCTTGAGCATAGTGGAAACACACTGACACATCCAAGTAACTTACCTGATCCTCAAATTTGGTTTTTTCATTGGACCAGATAAATTGGATTTACAGATCAGTAGAATCAAAATGGCACATCCAACATCCAATGAATGGTCCAACTATGCTAAAACCCCTTCTATCATGAGTATCATGCAACCTTATCTCACACCCCATCCATTTCCACATGTAGTGACTAGATGTGACTATTTGATTATACTTGAATTCCAATACAATCATTAGTTACTTCATATTCCCAAATCAAGGGAATTTCATCCTCAACATCGATCTAATTCCCATTATGTAATGAGGGTCTCCCTCTAATAAACTATGGTATACAACTTACTATATGAATTTACTTTTACTTATCTTTGAGGGAAACCAAAATAGGCTCAATTGCGAAAGGGGTGTGTCACTCCCCTTAAGAGATAATCATTCCCACATAGGAAAAAATTTATTTAATCAAAATATGGATCATCCATGCTATAAAACCCGATCCATTTTCAATAACAACTCTGATTCTCGCACAAATTCACCCAAGAGAAGAAGGTAGGACGGTCCTTGTAGTTTATCTTGGGTTGTCGAATCCTCAAAGACCTAAGAAGAAACCTATAGACACGTACATTCTATGGACTATTTTTGGCTATGAAGTGGAAAACTTGGGTTGGTTTTAGTTGGGTTTAAAGTAAATCTAAGATACTTAAGTGAATTATATTTAAAATAATGAGTTGATCCTATTTTATCACTTGGGGTGGATGGACATATTCCCTTTTCAATTATTTCAATTTCTTATATTTGAGTTGAGTTTATTTAAGGAGATCAAAAAACTTCATCACTTACTGATTTAATACCAACACACCATAATACTAATCACCTATACACTTGAAGGATCAAAGTTTTTAGCACTTCAAGGAAAAGGTTCTTATTATCACTTGAATTGTGTGGCCTTAAATTCAACAAGGACGATGGAGTTTAAAAATCATCAAATAAAAATCTTAATTAAAGAAGTGATTAGACATTATTGAGGTGATAAATAACATCCAATCCAGCCCCTTTCTAATCCCTTGGATCAACCCATAAGTTGGTTAGCCCTTCATTGATTCTATGGTTTCAATGGAATCGGAAAGTATACTCATGAGGGAAAAAATGGAGAAGTAAAAAAAACACAATAAAATAACGATCACTCCACCGTTGTGTGATAATTTCAGAAGTTTTGGTGTGAATAAATTCACACCATGATCCAAAGGTATCAAAGTGATATGAAGAACAATAGAATAATAGGAGAATAAGAACTTTTATTAAGAAAAAAAAGTGAATTGAACAACTTATATGTGAAAGACAAACTTGAGACAACAAAATCACAACATAACATTACAATTGAAAAAAGCATCCAAGATGCAACACTCTTCCACCAACTGTAACGCCCCGACCCTAATTACCTAGAGTCGGTGCATTACTTCATAACATTGGCATGATCACAAGAAAGATCAAATCTCGAAAGACCGATTGGTTTAGTAGCCTTGGAAACACTAGATATATTCATAAGTTTTACATTACATCATAAAATCAAAAACTACTACAACAACATAATGTTTCCACAGTCCACACTACAATCCCCTCATAATATCCCTGCAGGTCATTCATAACTTACATCTTCACTTCCTGGGAAAAATAAAACATAGAAAAGGGGTGAGCTCAAATGCCCAGTAAGGATAACAATATAGCGGAAACTTTCATCAATAAGAATAAACATTTAAGGCAATGTATAACTAAAACAAAAGCCTTTTAAACATGAACTTTCAACATGGTATGGCATAAATAAAATGAAATAATGCCATTTACTTATTCACATGGATATTCCACTAATCGAATAATCACATGCAAAAATAAATAACCACTTTCATAATGTTGGAATGCATAATGATAAACGTTAATTTCTTTGTCTAGGCCTCATCCCAAGACCTAGGGGTTACTTCTAACCGGAACCCAACCCGGAGTGCCTCTAATAACCGGACACCAACCCGGAGTGCCTCTAATAACCGGACACCAACCCGGAGTGCCTCTAATAACCGGACACCAACCCGGAGGGCATACTTTTACCAGTCCCTAACCTGGAGGGCTTACTTTAACCACTCCCCAACCTGGAGGGCTTACTTTTACCAGTCCCCAACCTGGAGGGCTTACTTTTACCGGTCCCCAACCCGGAACATACTTGTTTAGCACATTCATCTGAAGAAAAGTTTGAAATATAACATAAACATTCGGATTAAAACTAGCATACGAAATGTCAATAATTTCACCATAAACTATGAATGGTATAAAAATAGCACATCCACAGTCAAACATATCACAAAACCTTCAATTCAATATAGAATTTTTGTATCATAATAAATCAACTTCAAATAATCTTAAAATCCATCAAAGGATGTTGACATAGATGAAATCAAAATTCTTTTTAAAGAAGTATCTCCTTTTATTTTGAAATCATTTAAGATCCATATAAAATAAAACATTTTCTTTGAAAATATTCTTATAAGCTTGTATGTAAAGCTTCGACGATTTTATAACGGCGGAAAATAACCGCACCCGCCGTATAAGTTAAAAAAAAACATTCTTACCTCAATTCTGTCGAAAAGGTTAAAAAGAACATTGTTTTGAAAACGACGGAAAGATTCCTTTATAAACCTCTTATAAAAAGTCAAACAAGGGTATAAATGACTTTAACCCATATTCTTGTAAATAGTAAAAATGTTTTGAAATACATTTCGAAGAAACATGGATGTGGATGATAACGAGATCCCAGTAGATTATTACGTATAAACAACCTCGGATAATGAAGAGATTGTGAAATAACCCTTACCTTGTACTTTTCCTTGGTTGGGGTAGGTTAACCTCCTGTATAATGGTGAAATAGTTGTTATTAAATTATACAAGAATCATATATATTAATATGATATCATATATGATCTTTTAACATTGATTTGTTAATAATATCTTAGAATTATCGTCGTTTTGGGAGTTAACTTACTCATTTTCTTTTATATGTTTTGTTACATAAGCCATGGTTGTTGTATCTTATTCATATCCATAATGATATACAGTCCTTAAACATCATTTTTAAATCATCAAATGATAATTATACTTGAATGGATACGATGGAGAATGAATCTCATCGCGTTCGTGGAGACGGTAGTCCGTACGTACGCACGAGCGACAATATCATTCTTTTGATATTAAAATAATATATAAATGGATGGTATATCATATATACAGAATCATTAACATGTTATATTTATTATTTACATGAGTTACACATCATTATTATACCCATCCAAATAATATTATATTGAATAACAATTACACCACGACGTGGAGACGGTAAGCCGTACGTACGCACGTATGGTGACATGTTATTCAAAGGGTGGATAGAATACTGAATATGATTGTACCATATTTATAATAACATCACAGTATATGTGAGATACTGGAGTTATTATTTCAGAATGGTAAGAACAAAGGAAGAAGAAGTGGAAGAAGAAATGAACTTAGAAAAGGGTGGTGAAATCATTACCTCTTCTTCGGGTTCTTCCTTTTGATTTGATCAAAAGGGCTCCTTAGGTTGGCTTTCTGATCAAACTAAGGCCTCTAGGTTGTAGTGAGGGATGTTGGGAGAGTATTTGGGCAGAGTTTGGCCGAACCAAAAGGCTTTGAAGGTGTGAAGAAATGGGAAGGAGGAGTGCCCTTTTATAAGAGGGGTGAGGGGCACCTTTGGAAAAGCTAGAAATATTAATTTATAATAAATTCATAATCGGTTTCTAAAGGCTCCAAAGTTGACTATTCAAAGGATGAGGTGGGGATAGGTCAAAAACAACTCATCCAATAGAATTTAGACAGGTTTGGGTACTTATATTAACCTTATCTTTAAGTATTAACTCTAAGTTAATTAGTTTCACTTTTACAATGTCTCTTTGTATTTTTATATATTATGGTTAATAAACTTACTATATACATCCAAGCGACCCCCAAGTGGTCCATTAATGATTAACCTATCATAATATAAGTCTCTTGGCCGAACCTTAGATTTTTAGGAATTTAATATCAATTAATAATATAATATTTGTTTTAAGAACTCTTTTATGTCAATTTTGACACTATTCAATAGTTGATTTTTGTGAAACTCATAACAGATTGATTACTTCGAACAAAGTCAATTAAATCAATCCTAATATATCATATTATCCTAGAAAATTAGTTTAATTCATTAAAAGTTTCATATTATATTTATTTGGGTATTTATAATATCAATTATGTTAATTTTTTACTATTTTAGTAATTACTGCATCATCATTGTGTCATAAATAAAATAAATTATTTAATGTCTAAAAATTATAAATAAAATATCATTATGTAGGAAATATTTTTATATTTCTAATGAATATTTATAATCGAAAATCCAACATGTATAACCCTATGTAAAAATTGTTGTTCTAAAAGATATATGCTTGTGTCATTTTTGTATTCATTTTGACTTAATTAAAATAAAGTGTCATTATCACTTACAAGTGGATCCATGGGGTCCCAAAATAGACCCAAAGATGCCCATGGTCGACTATGTATCAACCAATAAGGTTAAGACACGTTTTAGGGTAATTTAGTATTATTATAATATTATTTTTTTAATCCTTATTTACCGGATTTACCCTTAACCATGGTAAATAAAATATTTACCGCAGTAATTATTCAAAATGTCTAAAAATAAAAGTTACCTATTTACACAATTTGAACATCCTGATTCCAAATATGGAATCCATTTTTCTAAATTCAAAACACAGAAGTGGCAGAAATTAATTTAAAATTAATTCCCGCTGTCAAAACAAAAAGCGTGTTTTTAAGAGATAATAACTACCAAAAGATTGACACTTGTTTATGTTCGGTTTAATTGTAAAATTATGTCCAATGACCAACATTATATTAAATGGTAAAAATATATTCTAAATATACTTTAAAACCACTCAAATTCATAATTTATCAATATTAATTATTTTGATTAAAAAAGTTGTTTTTAATTAAAATTTAGTAATTTTCACTATTCATCAAAATATAAAAGTTATCCGAAATGTACCAAAATTTCACCCTAGGCTAATTTCGATATTCCGAATCCAAAAATGAAGTCCATTTTTAAATATAAAATATATATAATTTCAAAAATTAGGTATTACTATTCATAACGGCTAGTTTGATTGGTTGTGGTGTGTGTTAAAACTCAAGGTTGCGTACAACACACGCTACTGTATTACTCAAAGAAAGCGTACCGTGGAAGCTTGGGATGTTTCATTTTAAATTTTTGATGTCCCAATTTAGTCAAAAAGATTAAAATATTATATTTAAAAAGGTTTCACTATTAGAAGTTGATAATACTGAAAATGAATCTGTTCTTGCAATATGACTAAGAAACTCATAATAGGGATTCTAAAATTATAAGGATTATATAAAGTTCAAAATGTAGTTAATACTATTCATGAACTCTTTTAATGGTGTGATTGAACTCGGTGTTGCGTGTAGTGCAAGTTATTGAATTATTTTTAAGAAATAACACACTCTGAAATCCTGGGGTGTTACATTCTCCCCTCCTTCAATAAATTGCGTCCTCGCAATTTGAAATTGTTCTTCGAAAATAAAAGGTTGAAAGTAGAAAATATATTTGTGGGAAAACCCACATCGGAAATTGGGTTACTAAAATTTAGTCTTAATATGAGGAAAAGATAAATGAAAGGGTCACCACCAAATTATGATCTCGATTAGGAGAACATTGGTGGCAATTAGAGACATATAATTGGAGGAAAAACGTAAATATTTATAGGTAGTGATTGAGGTCATCAATCACAAACAAGTATAAAATTGAGGTCCTTAAACTCATCAATCTATGATGATTTGAAGTACCATCGGTTCAACAAAATATAGGGTATTGGGACAACACATTTTTGACATTTCAAAATATCTTAGTTGAAATCCCACATCGAAAAATGAATTAATGAGGCCTCTATTTAAAATAAAGAGTGGAAAGTATGAAGATTACCGAAAATAACACATACTAGGGTTCCATTTAGGAAAATATGGATATGGAAGAGAAATCTAACCATCAATTATCTGATGGAGAGTGGTAGAGAACATGGCTATGAAAAGGCCAACAATCCCAAAGCCATAAATTAGTGATGATTTAAGGTACCATCTAGGAAAACATTTTTGTTCTAAGTTGCTTTTCTTAATATTGAGGAATCTATTTATGAGATTGACTAAGATCATAAGGAGATATACTTACTTTATAATTATAGTTTTATCCATTAATAAATTTCTACCACAAACTCATCTTTCACTCTAAAAGATAATAGAATGTAAGAAAAATTCTATTTACACTATTCGTATAGGGTTCCAAAATAAATGAATTTATAATTCATCTACAAGATCTTTTAATAAAAACTACATTATTTAATCCAGGACATCTCGTGGGCCAGTGGTAGGTGATACACCCTTGTCGCCCTTCGGTTTCAGGTCCAAGTCTCGCAGCCTTGCCGGACGCGACGGGTTGCCGCCCGACCTCCGGGTTGTCCTTTTATGGCAATCCAAAATAATCCAAACTAGAACTATCCAAAATACTTCTATCCAAACTCACAGTCCAACATTTATAAGTAAGGTAAACATAATGTAGAACCTTTTTACCCCGTAATAGCATATGAATACCTTCATCATGTATTCTTTTAATACACCGAAACATCCTGAATTACCATATTCCTTATTGATTACCTTCATGCTCCCTTATTCCATATAGAAAGCTGGATATACTTCATTAATCCAAAAATGTTTTAAACCCCAACAATGATGGAATATACAAATCATTAATCAGTTCCAGGGTAGTCAGGAATATCCAATATAATTTATCCAAAACAATCACATATTATTCCAAAATCACTACCTCAGTATCAGAACTATGTTATGATTTATCATTCTCTCAACCATATATTTTCCAAAAATTTATCCTGCTATTGAGTCACTTTTCTTTGTTCCACACAATCTCAAGTCCTTAATGAAATAGTACTGCAGTACAATCCTTATATACTCCATAATTATTGTAACAAGTACATTGTTGATACAACACTCAATTGACATAATCAACATAAGAACTCTAATCATTCCTCTTCATCTGTGGTAGTATCATAACTTGATTATTATCCAATAACATCATTTTCGGCATAGTCTGATGACTGGGACATAGGTTCGCGTAGTGTCCAAACTCCTTGCAAATGAAGCATTGTACATTTAAAACCATTTTCTTACCCTTGCAGTCACGTACCTTGTGCCCTTTTCCTCCACACTTATAACAAACTCCCATTCCTTTCAGGCAAGTTCCAGGGTGTTTCTTTCCACAGTTACCACATATGGGAAAATTCTTCTTTTCCCTTTTCCCTTTATCCATCTTTCTCTCTTCCATCCTTTTCTTCTCTTGATTCCCTTCAAAGCCATAGGACTCAGTAAACTCTTTACTTATCTTATCAACACATGATATTATTTCTTCATATGATGATAATACATGGGAGACTATTTCTCTTATAAATTCTAGCTTAAGACCATGAAAGATATGATCCTTCCTTCTCTTTGAATCATGTGTATTTCTGGAGTTCTCATTCCTTCTACTGGGCGCCATTTCTAAACAATGGCATAAACTAGACCAGTTTATGAATCAAAATACATAATCCCATACTTATAAAACACTTAACATAAATTGAACTATTTATGGATATAATCCATAATCATAAAAATGTTTTCTTTGAGGAAGTATATACTCATAAACCCTTCATAATGATTTGTAAAGAAAATGAGAGTTATCCTAAGCATATCCCCCGGGAGTGTCGTAACCAAGAGTGCAGCAAGGCCCGTTGTCGTGCACCAGTTCCCGTTCGAGTCTAGCTCAAAGCGGTGTTTTCGGGTTTTACCCCTAGGTACATCTGTGCCAGAGCCGCCTCTACCTGCTCGTATCCAGACAGGGATGTATTGCTCGGAAAACTCACAAAATCTCTACAATACCAAAATTCTAGGAAGTTCTTCTATACTAATCCTCAACGTTCATCTTAGGTCTACGTGCTCTAATCAGAGTTTATCTAAATCTAGCTTCCAAGGTTTGTACTAAACTTCCTCTGATACCAACTGTAACGCCCCGACCCTAATTACCTAGAGTCGGTGCATTACTTCATAACATTGGCATGATCACAAGAAAGATCAAATCTCGAAAGACCGATTGGTTTAGTAGCCTTGGAAACACTAGATATATTCATAAGTTTTACATTACATCATAAAATCAAAAACTACTACAACAACATAATGTTTCCACAGTCCACACTACAATCCCCTCATAATATCCCTGCAGGTCATTCATAACTTACATCTTCACTTCCTGGGAAAAATAAAACATAGAAAAGGGGTGAGCTCAAATGCCCAGTAAGGATAACAATATAGCGGAAACTTTCATCAATAAGAATAAACATTTAAGGCAATGTATAACTAAAACAAAAGCCTTTTAAACATGAACTTTCAACATGGTATGGCATAAATAAAATGAAATAATGCCATTTACTTATTCACATGGATATTCCACTAATCGAATAATCACATGCAAAAATAAATAACCACTTTCATAATGTTGGAATGCATAATGCTAAACGTTAATTTCTTTGTCTAGGCCTCATCCCAAGACCTAGGGGTTACTTCTAACCGGAACCCAACCCGGAGTGCCTCTAATAACCGGACACCAACCCGGAGTGCCTCTAATAACCGGACACCAACCCGGAGTGCCTCTAATAACCGGACACCAACCCGAAGGGCATACTTTTACCAGTCCCTAACCTGGAGGGCTTACTTTAACCAGTCCCCAACCTGGAGGGCTTACTTTTACCAGTCCCCAACCTGGAGGGCTTACTTTTACCGGTCCCCAACCCGGAACATACTTGTTTAGCACATTCATCTGAAGAAAAGTTTGAAATATAACATAAACATTCGGATTAAAACTAGCATACGAAATGTCAATAATTTCACCATAAACTATGAATGGTATAAAAATAGCACATCCACAGTCAAACATATCACAAAACCTTCAATTCAATATAGAATTTTTGTATCATAATAAATCAACTTCAAATAATCTTAAAATCCATCAAAGGATGTTGACATAGATGAAATCAAAATTCTTTTTAAAGAAGTATCTCCTTTTATTTTGAAATCATTTAAGATCCATATAAAATAAAACATTTTCTTTGAAAATATTCTTATAAGCTTGTATGTAAAGCTTCGACGATTTTATAACGGCGGAAAATAACCGCACCCGCCGTATAAGTTAAAAAAAAACATTCTTACCTCAATTCTGTCGAAAAGGTTAAAAAGAACATTGTTTTGAAAACGACGGAAAGATTCCTTTATAAACCTCTTATAAAAAGTCAAACAAGGGTATAAATGACTTTAACCCATATTCTTGTAAATAGTAAAAATGTTTTGAAATACATTTCGAAGAAACATGGATGTGGATGATAACGAGATCCCAGTAGATTATTACGTATAAACAACCTCGGATAATGAAGAGATTGTGAAATAACCCTTACCTTGTACTTTTCCTTGGTTGGGGTAGGTTAACCTCCTGTATAATGGTGAAATAGTTGTTATTAAATTATACAAGAATCATATATATTAATATGATATCATATATGATCTTTTAACATTGATTTGTTAATAATATCTTAGAATTATCGTCGTTTCGGGAGTTAACTTACTCATTTTCTTTTATATGTTTTGTTACATAAGCCATGGTTGTTGTATCTTATTCATATCCAGAATGATATAAAGTCCTTAAACATCATTTTTAAATCATCAAATGATAATTATACTTGAATGGATACGATGGAGAATGAATCTCATCGCGTTCGTGGAGACGGTAGTCCGTACGTACGCACGAGCGACAATATCATTCTTTTGATATTAAAATAATATATAAATGGATGGTATATCATATATACAGAATCATTAACATGTTATATTTATTATTTACATGAGTTACACATCATTATTATACCCATCCAAATAATATTATATTGAATAACAATTACACCACGACGTGGAGACGGTAAGCCGTACGTACGCACGTATGGTGACATGTTATTCAAAGGGTGGATAGAATACTGAATATGATTGTACCATATTTATAATAACATCACAGTATATGTGAGATACTGGAGTTATTATTTCAGAATGGTAAGAACAAAGGAAGAAGAAGTGGAAGAAGAAATGAACTTAGAAAAGGGTGGTGAAATCATTACCTCTTCTTCGGGTTCTTCCTTTTGATTTGATCAAAAGGGCTCCTTAGGTTGGCTTTCTGATCAAACTAAGGCCTCTAGGTTGTAGTGAGGGATGTTGGGAGAGTATTTGGGCAGAGTTTGGCCGAACCAAAAGGCTTTGAAGGTGTGAAGAAATGGGAAGGAGGAGTGCCCTTTTATAAGAGGGGTGAGGGGCACCTTTGGAAAAGCTAGAAATATTAATTTATAATAAATTCATAATCGGTTTCTAAAGGCTCCAAAGTTGACTATTCAAAGGATGAGGTGGGGATAGGTCGAAAACAACTCATCCAATAGAATTTAGACAGGTTTGGGTACTTATATTAACCTTATCTTTAAGTATTAACTCTAAGTTAATTAGTTTCACTTTTACAATGTCTCTTTGTATTTTTATATATTATGGTTAATAAACTTACTATATACATCCAAGCGACCCCCAAGTGGTCCATTAATGATTAACCTATCATAATATAAGTCTCTTGGCCGAACCTTAGATTTTTAGGAATTTAATATCAATTAATAATATAATATTTGTTTTAAGAACTCTTTTATGTCAATTTTGACACTATTCAATAGTTGATTTTTGTGAAACTCATAACAGATTGATTACTTCGAACAAAGTCAATTAAATCAATCCTAATATATCATATTATCCTAGAAAATTAGTTTAATTCATTAAAAGTTTCATATTATATTTATTTGGGTATTTATAATATCAATTATGTTAATTTTTTACTATTTTAGTAATTACTGCATCATCATTGTGTCATAAATAAAATAAATTATTTAATGTCTAAAAATTATAAATAAAATATCATTATGTAGGAAATCTTTTTATCTTTCTAATGAATATTTATAATCGAAAATCCAACATGTATAACCCTATGTAAAAATTGTTGTTCTAAAAGATATATGCTTGTGTCATTTTTGTATTCATTTTGACTTAATTAAAATAAAGTGTCATTATCACTTACAAGTGGATCCATGGGGTCCCAAAATAGACCCAAAGATGCCCATGGTCGACTGTGTATCAACCAATAAGGTTAAGACACGTTTTAGGGTAATTTAGTATTATTATAATATTATTTTTTTAATCCTTATTTACCGGATTTACCCTTAACCATGGTAAATAAAATATTTACCGCAGTAATTATTCAAAATGTCTAAAAATAAAAGTTACCTATTTACACAATTTGAACATCCTGATTCCAAATATGGAATCCATTTTTCTAAATTCAAAACACAGAAGTGGCAGAAATTAATTTAAAATTAATTCCCGCTGTCAAAACAAAAAGCGTGTTTTTAAGAGATAATAACTACCAAAAGATTGACACTTGTTTATGTTCGGTTTAATTGTAAAATTATGTCCAATTACCAACATTATATTAAATGGTAAAAATATATTCTAAATATACTTTAAAACCACTCAAATTCATAATTTATTAATATTAATTATTTTGATTAAAAAAGTTGTTTTTAATTAAAATTTAGTAATTTTCACTATTCATCAAAATATAAAAGTTATCCGAAATGTACCAAAATTTCACCCTAGGCTAATTTCGATATTCCGAATCCAAAAATGAAGTACATTTTTAAATATAAAATATATATAATTTCAAAAATTAGGTATTACTATTCATAACGGCTAGTTTGATTGGTTGTGGTGTGTGTTAAAACTCAAGGTTGCGTACAACACACGCTACTGTATTACTCAAAGAAAGCGTACCGTGGAAGCTTGGGATGTTTCATTTTAAATTTTTGATGTCCCAATTTAGTCAAAAAGATTAAAATATTATATTTAAAAAGGTTTCACTATTAGAAGTTGATAATACTGAAAATGAATCTGTTCTTGCAATATGACTAAGAAACTCATAATAGGGATTCTAAAATTATAAGGATTATATAAAGTTCAAAATGTAGTTAATACTATTCATGAACTCTTTTAATGGTGTGATTGAACTCGGTGTTGCATGTAGTGCAAGTTATTGAATTATTTTTAAGAAATAACACACTCTGAAATCCTGGGGTGTTACATTCTCCCCTCCTTCAATAAATTGCGTCCTCGCAATTTGAAATTGTTCTTCGAAAATAAAAGGTTGAAAGTAGAAAATATATTTGTGGGAAAACCCACATCGGAAATTGGGTTACTAAAATTTAGTCTTAATATGAGGAAAAGATAAATGAAAGGGTCACCACCAAATTATGATCTCGATTAGGAGAACATTGGTGGCAATTAGAGACATATAATTGGAGGAAAAACGTAAATATTTATAGGTAGTGATTGAGGTCATCAATCACAAACAAGTATAAAATTGAGGTCCTTAAACTCATCAATCTATGATGATTTGAAGTACCATCGGTTCAACAAAATATAGGGTATTGGGACAACACATTTTTGACATTTCAAAATATCTTAGTTGAAATCCCACATCGAAAAATGAATTAATGAGGCCTCTATTTAAAATAAAGAGTGGAAAGTATGAAGATTACCGAAAATAACACATACTAGGGTTCCATTTAGGAAAATATGGATATGGAAGAGAAATCTAACCATCAATTATCTGATGGAGAGTGGTAGAGAACATGGCTATGAAAAGGCCAACAATCCCAAAGCCATAAATTAGTGATGATTTAAGGTACCATCTAGGAAAACATTTTTGTTCTAAGTTGCTTTTCTTAATATTGAGGAATCTATTTATGAGATTTACTAAGATCATAAGGAGATATACTTACTTTATAATTATAGTTTTATCCATTAATAAATTTCTACCACAAACTCACCTTTCACTCTAAAAGATAATAGAATGTAAGAGAAATTCTATTTACACTATTCGTATAGGGTTCCAAAATAAATGAATTTATAATTCATCTACAAGATCTTTTAATAAAAACTACATTATTTAATCCAGGACATCTCGTGGGCCAGTGGTAGGTGATACACCCTTGTCGCCCTTCGGTTTCGGGTCCAAGTCTCGCAGCCTTGCCGGACGCGACGGGTTGCCGCCCGACCTCCGGGTTGTCCTTTTATGGCAATCCAAAATAATCCAAACTAGAACTATCCAAAATACTTCTATCCAAACTCACAGTCCAACATTTATAAGTAAGGTAAACATAATGTAGAACCTTTTTACCCCGTAATAGCATATGAATACCTTCATCATATATTCTTTTAATACACCGAAACATCCTGAATTACCATATTCCTTATTGATTACCTTCATGCTCCCTTATTCCATATAGAAAGCTGGATATACTTCATTAATCCAAAAATGTTTTAAACCCCAACAATGATGGAATATACAAATCATTAATCAGTTCCAGGGTAGTCAGGAATATCCAATATAATTTATCCAAAACAATCACATATTATTCCAAAATCACTACCTCAGTATCAGAACTATGTTATGATTTATCATTCTCTCAACCATATATTTTCCAAAAATTTATCCTGCTATTGAGTCACTTTTCTTTGTTCCACACAATCTCAAGTCCTTAATGAAATAGTACTGCAGTACAATCCTTATATACTCCATAATTATTGTAACAAGTACATTGTTGATACAACACTCAATTGACATAATCAACATAAGAACTCTAATCATTACTCTTCATCTGTGGTAGTATCATAACTTGATTATTATCCAATAACATCATTTTCGGCATAGTCTGATGACTGGGACATAGGTTCGCGTAGTGTCCAAACTCCTTGCAAATGAAGCATTGTACATTTAAAACCATTTTCTTACCCTTGCAGTCACGTACCTTGTGCCCTTTTCCTCCACACTTATAACAAACTCCCATTCCTTTCAGGCAAGTTCCAGGGTGTTTCTTTCCACAGTTACCACATATGGGAAAATTCTTCTTTTCCCTTTTCCCTTTATCCATCTTTCTCTCTTCCATCCTTTTCTTCTCTTGATTCCCTTCAAAGCCATAGGACTCAGTAAACTCTTTACTTATCTTATCAACACATGATATTATTTCTTCATATGATGATAATACATGGGAGACTATTTCTCTTATAAATTCTAGCTTAAGACCATGAAAGATATGATCCTTCCTTCTCTTTGAATCATGTGTATTTCTGGAGTTCTCATTCCTTCTACTGGGCGCCATTTCTAAACAATGGCATAAACTAGACCAGTTTATGAATCAAAATACATAATCCCATACTTATAAAACACTTAACATAAATTGAACTATTTATGGATATAATCCATAATCATAAAAATGTTTTCTTTGAGGAAGTATATACTCATAAACCCTTCATAATGATTTGTAAAGAAAATGAGAGTTATCCTAAGCATATCCCCCGGGAGTGTCGTAACCAAGAGTGCAGCAAGGCCCGTTGTCGTGCACCAGTTCCCGTTCGAGTCTAGCTCAAAGCGGTGTTTTCGGGTTTTACCCCTAGGTACATCTGTGCCAGAGCCGCCTCTACCTGCTCGTATCCAGACAGGGATGTATTGCTCGGAAAACTCACAAAATCTCTACAATACCAAAATTCTAGGAAGTTCTTCTATACTAATCCTCAACGTTCATCTTAGGTCTACGTGCTCTAATCAGAGTTTATCTAAATCTAGCTTCCAAGGTTTGTACTAAACTTCCTCTGATACCAACTGTAACGCCCCGACCCTAATTACCTAGAGTCGGTGCATTACTTCATAACATTGGCATGATCACAAGAAAGATCAAATCTCGAAAGACCGATTGGTTTAGTAGCCTTGGAAACACTAGATATATTCATAAGTTTTACATTACATCATAAAATCAAAAACTACTACAACAACATAATGTTTCCACAGTCCACACTACAATCCCCTCATAATATCCCTGCAGGTCATTCATAACTTACATCTTCACTTCCTGGGAAAAATAAAACATAGAAAAGGGGTGAGCTCAAATGCCCAGTAAGGATAACAATATAGCGGAAACTTTCATCAATAAGAATAAACATTTAAGGCAATGTATAACTAAAACAAAAGCCTTTTAAACATGAACTTTCAACATGGTATGGCATAAATAAAATGAAATAATGCCATTTACTTATTCACATGGATATTCCACTAATCGAATAATCACATGCAAAAATAAATAACCACTTTCATAATGTTGGAATGCATAATGCTAAACGTTAATTTCTTTGTCTAGGCCTCATCCCAAGACCTAGGGGTTACTTCTAACCGGAACCCAACCCGGAGTGCCTCTAATAACCGGACACCAACCCGGAGTGCCTCTAATAACCGGACACCAACCCGGAGTGCCTCTAATAACCGGACACCAACCCGGAGGGCATACTTTTACCAGTCCCTAACCTGGAGGGCTTACTTTAACCACTCCCCAACCTGGAGGGCTTACTTTTACCAGTCCCCAACCTGGAGGGCTTACTTTTACCGGTCCCCAACCCGGAACATACTTGTTTAGCACATTCATCTGAAGAAAAGTTTGAAATATAACATAAACATTCGGATTAAAACTAGCATACGAAATGTCAATAATTTCACCATAAACTATGAATGGTATAAAAATAGCACATCCACAGTCAAACATATCACAAAACCTTCAATTCAATATAGAATTTTTGTATCATAATAAATCAACTTCAAATAATCTTAAAATCCATCAAAGGATGTTGACATAGATGAAATCAAAATTCTTTTTAAAGAAGTATCTCCTTTTATTTTGAAATCATTTAAGATCCATATAAAATAAAACATTTTCTTTGAAAATATTCTTATAAGCTTGTATGTAAAGCTTCGACGATTTTATAACGGCGGAAAATAACCGCACCCGCCGTATAAGTTAAAAAAAACATTCTTACCTCAATTTTGTCGAAAAGGTTAAAAAGAACATTGTTTTGAAAACGACGGAAAGATTCCTTTATAAACCTCTTATAAAAAGTCAAACAAGGGTATAAATGACTTTAACCCATATTCTTGTAAATAGTAAAAATGTTTTGAAATACATTTCGAAGAAACATGGATGTGGATGATAACGAGATCCCAGTAGATTATTACGTATAAACAACCTCGGATAATGAAGAGATTGTGAAATAACCCTTACCTTGTACTTTTCCTTGGTTGGGGTAGGTTAACCTCCTGTATAATGGTGAAATAGTTGTTATTAAATTATACAAGAATCATATATATTAATATGATATCATATATGATCTTTTAACATTGATTTGTTAATAATATCTTAGAATTATCGTCGTTTCGGGAGTTAACTTACTCATTTTCTTTTATATGTTTTGTTACATAAGCCATGGTTGTTGTATCTTATTCATATCCAGAATGATATACAGTCCTTAAACATCATTTTTAAATCATCAAATGATAATTATACTTGAATGGATACGATGGAGAATGAATCTCATCGCGTTCGTGGAGACGGTAGTCCGTACGTACGCACGAGCGACAATATCATTCTTTTGATATTAAAATAATATATAAATGGATGGTATATCATATATACAGAATCATTAACATGTTATATTTATTATTTACATGAGTTACACATCATTATTATACCCATCCAAATAATATTATATTGAATAACAATTACACCACGACATGGAGACGGTAAGCCGTACGTACGCACGTATGGTGACATGTTATTCAAAGGGTGGATAGAATACTGAATATGATTGTACCATATTTATAATAACATCACAGTATATGTGAGATACTGGAGTTATTATTTCAGAATGGTAAGAACAAAGGAAGAAGAAGTGGAAGAAGAAATGAACTTAGAAAAGGGTGGTGAAATCATTACCTCTTCTTCGGGTTCTTCCTTTTGATTTGATCAAAAGGGCTCCTTAGGTTGGCTTTCTGATCAAACTAAGGCCTCTAGGTTGTAGTGAGGGATGTTGGGAGAGTATTTGGGCAGAGTTTGGCCGAACCAAAAGGCTTTGAAGGTGTGAATAAATGGGAAGGAGGAGTTCCCTTTTATAAGAGGGGTGAGGGGCACCTTTGGAAAAGCTAGAAATATTAATTTATAATAAATTCATAATCGGTTTCTAAAGGCTCCAAAGTTGACTATTCAAAGGATGAGGTGGGGATAGGTCGAAAACAACTCATCCAATAGAATTTAGACAGGTTTGGGTACTTATATTAACCTTATCTTTAAGTATTAACTCTAAGTTAATTAGTTTCACTTTTACAATGTCTCTTTGTATTTTTATATATTATGGTTAATAAACTTACTATATACATCCAAGCGACCCCCAAGTGGTCCATTAATGATTAACCTATCATAATATAAGTCTCTTGGCCGAACCTTAGATTTTTAGGAATTTAATATCAATTAATAATATAATATTTGTTTTAAGAACTCTTTTATGTCAATTTTGACACTATTCAATAGTTGATTTTTGTGAAACTCATAACAGATTGATTACTTCGAACAAAGTCCATTAAATCAATCCTAATATATCATATTATCCTAGAAAATTAGTTTAATTCATTAAAAGTTTCATATTATATTTATTTGGGTATTTATAATATCAATTATGTTAATTTTTTACTATTTTAGTAATTACTGCATCATCATTGTGTCATAAATAAAATAAATTATTTAATGTCTAAAAATTATAAATAAAATATCATTATGTAGGAAATCTTTTTATCTTTCTAATGAATATTTATAATCTAAAATCCAACATGTATAACCCTATGTAAAAATTGTTGTTCTAAAAGATATATGCTTGTGTCATTTTTGTATTCATTTTGACTTAATTAAAATAAAGTGTCATTATCACTTACAAGTGGATCCATGGGGTCCCAAAATAGACCCAAAGATGCCCATGGTCGACTATGTATCAACCAATAAGGTTAAGACACGTTTTAGGGTAATTTAGTATTATTATAATATTATTTTTTTAATCCTTATTTACCGGATTTACCCTTAACCATGGTAAATAAAATATTTACCGCAGTAATTATTCAAAATGTCTAAAAATAAAAGTTACCTATTTACACAATTTGAACATCCTGATTCCAAATATGGAATCCATTTTTCTAAATTCAAAACACAGAAGTGGCAGAAATTAATTTAAAATTAATTCCCGCTGTCAAAACAAAAAGCGTGTTTTTAAGAGATAATAACTACCAAAAGATTGACACTTGTTTATGTTCGGTTTAATTGTAAAATTATGTCCAATGACCAACATTATATTAAATGGTAAAAATATATTCTAAATATACTTTAAAACCACTCAAATTCATAATTTATCAATATTAATTATTTTGATTAAAAAAGTTGTTTTTAATTAAAATTTAGTAATTTTCACTATTCATCAAAATATAAAAGTTATCCGAAATGTACCAAAATTTCACCCTAGGCTAATTTCGATATTCCGAATCCAAAAATGAAGCCCATTTTTAAATATAAAATATATATAATTTCAAAAATTAGGTATTACTATTCATAACGGCTAGTTTGATTGGTTGTGGTGTGTGTTAAAACTCAAGGTTGCGTACAACACACACTACTGTATTACTCAAAGAAAGCGTACCGTGGAAGCTTGGGATGTTTCATTTTAAATTTTTGATGTCCCAATTTAGTCAAAAATATTAAAATATTATATTTAAAAAGGTTTCACTATTAGAAGTTGATAATACTGAAAATGAATCTGTTCTTGCAATATGACTAAGAAACTCATAATAGGGATTCTAAAATTATAAGGATTATATAAAGTTCAAAATGTAGTTAATACTATTCATGAACTCTTTTAATGGTGTGATTGAACTCGGTGTTGCGTGTAGTGCAAGTTATTGAATTATTTTTAAGAAATAACACACTCTGAAATCCTGGGGTGTTACACCAACACTACCTTAAATAGGAATTTTTGGAGCCTTGGGTTGAGACTACAATAGCACAAATCATCTCAATTAATTTTGGTAGGCCATAGGTGGTTGGAAAGTTGAGGAAGAGTTGATTTTTCTACCCTTGACCCGAGGTGGCATCTAGCTTTCATTTACCTAACAGACACACTTGGAAGAACTTCTAGATTGCCGAATCAGAGTGGTATATAAAAGAATAAAATGGATCCCGGGATTTATTCTAACCACCTGTAAAATTTGGTCCCATTTGGAGTATTTAGTTGGAGATATTATTTGATTAGTGGTATGTTTTTCTGGCCCACAGAATCTGTCCCATAATTTTATCTCTAACTTGGGACGCCTAAATGACCACGATGGAAGCAGAATTAGCATTAGGTTATGAAGAGCGACTTGTTCCAAAATATGTCTTCTATCATCCCACTAAATATGGGATTCATTGGGTTTGTATTTTGGGTCCCACATTCTCATCAGTGAGCTGGTGTCCAATCTTCCTTCACTAGAATTGCTTGCATTCATCTCCAAATATCTCCATCATCCTTTATGAATCATCCATTGATCCCAAAATGAAAAATGTTCATATTGAAGTTTAGATAAATTTTCCAAAATATAAAATTAAAATATGTATAATTACATTCCTTAAAATTATATGAATCATTGGGTACTTTAAATGATGTTAAAAAATGTACTACATAATAGTGAATTTTAAGAAGGAATTAAAATCATAATGTGAAATGATGTTCAAAGTGTAAAATGCACTAAAATTGTGTTTGTGAATAATAAATCACATGAATATTATATATATTAACAATGAATATTAGCCTCATTTAGTGGATAATCACACCCCAACTTGAGTTTTCTAGTCCCGAGCAAAATATATCTCAACAATATGAAATTCGAATTCCCTTTTCCAAAAACATTTTAATACACAATGATCACCAAAAACCATTATAAGAAATAATCATGAAACCAATCCAAATATTTTAATACAATATTGTTTCATAAAAAGATCCCAATACCAAGCCCATTTCTTTGTTCAAATTCATTGCCATATTTCATCCAATATCAATTAAGTATGAGGATGTGTTGTGTATCACAATAGATATGGGGGTTCATCTTTATTCAAGGGATAAATGATGGAAGAGATAGGTGGAATCACATTTAAATATTAATATGAGTATTAAATTTTTTTTATTATATATTTTTTTTGTTTTTTTTTGTTTTGTTTTTTTGCAATTTTTCCATGGTAATTGAAATTACACTCAAAAGAGTCAACACCTGTAGTGAGACTTTGCCGATGACTCCCAGGCTCAAAGTCCTTAGGGAACCAAGTGAATCCTACATAATCGGGCATCTTATCGAGTTAAATAAGTCAAAAACAAATTCAAATTACCAAAAATAGAGATAAAATTACTAACTCTGGGCCAGATAACTATGGAGTCACGATCCCCAAGTGCCGAAAGCCGCACATTAGGTCATTTCATTGCTCTACGTAAAAATTTATTATTATTTTATTTAATACTCATATTAAAACTAAAATGATCACCAAACCTATGCTATTTATTTGGGGGACCCCATGAACTCAAACTAATACCCCACTATCCAAAGGACATGCATTGTGATCTTTTTTTTATTTGGATGAAAATATAAATGATGAAATATCACATTGGACAGCCAAACTATCCAAAATCTATGCTCATGAAATTATACAAGGATTAAAATAAGAATCAGGGCATGCTAAAGTATTTGATATTCAGTTTCAAAGTGTGAAATGTGTATTACCATGTTCAAAGTTAAAGGAATTTTTCCGTCCATTTAATATTTTTTTCCAATCATTTTTTTTCACACAAGAATTTTTTTTATTTCATCTCCCCCCAACTTAAAATAACACTATCCTTAGTGTTTAAAGAAAAGAAAATTTATAAGGGGGTAGAGGTAGATAATGAAAGTTTAAAAAGGAAATTGAAAATGAGGATCATGGAATGATTTCACCTGGTGGTTGAAGTTTGAAGTTTTTGCCGCTCCAATTTAGTCCTTTGATA
Source organism: Viscum album (assembly GCA_963277665.1). NCBI lineage: Eukaryota > Viridiplantae > Streptophyta > Magnoliopsida > Santalales > Viscaceae > Viscum > Viscum album. The sequence goes on along the minus strand of OY728161.1, from coordinate 1,045,575,273 downwards.
TTCATGTCACTTGCAGAGTTCCCTAGTGGAAAAAGGAAAACAAAAATATATATATATATATATATATATAAGTAAAATATAAGTATATATATAAAATAAAATAAACTGATAATACATTGTCTTCTTTTTAAATTTCTGGGTAAGGTATTACTCAAGGATCACACCACGTGACACAGATGAATATGGCGCCCCCCTTTCATACCCATCCATACTCATAATAAAAGAACAGGTCAACAATCTATTTTTTATTAAATATCAAAATGATTAAGTAATCCTATTTAAAATATAAAGTTCATTAAAACAACAAAATGATTGGAAACTTGAAAACCATGGGTTACCTCCCATGCAACGCTTTATTTAACGTCGTTAGCCCGACATGGACCCCCCTAACTTACCCAATAAAAACTTTCAGAATCTTAAGAACCCCATGTTTTGCCACTTCTACTAGGTTGAGATTCATTCTATGTTTATAACTTTTTTCATGAACAAACCTATGTTCTAAAATGAGTGGTAAAATCCAAGGAATATCAAAAATGGTGGATTCAATGTATTTTTTAATCTTTTCAAAGAAATTAAGAATAAATACCTCTTCATTGGTTTCAATATAAGAAATTGTGAAAATTGGATGTTTTTGGATATCCCAAATGAATGGAAACTTGAGGGTGGATGAAAAGTCCTTTCGTTCAAGTTCGGGTAGGCTAACACTTTCAGACATAGGTTGGTACTTTGAATCAAACTCAATTTCATTTTCAAAATTTCTCAATAGAATTGGTTCCTTTTGAATAGAAGATTCAACCAAAAAATTAGAAAGATCAATTTTAGGAATGGGTATCGACTCAATGTTTGTGATTTCTCTCAACGGTTCAATGGTTGGTGTTTTTGAAAATTTATCAATGGAGTTATACTTAGGAGACTCAATCTATGATGTCAAATTCTCCTCTTTTGAATCCAGAAAGTCAATTTCCTCTTGATTTAAATACCCTTCAACAATTCCTTGATCCTCTTTATCTTACCCAAATCCAATGGTTTTTTCTTCAGTAAATTCATGAGAGGTTTGTGGAAAGCTAGACACTTCACATAAGGTTATGGAAGGGATAGTTTGTGTAGGGATGGGTTCCTCACAAGTTTTAATGCTTTTTAGTACTAACCTCAATTATTAAACCTCAAAATTCATTATATCCATTTGTTGACATAGTTTTTCAAGTAATGGATGTGGATTAGTATGGATAAGGGGTTGATCTGAATGGTCTATTCTTGGTGGATAATTAAGTTGTTGGAATTGCACAGGAGGGTGTTCATATTGGAATTGTGGGGATTGAAACTCATTATATGTTGGAATTTTTTGTGGATAATAGGGGTAAACACAATTTGGTTCATTAGTTTGTTGATGATCCCACATGTAGAAATTAGGATGTTCATTGTACATTACACATGGGGTTGGGTGATCAAATTAGGGATAGGTTTCCCATGTTTGGACTTGTTCAAAATTGATTTCCATAGGAGTGAGGGGGTGAGAAAATAGAAGAGGGATGAAAAAAAAGATGATAAAGTCTAAGATAACTTACTTAGGTCCCCGGAAACGGCGCCAAAATTTGATTCTCGCTCAAATTTACCCAAGAGAAGAAGGTAGGACGGTCCTTGTAGTTTATCTTGGGTTATCGAATCCTCAGAGACCTAAGAAGAAACCTATAGACACGTACATTCTATGGACTATTTTTGGCTATGAAGTGGCCAAATTGGGCTGGTTTTAGTTGGTTTTAAAGTAAATCTAAGATACTTAAGTGAATTCAATTTAAAATAATGAGTTGATCCTAGGTTATCACTTGGGGTGGATGGACGTATTCCCTTTTCAATTATTTCAGTTTCTTATATTTGAGTTGAGTTTATTTAAGGAGATCAAAAAACTTCATCACTTACTGATTTAATACCAAAAAACCATAATAATAATCACCTATACAATTGAAGAATCAATTTTTTGAGCACTTCAAGGTAAAGGTTCGTATTAGCACTTGAATTGTGTGGCCTTAAATTCAACAAGGACGATGGAGTTTAAAAATCATCAAATAAAAATATCAATTAAAGAAGTGATTAGACATTATTGGGGTGATAAATAACATCCAATACAGCCCATTGCTACTCCATTGGATCAAACCATTAGTGGGTTGGCCCTCCATTTATTCTATGGTTTCAATGGAAGCGGAAAGTAGACTCATGAGGGAAGAAATGGAGAAGTAAAAAAACACAATAAAATAACGATCACTCCACCGTTGTGTGATAATTTAACAAGGTTTGGTGTGAATAAATTCAAACCATGATCCAATGGTATCAAAGTTATATTAAGAACAACCTAATAAGAGGATAATAAGAACTTTTATTAAGAAACTAAAGTGAATTTAACAACTTACATGTGAAAGACAAACTTGAGACAACAAAATCGCAGCATAACATTACAATTGAACAAAGCATCCAAGATGCAACACTCTTCCACCACCACTTCCTTAAATAGGAATTTTTGGAGCCCTGTGTCGATCCTAAAACAGTACAAATCATCTCAATTAATTTCGGTAGGCCATAGGTGGGTGGAAAGTTGAGGAAGAGTTGATTTTTCAACCCTTGACCCGAGGTGGCATCCATCTTTCATTCACCTAACAGAAGCGCTTGGAAGACCTTATAGGTGGAAGAATCAGAGTGGGACATAAAATAATAAAATTTATCCCAAGATATATTCTAACCTCCTGTAAGTTTTGGTCCCATTTGGAGTTGTGTATTTGGAGATATGATTAGATTAGTGGGCTGTTTTTCTGGGACACAAAATCTGTCCTAGAATTTTATCTCTAAATTGGGCCGCCTAAATGACAACAATGGAAGCCGAATTAGCATTGGGTTATGAAGAGTTATTTGTTCCAAAATATGTCTTCTAGAATCCCACGAAATTTTGCCTTCATTGAGTTTGTATGTTGGGTCCCACATTCTCATCAGTGAGCTGGTATCCAATCTGCCTTCACTAGAATTGCTTCCATTCATCTCCAAATATCTCCATCATCCTTTATGAATCTTCCATTGATCCCTGAATGAAAAATGTTCATATTGAAGTGTAGATAAATTTACCAAAATATAAAATTAAAATATGGATAATTACATTCCTTCAAATCATATTAATCATTGGGTACTTTAAATGATATTAAAAAATGTACCACATAATAGTGCATTTTAAGAAGGAATTACAATCATAATGTGAAATGATGTTCAAAGTGTAAAATGGACTAAAATGGTGTTAATGAATAATAAATCACATGAATATTATATATATTAAAAATGAATATTAGCCTCATTTAGTGGATAATCAAACCCCCACCATGTGGGAACTTTTCATTTCCATCTATACTCATGAAACCATGTTTGTATCATCTTATCAAAACTTCTTATCCCTCAGCTCAAACATGATAGCTCACCGATTCAAAACTCAAAAATTTCATGTGTATCTAGTGTGAGATACCTCAATCTAACAAAATCTTATGAGTTGAGTATTCCTTATGTGACTAATCATAATAATTGATACATGACCCTATCTATTTCCAATCGTTAAAACTGATAGCTCATGCTCCATAGCATGCCAACTCTCTATGAAAACCACACACTTAGTAGTTACTCAACACCATTCCAAAGCATCAAGTGTTTACCCAAACTCAAACCATGGCCAATAGCACATCTAAAGAACTATAAATTAAGGCTACTTTTTAAAGAAACCTAAGTAAATACAAACACCATACTTAAACTCAATTTCATTTCCCATGTATCAGTACAAAACATAATTGGATACCCATTCCTTCTGCTAAAGAGACCAAGTAAACCCCATACCACCCCCTCACTTGTTTTTTTCAATAAAAATAAACTTAACAACTAACTAAGCACTAATTCATAGCTCAAGGGTCTCTAGTTCCACCCACCTAGCCTATAAAACTGTTATCTTAGGGTCATAACTTAAGAGAATCACCTCAAGTAACTATACGTGGTCTATATGGAATCTCACATTCCAAACACCCTCTCAAGGGTCTCATCACTATAGTTTCATCAAATTAAATCCCGATAAACTACCAAGGAACTATAACTCAATGAGAATCCACACACGAGACTTCTCCCTCAAGAGGCACAAGATCAAGAATATCCCTCATGGAATTATTTTGGAAAATCCATATCAAGGAACAATAATCATAAATTTTGGTTAGATAAAATACAATTCCAAGAAATAAAATAAAATACTATATAAGATGTTACTAATACATTAAATAACTAAACATCTAGTCACATCACATAAGTATAATCCCTCAATCGATTATCTCTACAACAATATGTAGAAAATAACCATAACCAATAGGTTTTTCTATATATAATTTCATTCCATTTTATATGGGGAAAACCATATAGATTGTTACTGGCACATTAAATAATCGAACCTAGTGAACTAAACTTTTTTGATAATTCTCAAAATATACTGCTCCATGTAGGATCTTGTCACACCATATGGATATACAAACACAACTGACATCACCTAAAAATGATCCACATCAAGGGAAAAAAAATCACAATATTGGTTAAGTAGAATCTTGTTACTAGTATTCTAAGTAAATGATCCTATAAAAAATTCACCCTCACTGGGTGTACCTTGAAGGAAAGAACTATCATTACCAACCCTCTAGGTCTCCACTCTTCCCATATCGAGGAAAATATATCATAATCATTGATCATCTCACTATAAGATCCATAAGAAGATCCAAAATATAAAACATATATAGGCCTCCCCAACCAAGTAAAATACCTCCAAGTAATTATATGGGAAAATATTTTATGAGTATTTGCTAAAACATTAAATTTATGATCCTTGTTTATTGATGACATCCTTTTTATGAGGATGGTAAAAGATACATTTATAAGACCCCAGATATATAAAAGTTCCTAACCTTGGGGCCTCTCTCAAGGAATAAGTGTTGAGAGCCCAAGTGGTATTTCCTAAAATATTTTTGTGTTTTTAAATTTTTGAAAACAACAAACCAAAAAATCAAAAACAAAATGATGAGGACCACATAAAGAAGAGAGGGATGAAATAGTGATAACACAAAAGAGAAAAAGAGAAACCATAATACTATGAGAGAAAATAAATTCAATAAGAAATATGTTCAGAACTAAGTCGATCCTCTTTAAACTCCCTATCATAGATCAACTTAATAATTAAATAAAAAACTCTCATCCTCACTCAATGCATGACCTACGGATCAAACCACACAACTCTATCACCCAAAACATTAAGAACTCGTGCGTATAATTACTTCACTCACATGAAAACTCTCTCAGAGTAAAGAAATATCCAAATCAAATCACTCTAGAAATGAATTTCTTCATGAATGAAGTGATCATTAAAGGGTGAAAAATCACACAACCCATCCTAACCAATCATTATAGAAAGATAATGTAGGAAGGGGAAGATATATCAAGGTTAGAAGATAAGGGAACTAATATGGTGAAAGAATTATCTATTTCACACTCCATATCACCTTCATGACCAATTCAGAATAAAGAAGAGTTGATGATTGACATGAAGTGAAGATCTATATGAAACATCAAGATTCACCTCATAAATATAGCACTATTAATTAGATACCCATTTCTAGATATTCTTGATCATATCACAATGTGAGGATGAACCAATAAACTAACATCACAATTGAAGTAAAAGAAGAGAAGTACAATAAGATATTTACAAGGATCAAACAAAAAATGAAAAAAAGAAGTGGAGGATGGAGGAGGAGTGGGGTTACCATATATATGAATTAGAGAAATTTCCCATGTTTGAGGGTTTGGTTTTGAGAGGAGGAAGCACTCCTATTATTCAAAAAATTTACAGTGATGAAACTAACTAACAAGCACGAAATCCACATGGTGTCTCCGGATGATCTAATAACTAGTCATCAATAAACTCCTAGTGAATCTAATAAACCTCATGCAATGACAAGTTTATACCCTTTAAATTTCTCAAGATCTCATTACATATGAAAACTATTCATATTTAGCTCCCCATGTGCTGAACAATAGAAAAAGTTTACGATAGTGCTAAAAAAAGTTACTAAAATTATTATTAGTAATATTTTTAGATATAAATAAAAACATATTTATATTTTTTATTATTATAAATATTATTTAATTTAATTATAAAATAATATGCACATAAATATAAGTATTAATATATATATATATATATATTATTAATCTATTTATGGTTATTATTTATTATTATTACATATCATTTTTATTATATATTATTATGTATTATATAAATTATTATTATTATTATATATATTATTATATAAAAAAATAAAAAAAAAATAAAAAGGAAAGAGGGGGGTGTGGATGGTGGAAGACGAAGGGGGATGGGGGGTAGCGGGTGTGCAGAGGCGGCTCGAGCAGGTGGGGGGGGGGGTCTCAGCCATTGGGTGTACGGAGGCAAGGGGAGAGGGGGGAATAGAACATGTGTTTGAGAATCCAACGAAACACTAGGAAGGACTCCGTGGTTAGGCTTCAACATACAGTGGACAACATTGCAACTTTTGGAAGAGTAGTGGGATTTGGTCAGCTTCGGTTCAGATCTAGTGTTTGGATGGGGTGCTCGATTGTAGATCTGATTCATCCATGGTGAGTTCATCACTGGGAAGTGGATTCGGTCTTCAAAGGATGGTTCTTGAATATATAGTATTGTACTTTGATTTTCTATTGGTCTGAGTTTAGATCTACATGTCTAGATTTATTCATGTTTGTGGGCTATGTTTGATCTGATTTGATTGTTTTTTGAGTAGTTCTATGATTGATTTTTATTCTTTCCAATGATTTCTGATTTTTCTACCATTTATTTCTTATTTTATTACTGTTGTGTTGCAGATGGTGAGTCGATAAGTCTCCATCGAGTGAAGGATGATAGTGACTCATGGCAGCGGTGAGATAGGAAGGTGGTGATGTTAAATGGAGTTTGGAGGGAAGGTGATGGAAGTGGGTGAATGAGAAATTTGGTTGTGACTGCAGGCAATAATGGGTGAGGTGGGATGGAAAATAGTGACTCATGAGAGTCATCATTGGAGGAGTGCCAATGGTGTGTGGTGAATCACCATTATTAGATTTAAAATGGTGGGTGTATGGAGGAGAGAGCTAACAATGAATGTTTTGATGAGTTTGTTAATTTGAGTGAAATGCTAGTAATAGGTGAATGCAATATTGTCTCATTTGAGTAACTGTTGGAAGTGATGATAGTGACTCAGGGATTCACCATTGGAAAGCACCGCCGCTGAAGAAAAGAAATAAATTAATTTTATGAATAAAAATAAAAAAATAAAAAAAACTCAACATATTAGAAATAATAAATTAAGAATAATTTATTTTATTCAAAGTAAAAAAATGAATTAAATTAATTAATCTGAAAAAATAAAAAATAAATTAAAAACTGAATTAATAAAAATAATGAACTAGTTCTAATATTTAATTAAATTAAATTAATTGGAAACTTGAGAAAGAAAAAAATTAATCACAAATAAATAAATTTGAAAACGTAAAAAACTTATTCAAAAAATTAAAATATGTTAGTTTGAAAAATAATTTCATTACAAAAATAATTAAAAGAATGAATTAATTAAATCAATGAATCGAAAATTAATGAAATAAAAATTAATTACATGCATAATTAATTAAATAAAATAATAAATGAAATAGTCATTTTGAAAAAAACAAGAAAATGAATAAAAAAATGAAAATTAATGAAAAAATATTTTTTTAAAAAATTATAATAAAAATGAATTTTAAAGAGAATTAATTAATTGATTGTAAATTATTACAAAATAACTAAAATAAACACTACATAACATAATTTTAACATTAAAACAAATTTTTAACAATTTGATACATAATATACAGTAATTGATAATTATTAACTAAAATACATTATTTTAAAAATAAAAAGAGAATACAAAGTGAAAAAATGATGTAGAAAAGTGCATTAAAAAATATCGACATTGGCCATCTATAAAAATATTCACATTACTAGGTCTATAACATGTGAGTTCTATGTTCTTGACATGGTTCATGAGATTCCACTTTCCTCTATAGGGAAAGAGTCAAAATCCCACTAACTAGTCCCTTCCCAATGGGTATAGTGGAAAAAATCCAATAACTCAGAAAAAATAAATCTTAATCCTTAAGTGCATCATACTAGGTGACACTAAAAATAACTATACCAACATAATCCAAGAGCATAAATCCCATAACCATGTTAACCTATATTTCTACCAGGAAAGTTGTTTGTGATGCAGTAGTCTAGATTTCATCCCAAGATTTGACACATTATTAAATATACAGTCTACCAACTCCCAAATAATATGAAAATTATAGAATCTCCTCTAATAGAACATTGAAAAACCCTATACCAACTCACTTTATGAATAATAACTAGACTGGTTCTTCACATGACCTCAGACTCACCCTCTAAATGGAAGAGGCTAGTGAGTAGTAGTGGGGTTCTATACAAATATTATTGGGAGTCTATACCCCCAGTATCAAAGTGCGAAATCAGAAATAAATATCTAAACGCAATACACATTAGAGTATACAAAATAAAATTATACTAAGTGGACAAATAAATAAATATTAACTAGAAAAGTGATGGATGTAACACAATAAAGTCATGAATAACCATACCAAACATTCAAAGTTCACCACCCACTAGTCTGGTCATATATACATAAACCAATGAAGGAAATAAAAGACATTCAGCTCTACAACCACATTGAGCCTCTCATCATCCTGATCTCCAACCTTATCAGAGTCTTCCCGCTTGACCATGTTATCTTGGGTCTATGGCCAACCTACACTACTACAAAATAGGCCTTTAAAAATTCTAAAATGGCATTTATTAGCACTAGAGAAGCGCTGAATACCAGATAAATATTTATATACGTTGTATTTTATTAAAACTTTTATTTAGCGCTGATAAAGAGTAATTTTATCAGTTCTTTTAAAAGAATTTTTAAATTATCCTTTTATAAATGCTTTAAAAAGTACTGACAAGGGAATAATTTATCAGTGCTTACAAAAAAGCTGGTAAAGGACCTGTTTATCAATACTTTCAAAAGAATTGATAAAGGAGATTAGTTAACTATTCTATAATAGCACACTATAAGCCCAATGCATTGTGTTGTAATAGCACATTGCAACACCATAAACACCACCATATATCAAAAAAATTAAGTACCAAAACAAAATTTAAATGAAATGAAATTTACCACACAAATAAGAAAAACACACACTATATTATAGGCATTTAAAATATTGGTTTATACAGTTAAATAAGTAAAAATTATTACATACATTGAAAAATATCAATGATAATTTTTATGTTGATCCTAACCCTAACTCATATTATTTATTAACAAACCACCTCTACTCAAGAAAAATAACAAACCTGTATAAGAAAAGAATTCTTATGTTAGTAATAATATAAAGAAATAAATTATCAAGAAGTGTTAATTTTAAACTAAACATTGAGTCATACTAGGAACACTATGTATCATATTGAGTTGTTTTTTAGTCTTACATATCACACCATTTCTTGTTCGTACTCAAGAAATATATATATGAAAATTAAATTAATAAGTATAAGATAAATCCACACAAATTCACCCTATTGGTTGCATCATGTGGTGGTGTTTGGGAGGTCTCAGTTTAGAGCCTCTCCATGCACATTTATGAAGGTTTTCATTTTTTTATTCCCCCTTTCCTGACCGATGTAATATTAATAAGTATAAGAAAAGAAAAATAAGTAAATCAACTCAGTAATAGCAGACCAAATGATGAGAAAACAATCTAGCCTTGTTTGCTCAATTTTGGCGATGTGATGTGCATTTTAAACTATAACGAAATATATATAATGAAAATATGAACTTGGAGTCATATTGGTCACACCGTGCATCAAATTGAGGTGATGATGATTTCTACATGTCTCAAATGACTTATGAATTATTTTACCAATGTATCAAAACAATACCAATGTGTTTTATTGGTTTTCGTTATGTCACTTCTCTAAATTACTAAAATGTCATTTTAAAATGGAAACATGAACTTTGACTCACACTGATCACGTCGTCTATTAGTTTTATGTGAGAATAATTACTACACATCATAAATTAATTACAAATAATTTTCCGAATATATAATGAAAATTCAAGAGTGATGGATAATTTTTTAGTGAGTGACACATTTTGAACTAAAATATTGATTTTAAACTTATAATGTACACTTTGAGTCATACCGGGAACATCATGTATCATATTGGTGTTTAGAAAATTCATACACATCACCGATTACTTGTTTATTTTTTTTAAATTATCAAAATAATAAGGATGTGTTTGATCATTTTTGAGTAGGACAGTTGTCCATTTCATGAAAATTAATGTCCATTAAAAAAAAGATGAAATTGGAGTCATACTAGTCACAATGTGTGTCAAATTTATGTGTGTATAATTAATAAATGTATCAAATGAATTATGAATTATTTCCCTAATATATTAAAAACAATTCGAATGCATTTTCTTGATTTTGAGTACATCATTTTGTCTTTTTTAATAAAATGTCATTTTAAACTGGAAACACATAGTTTGAATCATAACAATCACATCATGTATATATTTGATGTGAGACCAATTACTACATATCAAAAATGACTTATTAATAATTTTCATAAATTATTAATAAAATCTGAGTGCGTTTGATCAGTTTTTAGTGAGTGACACTTTTAAAAAAATGTCGATTTAAAAATGATAATGAGTAATTTCAGTCATACTGGGAACATTATGTATCAAATTTGGGTGTGTATAATTCGTACACCTAAGAAATTAATTATATATAATTTACAGAAATCATAAAAACAATACGAATTCATTTTCTCAATTTTGAGTAAGTTAGTTCTATGTTTTACTAAAATTGATGTCAATTTTAAATAAAAAGACGTACTTGGAGTCAAACCAGTCACACCATACATTTGATTGAATTTTGGATGATTCCAACACATCTAAAATGACTTATTTATTGTTTTCCTAAAGTATCAAATCAATCTGAATGTGTTTTATTAATTTGGAGTACATCACATGTCCTTTTTACTAATATGTCATTTTACACTGGAAACAAACACTTTGACTCATACCAATCACATCGTGTATTAGATTGATGTAATACTAAATCCTAAACATAAAAAATGACTTATGAATCGTCTCTATAAATTATCAAGAAAATATTATCACGTTTGATCAGTTTTCATTGAGTGAATTTGTTTGAACTAAAATGTTGATTTTTAACTGTTAACAGACACTTTGAGTCATACTAGACACATCATATATATGACAACCCTTCTTTTTATTACAACTTAAACATGCTTTATTACATAAAACTTCACTTGATACAACAAAGAAGATCGAGAGGTTTAGTGTCTTTGGGGCTTAGGATCATTACATAAAAACTTTAAACATGAAATACAACATCCTTATTGAAAACTTCCTTTACATGACCACTACATTCCTTCGTACTTAGCATTGCATGGGATAACCTGAGGACATGCATAAGAAAAGGGTGAGCTATAAAGCCCAGTAAGGGAGTACATAATGAATAGAATGAGGAGTACAATACATGTTAGGCAATAGGCATATCAATAGAGCATAAGAGAGACATGAACATAAAGGCATGATAAAGCATGATAATCATAACATGGAAATGTGGCAACAACACTTAACATTGAATTAGCATGAGCCAAGGCTCATTGCACATGGAGCATGAGTAAACCCTCATTGCACATGAAGCACGAGTAAACCCTCGTTGCACTTGAATTAGCATGAGTCAACACTCATTGCACATGACGTATCATGATACTATACTTTACCCAATGCATTGGAGCGCTATAAAGGGCGCACCCTTCTTAAACATTTCATTTCATGCATAAGTGTGCCACATGGATCATAAAACATGGATTCATAAAACATAATCATTTTTTCCATGATAAAGGAATGTGGAATTCATACATGAAACTTTATAATCAATGTGTAAATGTGCATAAAGGTGAATACCCTTGATGGAGAAATGGGCATGGTATTCACTACACAAAGACATTGGCTTAGAAAATCGGTGTGATTTCGGCAGCGTAACGGCGTGACATAAGAATTCATAAAAAAGGTCGATGAGAGAGAAAGGGGTTCCTCATCATATTTACATGTAATGGACATTAAGGAGATCATATATATACATGTCCCAACAATAGAAATTGAATTTAGATTCATGATACAAAAGTATTGCTTGAATGTAAAAGAAGAGAGAGAAGTTCCTTTCGGAATTTCGGCATAGTAACGGGTGTACATGGGAGGCATTTAATGAGAGAGAAAGAGTTCTCCCATCATTCAAACAATAAGAGGGAAGTATGGGGGAGGTGCGAAACCATACCTTAACATTCATAATTTAAATAAAAAGGGAAATACAACTTAAAGAAAATTGACAAAAAAAAGGAAGAAAACCCCTTACTTGGAAGTGTGTTTCCAAAGGATAGAGAGAGGCTTGTGAGAGGCTTCTTGGGAGATTGGGGCACCTTGAGAGGATTATAGAGAGAGTAGGGCAGAGGTTGGACGAACTTCAAGGGCTTTGAGTGAGGAGGAAGTGGGAGCTTGGGTGGGTTTATATAGGAAAGGTGAGAGAATTCTTTATTATTTAGGTTTGGGACCCCTTATATTAAAATAATCCAAACCACAAACCATCCCATGGTATTTGCCCACGGTTTCTGGAAAAGGAAAGAGGAAAACAATATTTTACAAGTCCAAGGTCCTAACTTATTAAAAAATTAGGGTTGCTTATGTGGAGGTGAGTCACACTCCCATGGAAATTAATTTAAAAAGGCAAAGTGTTGAATAAGTCTTGAGGGCTCCATTAATGCTTTGAAAAGTAAGTAAAACAATCCCAAAACATCATTATTTTAATGATAAAACACATATTGGCCGAACATAAGGATTATGGTATTTTATTGCATCACCATTGGGTCATTATGATGTCATAAAACACATTATATATTTAAATGGTATTTAATTTTTACCCAAAAATTTGACTGTCTCAGAAAATTATGAAAAATTCACCGTTGGATAATTTCGACGTCCTGATTCCAAAAATAATATTTATTTTATCTAAATAATTTTCTAAATATGTGAATTTTTACTTTTAAAATAAAAACCGACATTTATAAAAAAATTCACGGGTTTTGACAGAAATGGATTTCAAACCTTAATAAAAATTTTAATTGCATTCATAAAATTATAAGATCATTTATATTTAATAAAAATTAATTTAATATTACTAATAATATTTTATTAAAATATTATTTAATTAAAAAATCCTTTAATTTAATAAAATATAATTCTTAATTAAATAATAACTAAAAACACCGTTTGTACTTTAAAAACTAATTACAATGTATCAAAAATGACTAGAAATTATATTCATTATTATATACAAAAATAATGTACATGAACATGGTGCTACTTATTTGTTACATAACCCCTTAAAATAGC